>CM045729.1:43196079-43271079 GCA_024760905.1 Plotosus lineatus | reverse complement strand
TGTGTGTGTGTGTGTGTGTGTGTGTGTGTGAGAGAGAGAGAGAGAGAGAGAGAGAGAGAGAGAGAGAGAGAGAATTTAACTTAACTGCACTTAACTGATTTAAAATCATTGTAATATATATAAAAAAGTATACGTTTATATAAAGTTCAATAATATAAATAAAGATAAACATAAGTCGCTCTGAATTGGAGTGTCTGTCATATACCTTCAGTGTAAATGTGTGTGGAAATAAACAAGTGATCGAAACAACTGTATTTACTTATTATAATTGAGATAAATTTGTGCAGATAAATTATTTAAATCATTTACTTGAAAGAATATTAAAATCAATATACAGTTATTAATTGTTAAAAGAATTTAGAAATTACGTGCCGAAGACAAGACCAATGTCTCGTGGCACAGAACTGTTTTAGTATTTACTATACAGGACCATAATCAAAAAGTGTCCATCAGAGGAAGTACGATACACCACTATGACACACAGTAATGCGTTACTGTGCTATTGTCCGAAAACAAGATATTCAATGAAAAGACCAAAGGTTATAGGAACCTTACCTTTGGAGCTCATTTTAAATAGGGTTCTGTACTATGGCCTGGAGAACAGCTGTGAGGTCTTTCACTCAGATCTGAGTATTTGTGTTCAAGTTATTGGAAACCTTAAGTGTCCACGTTACCCACCAAACCGCCCATATAGCGTGATAAAATAATACGCCCTTTTTTTTAGCTCGCGTACAATGTAGACTATAAAATTAGATTTTCATAGTTACATATTTTAAACATGAGAAAATGAGCTCTGTGCTTTAACTCATCGAGTTATTAGTTGATACACCACTATGCTCTGTAACAGTGTTTTAGAATAAAAACTACACACAAACAAAAGGAAAAAAAAAACAAACAAAATCCATACTGTATTGATTATCTTTCTATTTTTAGGTGCAACAATGATGAGTCTTCAAGTGGCCATCACAAACTGTGAGTGCAAACTGAGTTGATTCAAGCATCATCCACCAAATATTTTATAGATATACATATACACATACATACAATGGTACCTCACTTAGTCCCAGCAAACGAAAAATCCAGGTTACGAAAAACATTTTCCAAAAATTTTTTGTCACTGTATACGAAACAAGTTCTCCTTACGAAACGCACCATTCAAACATTCAAACAATGCACAAGCTGCTCTCCCATTGACTATCTACAAATGTCCCGCCCCACTGACCTCCCATTGGCTAGGAGTGATGACGCTGCTACCTCCCACTGGCTATCTCCCAACATCCCGCCCCACTGGCCTCCTATTGGCTAGGAGGGATGACGCAGCTCCCTCCCATTGGCTATTATGGAGCTGCATGTCCCATAATGCTTTTCGTGTAAAGGATAGAGTTACTGTTGTTTCGTGAGTTTCTTGCTTTATTTTTTGACTCAGGCTTTTAACTTTCCATAAACATTTGTAAGATTATAACTGTGCGAAGAAGACATGGTCAGCACGCACGCGCCCACACGCGCACGTGATTTCTGGTGCGGGTGAAAAGAAGAAGAAGCGGGCTCGTGGCATGTGGTTGAGTGATATCACAAAGGAATATGGCCAAACTCGTCTACCACTGGTACGATATTGAAGCAGAAGGAGGTCTTAAAAGGTATGGTTTTATCATTTTTAAAGGGTTTAAGGGGTAGTACTGGGGGCCTTGGAACGAATCACACGTTTTACATGTAAAATGCGGTTCGATTTATGAAAAATCCAGGTTAAGAAAAAGGCTCTGGGACAAACAGATTAATTTCATAAGGTGAGGTACCACTGTGTATATATATATATATGTATATATATATATATATATATATATATATATATATATATATATATATATATATATATATACACACACACACACACACACACACACACACACACATATATCCCAAGAGAGTGAATCAACCAAATCACAGTACTCTTGAATAAAATATACCAAGTGCAATTATTTTGCCACCACCATCACCACAAGGTGGACTCAGTATATTTCACCTTGAGGACAAAGCTTAATGTATGTTTATTTAAATGGAAACCCCCTCCCAAAAAAATGAACAACACAAAAACCTCAAAGTTCAATAGTAATGTTGGAATGTGAAAAGCAGGTTTATGAATTTTACATGGCGTCTGAAATGGAGGATACTACACTGTGCATGTGTGGATAAAAGAAAAGTATAACATGATAATGGATTAACAATTTTTTTCTTTATTGTAATTCTGTGCTTCGTGTCACTGCCTCGACATTCAGATTTCTTTTTGCGTCCAGCTCTTTAATCACAGCTGTATTTGGTCGAGTATGTGGTACTGCTTGCTTCATTCTATTATATGTAAATGTGGTTATGCAAGTACTGACCTGTGGTGAAACGTGGCTTAGACGGAGGCTCCTGCACTACAATCGGGAATGTAGCAGACGCCGGAGAAGACTGAGCTCTGGACAGGGGGCGGTGTCCTGGTAAAGTGACTGACAGACCAGCGGCCTCTATTGATGCGTGGTAATTTCTGAGTTGATGGATCCTCTGCTGTTCTAAAAGCAGAGCCTGCTGCTCCAAGACAAAAAGAAAACTTAGTCATGCTGGGACTTCAGAGAAGAGATGACCAAAATTGGAGGCATTTAACAATACGCTATTATTTCTTTGGAAACATGCAATTACCAAACATTACCATAAGATGGCGATAAGATCTTTACATAACACTCATCCAAAATAGGACCTTTTTATATGCAGTTTAGAATGTGTGAATTTAAATATTTTATGTCAAATATAAGCGATACACAGCATCAATAAACAGGCATGTTTGTCATTGCTTCAATATTGATTTTTTTAACAATAAACTCTCAGTCTAAAGGAATCTGGGGATGTTCGAATGAATTTACCCCCAGTTTCGTTTCAACAATAAGCCTTGCTATTTTTCATCTAAAGCATTGTACAAATAGGAAACCTTGACAAACAATTAGTTCATAAAATATCTAACACTGACAGAACTTGATGTATAGAATTAATATAAATGTGTTTTCCAAAGCACAGCTGTCAGGCTGCTGAACTCTGGACAGTCTAGACAATGGTTTATGGTAATGGTTTGGAAACCAGTTTTTAAATGTTGCCAGTTCGATTTACAAATGAGCAGATGCACCTGTCCTTCCTCCATTTTCAAAGCTGAAGTGTCCTTGAGCAAAGCGCCTAACTTCCAACTGCTCTCCGGGCACCCCAGTATGTGACAGCCCACTGCTCAGTGTGTGTGTGTGTGTGTGTGTGTGTGTGTGTGTGTGTGTGAGTGTGTGTGTGTGTGTGTGTGTGTGTGTGTTCAATTTGGATGGGTTAAATTCAGAGGCAAAAATTTATTTCATGGGATTAATAAAAGTATAAATAAATAAAACATCCAAACAGGACGTGCCAAGCAACATGAATTGATCTGCTGCTGTTTTATATTTGCATTGGATGCGTAACTGAATTTTACTGTTAGAGTACTTGTAGTTTCATTGCGAAACTGAATCTAATCTAATCTAATCTAATCTAATCTAATTTAATCTAATCCCCAAAAAACTTTCTGCTACTTTCCAAACCTGTGCACCAAGTCTGAATAATTTTGGCATATAGATATCACATTACTCAGAACACTTCCCTGCGCTTTCACCCAGTTAAAAGGATGTGTAAATCATTTTGTGTGTGTGTGTGTGTGTGTGTGTGTGTGTGTGTGTGTGTGTATACGCGTGCATATTGGGCTATGGACTGAGAACTAATGCAGAATAACACTTCATGGCTCCAAAACCTCAGCTCAGTCCTGCTGAGTGAAATACACAGTTAAAGCTAGTAGCCTTAGTGGAGCGGGGGTGGACTGAGACACGGTGGTGTGTGCATGTGTGTCTGTAGGTTCATTCGTGACTGTGTGGGTGTCTAAGTTATTTTTAAGCCCGAGCCAAAAACTGATCTACAGCACAGAACAACATTCACACACCAAAAGCTAAGCGAGATGAAATTTAATCAGTAATGTCGAAGTACAGTTAACTATGAATAATTATCACGATACAGTAATGTTAAGGTTTTATGTTGGATGGAATGCTCTTCCACCTTGACCTCTCCCAAGTGGCTAACCTGTCTGAAGATCAGCTCGTGCTCTGCCTGCCTCTCTCGCTGCTGTAACTCCTCCTCCAGCTGATCAGGAGGCTCCTGTTTAATGGTGACTCCACGTGGCAGACCTTCAGCCACCTCGGTCAGAGCCTGATGCTCCCTCAGCTCCTCTTCTGTCTCCTCTGGGTGGCTCTCATGCTGCCTGCCTGGCTCGTTAGGTTTCGCAGCCATAATCTACAAAAATAAGTCAAACAAATATTGCATGTGTGAAAATTTCTTCACATGAACCACTAAAATTCCAGAAAATGCACATCAAGACTGTTCTCTATACTGTTAAAACACAAGTCAACTTCGCCTGGCTGTCTGAACACCTGACTCGCTGTCTCTACACAAAATCTGAGCACATAAGATTTTTTTAATGGAGAACAACAACAACAACAACAATAATAATAATAATAATAATAATAATGAATGTGCCAGGATTACCCGATCCCTCTCTGCTGCATATAAATCTTTACTGTAAATAATAATAATAATAATAATAATAATAATAATAATAAACTTCTGCTTTAGTAAACTTTGTAAATAAAACTTTTTACATTTTAAAGACATCATCCAATATTTAATTATTGTTTTATTAATAATACTGATAACTAACATACTACACAGGAACATAAAATTCCCCAATTAAATAAAAAATAAAAATTCCCCAATTAAATAAAATTTCCCCCAGTGCAGCTAACTGGGTTATCAAAGGTGGGCCATGTCTCTCACTGTCTATGGTGAGAGGTATGTAAAAGAACCATTGCTGACTTTCGTAAAGAGTAGCTGCAAAGTCGTCAGCGTGTTTCTGTCCCTTGCTAAAAAGGGTTGTGACAGGAAGGGCATCCGACGTAAAAACCTCTACCAAATCAAACGTGCAAATCAGATGATTCGCTGTGGCGACTCCCGAGTAAAAGGGAAAAAGCTGAAAGGAAGACAGACAGGAACATAAAAAGAAAAACAAACAAAAATGTATGGTTGAATTTTACAGCTTGAAAGTGTGACACCAATCACATACACCGCATGACACCTTTTTTTAAAACTCAGTGATTTCTTCATATACTATGGCAGTGGTACTCAACTCTGTTCCTAGAACTCTACCTCCATGAAGACTTTAGCTCCAACCCTACTGGTGTGCAAATGCCAAATCTAATCATTAACTTAAGTCTCACACTCAGGTCCATAAGTATTCAGACACAGATGAAGTTAGCAGTATTTTTGCTGTTATAAATGTAAATAATTACTGTGAGCCTATTGTCTGGATTTCCATTATAGAGTATTTCAGTGTATTTACATCCCAATGAAGCAAATAATGTATGAATTATTACATTTTGTACATGCGCCCTCTCCACCCTAAAAAAAAAAGGTCACTGTCAACAGACCACGACATATCCCCTGGCTCTCATACATCAGAAAATATCAACTGCAGAAATTCCAAAATATAAAAAGGTACAACTACACTGCCTTGTACAAGTAACCACCAAGTGTGATGAAGAAATCTTAAACGGTTTCTGAGTTCTGGGCCGGAATCGAAATAATTAAAGACAGAGGCAGAGAAGGACAAATGGACCGAAAGACATATTGATGTCTATATTCTTACATAATATTATGCTGGGGAATAAAAAAGGACAAATCATCAACCAACAATTGTAACTTTTATTACTGAGTAGTAAATCCTTTGTGGTCAATAGCTTCCTAAAGTCTGGAAATCTGGTGATACTCTGCCAGAATTTTACTGCAACTGTTTCTAGTGCCTGCATGATCTTCAGATGCTTGACTGTCGGTGACTGAAATCCATGCTCAAATGGATTCAGGTCAGGTGACTGAGTTGACCAATGCACTTTCAGGTCTTTGTCCTGGGCTGTTTGAATTATTGTCCGTCTGCACTGTAAAACATCATCCGAGGGGTTCTTAAAGAATTTAGATGAATTTGAACACATATACTATAATCCTTTACACATCAGGATTCATCCCACTGCTTTTATCAGGAGTCACACCACTATGCACATGTCATCAACTCTGCATCATTATATCTGCCTAACAAAAGGTTACATTTGGAGGGAACAACATATGGTCATGGAATAGCTGAGCCACCAGTTGCCTCATTATTTTTCATCTCTTAAAAAAGGGCAGGATAAAATTTAATAACTGCAGTAATTAATGCATATGGCAGTGGTGAGTCAACGGGTTACTGATACGAAGTCAGGGGTTCAAGCCTCAGTACCAACAAGCTGCCACTGTAGGGCACCTGAGCACGCACATTAATGCTCAACTGCTGAGTTGTATAAAGAAAGAAGGAAAAAAAGGAAGTGATGTAACATAAGTGTAAGCTCTGTCTAAGCGTGTCTGCCAAATGCCACAAATGTAATACACCAGTCATCTAATTTAAATGTAAAAGCCTACAAATTAAAGTTGAATGCCTGCACAACTCCAACATACAGTAGTAAAGAGCTAAATATAACAAGGACTTTATCCATTTCTAAATATTTACAGACTTGGCCGCATATAATCTGATACTGTAGAACTGCTTCCATATCACTGTAGTATCACAGTAAATGATATGCACACAGACTATCATAAACGTTTTGCTAAAGCAACGAAAAGTCTAGAAAGGACCTAATTGGTGGTAACACACAGTGCTTCAATGGCATGCACAGACTGGTTTATCGAGTGTCACACGAGTTCAGTTTAAAAAGGGTGCCAGGTCTGTCCTATTGCATAACCACCAATTTATGATTGTTAAGCCAAAACACATGCTGCTTTCCACAAGACGCCACGGGCCATCCAATCACCATTCCATTTAGATACATGAATGATGCTTTCATTCAAAGTGACTGACTATTGAGACAGGATACATCTGTGCAGTTAAGGGTTGGAGCCTACAGAAGGTTTCATGGCTCCATCTGTATAACTCACTCTCAACTGTTATAGGCAGAGAAGCAATTACAGAGAAATAACTACAGAGCAGCGAAAACAGTGCCGAAGTCTGAAGAGTCACCGTTGCTCTGAGAGCTGTCAGCACTCACTCCAGGACCAGAGCAGGGTCTGTTTACGCAGAGCAAAAAAAGTGAAATGCACCATATGAGCTCTTCAGACATTGAACCATGAGACATGTCTTTTACACACACACACACACACACACACACACACACACACACACACAGGCCAGCAACATGAACTACCAATAAACACACAAGTCCTGTGCTGCGAAACTGAAACCAGGGCATATCATGACACAGAGAGCAGAGTGAAAGAGGAGAGAGGAGGACGGGGACATGACGGGGAAGGAACGGACAAGGCCTTTCTACATATGGCTGCTGAAACTCCACTCTCAAATCCGTCTTCTTGCTGGAGAAACTGCCTCCTGCCC
The DNA here is from genome assembly GCA_024760905.1 of Plotosus lineatus. NCBI lineage: Eukaryota > Metazoa > Chordata > Actinopteri > Siluriformes > Plotosidae > Plotosus > Plotosus lineatus. The sequence goes on along the minus strand of CM045729.1, from coordinate 43,263,578 downwards.
TATTGACTCGGCAATATCTAACACACACACACACACACACACACACACACACACACACACACACACACACACACACACAGGAACTGGAGCCAACACTGGCAACGAAATAGCACTGTGGCTCTGAGCCAAAGGAACATCTTTGACGTCAGAGTGCTTGGCAATGCTGCATCCCTGTCCTCAGTTCTCCAAACAAACTCTGCTTTTTTTCAATCTTCTTTCTTTCCGCACCCCTATCCACACCCCCCTCTCTCTCTCTGTTGCTCTTTTCACATTCTTACTCACTTAAAGTGGAAATTCACCGAGACTGAATGGCTGTGTAAGCAGTGATTAAGCCGCACAATGTGAACAAAAAGCAGAAAGACTGCACAAAAAAAGCTGAACAGATCCAATAAAAGATTAAACACAGCCAGCCACGACGATTATAAGATCGTAGGCAGTTACAAAAACCCCCAACACATTCACGGTGTACTTCACAAACACCTTATATACTGAATGTTTAGTACGTAGAGAGCGAAGTGCAAACTACACACACCGGTATCGTATACAGAAAACGCAGCTGGAGGACAATAAAAATCGTACAAGCTATAAGCGCTTCAAACGCTCGCGTGGTGCAGAAAGGCTTCCTGCGGCAGTCTCTAACTGTGCACGTAAACATGGGAAATGCCATGGAGGTATTACATTCCTATAAAGTCTGCAGAGCAGGCGGCAAACAGCGACACTTAAAGGAAGAGAGCAGTTTGGAGATCGACCTCCTTACAAAAGCAACTTTTCATCTCCAGCTTGTGTGTGTGTGTGTGTGTGTGTGTGTGTGTGTGTGTGTGTGTGTGTGTGTGTCTGTGTGTCTGTGCAGATCCTGAGGCTAAGCAGTGATAACGACATCAGGCCTCTCTAGATCATCCACCGCACCAGATATACAACAAACACAACGAAGGCAGGAAGGGGCCATTATTTTTCCCATTTAGTCTACTTAAGGCTTTGCAACAGCTGTTATTTGAAATTCATGAATTCTGAGAGAGAGAGAGAGAGAGAGAGAGAGAGAACTGCAGCGAAGGAAAAAGGACAATAAGAGATTGCTAGAAGAAAAGTGTGTGGCAAAGAACGAGAGAGAAAGGGAAAAGATTTAGAAAAAGCGAGTGAAGAATGACGTGTAATTAGAGGGAATCAAGAAAAAACTGTATAATAAAAGAATGAGAGAAAAACAGAGTGATAAAGAAAGGCAAGATGATTTAAATAAGAGAACAGAAGAGTGAAAAGAGAAACAATGTAAAGAGATAAGACGGGAACAAACAATGTGAAATAAAGGTAGGCAGATAAGGGATGGATACACAAGGACAGGTAATCAGGAAGAGAGAGAGAGAGAGAGAGAGAGATGGAAAGGAGAAAATGAATAAGTGGGATGGAGAGTGACGAAAGAAAGGGAGTAAGAGCGAGTGACTGGGGAAAGAGAAAGAATGGGGAGGAGAGGATCACTGAAGTAATTCTCTCACCCACACACTCATCTCATGACACTGCATTAAGAGCGCAGCTCACACCCACACACCACTACCCACCCACCCACCCACCCACACACAAACCCACACACACACACAAACACACACACACACACACACACACACACACACACACACACACACAGACACAGACACACAGTAGGCTTCCGGTGTGACCACATATGGTAGGTGCAACCTCCTGGTTGCCATGGTGACAAGAAAATTACAGGAAGAGAGCAAAGAAGGGAAGACAAGAGAGGGTGGGAAGGAATGACTGGAATTCAGGAGGACGAGGTGAAAGAAGGAAGGAGGAAGGAGGGTGTGTACCTTGCTGATGTGGAGCTGCTGCTGTTGAAAGTGCTGTTTCTGTTTGACCAGGAACTGCTGGTGCTGCTGCTGGACCACAAGCTGCTGCAGAGCCTGTGTGTTCTGAGGCAGTGGCGCTGACTGGGTTCGACCCAACGGTCGGTGAGGACGCAGCTTATGGATAGACGGTGACTGCAGGGGCAGACCGCTCATACCTGGAAGGACACACACACACACACACACACACACAAACACACACACACAAACATTTGTTGCTATGCCAAGATTATAAGGTATCATCACATCCATTCATCATCCAATCACTTATTCATGTAGTCATCCTTCCATCCATCCATCCATCCATCTACTATCTCAACCATTCTGTCATCAGTCCATCTTCTCCCATATCCCTCTAGCCGTTCATCTATCCTCACATCACCTGTGCTCTCCTCCACCTTCATGTTCTCATCGATTCAGCAATCCATTATATTGATGCTCTTACCTGTCCGATCATCCTTCAATCCCACTTTCAACATTGCAATAAAATCTGCGATTTTGTAAAGGAAAGGTGTACTGAAGATGTGCAGTGTTGCTGTGAATATATGCATGCGAATAATATCGAAAACGTGCAATGGAAAATTTAAAAAATAAACACACCGTGTGTATGAATACGGATAGTGAAGACCTGCATGGTTCAGATTGACAGAGATAGAACAGATGTCGTCTTACTTTGGGAGACGATGCTGACCCGCATGAATCACATTCAGCACACCACAAAAGGTCCACGTACCATGCGGCAGTTCGAGTCCCACTCTCCACAAGGTTGTCCCCCCCCCCCACCCCACCCCCCGGTGCAGCTAACTGGGTTATCAAAGGCGGGCCATGTCTCTCACTGTCTATGGTGAGAGGTTCATGTAAAAGAAGCATTGCTGACTTTCATAAAGAGTAGCTGCAAAGCCATCAGCGTGTTTCTGCCCCTTGCGAAAGGGTTGTGACAGGAAGGGCATCAGACGTAAAAACCTATGCCAAATCAAATGTGCGAATGATTCGCTATGGCGACTCCTGATGAAGGGAAAAAGCCGAAAGGAAATCTCGCCCTCTTCCACGTACTAGCACTCACACAAGACGGCGATTAATGAATGTTGCGCTGATAAGTGACATAGTGTATGCCCCTCCCACTCAAACAGCACATTTTATTTTGATCACAACCAACTGTGACATTGTTGAGATCTGGATCGTGATCTTGCAATGTCAGGGGGAGCAGTTTTCCGCGAAAAGCCTCAAATAAATCGAACAAACTTCATGAGACTCCTGAATGAACACCTACGCCTCCTTAAATATCCTAAAGGAAATCAGCATTGCTTTCTGAATGACTGCTAAACATATTGTAAAGCTATAGGAGGCCCTAATTATTGGCAGCAATGATATTGTCAATGTTTTGTGTGAACACATTTGAACAGTTTATTTGTACGATGCAATCATGCTCCTTTGGATCCCTGTTGATGTGTTATGTGCTTTTCTTTTGTTTGACATTTTATCTTTGATATTTAGATGCATTCAATTTCATGTTTAAAATGATTGTTTCCTGCAGAGTAGCACAATGCGGTAGAGATTAGTGGATCCGCCTCACAGCAACAAGGTCCTGGGTTCGAGTCCCGAGCTCGGCAAGGGTGTTTCTGTGTGGTGTTTGCATGTTCTCTCTGTGCTTGCATGGACTTTCTCCACACACTCGGTTTCCTCCCAGAGTCCAAAGACATGTACATTAAGGTAAATGCACTGTTTCACATTGATTCTAGGTGTGAGCGCGAATGGCTGTGTGTGTTTTGCCCTGTGATGGTCTCTGTATTGGCTACGATAGGCTCAGTCTCCTTGTGATCCTAATAATGGGAGTAAGCACTTTGGCAAATGAATGAATGAATGCTTCAAAGCAGACAGTGTCATTAGGTTGAGTGATAGAAATCTGGACGTAGATTCAGATAACTAACAAGCTGCTCAGAGTTGAAAACAAGAAGAAAGCCTTTTACTCAGAATAAAGACGAAAAGGTTGACATTCATAATATTTGAGTACATGACAAATAATTATCATTTAAGCTCACAGACAAAATATTCAGTTTAGTATGCAACACTTCTTTCTTCTATTCCTTTCAGCTGTTCCCTTCAGAGGTCACCACAGCGAATCATCTGCCTCCATCTCACCCTATCCTCTGCATCTTCTACTCTTACTCCAACTACCTTCATGTCTTCCTTCACCACGTCCATAAATCTTCTCTTTGGTCTTCCTCTAGACCTTCTGCCTGTTAGTTCCAGCCTCAGCATCCTATTACCAATATACTCACGATCCCTCCTCTGTACATGTCCAAACTATCTCAATATAGCCTCTCTGACTTTGTCTCCAAAACATCTTGCATGTGCTGTCCCTCTGATGTACTCATTCCTGAGCCTATCCATCCTCGTTACTCCCAAAGAGAACCTCAACATTTTCATCTCTGCTACCTCCAGCTCTGCCTCCTGTCTTTCCTCAGGGCCACTGTTTCTAAACCATACAACATCGCTGGCCTCATCACAGTCTTGTACACTTTTCCTTTCATTCTTGCCGATACCCTCCTATCACACATCACACCGGACACTTTTCTCCAACCATTCCAACCAGCCTGCACACGCTTCTCCATTGCTCTGGATTGTTGACCCTAAGTACTTAAAATCCTCCACCTTCTTTATCTCTGCTCCCTGTAATCTCACCGTTCCTCTTGGGTCCTTGTCGTTCATACACATGTATTCTATCTCACTGAGGCTAACCTTCATTCCTCTCCTTTCCAGGGCATACCTCCACCTCTCTAGATTTTCCTCCACTTGTTCTCTGTTCTCACTACAGATCACAATGTCATCTGCAAACAGCTTAAAACATAACATGGTAGGTAAGGTAAAGTCTGTTGGGTTTTTACACCCGAGCCTCGTGGCTCATCAGGCTGGTGCTTATCCCCGGTTTCCGTAGCGTGAGCAACCAGGAGTTCAACTCCCACGCTAGTCCATCAGAGGTTACCTTCCCAGTATATTTTACTGGTCCCCATTTATACTGCTTGGTGAACAGAGGCACACTTGTGGTTGAGACCTTGCCCAGGGGTCTTAGCACAGTGAGGGTCTCAGTGGGATTCGAACTCACAACCTCCCGATCATGAGCGCAGCACCCTTACCACTCCGCCACCGGCCCCAATACGTAACATGCCTGGCAAAAAAATTATGGTGGATGTTGACCCATGAGTTTTAATTCACGGCAATAAATAAATCACAGAAATCACAATATATAGCTGAACATTCTAGCATCCACTCATTCATTTTCAAAGCCACTCACATTTAGGATGAGTTGGAACGGCCAATTTGCTTACCGTGCATATCTTTGGAATGTGGGAGGAAACTGAAGTACACGGAGGAAACCCAGGAGAGAAGGCAAACTCCACACAGAAATACCCCAAGCCTTTGAATTGAACACAGACTTTCTTGCTGTGATATGCAGCTGTGCGAAATGTTGTGCCACCGTGCTACCCACCTTAATGAAGCATACTACAAAAAATGGTATTATCTTAATTAATAACCCCCCAGATCAGGTAGAGGGAAAAATTATGAACCACTTTTTGGTTCCGGTTCAGTAACGGCGGAGCTCCCGCTTCTAAAAAGCTTTTCCGATAGAAAAATTACAAACTGATTGTTGAAGTTTCCAGGATCATGGGCGGAACGTTTTCGGTGGATAAATCTACGTCAACAGCACGGACGATGGCCATTTAACAGTGAATGGTCAAAATGGCGCTTCCTAGAGGGCGACATTGCGGAGTTCTCGGAGTCAAATTGTTTCTTTGTTTGTTTTAAATGTTGTTTTTGTTCGTTTTTTTTGTTTTTTGTTTTTTTTTGCACTATGGTCATCTATGACCGGGCGACCCTACTACAGCTATGAGAGCGCAGTCCTTTTGGACATTTAGAACTGAGCATGCTCACCTTCTATCCTGAGCTAATAAGCTACCGCAGCTCAATGCTGGCCACACCCCGGATAACAATAAACCCAGGCGGAGACGCGACAGGCGAGGAGGGGCTGAACGACGACTCCGGCGCTTGGTTAGCAGTGGAGGGTTGGAAGCACTCCCAGTCATACTGCTTGAGAATGTTCAGTCTCTGCGAAACAAGATGGACGAGCTTCATGCTTGGATTGCAGCGCAGAGGGATCTACAGGACTGCTCCATGCTGTGTTTCTGTGAAACATGGCTCGAGGAGAGTACACCCGACAGGGCGACTACACTAGCCGGCTACGTGCCTTCAGAGAGGACCAGAGCGCAGCGGCTAGCGACAAGAACCGCGGCAGAAGAACAGCGGATTCTCGTTAAATAAACCTGGTGTACTGACTGACTGTAGATTATCTCTAAACCTTGCTCTGAGAATGGAGAACATCTAACTTTGAAGCTGAGGCCATTTTGTTCACACAGAGAACTGTTCATTTTTTTCCAACAAAACAACAGGCATAGTGCAATATACTAAATATAAATATAATTATAATATTATATAATATAACATAATTTAGTGCAATTTCATTTATTGCAGTTATCTACTGATTTATTTATTATATTATTCTTCTTCTCATCATCATTTTATTTTTAGTTACTTTTGTTGTTATTATTGTATTTGGTGCTGGTCTGTGTGAGGTCCTTTTAGACATGGAATTTTTATGTGTTTATTTTATAGCAGTTTGTGTATTGTTGATTTGCGCCTTCTTTTCTGTTTGTAACTTGACTCCTTGAACAACCGCACAAGAATTCCTATGTGTGTAAAAAAACAAAGATGGATATTAAAAATCCTGAATCCTGAAAGTGTAAAATTGTAAATTGTAAAACTGTACTAAGCTGTTGCACTTGTTGTCAACTGAAAACGTAAACAGCATGAACACGAGAACTGGCAATTGAAACAATCAAGTAGGAAATCCAACATGGAGACTGATAAATGATGATTGCTGCATCTAAAATGCCGTAATAATTGAAATTATTTCATTTCTTTAAGGTATTTCAGACCAAATATTTGACATATTAGTGATTTGTCTATTTGGATGTCCATGCTATAATCAGAGAGACTTTTGCCATGGGTTAAATATTTCAACACTGAATAATGAATCTATTCCCTGTGTGCTCTATGATGGCTCCTCTTGACTCCTAAGTGGCATTGTGTAACAGAACTACTCTAAAGTAAAGCACACTCACTGTTCACACTCTCTTCAGCATCTCTTTGTTCTGTGTGCTTCCTGAGCACTGATTCCAGTAATCTCTTGAACAGATGAGATGAGGTGAAGGAGAAGATCTCAGTGCAGACAGTCATGTTATAGGCGCGAGTCCATGTGAGCAAAGACTTGACTGCATTATCAACCTCCCTCTCTGGCGTCTGGGCGAAAGTATCGACCTGCATACCGCTGTCATGCCGAGCTCAGTGGGAGACTAATTAACATTGTCTATGACTAATTTCATTAAAACAAAGCTTCCTTAGAGCCAATCAGCACAAATTGAGGGCCGTATTGAAGGGATAATACTCATAAAGTAGCGTTTAGAGCGAAGACATACGTCTAGCCATGAAGAATACAGCCCGAAACTGAATTAGTCTACTTTATTTACTTTACTGAATTCAACTGCTCAACCATCAAAAACGATTAAATTTGATTTAGGGCATAAACTGCACATTTAATAACCAAAAACAACCAAAGGGAAACCAGCAGAGCTAAGTTTACTATTAATGATGCACTGTTACACTGTCCTATTACCTCTGCCATTTATAGATTATAGATCTGCTGTAGAATTTATGCACAAGGCTCGTTAACAAACAGCTTCAAAATCCTGTCATAGTGATGAAATAAACAATACTAATTTCACCCTGCAGTAAACTGAACAAAGTTAAAGTTTACTACAAAGTTCTGTATTTCTATTATACAATAAACTGTTTTGTTACCAAATTTTATTTATTTAGGGAATCAATTATTAATTCACTCATTCATTACCTTTTGTGTGAGCTACACGGAAGTTACTGTGATGTGCCAATTTTTATTCCACAGGAAATTTTGTGTGTGTGTGTGTGTGTGTGTGTGTGTGTGTGTGTGTGTGTGTGTCTGCAGTCCATGACTGAGGGCTCAGTTCTAGTTTAGGTTCAAGTTATTCAGTTTAGCAAGCTATTGTTCAACTAAATCATATGTTTAGATAATTAGAAGTTCAACTTTGTATTCAAGTTAGACAGAGCATGTATGTGTCTGAAGGCTCAGAAGAGGGTTTTTTTTTTTTTTTTCATACTAAATATTGAATTTAACAGTCACATGTGACATTAGATATGCCAGTTGGTGGCAAGTGAAAGGTCAGTGAATGTGTGCTTGTTCCACTAGTTACTTTGTTTATTCATTCATTCATTTTTTGAACCGCTTCATCCTAATTAGGGTGCCCATCTCAGCCGACTCAGGGCGAAGGCTGGGTACACCCTGAACAGCTCACCAGGCCATCGCAAGCCAACACTCAGACAAACGTTCATACTCACACTCACACCTATGGGTGATTTGGAACAGCCAATTAACTTATTGTGCATGTTTTAGGACTGTGGGAGGAAACCGGAGTATCCGGAGGAAACTCACACAGACATGAGAACATGCAAAGTCCACACAGAAATGCCCGAGCTGGGAATCGAACCCAGGACCTTCTTGCTGTGAGGAGAACTACGCCACTGTGCTCCCTTCACTTGTTTATTTTTTAAATTTATTCTCATTTCCTCATTTGCAGAACCATGTAATCCTAGCAGGGTCACGGGTAGTATAGAGCATATTTCAGATGACACTGATCAAAAGCAAGGTGCACCCTGAATGGCTCGCCAGACCATCACAAGGAAACAGAGGCACACATAACCATACACACTCACACTGAGAGGCAATTTGGAGCAGACAATAAAAGCTTAATGTACATGCCTTCAGACTGTCACAGGAAACCCATGCAAGCACAGAGAGAACATGCAAACTTCATTGGAAACACCTGACCTGAGACTTAAATCTATTATATAGAATTGAATACTATAACAGGTTTAAATAGTAAGGTAATGTTTCATCCTCGATTTGTATTTTTGTTTGTTAGCAGGATTACTCAAAGTGTTATACATGCATTTTCATGAATTTTCGACCAGAGGTGGAGCTTTGAAGAAGAAAGTCTGCTTTAGCTTTTAGAGATGATCAAGATCAAATTTTGGATCCAGTAATTTTTTAAATATTATTTAACTTTGTGAGAGAAGAAGATTGTTGACAATTTCTTATAAGGAGATTGCTGAGCTTGGCAGAGGTCTGTGTTCTCTAAGTGCTTTTTTAAAAATTTATTTTTTTATTTTTTTATTTAACACTACCCATAATAAAGAAATTCAAGAAAACCTGTTTGTTCACCATCCATCTTCAAGATCATGTAAAATCCAGTTATACAGCCCTCTATATTGTGTTGGTACCGCATTATGTGCTCACCGCATATTTTTTTTTACATGTAAATAACTAATATTGTGAATATACCTAGGTAAAGGTGAGTATAACACTTTGAACTCAAATTCAAACCTGAAACCAGGGGATTCTGTGACTGTTCCAGCAGGGCCATGTGCTGCAACAGAGGGTTGTGGGCGGATCCTCCATCTCGCTCTAAGGCCGAGGCAGCCAGATATGAGGGAAGATGGGCTCCAGTGATGAACGGAGTGGTTATGGGTAATCCGGGCTGCAGGCCTGCTATCGCCAGCCGTTCGCCCTCCTGTTGGCCAGACGCCACCTGGAGAAAAATAGCAGTGGGATACAAAAGTAAAGAAAGCACAAAATGAGCAAACAGTGGATGAAAGCTAACGGGAAGTAATGGGAAAAAAATATCGAAAAGTTATATAACAGAGACTTTGTTTCTCTTGAAATGAATTAAAAAGTGTTAGATCTGCATGGGGGGGGTCGGCGTTTGCGTCAGCGAGCAGTAGTCAGTCATTGTGTCTCAATGGTTCTTTTCTGAAATGGTAGTGGCGGTGAAAAGCCACATACAGCGCATTGACGGTCTAGACAGGAGCCTTCTATGTGGACTCTTCATCTCAATGACCAATCAGAAGCGAACAAGTGGCAGAGATCATGTTGAAAATACATCAGAGATGGAAAGGGAGAAGAGAAAGCAGAAGAAGCAATATAGCCAAGACACTGTGCTAAAGATAGACAAGAGAAAGACATGCATGCGAGAGGGTACATGAGAGTGAGTAAAAAGGAGTGTGAAAGTGGGATGGAGCCACTCACAGTGGTGGAGCCGGTGGCTGGCAAGCCCAGAGTGATGTTTGGGAGGGAGGGGGATGTGTACAGAGACAGCTGGCTAACAGGACCCTCTCTGCTGGCAAGACGATGTGCCAGCGAAGGCTGGAAAAGAGCAAGACACAAATAAATAAACGCCGTGATCATAACTAACGGCTCTGTGTGGTGGTGTAAAAATGCACGCAGACACAGACCCACACACACACACACACACACACACACACACACACACACACACACACACACACACACACACACACACACACACACACACACACACACACACACAGTCTCAGCACTCTAGTACTAGGTAAAGCACTAAAGTAAAGTGGCTACTGGATAATGTATGTATTCTGTTATACTTTTTGAGTAAAATTGACAACAGAAGAGTTTTAGTACAGTTATTTTAAACCAACAGGAAACAGCTTTTTCTTTCATACTTTATAAAACTGTTTTCTTCTAAAGCATAAATACGGACATGATCAACTTTTAAAAGCTGAATATTAAGTGAAGTGACTTCATAATGAATAAAAAAAAAAAAATTAAACCATAGCATGAAGTCAAACAGCTTTTATAAACAGACACTGAATTCAGAGATTTAAATTCTGAAGCTGGGATGTATAGGAAATGTGAGCTGTACCTCTACTGAACTGTTGGAGATTGAGCTGGTGATGCCGTTCTCATTAGTGATGTTGTTGGAGCTGTTGTTCGGTGAACTCGGGCCAGAGCCTGGTGCACTGTTACAAGCTGATTCTTCATAAAAAAAAAAAAAAAAAAAAGGTCGATCAGTATGGCACAATAACTGCATAGAATTAACTCCAACTTTGCTATATTTTGTTATTGAGTCATTCACCGGTCACGTCCAGAGAGCGTTTCTTAGCTGTATTTACGGGCCCGTCTCTCCTCCGCAGCAATGGGCTGCTCCGCCGCTCTGTCACCTTCTGCTTTAGCCTGGAGCGCAGCTTTAGATTCGGCTCAGACGCTGCAGGGAGCACAAACACACACACACTTTGTTCACACTGCTGAATTGTCAGATCAAACTAAAGTCCTTCGTTCTTTTCTACACATAATCTGATACTAATATGTTTGTATTTGTTTACAAAAATATATCACCTTAAGAAAGTAATAGAAAATTATTTTCAGAAACTCCTCACCTAGTTTATTCAAGTCAAGTAGTTTTATATGCTAACATTAGTTTCTGAAAGTCTTCATAAATGTGGGGACTTCAGACCAAAGTGCTGTAGTTTTAGTGTGTGCACTGGACTGCTAGATTGAGCACGAAGCGATAGCCTGGGTACAGCAATAATCCCGGAAATAAGAGTTTTCTGACATACCTTCCACTTGACCGCTGGTGTTTCAACCACTCGTATCCACTTCCCTCAATTAGTGGACCAACCCTAACGACCCATGATTAGCATATGGCCAAGTGTCAAATATCCAGTGGCCAATAAGTGCATCCAGAGATCATTAATGGTGCTCAAAGCCCACTGGGTTTTGGTTAATATTAAGTGCGGTCAGTAGCCACTGAGAAAATGACCGTAAGCACCATCTTTCCATTGTTTACGCCCATTTAGAAACACAAAGTTAGACCTTAGATAAACCTGTCTTAATGCACTTATCTAAAATGTCCAGGTTCCATAACTTGAAGTACTTTCCAAAGAGCACTCTGTATTAAATAGCTGGTCTTGCGGTTGCGATTAGCAAACTAGGTGAATGTAAGGGTGGTTCTTCTTGTAAGAGGCAGGACCATTCCCAGACATCTTTGTTAAAGAATGTAGTGCATCCAGCCATTAAGACCATGCATTAGTCAAATCTGAGGAACGCAGCTGCCAGGGACTGAATTAAGCTTTGCCCTTTGTGTTTTAATATGTGAAGTAAAGAAAGTAAACTAATGGCAAGAAACTAACAATTTTTACCCAAACTGAACTCAAAGTTAAGGTCACACCATCAGGACATTTGATGGTGAGAAAGGTTTCGAGAGCAGGTACAGTATAAACATTATTAAACATTACTGGAAGACTGTATTGCAGTGACAAAACCACAGTAGTATGAAAAAAAAAGCCATACTAATCAAGGGGAGGGAGGCTGTCACGCGTTTTTCCTCGGTGCTATATTCATTGTAATAGACTGCACTAGTCTGTCGCCATGGCTGACATCCAGAAACGGAGCATTACCAGCACTAATTGAAATAAATGAGGACTACCATGAGGCCAAGGACCCTGGGACACCCCCACTGTTCATTCTGGAAAACTGTTGATGTGGCAGAAGTGAGGCTTGGGAGATCATCAGCAGAAATGGACACAGGGTCACCCTTGGAATTGCTGACTTTGACGTATTATTACATGTATATTTGCTACAGCAGTCTGATATCTGCTGATGGCAAACACATAGATGTTTTTTATACATGCTTGCTTTATCAAGTGAGAAAGTGATCGACAGCTATGAAGGTTTGAGTCCGTCCGTCATGGATGACTGGTACAAAATATTCTTTGGGCTGAGCGGGCACTAATTAACGTCACTGTCCCCTTTCGAGACTACAGCACCGAAAATATTTTCATGAATATAATCATATATTGTTCATACAAGAAATACTATTCTAGTTTAACACTATTTCGACTTAATTTGGCCATATACCAATTCTCAGCCCTAGTCATTTCTCAGCTGGCTGAAGGGAACAAAGACTAGCGCAGAGTGGATCCCAATTCAAATTGCTGCTCATGGCCATTTGTGTCACAGGGCAGCATAAAATATTCAAGAAAAGTGCCATCTACCCTCTTTCGCATATGTCTGATAACCATGGTTCCACAATATATAACCCTGGCTTTTTGTTAAAAACTTTAGTGTAGTGTATCACCAGACATAATCCTGGGTTCTCACAAAATAATATACCTTAATAATAAACCTTTGTAAACTTGGGTGCTTACTGCCATACCATGAACCTCAAACACTGTGGGTAGGAAAAAATGGGCGAATTCCAAGATTATAAATTGTTTCAAAAGAGGAATATGCCCGCCCATGTGCGAACCCGGGCAACATTAGCATGGACCTGCACAAATGAAAGTTCAACAGCACTGACGTACTAAAAATGTGAGAATATGTCCACAAATCTAAAATTCTGAGCTCTGATGGAGATGCTGGAACAGTTCAAGCTCTTCCCAAAAAAAGAAAACTGTAAACAGATAGGGCTGATATTAATTTTTAATAAACTCCCTAATAACTTTAAATCAATTTTAGAAATTTCACTCTGGACAGTTTTACAAATCTTATAGCAAGCTTCACTCAGCATTTGACACTGAACCAAGGGTCAGTTTCATTTTAACTGGAGGTCCTAGCTGCAACCTGTAAATACATACCAAGGCAGTATGGTTTATTCACCTTTTGACAAACAAAGCCAGATTACTATAAACTGAAAGTGTCATAGTTAGCAATGTTAATTTATTTATTGGTTTTTATGCTTTGGAGCAAATCAAAGGCAAGTAGCCTGTGGTGTTGTTAGCAAAGTTAACTAGAACTAAATTATGAGCACATTATTTATTACTATTATTATTGTGGGGAAGTGGTGGTCTAGTGGTATAGGGCGCTGGATTGCTGATCCAAAGGTTGGGGGTTCAAGTCCCACTCTCCACAAGGTTGGCACTGTCCCCCCCAGTGCAGCTAACTGGGTTCTCAAAGGCGGGCCATGTCTCTCACTGTCTATGGTGAGAGGCATGTAAAAGAACCATTGCTGACTTTCGTAAAGAGTAGCTGCAAACTCGTCAGCGTGTTTCTGTCCCTTGCTAAAAGGGTTGTGACAGGAAGGGCATCCGACGTAAAAACCTCTGCCAAATCAAATGTGCGAATCAGATGATTCTCTGTGGTGACTCCCGAGTAAAAAAAAAAGGGAAAAAGACGAAAGGAAGACATACAGACATTTATTATTATTATTATTATTATTATTATTATTATTCAATTAATCTGGGTAAGTCTGTTGGGTTTTTACACCAGAGCCTAGTGGCTTATCAGCCCGGTGCTTAACCCTGATTTCTGTAGCATGAAACGACCAGGAGTTTAAGTTCTCCTGGATGAGACGCTAGTCCATCGCATTTTACCTTCCCAGTATATTTTTACTGGTACCCATTTATACACTTGTGGTTGAGACCTTACTCAGGGGTCTTAGCACAGTGAGGGTCTCAGTGGGATGTGAACTCACAACCTCCCGATCAGGAACGCAGCACCTTAACCACTACACCACCGGCCCCAAAAATCAATCTGGGTGCGGTGCCAGAATTCTGCCGTAGACGGCAGCCATAACAGCCTTGTTATGGCTGTATACAAAGGACAAAAAAAATCCTCAGTAGAGGCCCAAAGTTCTTTCTGCAGGGTGTTTTTATGAGACACCATCTCTAGCTAGATAGCCGTTGACTCTAAAGAGTTCATCCACCCTTTGATAGGTCTTGTATTTTTTCCTACTGGGTTGCTAGCCACCCTCCTCACCAAATTTGGAACCTGATGGGGGAGCTGGTTTAGTTGCCGACCACTCGACCACGCAACAGGTTGTACTGGCTTACATGTTACCAGTAGCAGGGCAAAACCTAACCTGACAGAATTATTTATTATTATTATTATTATTATTATTATTATTATTATTATAATATGATAGACATCAACGAGCAAATGAATGTGTCCTATTGCACATTTCAAGAAATAGAAAGTTTCAATATCTGCTTTCAGAAAAACGTAATTCCGGAACCTCTTTAACAGAAGCTGTCTGACTTCACTGTTATGAAGGTACAAGTTTCCAAGCTTGTTGCGTTTCACACATGCGTACAACATTTCTAAGAATAGTACTAAACATTTTTATATCTTTATTAACCAATACTTTTAAGAGAAAATGGTGGGGTAAGGCCATCATTTTTCAGCAAGTTGTCATTTCATGTGCTGCATTATTATTTATCATACTAGAGTTTGTTACACTTGTTTTTGCACATATCCTGCAGAAAGGCATCATGGGACTTATTACCGGAATATTGCAGATATCCAAGGAATGTTATTACCTGCTGTAAAAACAAGAGTAAATTGCTCAGAAATTCACACACAATGTAAACATTGCCAATGTACTGCATGGGCTCACAGATATTAAACCAGCGAGAACACCTCAGTCTGTTCAGCCAACATTGGATCCAAAACAGTAATAAGAAAGGATTTACAGCTGTAGACCTTACCTCACCTATGTGCTGTCGTTCTACACAGGGACGCTTTTGATACGGGAAATGTGCTTCTGTATGAATTAGCCTATAATATTCTCTCATAAAAAGACAAAGTACTGCCGCATGGGAGGACATCTCAAACACACACACCATCTGGGCTCCCTGCATCTAGCGTCTTGCCAATATTGCACGTCAATAACATGGGAGAGCAAGAAAGAGAGAAATTAAAAGTGATGTTGAATTTCAAAGTCAGGCTTATTTTGACCTCCTGCAGTAATAACAATAGAAACAGAGAAGTACAGCACAGCACGGCGTCTTGTAAGTGTGCTGATTAGAATGCATAAAACGGGTTATTAATCAGATACTAAAGAGATCTCAGTTGCATGAAAGATGGTTATCTGCGTGCACCCTGGGTAGACACTGAATTCCAAGAAGGCAATTGCAAAAACATTAGCAGGAGAATAGCAGTAGTAGCCTCATTGATGTTTGTCTCATTGGTGAAACCAGATTAAAGACTCGTGTGTGCACAGCTGAAATGAGTTGGAGCAGAATGCAGAGCGCAGTAGATTGGGTTCTTTACACGACCATAAAACAAGAACATTAGAAACCCAACTGTTGATGTGTATCCTGCATTTTGGCACAGGTGTTGAAATAAACGGCCATTAAAATGACAAGGGAAGCTATGCTGAATTGTCCATCAATCATTTCTTCAGTATCCGGTACAGTCTACACTCATCAAGATGTGGAAACGGCTTAGACTTCTCACATGCATTCATCAATCTCTGAGTTTATACACTCATTAACTCCACATCACAGTTCATCAGAGACTGAAAACCTTTTGCACACTGATGAATGACTACAGTAACTAGGTCTTTGAAAATGATTTGCCCTGTTCCCAGGGTCTCCTGATCTCTATTTGGGTGTAATAATGGCACACTGGTACATCAGGGTAAAGAAAGTGTCATTCTGCATCTGCACCTGACATGCATGAGGAACGCAACTGACAAAGACAAGGAGGTAAAAACAAGAGAGCAGAAGGAGAGGCGAAGAAAGCCATTCCCCTTGCACTATAAAGTTTGATGAAGGCTGATGAGAAAGCACGGCAAGGGATTTTAAGTGCCATAAAGGACACATAGTGACTGTGCCAACCATGGCAAGTCACCAGCCGGGTGCAGTAGAACGAGCAGGAAATGATGCACAAGTCGTCTGCTGAGATCCATTTCATAAGCGCTTAGCGCAGTTAGAAAGAGTTCGAGTCAGGTGAATGAGTTCAGCGAGCTGTTCATAGTCTAATATAAGGGAGGAGAGCACACAATGCAACATGTGAGGAATGAGTTCTGTCCTCAGCAGCACTGAGGGCACTGTAACGGCTCATTCTCAAGGGACTGTTGCTTTGCTAAACAAATACACACAAACGTTAAGCCACAGACTTCTCCAAAGGATGCTGCGATGTGCCTTAGAAATAGTTCATCAGGTTCTCGTTAAAACCTATTAGGGTTAAACAGTGGCACTGAATAATCATTTGATGTTTCTTTTGGGGTTAGGGAAAAAGGCCACTGATGTATTTGCTTTAAAAACTAATTGTGCAAAATAAAGTGCATGAGATTCAAGAGAACAGAAATTACAGCTGCTAACTTCCTTGAATTGGATGCAGAAACCATTCCGATCACCAGCACATGACTGATTTGAAGGCATAATATTACCTGATGGGAGATTAAGGAGGAGGTGTGAAAACAGCAGGTTTCCATTTTATGTGATTCACAATGCCTGCTGGGTAAATGGCAAAAAGTAAATAATCAAAAACAACCTGCATTGCAGTTAGTTTATAAAAAAAATCTTAATGTATAATAAATGTTTTGGTTAGTTTTGTCAGGAGTAGCTTGGACAAACTGTTTAACACATCAGAGAAAGACCTGGATGATATATGGTTTTGTGATTAAGTGTACTGATATGAGTCCTCTGCTAAACCCATTTAACTCAAGTCCTACTCCAAGGTGCACTGTATGCCATGTACTATAAAGTCTTATTTTGGCTTTTTACACCCAGGCCGAGTGGCTCATCAAGCCGGTGCTTATTCGTGGTTTCCGTAGCATGAAGCGACCAGGAGCCAACTCCTCCTGGATGAGACGCTAGTCCATCGCAGGTTACTGGGACACTTGTGGTTAAGACCTTGCTCAGGGGTCTTAGCAAAGTGGGGGTCTAACTGGGATTTGAACTCACAACCAACCGATCATGAGCGCAATTAGTATAATCAGGACTAGGCCTCAAAGCAATCATCAACAATTTACATCCGCTTCCTATTTTGATTGGACATTTCATGTAAATAAATAGCCTGCCATTATGGCCCTCTTATCCACAATTCCTCTGCAATTTATCAGCACGTGTCTAAAGTTTATTCCAACAAAGTTGCAAAGGTATCTAATGAACTTTCTGAGAGGAATTCAAAAGAAATCATTAAATGCACAATTTGAAAAATATTGGACAGATTGCATTTTAGCAGAGCCACTGAAAACTGTGTTGAAATGTTACATTTACGGCATTTGGTAAATGGGACGATCCAGATTGATTTATCATTTTACAAAATTGAGTGTTAAAGGCATTGTGCAAGGGCCCAAAATCGACAGCAAAGTGGTACTGGGAACTGAACTAACAACCTTAAGATAAGCAAACCAGATCCTCAACCACTGAGCCATCATTGACAGTCATGCTCATGCCAGATTCAATAAATGTCCCACCAACTGCATGACTTGACCATGTGCTTTTGAGTGTTCAAACATCAAAGTCATAAAGAGTGAACGTACTACTATGAGTACTACTACCAAAAAGTACTATTTAAAAATGTCAGTCTAACACATTAAAGGTAAATGTAAGGCAATCCCTCTATACTCTCCTGTTACACATAAAAAATAGAAATGCACATTTTACTCATCTGGTGACTTTTACTCAGTGTCAAAGTTGCAATCTGCCAAAATATGCTTGTTAGTTTGCATTAGCCTGTGTCAAAAGGTTGCTGTTTAACTCTCAAATGCGAAATCCCCAGTTCATACAGGGCAAGTTAATGGCAAAAATAACAGTCTGCTAATATTAGATCAAAAAACAAGATATCAACTAGTGAGCTTTTGACTAAAAAAACTTTGGCACAAAAGCAAATCATACTTGAGCATGTTCATCTACATCAAGCAAGAGTCTGATCTTACATAAGAAAGAAGCATGCTCGCTATAGATTCATATGCAAATTAGTTCTGTATTTTCGTCTTCTTTTCCTTTCGGATTTTCCCTTCAGGGGTCGCCACAGCGAATCATCTGCCTCCATCTCACCCGAGCCTCTGCATCTTCTACTCTTACTCCAACTACCTTCATGTCCTCCTTCACCACATCCATAAATCTTCTCTTTGGTCTTCCTCTAAGCGGGGGCAGTGGTGGGGGCAGTCTCAATCTAGCCTCTCTGACTTTGTCTCCAAAACCTCTTACATGTGCTGTCCCTCTGATGTACTCGTACCTGATCCTATCCATCCTCGTTACTCCCAAAGAGAACCTCAACATTTTCAACTCTGCTACCTCTCGCTCTGCCTCCTGTCTTTTCCTCAGTGCCACTGTTTCCAAACCATACAACATCGCTGGCCTCAACCCCATCTTGTACACTTTTCCTTTCATTCTTGCCGATACCTTCCTATTACACATCACACCAGACACTTTTCTCCAACCACTCCAACCTGCCTGCACACGCTTCTTCACCTCTTTTTCACACTCTCAATTGCTCTGGATTGTTGAACCTAAGTACTTAAAATCCTCCACCTTCTTTATCTCTGCTCCCTGTAACCTTACCGTTCCTCTTGGGTCCTTCTCGATGACACACATATATTCTGCCTTACTGAGGCTAACCTTCATTCTCCTCCTTTCCAGGGCATACCTCCACCTCTCTAGATTTTCCTGCACTTGTTCTCTGCTATCACTACAGATCACAATGTCATCTGCAAACATCATAGTCCATGGAGAGTCTTGTCTGACCTTGTCTGTCAGCCTGTCCATCACCATAGCAAACAAGAAGGGGCCTTCCCTTCCCTTCTTCAATCCTTGATGCAGTCCCACCTCCACCTTGAACTCTTCTGTCACACCGACAGCACACCTCACCACTGTCTTACATCTGTCATACATGTCCTGCACCACTCTAACATACTTCTCTACCACTCCAGACTTCCTCATGCAATACCACAGTTCCTCTCTCGGCACCCTGCCATATGCTTTTTCCAGATCCACAAAGGCACAATGCAGTTCCCTCTGACCTTCTCTATTAACATCCTCAAAGCAAACATTGCATCTGTGGTGCTCTTTCTTGGCATGAAACCAAACTGTTGTTCACAAATGCTGACCTCTGCCCTTAGCCTAGCTTCCACTATTCTTTCCCATAACTTCATCGTATGTCTCATCAACTTTATCCCTCTGTAGTTGCCACAACTCTGCATGTCTCCCTTGTTCTTTGATATGGGCACAAGCACACTTCTCCTTAATTCCTCCAGCATCCTCTCACTCTCTAAGACCTTGTTGAATGTTCTTGTCAGAAAATCTACTGCTACCTCTCCTAGACACTTCCATACCTCCACCGGTATTGCATTAGGACCAAATGCCTTTCTACTCTTCATCCTCTTCAATGCCCTCCTCACTTCATCCTTACTAATCTTTGCTACTTCCTGGTCCTCAACAGTGATCTCTTCTACTCTTTTCTCTCTCTCATTTTCCTCATTCATCAGCTCTTCAAAGTACTCTTTCCATCTTCCCAGCACCCTTCTGTCATCAGTCAATACATTTCCCCCTCTGTCCTTAATCACTCTAACTTGCTGCACGTCCTTCCCATCTCTATTTCTCTGCTGTGCAAACCTGTATAAATCATTTTCTCCCTCCTTACTGTCCAGCCTATCATACAAGTCATCATACGCCCTCTGTTTGGCCTTTGACACCGCTACCTCCGCCTTACGCTGTGTTGCCCAGTACTCCTGTTTGCTCTCTTCGGTCCTTTCAATGTCCCACTTCTTCTTAGCTAACCGCTTCCTTTGTACACACTCCTGCACTTCCTCATTCCACCACCAAGATTCCTTATCTACTGTCCTTGCAGAGGACACAGCAAGAACTCTCCGACCTGTCTCCCTGATCACACTGTAGTTGTCCAGTCATCTGGAAGCACTTTCTGGCCACCCAAAACCTGTTTCAAATCCTCCTTTTTCAGCTTCCACCACTTTGTCTTCTGCTCTGCCCTTGCCTTCTTCATCTTCCTCACCATCAGCATCATCCTGGACACCGCCATCCTATGTTGTCTGGCAACGCTCTCACCCACTAATACTTTGCAGTCACTGACTTCCTTCAAATTGCATCATCTGCACAAGATGTAGTCCACCTGTGTGCTCCTACCTCCAATTTTATAAGTCGCCCTATGGTCCTGTCTCTTCTAGCATTTACCACAGCCATTTCCATCCTTTTCACAAAATCAATCAACATCTGTCCTTCTGTGTTCCTGTCCTGGATACCAAACCTGCCCATCACTTCCTTGTCCCCTCTGTTGCATGTCCATTGAAGTCTGCACCAATGACCACTCTTTCACCTCTGGTTGTACTCTGCATCACTTCATCTAACTCACTCCAGAATCTCTCCTCTTCTAGCTCACATCCTGCCTGTGGGGCAGAAGCACTAACAACATTGAACATCACACCTTCAATTTTCAACTTGAGACTCATCACTCTGTCTGACACTCTTTTCACTTCTAAAACATTCCTGACCAACCCCTCCTTCAAGATGACTCCTACTCCATTTCTCTTCCCATCCCCACCATGATAAAACAGCTTAAACCCCAAGCTTCTAGCCTTGCTACCTTTCCACCTGGTCTCCTGAACACACAGTATGTCCACCTTCCTCCTCTGCATCATGTCAGCCAGCTCTCTACCTTTTCCTGTCATAGTTCCAATATACAAAGTCCCTACTTTCAGTCCTAGACTCATGCCTTTCCTCTTCTCTCTCTGCCTACTGACACGCCTCCCACCTCTCCTTCTTCAACCAGCAACCTGTTGGTTAACAGCACTGATGGCGGTCGTTGTTAACCTGGGCCTCGACCGATCCAGTATGAAATTTGTAAATTAGTTCTGAATGGCAGGGGAAACCTCACTTTTCACATTACACCAGTACCCAAGTACCCACCTAACATGCCTTTAGGTTTGCAAAATATTCTAGTCATTGTTGACAAAAAAAGTCAGAAAACCAATTCACTCATTGCCAAGGAATCACTAAGAAATGGGTATGTACTGCAATTTCAACAATAAAAATAATGTAATTAAAAACACGAGTATGCATACAGTTATATAGGAATATAATCAGTGACAGAAGAGGGGTAGCATGCAAAATGAAGAGCTCTGTCAATCACTGGCCGTGGACAAGTTAATCTGTGTCGGGCTCTGACTCTGCAGCCAATTTACCAAAAGAAGTAGGAAATAAATCATGAACTGTAGTTATATCAGGCACATGACATTTTCCTGTTACATGTTTCAACAGGGAAATGACATGTGGTATGGCTCCAGCAGGTCCATACCCCACTGTGCTGCGTTTAGTGAACATTAAGGTCCAAAATGCAGCCTTCAGGCTGTGTGAACTAACTGCTTTTCTGCCTCAGTGTGATTCCTTCCAGATTACTGCATTTTTCTTTTTTTTTTTTTTTTTTTGCTTGATGCTAGATGGTTTGCTCCAAACGAAAATCACCATGTCAACATAAATGTGAATGGTACTTCATTATAACGAGGAGGCGGCTCACGTGCTGGACGACTGGGTATCAGGCTGCTGGAGCAATAATGGCTTCCGACTGTGTGTCTGACAAAAGATCGTAGATATTACAAACAGACCTGGGATGTCAAACTCGTTTTAGGTAAAGGTCACGTTATACTTAGTCCAATGTCAAGCAGGTTGAAGCCACAAAAAAAAAAAAAATTAGCTCCTTTTAACATGTGTATTAATTGGTGACGTATGTGGGGGAAAAAAGTGATTGCTTCAGTTTCCCTTCCTGTTGATGTGAATCCACTAAATTTGTAGTTTTGGAAAGACAAATGGTTGCTGTGACCTAATTTTTAGAATTAATTTGACACATTTTGTTCGTAACTGTGTTTACAGCATTGTATTACATTTATTTAGAGGAGGAATATTCACTCACTCATTTACCAAATTGCTTAATTCAACTCGGGTTGCAGGGAGGCTGGAGCCTGTCACAGCCAACACTGAGCAAAGGTGGGGTACACCCTGAACAACTCACCAGATCATCAGAGGGTAACACACACAATTATACACACCTACCATCACACATACAGTACATTCAATTTGAAACAGCCAGTTAGTCTAGCGTGCATGTCTTTGTGGTATGGGAGAAAACTGGAGTATCTGGTGGACCCACACAAGCACAGGGTGAACATGTGAACTCCACACAGAAAAACCCGAGCCTGGGAATCAAACCCAGGGATATGAGATGGACGTGCTAACCTTAACACCAGCATTCCACCCTGTACCTGAAAAGTAATAAAGAAGAACAATTTTTTCAATTTACAGCTCACGAGATGTTTCTTGTTTCCAAATGTGTTTTTGTGGGCCGACATGGAACCTTTATTACCCACGGCCTGGATGATCAACAGCCTTGCTGGACATGCATATTTCATGCATACTCCAAAACAAGTCCTTAATTAAATTCTATTTATTTACTTTCACTTTCGTGCTAATAATTTTGAATCTAAAGAAATTTCCCCCAAATGCGACTTTTCCCATTCAAAGGTTCATTTTACTTCATGTGGGAAAAGCTGGTTGAACTGATCTCATACAATTGAACAGTGTAGTTAAATGAGGGAAGCAAACGGACCTATCCACTGGAAATATCAAATCTGTGACCCTTATGTCAGCTAGCACACAAAGGCTGTGTTCTCGCTTTCTGAATAAGAGTGCCCTATACACGGCTACACAAGCACCAATGAATGAATGAATGAAAAAACAAGAGCACTCCAACAGCTCGTTTCCACCCTCATTCACCCCTCGTGCGTCATAATGGGGGGGGGCAAAAATCTGAATTATGAATTGGAACAGAGCAGGAGAGAGATTCTCTGCTCGATCGCTAATCAGAGAGGTGAAAGGCTTTGCATAAAACTGGAGCTTAAAAAAAGGCCAAGGGACCACTTTCTGATGGGAAAGGAGGAGGACATGCAGCTTCTGTGACAGGAGACAGAGTGCTCTACCCAGCCCCAGGAATGCACCGCAGCAGCCAGAGCAAACTGAGGTTTATCTACAGCGGGAGAGCTGGAATCAACACTCAGACGTGCCTTGCCGCAAAGTGAAGAACTGTGACCATACAAAGAAACACTTGACTTGAGGTTCAGATTCTTTCCCTGCTAGAAAAAATAAAATATTCCTGAAGGCGAGTCCCCTAATTAATTTATTCATTTGAGAAATATAATTGCAGAAACCGAAGGAAAAAAAAACAAAAGACAAAAAAAGAAGTGGAAGAAAAAGTTGTTCTAAAGTAACACCCAAGTAATATCCAAACTAATTTTAATTACCATGTGTGTGTTTGTGTGTGTTAGTGATAACCCCAGCAAAGAATTCCACTACCAGCATCATGAAATCAACAGAAACCATCTTTTCATTTAAATCTTATGTATAACAGAAGTTTAAGGGCGGTTGTTGGGAATGTTAAAACCAGTGGTGTGTTTTTATGCAATCAGAGTATTTCAGGTAGGAAGTATGTCGTAGTGCGAGTCTGCCTCTGCTCAGATAGTACAAGACCTTCAGGAAAGTGTAAATAACTAGAAGCGACTTCAAATGTATTGCTCCAGGAGCAGCATCATGATGAAAGTAGGCAGCATGGCAAGCTCTCAGCTTCAGGAATCCAGCTTGTGTGTGGATTTCTTCTGCATTATTCATTTCCTCCAATCTCCTAAAAAAACACAGTTGGTGAACAGAGAGTACTAATGCGCCTCTGAACGAAAACGTGTCTGTATACATCCTGTATGTGCAAGGTGTCTTCCAATAAACCTGTGTCCTTTGCAGTCAATTACAATCTTCAAAATTTAAAAGAATCATGATGAGAGTGGGGGGTCATGGGACCCACTCAATAATTTTTGACTGTCACAAATTCTGCCACATTAGGAATAAAACATCAAAATGATATTACAGTGCAGTAGAGGTTAATAAACCTTAATAGACCGCAGCAAAGTCTAACAGACCTTGATGCGCCATCATGAGGGATCTTGATGAACTTGGAAACACCATTCTAATTTCAGCTCTTGGATGCAATTTACCTCCTTTTTATACCCCAATTGTGCTTCAAGTGTGGCGAGATCGCTGACACTGTGCTCCAGTGTAAACCCAGGATTACTGAAGATGCAGGACTCAACGTACTGTTCCATTATTAAAAATAAAACAAATTCTGGTTGGACAATCTCAATCACTTTTAGCTCAGGTCTGCATTATGCCGCCATGCATTTTGAATGAATAAAGGCAAGTAGAATTCTAAAGTTGCTGAGGTTCCTTCTGGAGCTAAGGCACGCAGACACCCCACAAACACGGATTCTTGAAATTATTTTAGGAATTTTCGACTGTAAACATTTTTGGAGACCATTAAATGACAGAGTGTCAGGAAATCCAACTTTGAGATTCGGAAATGCAAAATCCAGAGTCGGTGATACTCTGCCCTATGGAAGTAGATACACACACGCATCCCCCCCTCGTGTCTGGTGATGGGCAATCGCAACCATAACATTCCTTTCCTCCTCTTCCTCAGCTTGCTGTAATTGTTCTGGTGTCTCAAGAGGCTGCGAGTGTGCAGGGAGCCTGGGTCCAGTTGCACTGCAGTACTCTGACAGGTCCATTTCCAGCATGATTAATGAGAGCACTGGCCTAATCTCAGGCAGCCTAAGGTGAGTGTGCAAAGGGAAGACCCTTAAGTGCAGCTCTCCTGCTGAGGGGAGCAGCTCGGGACCTCAGGCTCTGGCTGCACTCTCTCAGGGCCGTGTATAGAGCGCTGATCTGCCCTTCTCACTGGTTCACTTGTATAATAATACTTAACAGCTGGCAGACATCATGTTGCAGTGCCTACAATCATAGTCAATTCCCTCAACCACACACGTCTGCTGAAGCTTGGCCTGAGCGTAACAGAGACGAATCGGGTGAAAGCCACAGACATCAGTCACAGAAACCTTCACAACAGTTAGAGACATCCAGCTATTAATAGAGAGTTAAAGTGAGAAATTTAGATTAACTGATTTTTTCTTGACATACAAAATGCAAAGATTTGAAAACAGGAGTTTATGACATCCTGTGATCTTCAGGGACTTTTTCATTCCCTACAAAGCTTATTACTCCAACCGTGTTAAAAAGTGTATTTTCTCTATCAGTAGAGCACATGCATCTACTCACAAAGTTGTGCTTGACCAATCAGATACTGGCAATAGAGACGTGTCCAGATAAGAGGGTCTGCCAGCACAATATAAGTCCAGTTGGTCAATCAAAAAAAAAAAAAAAAAAGTGCTTTAAACCTGACTCACACATAAGAGATCTTGCCCAAAAGTACAAGCAATTTTATTTAGACTGAAATTGAATAAATTAAAAATAGAACTGGCATATTTTCAAACATAGTTAGTTGCATTCAAGATATTCACAGTCTTGGTGAAAAATATTGTACAAAACTTGGTGTAAAATTCACATTTTCAACGTACAAGCATTACAGTCAATTATATAGATATTATTAGATATTCTAAGGCTTTTGAAGTGGGCAGTGGTGGCCTGGTGGTAAAGGGTGCTGGATCGCTGATCCTAAGGTTGGGGGTTCGAGTCGCACTCTCCACAAGGTTGTCACTGTCCCCCCCAGTGCAGCTAACTGGGTTATCAAATGCCGGCCATGCCTCTCACTGTCTATGGTGAGAAGTTCATGTAAAAGAACCATTGCTGACTTTGGTAAAGAGTAGCTGCATAGCCGTCAGCGTGTTTCTGTCCCTTGCTAAACGGTTGTGTCAGGAAGGGCAGCCGACGTAAAAAAAAAAAAAAAGAGAGAGAGAAACTACGCCAAATCAAACATGCGAATCAGATGATTCGCTGTGGCAACCCCTGAAAAATGAAAAAGCCGAAAGGAAAAGAAGAAGATTCAAAGGCTTTTGAAGCTAATTTCAAGCATTTTTTTTTTAAACCAACTGAAAATAACATCACATTATTTCTTGTTCATTCATGAGAACTGAAGATTTGCATAATTCACGCTCTGGTATAATACTGCCATATAAGCATATAGTTCTGAAGGTATTACAGGACATTTCAGTTGAAGAAAAAATCTTTACATGCTCTGAAACTGATGTCTTCTTGTCAGAGAGAGGAAAAGGGATCATGTTAAGTACTGTGAACAGGGGAATTAAAAGACCTGCTTACATGAAAGAGTGGTGATGTATAACAATGGGTGTAAATTCAGCATCACCTGTTGTCAAAGATCTGCATAAGTATATTCCATTACAATCAAAACTGCAACAGCAACCCTTCAACTGCTTCGGTATATAAATTCACACACTGTACAAAAATATGATCTCATCCCAGGACCTGACATGCTAAGGTTAAGGTCATCCATAATAAACCTGCAAGAGCACACCTCCCACTGACCTTCTATATAGACTTAAATTATAATTACCATTATAGTCTAATAACAGCAATATTTTAATATATATATATATTAATCATACAGAGGAAATTTATGCTCTACCTTTGACCCATCCGAACTGAACACATACTCAAAGCAATGGACCGTTATACCGCGGGGTCCAAAAGAACAGTTAGAGTTTAGGTATCTTGGTCAAAGGTACTATAACTGTGAAGGTGGTGGAAGGGGAAGATGCTGCACACGACCCCACTGCTGTGCATTTTACCTGTCCTTGACTCAAACCCATGACCTTTTGATCCTAAACCCGCTTCTCTTGACCGTAAAGGCCATGGCTGCCTGTAATGACACTATTGTTGCACGATGGCGTTGCTATTCGATTAAAATAAATATAACACCATCTTTGGTAAAGCAGTCAGAAGAAAATTGATAATGCAGAACCAACTTTCACATTAGAACTGCCACCATAACAGTTTTGTTATATATATTGTCCCAGAAATACCATGATTAGTCTGATTAGTAATACGACTGTCACACCATGCTAGTGTTAAGTGGACAGTGGTGGCCTGATGCGAAAAGGTGCCGGATCACTGATCCTAGGGTTGGGAGTCTATGGTGAGAGGCTGTACAGGAACCATTGCTGACTTTCGTAAAGAGTAGCTGCATAGCCGTCAGCGTGTTTCTGCCCCTTGTTAAAAGGTTGTATCGGGAAGAGAATCCGGCGGAAAAAAAAACCTAGGCCAAATCAAATATGTGAATTATTAATATGACTTCCATGAAGATGGAGGTAGATGATTCGCTGTGGCGACCCCTGAAAGGGAACAGCCGAAAGAGGGGGGGAAAAAAACCAACATGCTAGTGCTAACTTATTCTTTTTAGTGACACTGTGTCTGCACTCCTCTGTTAGTTTGTTGGTTGCACTGGTGGGGGCAAAAAAAACAAAAAACAAAAACAAAAATTACACCTTTATGATGTGCAGCTTAAGAAAAAAAAAAAAAACCTGTATGTAATTCAAAGCTAAAGCAACTCTGAAAGAAAACCGCAGCCCTGGCAACGCCGGTCCTGTGATGTTGCTGGAAGACACATACGCTTCATTGTGGCCACATGTATCTGACCACTTCCGTAAGTGGTTTGGGGGCTCAGGTCACAAGAAGTACTTGACCAATTCACACCTGGATTTACCGCTGACCACATATGTCTGGCAGTCTTCTGGCACTGTCGAGTGCAAGACAAAGCATGAGGTGTCCACTGTGTGAGAATTCTCTTCTAGAAAGCATGCGTTTCTCTCAGCTATCAGACTAAGAGTTATGTGAGCTGTGTGAGACTAGGAAATCTTACACGCTGCCAATAGAAGAAAAAATACGGCTCAGGTAAGTGAAAGACTCCTCTCTGTACTTTTCCTCAGTCATCAATTGAAGGAAAACAACTAATTCAGGGAGGTTTGTGGCAGCCTTAGCACAAAAAGAGAGAAAGCATTCCTTGCGGACTCACTTACTCACGGCTGGCTGTTTGCTACCCTGATTTAAACTTCACGTGATGACATGGGTCACTCTGCCTTCTGGGATCGATGGCGGGGGCCTGTCATCGTAGCAAAGTCGTGAGTTACTAGACAACTAGGATGACATTTTTGCCGGCTTAGTCCAGCACCTGATCACAATCCTCCTTACACCGGCTTTGCATCATCACTTCAGGTTGTTTGGATTTATGCTTACATGCAGACCGGGATTCAGAGCTGCATTCTGCGTGTGCTGTACAGAAATAGATAAATGATAAGAATCCATCTTCTAGCAGTAAAGCTCACATTGACGGTGAATGCTATCAGTTGTGAGGATTGGTGAGTGGGAAGTGAACAACAGATCGAGTTGTTTTCAAAAGTCTGGTCCTGAGTCAGAATCAGAAACCGAACGTGGATCAATATAAAGATTCATTGGTTATGAGTGTGTTTGAGGAAGCTTTGTTCATGGGTATTCAGGTGAATTGAACAGGAAGTTATGTTACCTGTCTTGCGGAGTGGAAAGTCGTCTTTGGAGTCGTAGAGTCCGAGCACTGGGTGGTTGTAAGTGGACATCCCTGTCTGAGGAGGAGAACTCTGATCCAGTGAACTGTGCTGGGTTTTCCTGTAGAAAAACACAAACATGAACACTGAAGGCTATTTAAAGTTCCCGTACTAACATTCTGACTCAGGTTTTTTTCCTCTGAATCCACAGCCATGATTAATCTCCGACCATTATTTATTCCACTCTTTCCCTGAAGACAGCGCCGAACCAAACGGGAAGTTCAACCAAAACCTAAAGAGTCAACATCACCTAACCCATACAGACCTAAACATCAGAAATTCAACCAAGAGACACTCTTTCATCTTCTCTAAATAATATTAATACATCCTCAGTACAGGTTAGAAAATGAAATCCTGGTTGCATTCATACCTAAGCTTCACTTCAGGAAAATGGCAATTACTTCCAACATATGGGTATTTATTGCTTGTTATTTTTATTGTGGAATTTTTCAAGTACCTTGAGGAGCTGCAGCTCATCATTTCAGTGTTTCTGGACGTACAGACAAACACGACAAGGGAAAACAGCCTACCCCTTCTCTGCTATGGGGTTTAATACAATCACTTGGAAATATTGTATAAAAAAAAAAAAATAATAATAATAATAATTTTTGTTTGCAGTCTAACAGATGTGTTTCATGTTGCCTAGCACATACTATTACTCCGACTGACACCCATCATAATTAGCACATGGCATGAAAATAAGAACAATATTCAGTGAAGACAACAAAATTGCTTTTCCTCTTATTATCTACATACTCGATTTATAGGTCAGTGGTCGCCTGGTGGTAAAGGGTGATGGATCACTGATCCTAAGGTTTGGGGTTCGAGTCCCATTCTCCACAAGGTTGTCACTGCCCCCCCCACCCCCCACCCCCGTCCCAGTGTGGCTGACTTGGTTATCAAAGACCAGCCATGTCCATGTCTCTCACCGTCTATGGTAAGAGGTTCATGTAAAAGAACCATTGCTGACTTTCGTCACAAGTAGCTGCAAAGCCGTCTGCGTGTTACTGTCCCTTGCTAAAGGGTTGCGTCAGGAAGGGCATCTGATGTAAAAACCTATACCAAATCACACATGTGATGATTCGCTGTGGCAACCCCGGAAAAAGGGAAAAAGCCAAAAGGAAAAGAAGAAAGAAGATCTACTCTATTTATAGGAGCGGCTGTAGATTAATCAGACTTAAGCAGCGCCTAAAAGCGGAGGTCCTATATGAGTTCCCTTACTTGACAAGTTTTTGGTGGGGACTCTCAAACCTCATAAAGGTATCCTAATAATTCATATCAATATTGATTCTAATAAATTGTTTATTAAATGAAATAAAAATGAGGGGGAAAAAATAAAGCAATCTTATTCTTGGCTTGTAAAGTACACCATTTAGGGAAAAATAGGTGTAGAGAACATTTCAATAACACAAGAATATCATTAGTTGTTTATTTATTTCATTTCATGAATGATGACAATTCATGTGATCATTGAATATTACACGTTTTGTTTTCTGTAATACTTTTTCCAAGAAAAAAATTCTAACTTTTTATCTTTCTAGGTATAAAACTTTAAAAGGATAACAGAGGTTTACCATGTGTACTTGCACTCTAGGTTTTTCTTAATGTTCCAAATGCAACTCTCTTGTGGGAGGAGCTCCGAAATCATGAATAATGCTCTCAGGCAATACATAACCATTTACATAGATGGCAATATGGTTCATGTATGGTACTAGACATAGATTGTGTTCATATATAAAGTTTTGTTA
The DNA here is from genome assembly GCA_024760905.1 of Plotosus lineatus. Classification (NCBI taxonomy): domain Eukaryota; kingdom Metazoa; phylum Chordata; class Actinopteri; order Siluriformes; family Plotosidae; genus Plotosus; species Plotosus lineatus. The sequence continues at coordinate 43,232,846 of CM045729.1, read as the reverse complement.
TGTGCTTGTAACACAATCTGAATTGTTAAAAACGATTCGACAACATTTCAAAAAGTCCATTCAGCAATCCTTTTCCATTCGCTCCATATTGGGCTCAAAAACTCTTGACTCTTTTTGACTTGCAAACTGAAGTTCTATTTAACAAATATAGACAAAGAGTTTGACATTCTTGGCATTTCTTAATGTTAGGAAGTAGTGCAGCCTTCAGAATAAAAGCACATCAGCACTAATATGACATGCTGATTAACAAAATTATTTAACACCCCCCCCCCCGCGCGCGCACACACACACACACACACACCACCATCACACACATACACACACACACACACACCATTTAACACATTTTACACAGAGGCAGGCTTTATGGTGCACAGCAGTGCAAACCTTAGCTACACATTCACAATAAATGCCTGCTTCAGTGCCAAAGCGCCAAAACTGGCATACTTCCAACTCAGCCTACACACTTAGCTTGCTTTCCCATCGTCCCAAATAATAAAAAATAATAATCATTTATATTTTTTACAGCATGAGCTTCTGGAATCTACAACAATTAGCAGAGCTGACTGGCATTTGAAACAAGTGAGAATAAATATTTTGACCAGTAAAACGTTCAGCTTTTGCCACAGGCTGTGTTTTCACCCATCAGTTTTGATCTAGCTGTGCAGGTGAGATAGTGAACAATGTTTTATTGGTACGTTCCTATGAGGAAGAAAGTCAACCTGAGAATTCCAGTACATGATGTGAAGAAAATAGGAAATGGTGCAAGTGCGTGCACATAAGACGATTCTGAATGAACATCGTGGCCTTGAATGGAGCAGAGCAGACAACTCCATCTTGTTCACAGTATGTGTTGGGAATTTATCTTCCAACTCCCAGAAGCACATTCATAAAAAATAAATAAATATATTTAAAAGAACCGAGAGAAGACGCTAATATTCATTCTGAGCACAATCCCTTGCTCCCTACTCACTTTATCTGAACCTGAGAGATAACTAGTCTGCATTTGGCATTTATTTTAGAACCTGCTGCTGCTTAAAAAGTTTCTTTTGTCTTTTACTTTATTTTTCAAAACCTTTACAAATATCTCAACAATCCAGAAAAACTCCCTTTTATCTCTAGCTGCTGAGGTCTGACTGATAAAATATGCAGGAAGCAGACAGAAACCTCAGTCAGGTCCATGTTTACCCATATCCTGGATCGTATTTCTGCAAAGCCCATTTCCCCCCACCCAAAAAAAAAAAAAAAAAAAAAATCCCATTCCAGGTCTCGGCTTATGTATAATTTCTAAACTTCAAGTTTGGAATCATGGCAATTTGTTTTTAAATAAACTTACCAGTATGAGTAGCGTGGGTCATTGGGCATGCAGTGGTTCAGGCTCCTTTGGGCCAGGGCTTTCTTCTTATTCAGCACAAACTCCTGAAGACGCATCTTCACCTCTGTGCTTGCCACTGCACCTGCCAATCACAGATCAGTACTCAGAAACTGGCCACTCCCACCACACTTGTGCAGCATTTAACTGAACATGGAAGTAGGAAGTCACATTTAGGAATATAAGGTATTCTTTCTGAAACAAATTTCTTGGCAAGTTACTCACACATTTGCTGAACTACTTAACCCTTAAAGGGTCATGGCGAGGTAGAAGCCTACCACAGCCTACAGTGGGTGAAGGCAGAGTACACTCTGTACAGCTTGCGAGGTCATCGTGGGACCAACACACAACCAATCACATTTACAATCACACTTAGGGGCAATTTAGAAAAGCCAGTGAGGCTACTGTTCAGGTCTTTGGACTGCGGAAGGAAACTGAAGTCCCTGGGAAAAACCCACACAATCATGGGGCAATATACAACGCCCACAGAGAAACACGCAAGCCTGGGATTCGAATCCAGGTCCTTCAAACTGTGAGGTGGATGTCCTAACCACTCTTTTTTCCGTGCTGCAAACTTCCGTAAGTTCATATTTAACATGTTTTATTAAAGTTATTTTTTATTGTAATTAAAAGGGTTCACCATCTTGATCTTTTCAGACTCCACTGCAGCGTCCCCATCATTAAGCAGTTCGGCAAATGAGTGACTGAGTGAGGACTGCAATCAGTAAACCCCAGATTTTATATTTCTCTGTATACTCCCAGCTCCAATATGACCCAAGCATGGACTTCCTGCTAAATAACTCCACTGTCTCAGATAACAACACCTGCCAGGAAAATCATTAGCTTAAATAATCATGTTTGGCGTGCTCAGGCACAGTTATAAAAACATGTCAATCTCAGTAATCACAAAGTAATGCATATTCATAGCAAATTCATGTAAACACTCACAATGCTGTGAAGTTCTTATGATGAAAAATATTACGCTAGTTAGTGCAATACCAGAGCCATTTTCTTTCACATGCAGGTATTAGTGCTTGGAACAGTGTCATTATGACCTCCATACCTCATTACTCATGCAAATGCTTGTATTATCACCAAAGAAAAGAATCAATTTTTGAATCAATTCATCAGTTCAGTAACATTATTAGCTTTTTACACCAAAACCACAAGAGCACATGATCATAGCACAATGTTTCCCAACCTGTTCCTTCGGGGCACATATTTTTACAATCTAAAATTATTCCCTCCCCCCACATAATTACGAAAAATAAAGGCCCATTATGTGAAATACCATATATTTATGTTTCAACATATTCATTGCTAAAATTAAAATAAGCTGTAGCAGCACAGAACAAATTAATTGCTGAATGAAGGGAAGTTGTCAGCGAAGCGTTAAAAAAAAAAAAAGAAAATCGCCATTTTGAAATCAACACTTTGGTTATGCTGCCAGCTTACCTTCTTGTACACTGTAGGAAGTCTTTTCACATTACACATACCCTTATACTCATGGTATGTATTTTTAAACTTTTCTATAGTCATTTTGGAAAAAAATATAAATAAATTTTCCATCTAAACCTTAAATTTAGTTGTTTTATTATATAATTGGTTTAGCCCTAGCAGTGCCAAAGCCGATCTCATCGGCTTTCCCATGCTTGTCTTTTCAAACGTTCGCAATTACCATTAACACGAAAGTAAATACAAGTTGACAGTTTGTATGCTCGATGTGATTGGTTAATAATATAACAATTCGATTTTCACAGTAAAATTCAACCAATAGCCATCACAGTAATGAACAAAAATAGGCGGGGGCAGGTTTTACAGTATAAAGCGCTCGTTTATGGAGTTCGTGTGCACTCTAGAGAGAACCACACAGCTGGACAGGGACCCTAAGCAACAGCATCATGAAAAGAAATAACTACAATTTGCATCCAAACTTTAAAAAAAAAAATTAAAATAAATAACACAGTAGCTCAGTAAGTGGAGGTTACTTACACTGTTTACTTACTCCACCAGCAGGGTTTAGGCTAAAATACCAGTGGAAACGATCAGTGGTGTGCATGTGGACACCGGCAGCGAAGACGATTTGGAATCCTGGAATTGTTACCTAATATGTTGCACATTAGAACTACTGTAATATATAATATGTACTGTTTAAAGTTTTACTTTTTTTAAATATTTCTGAATTCTATATAAACTTATACCAGTATCGAAATTTGGCAAAGGTTCCCTTTTTTCATAGGTGAACACATGTCGACTCATTTGTACCTAATTAAATGACAAATAGAGATTTTTCAATTCTATTTTCTTTTTTCAGGTTTTATTACATTGAGCAACAATCCTGCTAGCAAAGTTTGAGTGATCCATACTTTGGCACGGTGGCCATCTTTGATTTCTGGTCATGTGACCAGAAGTTGCCCTTTTTGCCCGAATTTTTAAATTTTTTTTTAAAAAGAACAATACAAGAGCTATTCATAGTTTACTCATGTAAATCCAATATTCAGGCATCTAGAACCAATATATAAAATACATGTTGGTTATGCAGAAAAATGGCTGGCATTTCAGGGTTCAGTATAGGACACAGCTCGGGTTAAACGTTGACTCGTCTTGTTCTTATATTCTTACATCTTGTATCCCCTTCTTCGGAGACAATCCTTAAAACTGAATACCCCTTAAAACCAAAAGGCCCTCGGAACACATCATGGATCTTTGAAGCCCCCGCACACACACACACACACGCACACACACACACACACACCCTAGTTTGGAATTACTGCACAAGACTGAATGAGTGTGATATTCCTTTTCGAAAGCAGTTCTTCTGATAATAAGAGATTAAGATTGAGTACATGGATTTTCTTTTCTTTCAGTTGGCTTCTCTTCTACCTTTTCATCTTCATCGGATTTCTTCTTAGTTGAAGTCAAAAACCTGTGCAAAGACTGTTGAGTATGTCACCAGCGCTTCTGTTGATTTTTTCAGAAAGACTGGCACCTTAATAAAATCCCATGCTGCCAGAATTACTTTACAGTATACGACAATAGATTTTTTTTTGCCCTCCGGGATCAATCAACATCATCCTGCAGGTGTATCAGGCACTTGAGTCTGCAACACTTAAGAGGCAAGAGGCAACCCTGAGACCTAGAGGCGTGTCTTTATTCGTACATTTCTTCCCTCCGTATTTGTGACAGACCGCCTCCAAAATCAGCCGTAAATGGCGGTCCAAGAGATTCCAAGTGATGATTCCCACATATAAACCTGCTACCTGAACTGAATCTACCTGAACACAGACGTGCTGCACTATGATACAAGAAGTCCCAGGTTAGTTATAGGAAACATAAGCCATATCGGATTGATGCATAACCAATTAAATTCATGAGGCAGAACTAACTGTCGTACAAGTGTTTTTTTGTTTCTTTGGAACGACTTTTTTAAAACTAGTGTGGTAGAAACTGGACTCACATACTCTGAACAATCACATTCAAGATTTTAACAGTGATATAAAACCGCAATCTGAAAAGCATAACAAGAAATTTGAGCCACTTTTGCTTCATCACGTTACTCTCTCCGTTAAACTGATTAGCTGTGATATATCCTTGCTACAGTTACAGGATGCGAAGGGGTCAGTGACCAATGTAAACTCCGCCCTTACAACAGCAAACAGACAACACTAGCATACACAACTGGAGGAGTTTTACATTTATTAAATTTGTCTAGGCTGCATGGAGGCTGAGTGATAAGCATGTCTGCCTCACAGCAGAAAGTTCCCGAGCTCAGGCATTTCTGTTTGGAGTTTGCATGTTCTCAAAGTGCTTATGTAGGTTTCCTCCAAGACCACCAGTTTCCTCCCACAGTCTAAAGACATGCACATTAGACTAACGATGTCCACAATTCAAAAAAACATGGAGCTTTGCGATTTATGAGCAAGCTTGGGGCAGACAAAAGAATCAGGGTGCATTCAAGAGATGAGACTTGAAGGAATCATGTTTCAATGGTAATCAAGACCTTGTACGATGGTGCATCGAGGTCTGTTACGCTCTACTATGAGTCCCAAGTTCTAGGACGATTGAGGTGATTAGTGTTAAAGCATAAAACTTTGTAATACTTAAGACAAAGGTTTGACAGTCAATAATTGTCACGATCACCACAATTCCACCAAGTTCCCCAATGACCATCACTGTTAAGTACCCCTCCCCCCAACAAGCTCATCATTATTCTCTCAAATCACAAACATCGTAAACCCAGGGTAAATGGCTGTTCCAAATTACCCCTAGGTGTGAGTGTGAATGGTTTTCGTTGTGCCCTGCAATAGTCTGGTGAGGTGTGCAGGGTGTACTCTGCTCAGCATGAGCTGAAAGACACTGCAGTTTCCCCATAGCCCTAGTAGTATGAAGCAATGTGGTCAATGAGTAAATTTCTCAAGCACTTTCATCAAATATCGTTAGAAATTTAAACATAATTTGGTTCAGAACAATATGATGAGGAAACTTGGAAAAAACTAGACTCAAAGTGCAGCTTGTCTTCTTATAGGTACGATTCTAGCAGAAGAAATATTCGATTAGTTTCCTTCCTTTTTTCTGGGTAGCATGAAATACAGACAATGCAAATAAACCAAAATAATCAGAAGTTCCTTTCAAATCAGTGACGACACTAACCCCTTCCTCTCTAGCTATCAGTACAGTGCAGCACGGTTTCCGTCAGACAAACACCTCAGTGTTTTTTTTCCTCTTTAGGCAAGCTGTTTCTCTAACAGAGTGAATTTATAGAACAATACCGCAGAAACCACGCCAGTCACTCTAAAGGGAGCATATTTCTCTCACTATAATTTCCACCTTTTCCCCATCATCTGTAAACAAGCCACTAGAGACCTTTGCCAGCTTCACACCCCCACTCACCGACCCACAAACTTCCGCCGCCAGGCAACACACATTCACAGCAAGCAACAGGTGAGCAAAATCTCAGGTGGCTGATAAGAAAGCGAGTGATCAGCAGTAGGAGTAGTGAGGAGGAGTGCGCTTTCTAATCTCAGTGTCTCAGCGGGACCTGCAGGCTACGCTGGGACTTTCACCGACATACGGCTAAGAGGATTCCTGCATTCGCATATTCGCTGTGATGAGGATGGGAATTAAAGTGAGAAATACATACTGGAGCCCAAATACAAAACTGCTGAGTTTGATCTCTATCAAAAAAACAAAAGAACAACCAAGATCTTCAACCTTCGCTGACTCTAACTTCTTCTTTTCCTTTCGGCTGTTCCCTTCAGGGGTCGCCACAGCAAATGATCTGCCTCCATCTCACCCTATCCTCTGCATCTTCTCTTACTACAACTACCTTCATGTCCTCCTTCACCACATCCATAAATCTTCTTTTTGGTCTTCCTCTAGGCCTTCTGCCTGGTAGTTCCAACCTCAGCATCCTACTACCAATATATTCACTATCCCTCCTCTGTACATGTCCAAACCATTTCAATCTAGCCTGTCTGACTTTGTCTTCAAAACGTCTTACATGTGCTGTCCCTCTGATGTACTCATTCCTGATCCTATCCATCCTTGTTACTCCGAAAGGGAACCTCAACATTTTCATCTGTGATACCTCCAGCTCTGCCTCCTGTCTTTTCCCCAGGGAACCACTGTTTCTAAACCATACAACATCGCTGTCCTCATCACCGCCTTGTACACTTTCCCTTCATTCTTGCCGATACTCTCCTATCACACATCACACCGGACACTTTTCTCCAAACATTCCAACCTGCCTGCACACGCTTCTTCACCTCTTTTCCACACCCTCCATTGCTCTGGATTGTTGAGCCAAAGTACTTAAAATCCTCCACCTTCTTTATTTCTGCCCCGAAACCTCACCGTTCCTCTTGGGTCCTTCTCGTTCACGCACATGTATTCTGTCTTACTGAGGCTAACCTTCATTCCCCTCCTTTCCAGGGCATACCTCCACCTCTCTAGATTTTCCTCCACTTGTTCGCTGCTCTCACTCCAGATCGCAATGTCATCTGCAAACATCATAGTCCATGGAGATTCTTGTCTAACCTCATCTGTCAGCCTGTCCATCACCATAGCAAACAAGAAGGGGCTGAGAGCTGACCCTTGATGCAGTCCTACCTTTACCTTGAACTCTTCTGTCACACTGACAGCACACCTCACCACTGTCTTACATCTCTCATACATGTCCTGTACCACTCTAACATACTTCTCTGCCACTCCAGACTTCCTCATACAATACCACAGTTCTTCTCTCGGCATCCTGTCATATGCTTTCTCCAGATCCACAAAGGCACAATGCAGCTCCCTCTTACCTTATCTGTACTTCTCTATTAACATCCTCAAAGCAAACACTGCATCTGTGGTGCTCTTTCTTGGCATGAAGCCAAACTGTTGTTCACAAATGCTGACCTCTGCCCTTAGTCTAGCGTCCACTATTCTCTCCCATAACTTCATCGTATGGCTCATCAACTTTATCCCTCTGTAGTTGCCACAGCTCTGCACATCTCCCTTGTTCTTAAAAATGGGCACCAGCACACTTCTCCTCCATTCCTCCGGCATCTGCTTACTTTCTACGACCTTGTTGAAAATTCTTGTCAGAAAATCTACTGCTACCTCTTCTAGACACTTCCATACCTCCACCGGTATGTCATTGGGACCAACTGCCTTTCCACTCTTCATCCTCTTCAATGCCCTCCTCACTTCACCCTTACTAATCTTTGCTACTTCCTGGTCCTCAACGGTCACCCCTTCTACTCTTTTTTCTCTCTCATTTTCCTTGTTCATCAGCTCTTCAAAGTACTCTTTCCATCTTCCCAGCACACTACTGACATCAGTCAATACATTTCCCTCTCTGTGCTTAATCACTCTAACTTGCTGCACGTCTTTCCCATATCTATTTCTCTGCTGTGCCAACCTGTATAAATCATTTTCTCCCTCCTTACTGTCTAACCGATCATACGAGTCATCATACGCCCTCTGTTTGGCCTTTGACACCGCTACCTTCACCTTACGCTGTGTCTCCCTGTACTCCTGTTTACTCTCTTCAGTCCTCTCAATGTCCCACTTCTTCTTAGCTAACCTCTTCTTTTGTACACACTCCTGCACTTCCTCATTCCACCACCAAGTCTTCTTATCGACTTTCCTTCCAGAGGACACACCAAGTACTCTCCTACCTGTCTCCCTGATCACATTGGCTGTGGTTGTCCAGTCATCTGGAAGCACTTCCTGACTACCCAAAGCCTGTTTCAACTCCTCCTTGAAGACAACACGACACTCTTCCTTTTTCAGCTTCCACCACTTTGTCTTCTGCACTGCCTTTGCCTTCTTCACCTTCCTCAACATCAGCGTCATCCTGCACACCACCAGCTTATATTGTTTGGCAACACTCTCACCCACTACTACTTTGCAGTCACTGACTTCCTTCAAATTACATTGCCTACACAAGATGTAGTCTACCTGTGTGCTCCTACCTCCGCTTTTAAAAGTCACCCTATGGTCCTGTTTGTTCTGGAAGAAAGTATTCACCACAGCCATTTCCATCCTTTTTGCAAAATTGATCAACATCTGTCCTTCTGTGTTCCTGTCCTGGATACCAAACCTGCTCATCACTTCCTCGTACCCTCTGTTGCCCACACCAACATGTCCATTGACGTCTGCCCCAATGACCACTCTTTCACCTCTGGGGATACTCTGCATCACTTCATCTAACTCACTTCAGAATCTCTCCTTCTCTTCTAGCTCACATCCTGCCTGTGGGGCATAAGCACTAACAACATTGAACATCACACCTTCAATTTCTAACTTGAGACTCATCACTCTGTCTGACACTCTTTTCACTTCTAGAACATTCCTGACCAACCCCTCCTTCAAGATGACTCCTACTCCATTTCTCTTCCCATCCACACCATGATAAAACAGCTTAAAACTTGCTCCTAAGCTTCTGGCCTTGCTACCTTTCCACCTGGTCTCCTGAGCACATAGTATGTCTACCTTCCTCCTCTGCATCATGTCAGCCAGCTCTCTAGCTTTTTCTTTCATAGCTCCAACATTCAAAGTCCCTACACTCAGTCCTAGACTCATGCCTTTCCTCCTCTCTCTCCGCCTACAGACAAGGCCTTCTTCGACCAACAGTAGTCTAATTTCCACCAGCACCCTGTTGGTTAACAGCACTGATGGCGGTCATTGTTAACCCGGGCCTTGACCGATCCGGTCTGAATTTCGTTTTGATCATTTGCATGAAAAGTTTGGCAGAAGTTTTACGCCGGATGCCCTTCCTGTCAAAACCCTCTGCATTTATCCGGGCTTGGGACCGGCGTGAGGGTGAACACTGGCTTGTGCCCCCTCACGGCTGCATTCTTCGCTGACTCTATATTACACTGATATCCAATACTGTGTCACATTTGACCCTTCGCTGTGTCCACAACCCCATAACAACCTGGAATATGTAAGAAAAAAATTCCACTTTGCTTTTACATCTTCTTTGCTGCAGGCCTTAAATACACATGAAGAAGGAATTAAAGCAAACATGCTCATTTGGTGTGAGTAATCACAATACACCTCATGAACAAATAATCACAAGGCATGCAGTTTGTTCTGTATCCCATCCTCTGCTGCACTACACATGTCAACAATGCTAAAACTGATATTTTTAGAATAACAAATATCCAGGTACGACAAACCCGAGCAACATAGCACAAAGCTCCTTCAAACCTAATATAGTGAGCTGGGCACTTCCTTAAAGCGCACCTGTATTTCTTCATTACTGCAGTAAAGTTTTCTAAAAAAAATCAGTAGAAGCAAAAAAGGAAAGCTGCTTGTTTTACTGGAACAAACATTCTGAGATTAGATTTTTTTTAACTATGCAAGGGCATTAATGCATGTTTCCTTTTTGGCCAAAAAAGTCCCATCATTGATTTGGTAAGAATTAAGTGTTTAAACTAATATATATACGCATTTTAATTAGCGTTTGCTTGGATGGCGTGTCAGGAAAAAAAAGTACACATGTACATGTGCTTACTGTCCATATTCCTCCTCTCTTTGCACGCTTTGATACTTATGGACAGTTAGTAATGTTACGTCACTGGCCGTCCTGGAACACCCCCACCCCTATGCAACTCTACCAAGTCAACACAAAGCTCGGACTTGCAATTCACGGGCATTTAGAGATATTTTAAATCAATTCAATTCAATATGGATCACGATTTTTGCAATTTAAATCATTGCAAATAGTGAAAACAAATATGATGAGTATTTGAGATATTTCTTCTACAAACCCTACACATCCCCGATGAACAAGACTGTGGTTAAATTTATGGTTTCTTAAGTATGGTGTTGCAACTGTGAAATTATTTCCATTTGTTGTTGCTTTTTCGGTAGAAAGGAAATAACTTGAAAAGTTCTTGAAAACTGCAGCATTATTTTAGCAATGAACTGGTCCTCAACAACGGTCATGTAGCTCAAAGGACCATAACAGCCAATTAGCACTACAATGCATATGAACACCGGACAGACACACACACACACACACACACACACACACACACACACACACACACACACACACACACAAAGGCTGATTTCAGGTTCAGACACCATCTTATTTAAACATATGGAAAGAAAATAAAGTTATTGTCAAAAAACTCCCAAAAATAAATTCTCTACTACAAAATAAGAAAAAGAAGAAAGCATGTGTCCATATAATGCTTGTTTTTCTGGCAGAAAAGCATACAGCACTCAGCTGCACTCCGGTTTTGTTTCTATGACAACAATATCCTCTCAAAATATCATCACTCCATATGATTGCTTGCCTGAAAAGGAGCGACTGTGACAACACTGGCACCTATTAATTTTTATATATATATATATATATATATATATATATATATATATATATATATATACACACACACACACACACACACACACACACACACACACACACACACACACACACCGTATTCGACGTGCTTAGTGCCCAGGGTGCTTTAAAAATTGGAGTGGGAGAGCGCTTATTAAAATGTTACCAGCGGAGTGAAACAGTAAGTGCTTATTACCATCGAGGTGGAAAACATGAATAATAACAGAACAATAAAAGAGTTTTACTGGTATTTGTGTCATTCATTTTGTGGTATCAACCAAACTAGTTACATGAAAGCTGAAAATAAACAGAAAACAGCATAAATAAAAAAAAAGATCCCTTACTTTTCCCTCCCGGTGCTGTTCCTTTTATAAACATTTTCTGGAAGTAAAATCGAGCCAATCAACACGAATGTCAACTTGAGCACATGGCGCGTTGAACCAATCAACATGAACATAAACATAAGCACATGGCCAGGAACCTGCTTAAATTTATGAAGTTAGTGAGCAGGAGAATCAGGTGAAAAATACTCATCATCACTTTCTGATAGATCCATGTCTGGTTCATCGCTCCATTAATTTAGAGCATCCCATCGTTTTGTCTGTGGCAGCCTCTAATTATTCATCTGTTGTTGGACATTTACCAAGAGAACACAGCAAAATATTTTCCTGTTTTTAAAGAACGGCGGAACAATCAAATGTGTTGTTACTGATGAGCATTATAGACATTTCCCAGTGGCAGGGGGTCTTGAAATACCGTGTAAGCTCACTTTTACAGGCAGTGAATGCCTCATTTTATGCTTCCAGAGACTGATCGAATAAAATTGGTAAGTTTGAGCTAAGATTTTGCTTCCAGTACACATGGGCGGTTATTAGTTAGACGTAAGATCAAAAACATTCGGGGGGTGGGTGGCTTATTGGAACAAGGCACTTATTACGTCGAACACGGTGTGTGTGTGTATATATATATATATATATGTATGTATGTATATGTATGTGTGTGTGTGTGTATATATATATATATATATATTTATATATATATATATATATATATATATATATATATATATATAGAGAGAGAGAGAGAGAGAGAGAGAGAGCACATGGATCAAATAAGTACACCTACTGTCCAGTGTATTCTAATATAGGTGGAAATGGACAGGTGCAGATGTGATGAAGTGGACCCTTAAGCTTCCTGTCAGCACAAACCAGTTTTCCCATTCACCTTTGACCTCATGACTGCTGCTCATGGGAGCTTATTCTCAAGACATCAGACTCCATGGTCTAATCTAGCATCAACAGCTATTATATCGTCAGTTCCCATGTCACATGACTTTTATGCACGGCTCACAATTGGCTAATTAGATGAATGCGCAAATACTCATAGCGTGTACAGTTGTTCCTAATAAAGTGGTGAAGTGGTCAGTGAGTGTAATACGGCTGTAATGAAGTACAGTAGTCTTATAATGCAAGGTGTGTGTGTACTTACTCTCCTGGCCACGCTCCTTGTTTTTGAGTAGCTGGAGTTTCTGCTCGCGCTGTTGCTTTTCCAGCTCCTGCTCCCGGCGATGTTGTTCCAGCTTCCTTTGGTGCTCCAGCAGCTCCTGCTGATGCTTCATCGCCAGCAGCTCCTGCTGATGCTGAAACAGATGACAGGCGATTTGAGTACACACCAGGCGTTTTTACTGAGTCTGACTAAGCAAAATAAGGACAACGCGACGAAACGTGTTTGTTCTTGGTGCTTCACAATCAACACAGTAACATCAAACCCTGCATGTGTGAGCAGCACAGCAGGTTTATATACAGTTATTAAGCATGCTCTTTCTTTAGCTTAGTGTGAGCGTGAGCAGTGGAAGAGACATTGCCTTTTTCAGGCAGACCTGGGCTCATTGCTCGGCTTGCCATCCTCCTGTGATGCCTCCCTTCGGCTGGTTGATAACTATAAATAGCTAAAGAAGTGTGCTAAAGGAGCGCCTCTGGACAAGCACAGAGTTGGGGCTGCTGACACATACTCAGCAACGTTTGACACAACACAGAGCAAACACATTGGAGGTGATGTGTGAAAAGGACAACCAGCGAAAATGCTACTCCTGCTGTGAAAACTCGTGTTTTTCTGTCTTCCTCTGGGGAAACTAGTCCAACAAACATGCACAGTCTTCAACTAACCCTCAGAATCTCATAAATCAAATAAAGACCAGATGACGACTGTTACACTTTGATCAATTGTGTATTTATTTATTCATGTGCCAGACATCAAGCAGTAATTGTCAAGAAGTTCTGGGGTTTGAAATTGAATTTTTGGAAAGAAAAGTAGAAGAGAAACATAACTGTGGTTGTATCCTATCCAGTCATATATGACTGCTCATTAAATGTACATAGAAACATTACAAAAGACAAATAAAGCTTGGAAGGAAATACAAGGATCACTGGTTTCTTGTGGAGAAAATATTTCTTCACTTCAGATGCTAATGTGCTAAGTCAATACAAAACCCTGGCACACATCATAATAGCAATATTCACACTTATTAGTGTTATTTATTTTGAGTTCATTTAGTGAGAAGAAGATCTAGACATACAGAGACATGATGGTGGCTCTAATAAGGGTATGGATCCACGGTATGGATCCACTGCAGTTGGCTTGTACTGCTAGCCTGCTAACCACGCTATCATGACACCTGACATGTAATATACATTTACACTGATACCATTGGACAGATGTCCTTAATTGAACAGTCCATTCTCCTTGATTTGTGCATGTAATCTTTGTGGCATGTTACTCCAGTTGGTTCGGTCGAGGATCAGCAACAGTAATACGAAAATAAAATGAATCTAGCTGATGATCTGAATGTACTGAATGCCCAAATTATCACATCAATAGACTTTTTCTTCCCTGATAGCACCGATTTAAATTTGTAAAAAAAGGTTTTATGAGCTAGGAAGGATCATTTTCACCCATGAATTAATGCCACAAAGTCCTGTGTTTAACCCTTATACTCCTTCTTCTTTTCCATTCAGCTTTTTCCCTTTTTCAGGGCTCGCCAAAGCAAATCATCTGATTCGCATGTTTCATTTGGCATAGGTTTTTAGGTCGGATGCCCTTCCTGACACAACCCTTTAGCAAGGGACATAAACACGCTGACGGCTTTGCAGCTACTCTTTACGAATATCAGCAATGGCTCTCTTACAGCCTCACACTATAGACAGTGAGAGACATGGCCAGCCTTTGATAACCCAGTTCGGTGCACTGGGGGGACAGTGACAACCTTGTGGAGAGTGGGACTCAAACCCCCAACCTTAGGATCAGCGACCCAGCACCTTTTTTATCGCCAGGCCACCACTGCCCTTTGTTTAACCCTTATAATAACCTGTATAAATGCAACGAATGAATTATTTATTTTTTTTACATTTTTTTTCATTTACAAAAAACATGTGGCTTTTTATTTTTCCATTCAAATCATTTACACATGCTTTAAGACGCTGAAGAACGTAAAGTGAGATTACTGCCCAAAATATTTGAGAAGCTTTGCTTAAGTTCCCATCATGTTACACTACAGCATGGACCAAGCAAAGTCTGACCATCACCCAAAATAATCTGTCCATCATTCCAACATATTTCTGTCTATGAGTTATTACTGTGATTAAATTATTGCCCACAAAGCTAACATATTTGGCATGCATATTTCATTAATTCATTTCTAATACTTCAAAGGATTATGATCATATAAATCCTTAACTGAATCACTCTCCAACCCTCTTTCATATCCTGTGAACAGCTCTTAGTTTGTCTCAGCTGTAATATTTGTTTCTATTCTTCTTGACATTTGTCTTCAAACTGTCCCAGATGTCATACGCTGTCTTTTATAAATGTGTTGTGGAGACAGAGAGGCTGGAGGAAGACGTCTTCCCTTTGGTTTTTTTTTGTTTTGTTTTGTTTTTTTGTTTCTTTGCTCTGTTTTGTCTGATTTTGTCGAATGTGCTTGATTGTTTTGATGCGGGATACCACATTTTAATTTTAAACATCTTGGAACCTTCTTTTTCTTCTTCTTGTTGAATGAATGAGATGCAAACTCAGCCTATGATTAAAAATGATCAAGGTCAGAAAACCAGTAACATTAAATAATCACTAATTAACTTTTAGCTTAGAATATCCAGGTCCTAGGTTCAAGTCCCAGGCTTGTTTCTGTGTGGAGTTTGTATGTTCTCTCCATGTTTGCGTGGGTTTCCTTCAGGTCTTCCGGTGTCCTACAGTCCATAGATGTCTATGCACACTGAGCTAACTGGCTGTCCCAAATTGACCATGATTGTGAGTGTGAATGTTTGTGTGTACGTGTTGGACCGGTGGTGGACCGGTGAGCTGCTCGGGGTGTCCCCTGCCTTTGCCCCATGTTGGCTGAAATAGGGGGCAGCATATGATTAAGTGATCTGGCAAAAAAGTGAACGATTAAGTTTTAACACTGAACCCATTCTGTGTGATGTAAATGTATATATTTGATGCATACAGAGTACAGAGAATATTACGACTGTGCTATGCAGTAGATAATTAAGTTGTGGTGTAACCAGCTGCAGCTCTGTGTACACTGTAATCTGGTGTTTGTGATTTGAATGAGTGCAGCAAAATGGTGCTGAAAAACACAGTACTCTCTCCTCTGGTGCTCATCAACACTGTGTCACCAAAAAAAGTGCAGGCTCTACATCACTAGACGTCCTCTACCCCTTCTGTATCCACTGCTTGGGTTATTTATAGCACAGCCTGAATGACCGCTCGTCTATTCGCCAGAATCCTCAGTGTGGCAACGCAGCAAAGTCGGTGATGTGCTGAGCTCATGGCTTCATGGAGTTTCCCAAGGACAGGGTTACCACAGCAGACCTCGACTCTCCCTTCACCGCACTGCACTCGTCTACACACTTCCCTTTCCACACAACACTATCATTAGGCCCAATACACACCGTTCCCACAGCACACTGGCCTTCTGCTGACCACATTCCAGTCTGTAATCAAGTGCTTAATACTGAGGCCTCACATAGCAAATCACTGACAGCAGCACAGATTCAGGAAACCACAGTCTCTCTCTCTCTCCCTCTCCCACACACACTTATTTGCTCATACCCACGTAATCTCACGCACATAGTCACGTATGCATTTACACACCGTCACGCACAGTCTCTCTCTCTCACACCTTGTTTCAGCTGTACATACAGACAGAACTCTTAGATTGTAAGCTGTGTGTACCAGTTCACTCACATGCACTTTGAAATGTGCGCCAAGGAGCATGCAGAGCGCATGCAGCGTCGCACACACAGACCCTTCACCATACATGCATTTCTTACAATGTCAGCCTTTCAATTTTAACTATTTCATTACAAATACTACACGGACATCCTTAATATATTTATTTCGAAATTATGAGAGAAACGAGAGAAGCAGACAAGGGATGGGCAGTGACAGAAAACAAGAGAACGAGAGTGAGAGGGCGTGTTTCACCTTAATGTGTTCCTGCAGCTGAGCTTCATGCTGGCGTGAGAGCTGCTCGTGCTGCCGCTGGAACTCGGCGATGAGCAGTTGCCTTTGGATCTGCTGCTTTTGTTTGAGTGCCAGGAGCTCTTGCTGCAGTTGCTGCTCCCCGGACACGGGCAAGTGCTGCTGATCCACACGCAGATCCATCGGAATGGCAGCAGGGGGAACGGGAACGGGCAGCACCGCACTCACATCAACTGCACACAGACAATACAACAAATTCACATCTTCAGTACAATTCCCCCCCTTTTCGCAAAGCTTGAACATGATGGTATGAGTTCAGAACTGAAGGGTGTGGCGCCAGTTTAATGAATGTGCTTTTGAACTCCCATCCCATTTTTCTTCCAAATTAGTCATATCCAGTACCTATCTATCAAATATTGCCGACCATATCATACAACCACAAAACAAAAAGAGGTGTAAGCGTGCACATGCTCTCTCCATGACACGCGATGCTGCTCCCTGCCTCGAAGCAAACTGCTGAGTATTTGGAGGCTAACTTGTACGTTCTCGTGGTCGAATGAGCTTATAGACACTCATTATGGGATGGCGATAACTGTTATTAGCTCCCATAGACTCCCATTCACGCATGGCTGCAGCATAACCCTGGATTTAATCCGGTGACCTCCAGGTTGTTAGCTGCACCCCTTGTCAATTGCGCCACATCCTTGAGAGTCTTTATAGACCCCTATTGCTGCAGTGCTAGAGAGCAGAATCATGGGAAACTGAGAAACATACATTGCATAAGTATTCACCCCCTGCCACTTTGTACTGGAACAGAAATGGAATTGACTGGGATTTGAATTCATGAATCAACAGAAACCCAGCATGAACAGGAAACTCCATACAGACCTTTGGATATTTTACCAAGAATAATAACAAATATCAGGACACAGATGGTAACACCTGATAGAGGCATACACTAGGAGATAAGTGATGGCTTCAACAAGTACTGTATTGCACCATGCAAATACTTACATAACTAAAAAAATATCTGCTTCTGTGTTTTGGTGAGTTTTTGTATGATGATAAGAGTTCAGATTTTGTCTTAAAATATTAAGTATGCCGTGTAAAAGCAACTATAGTGAGAGGCAAAGACTGAGCCCGGTTCACTTGCTGGATAAAATGATACAAAATTCTATAAACATCTGAGGAGTGAATACTTATGCACATCATCATCATCATCATCATCATCATCATACCTACTGAATGATTATGGCCTTTTTCCCTGCATTGGACACTGTAGTTTGTTTAAAAGAAAGTTGAACCGATTGCCATTTACATTATCCTTCCGTCGCGGGGAGGCTGGTGCCCATCTCAGCAGACTCGGGGCGAGGGCAGAGCACACCCTGGACAGCTCGCCAGGGCATTTACATTAAAAAGGATAAAATTTTGATGAAGTAAATGCATTATTCATGTTATGTGCAGCATATTGAGGCCTGCAAGATCAACACTGACCTGATTAAAAAGCAATCACAGATTTACATCCCATGGGGCTGAACTAAAAGTGTAATTCATCAAATAGAATTCAGTTAGCAATCGCACCGTGTTATATCAGTGCTATTAAACACTAATTAGAAAAGAACTGTATGGAATGGATGGTTTCAAGAAAGGTAAACCATCAAGGGCGTCACGGTGGCATAGTGGTTAGCACGTCCGCCTCACAGCAAGAAGGCTTGGGTTCGATTCCTGACCTGGGCGTTTGTGTGTGGAGTTTGTATGTTCTCCCCGTGCTTGCGTGGGTTTCCTCCGGGCACTCCGGTTTCCTCCCACAGTCCAAAAACATGCACAGTAGGTTAATTGGCCGTTCTAAATTGCACGTAGATTCACATCGTGCAGAAGGCAATGGCAAACCACTGCACTAGCCTTGCCAAAAAAAAAAATCCATGAAGATGATAATCAAGGTGTGTCATGGTGGGTCGCCAAGAGTCGTCCTATGACTTGGAAGGTACCACACCAGACCAAACCATCTTGCACATTTTTTATAAACCATGCATCCACACAATGATTCACAAGTTTATACTGACATCTGTCTACCCAGCAAAGATGCTTATGGGAATACAATTAGGCCTGGCTGAAACATACACAGCTCAGATACACTGGATAAAGCTGACTGAAACATTCAAGCTCATATTAACCTTAAGGGAAATCTCCACCCTGAAACACATTCATTATTGAAATAATTGTAATTCTGCTAGTTATGTCTTGGTTAATGTGGTATTTTTGTTTATTACTGTGGGAAGTCAGTGATTGCGTGTTGCACTGATGTCACTGGAAACACTTACGGTGGTGGTTAACAAGAGAAACATTGTTCGACGATCTAAACTCATGCTGTTTTATTAGCTGCTAAGCTGTTAGCGCCTAAAACCAAAAGAGCAAGCATTTATTTTCTCACCATTTTTGAGAGGCATTAAATATTATATTCATGGTAAACAGCAGCCCTGCATACCCTAAACTCAGTGCAGATATGAGGAAGTTGTTACATTTGGTCGGATAGGCATCGATCTTCAAGATAATTAGTTTGGTGATTCTGGCGGTGGCATTAGAATGAAAGTTGAAGTCTTGGAGCTTTTTTATTTGAGTAGTGTGTACACATGAGGTGAGAAAGCTGGAAAAAATAACGCACTAATATGCTGCTGCATCACTCTCTTTATAAAGAGAATTTCCACTGGCATCACTATCACCAGGCAGTGAAAGGGCATTGTGGGTAATATCACCAAATTAAAAACAGACCAACATGGTGATAAAATAAAACACACAATGTAACCCAAAAACTATCTAATCATCATTTGTTCTGACTAGGGGTGTAGGGAGGCTGGTACATCTCAGCCGACACGGGATGAAGGTGCTATACCCCCTGAACAGCTAGCCAGACCATTGCAGTACAAATATACAGTGAGTCGTCGACTTACGACCTATGCGAGTTACGTCTGATCGACTTTACGACCGCAAAAGTGGTGAAGCATGATTCATGGCAGTGCAGTGTGAGTGTTGCGTACGACAGTTGTTTGCGCTGCCAGCAGTGCCAGCATCTTAAAAGGCCAAGCAGGAGATGATGCAGCTTCACGTTATAACTGCTCAGAGCTCAGAGCAAATCTATTCATCTACTTTCAATGCCACGTCACTGTGGCGCGAAGGAGAGAGCCAATCCTTTCTGTGTGTGGGCGGGTCCGATACCTTGAAACTCTAATTTTATTGGACTCACACGCTGCAGTGTTTATGTGACAGGAAGTGCATCCAAAGTTTTGGAAATCAGCTGGTCTGCGAGTTGAAGTTTTTCCATGTCTGTCCATTTGTGTTTGCTTGCCAGCTGTGCTTGGCTTCGTGGAAATGAGCTGATCAAAACGAGGGAAATTTATCTCTTTACTCAAAAACAACATGCACAGTCTGTGGCTGTTGTTATAATCCAATAAAATTAAAGTTTGAAGGTATCGGACCTGCCCACACACTGGAGTACAGAAAGGATTGGCTCTCCGCTGCGCACCACAGTGACGTGGAATTGAAAATAGATGTATAGATTTAAAGGTGTGAGATTTATTCATCTGTTTTTGTTTGGCATGAGTGTATTTGGATGGAAAGTCAACATACGACCAGATCGCTTTACGACCGGTCTGCCAGAACCACACACACACACACACACACACACATATATATATATATATATATATATATATATATATATATATATATATATATATATATATATATATATATATCCACATACCTATGTGCAATTTGAAATAGCCTAGAAATCAAACCCAGGACCTTTTTGCTCTGAGGCAAACGTACGAAACACTACTCCACAGTGCTGCCTGTAACCTCAGAATCCCACAAAGAAATACATTTTCTGCAGAACTGAAGTTAACATTTAAATGATAAACACTATACATGTTTATTCGGGGAGAATTTTTTCTCTAAAGAACTGTTGTGGACACAGTTAGGCTTCAGCATCTGCTTCAGAAACATTACACACTGCTCCAGCACTACACAACTTCAGAAAATACCAAAGCCCCCAAAGCCATGCCAAGATCAGGGTCACAGCCTTTTTTGTAATAGCGCAGTAGAGAAAATGATCCTTTCTTTCCTTATGACTTAATAAAACCATAAGCGTGACGCAAAAGCGGTCTCACAAAGGGTTCATTGAGTCATGAGGCCTGAATGAAGTTGACCGCCCTCGCCTGCACAGGAAGCCGAAAATGAACGACTTCCCTCGGATATGCTTAGTATGTTTTTGCACTTTTAAAGACATAAGTGCAAATGGTTGCCTTCAGCTGACGCTTAAATCCCAATAAAACCAAGCAAGCAAACCAAAACAAATAACTATTTACATAAATTGATGTGCTAGTTAGCTCAATGAGGCAGAAATGACCCCCTCCCCCAAAAAAGCCATGTAATTAAATAACGTTCATAGAAACCAAAATAGTGTCATTCCCAATTACAGGGCAGCCATAGCTTAATGGTTAGAGAAGTGGCTTTGGGATCGAAAGGTAGCTGGTTCGATTCATGAACAAGCAGAAAAAATGCGTGGTGGTGGTGGAGTGAGCAGAACCTTCCCTTCCTGCACAAAAATGGCTGAAGTGCCCTTGAGCAACACACCTAAGCCCCCACTGCTCTCCGGGCACCCCAATGTGTGTGACAGCCCACTGCTCAGAATGTGTGTGTGTGTGTGTGTGTGTGTGTGTGTGTGTGTGTGTGTGTGTGTGTGTGTACCTTGGATTGGTTAAATGCAGAGAAAATAATTTCCTTTGTGGTATTAATACAGTATATCAAAAAATCTAATCAAAATGAATAAAGGGTTGAAAAAATACCTTTTTTGTTAACTGTCAAAAACTATCTATGGATGTGCATGGCAAAAAAAATTAATTCAGAACTGCAGCGCCTCCGAATCACTCCGAGTCATGTTTGGTGGTACAGTGGAATGGTGGTTAGAATGTCCACCTCACAGCAAGAAAATCCTGGGTTTGAGTACCGAGCTCGGGGGTTTGTGTGTAAAGTTTGCATGCTCTACCTGTGCTTGCATGGGTTTTTCTGGGTACTGTGGTTTCCTCCGACAGGCCAAAGATGAGCACATTAGTCTAATTGGCTGTTCCAGATTGCCCCAGGTATGGATGTGTGTGTTGTGTGTGTGTGTGTGTGTGTATGTGTGTGTATGTGTGTGTGTGTGTGTGTATGTGTGTGTGTGCGTGTATGTGGAGGCTAATTGGCTGTTCTAAATTGCACTTAGTAGTGAATGTGTGTGTCTGTCCTGTGATGGTCCGGCAAGCTGTTCGGGGTGTGACATGCTTTTTATCCAATGTCGGCTGAGATGGGCTCCAGTCGTCTTGCGACCCTAATAGGATTACGCAGCTTGGCAATAAGTGTGTTGGTTTCCTTCTAATTATTTCTTAATGATGTTTGTAAATATGTTGCATAATTATTAGTCAGGTAGATGTTCAGATTACAGCACTCAGGTTGAAATCCTCCTGAATCTGTATATGGCATGCTTTATATTGAAACAGGAAGTCAGGGAGAGAGCATGGTGAAGGGCTTGACTTATTTCCACAATAACAGATAAAGCATTCCACACAAACCGCACTTTATACGGTCTCTAAACAGACTGGCCATGTGAGGCCACAAGTTTAAATAGAACTTCTTTTTCACTCGAACTTTTCTCATTGCTGATTGGTACATTGTGGCTTGGTCGGAACTCCGGAGCATATATTTCCATATGTATGCGTCTATAAATGCTCTCTTGATGTTTCATGCGATCAATTGTACAGGGCGATGAACAGATTTGTTAACAGAGGCATGACAAACGTGTTCCAGAAGAATTTGACTGGATGAGTTTACAATGAATCGATGAGCTGGAGCTAGTACAATATACTGATTTAGGTGCTGCCAAAGGTGGAGTACACACTATAAACACAACAAAGACCTCACGGGCAGCCAAAAGGTCTTAATTGTATTTATACGGTGTACTACTTGTGTACTATTTTATGCATATACAAGTTTGAGTATCCTTGGCAAACCCTTTCATGCAACTCAGTGACACGTAACAGTAAATCAGCATCAACTCAGTGATGGGAGGACACAGAAAAAACACCCAAAATGAAATCAAAGATTTAGTTCTATACAGAAATTCAAGAGACAACCATCCAAATCATATTTCATGAATTATGGTTGATGGGTTAGTACTGGACAGCGACGCATGGACACAGGACAATGTGTCGTTGATCCACTGATACTAGGAACAAAACACATTTTGTCTCTTTATATACAGCACCAGCCACTACACAGTAACATACATGTCTATTTTATAACTAGGCAGTGAAGGCAAGGGGAATGTTGCAGAATATTCGAGTTCAAAGGTAGAGTGGGACATTTATTTTTGCTTAACCCCCCCCCAACCACACACACACACACACACACACACACACACACACACACACACACACACACACACGAGGTGCATAACTGTATTAGATTATTAAGGGGGACATACAAATATGAGAATTTTATGCATTTTGTTTAAAAAAAAGTATGACAGATGCAGATGTGCTCCCAGGACAGCCAGGGCAGGGCAGAGCCTAAGAGCTGTGGAACAGCGGCCATTTAAAGCTGTGACATAGCTGTTATTCTAATGTGCAGAAAGAATTGTAATCATATGGCTGTATGCACACACACACACACACACACACACACACACACACACACACACACACACACACACACACACACACACGGTGTAGAGTTTGCTTATTCTCCACATGTCGGCATGGGTTTCCTCTGGGTACTCTGGTTTTTCCAATAGTTCAAAAACATGCACATGAGGCTCACTGGATGCTCCAAGCTGCCTTTAGATGTGAGCATAAATGGGCCTGTGGGGGGGGAGGGGCATGCAATTGTTTGGAGAGGTGTTCGGGGTTTACCTCAACTTCGCTCAGCGGTGACAGAGATAGGCTTCACTGTCCTCACAACCATAATAGGATTAAGCTTTTTGGCAAATGAGAGTGTGACTGAGATGAGATGACATATCACCCAACCTAATCTACAGCAGCATAAATTCTACACAAAAAGCACAAACAAACAAACAAACTATTGATTTCTTCCTCGCATTAAGTGATGTGTCTCCTGCTGTAACTTCAGGATGAAGAATGTTGAAATTACAACCTCAGCAAGTGAACAATGTTCTAGTTCGAGTGCGAGGAAAATGTCTGCAGCAATAAACTACTCAATGATGCAACATGGTGCAGAATAAAAATAAAGCCACGAATACCAGCAAAGTTCAGGAAAAACAACACTGACATGAACAACACTGTATGTAGCTCATGAAACACACAGACACAATAAAGATTGATTCAACAGTGCTATGTGTATTGGTCATGTCATGTGCTTTAGCGGAGTGATGCGTTACTCCAACAGAAGACAGAAAGCTTCTGGTGGTGTGTGTCAGTGATCCATCACAGTTATGGCGAGCTGTAGGTTCCTCGGTCATGTGATCAGATAAGAAGTATCTGCTCTATCTCAATTCTTTCTATCATCTGTGGGATTCTGCTCTCTCTGGTGTGCTGCTAGTATGAGACTTCCTGTGCTCATCTACATGTATGACACTAAAACTGCCCTAATCCACCCCATTGACCCATGGGCAGCTGCAGACAGTCAGCAGAGCTGCGTGACTGTGACGTTAGCAAATCCCTGGTTCTTCTGCAGTCATGCTCAAGATAACAGAGACATGCCTGTTCTCCAGAACAAACAATGGCCTGTCATGACACACACACACACACACACACACACACACACACACACACACACACACACACACACACACACACACACACACACAGGCTTTGTGTCTTTAAAGTCATCATGGCCCTCAGCATATAGAAAAGGCTAGACAATCTCTAGCACAAGATCTACTCCACGGCAAAGCACGATACAGAGAGTGTATACGTGACCAGGTCTTTAACTCTATCAAAAGGATGGAGTAAAGATGGCCTTCAGTGAGTCTTCCAACTCATAACCATTGACTTGCTTTTATGCTTCCCCAAAGACCTGGCTTCATCCACACACAGAGTGCTTATCAATAGCACTATTTCTCAACAAGTGAGAACTATACCAGTAGTAGTAGCGCAGGATCAGATCGATGCATCTTACACACAGATTCCATGCACTGCCCCACACTATATCAAGAGCAGAAGGTTTTTTTTTTTTTTTTGCTGTTTGTTTTTTTTAATGCTAGTGGGAAAGATTTTACATCTCTGAACCAATCTGTTGTGTTTTTCTTTGACTAACAATATACTAGTTCTTCATCCAACTCCCATGCAGCGGAGCACATGACACAAGATCACAGTTTCATCTACAGCTCAGCGTTCACTGAAAGATAAGTACATCTCAAAACACTTGGGGGGTGTGCTGTTACAGGAAATAACCAACAACCAATGGAGTGATGACATGGAGATTCTTTTTTCAATAAAACACAGCCTGAAGTATTTTCAGCCTCCTGAAAATTATTGCAATGATTTCATTAAAGAAGCAATTTGTTAAGTTAGAAGGCGCTATATAATTGCTTTTCTCATTTAAGACAGGCAAAAGGACTGATCAATAAAATGGTCTCCACCTGTTACAGTGCTGATCGTTGCCTTTTCACTGCATATGCACTGAGAGAAGTCTGAATTCGTTGTGACTTTTCATTTGCAGCAAATCGTACTACATGCCATTTCGAGTTTCGTAACTCCACCCGTGTGTGCACATCATTTTAATGTAATTAGAAGGTAATTCAAAGTGTTCTTTGTTTGCTTTACCACCTTTAAGTCAGACAAATCATTTAAAGTGTTCAATGTGAGTGTGTGTGGTGTGTGTGTATGTATATATATATATATATATACATACAGAAGATTTATGGATGCGGTGAAGGCGGACATGAAGGTCGTTGGAGTAAGAGTAGAAGATGCAGAGGATAGGGAGAGATGGAGGCAGATCATTTGCTGTGGCGACCCCTGAAGGGAACAGCCGAAAGGAAAGAAGAAGATATATATATATATATATATATATATATATATATATATATATATATATATATATATATATACATACACATACATACATATATACATATATATATACACACACACACACAAACTCACACTTGCCGCATCTGGGCTGTCTGGTACCTCAGCCAATGATGCTCCAAAAAACTATTTGCACATCCAAAAAAACATATACAGACGCTCCCCGACTTACGTTCATCCGTTTTATGTTTTTTTCGATTTTACGTTTTTTTTTTTCCCTTCCAAAAAAAGTCAAATTTTGAGTTTAGACGTACCTACGTAGTACGCTGACATAATGACGCAATGATGCTGCATTCATTGTTTACAAACTACAGACTGAGTGTGTATATATATATATATATATATATATATATATATATATATATATATATATATATATGATTTTCTGATTAGATCCTTCCGTAGGAGAGTGCTCAATACTTTTTGGTAGAGCAAATAACAATAATTATTATATATGTATATGTATATATATATATATATATATATATATATATATATATATATAGCAGTTATATAGCATGTTATCCTTGTGTTAAGACTGTGATCTTTGTGTTTACACTGTTTTGCAGACTTTTGTAACCCTAAGCAAATATGGTTGGTCAGAAGTGTAAGCCTACTAGCATGGGTGCAAGTCTCATACACAGAGATGAATTATAGTCTAACTATCTGCTCAGATCGGCACAAGCTACCATGCATTCTCGGTTAAGCAAAGAGAGTTGTAATATGAATGAAAACCCGAATGCACAAATTACAGAACAATGACAGATATTTATTATCTTTTAGCAGAATCCTAAGAGTGTATACTTATTTTATATTAATATTCATTAGGATTTGTACTTGTTCTTTGTATGCATCTCTTGAATAAAGTTTACTTACTTACTTACACAAAAGAAAGAACACTCGGCTTTGCTGGGATTTACATCAGTGCAGGCTGTGTTCTAAACGAGTTCAACGGCACCCTTGTGCACTTGAAAAGACCGGAAGTCTGTATAACCCACAGCAAGTACACTACTTTCGCAAGTACACTACTTTCGGTATTGAGTGCTTCACATATTGTCAGCGTTGATTGGCTGTTTTAAGCTTCATGTAAAGTGACTCGTTATAAATAAGTGACTTATTTGAAATTAATGTTGATATTATTTGATATATTTGATATTATTTTACAATGTTATGTTTATAATAATTGCTTTAGGGGTATTTTATGAGATATAGTAATGGAATTTATGGATGTATAGTACAGTATGAGCGTCATACGTCACACGTCACTGTAACAACTTATGTTCACTTTCAACTTACGTTCGGCCGTCCGGAACCGATTAAAAATGTCGGGGAGCGTCTGTATATGCATATAATTAATTCATTTCCTGAACCACTTAATCCTAATTTCAGTCGCGGGGAGGCTAGCGTCCATCTCAGCCGACTCCGGGCGAGGGCGGGGTACACCCTGCACAACTCGTCAGGCCATCACAGGGCCAAGACTCACACAACCATTCATACTTATACTCACACCTGGGGCAAGTTGTAACAGCTAATTAACCTACTGTGCATGTTTTTGGACGGTGGGAGGAAACCGGAGCACCTGGAGGAAACCCACGCAAGCCTGGGAAGAACATGCAAACTCCACACAAAAACACCCGAGCTGGGAATTGAACCTAGGACCTTCTTGCTGTGAGGCAGACGTGCTAACCTGTACGCCACCGTGCCGCCCCGTGCATCTCATGTGTATACACAAAGTGCTTGCTTAAAGTTGGCGGATTTCTTAGGGATTCATAAAACACATCTGTGATTTTACTTACTGTGACAAAATCAACACTTACCAACCAGTAAGACTGGACCTCGCCCAACACTGCATTAATTACAATAAAATATTGATGCACTGACAAGAGAAAGAAATTTTAAGTAAATAAATTGGGATACCAAATCATGAGAGAGCAAGAAAGGGGTCATCTGGTTTAGCCAGGCTCAGCTCTTGAGAAAACATGAGTCTTGGGAACCACCGGGTCCACATTTCCCTCAGTACGCTAGACTCCTAAACAACCCCCTGTGCCCTCTGCGTCCTTTGAAATGGTTAAATAAAGATCTTGTGCTGGCTGAAAGCTCTGAGATGAGGTCAGAATGACCTCAGCAAAGTTGCTGTGGCACAGCGGTGTGTGTAAACAGCTGGCTGGACTCGGATGCAGGAACACACACGGCCTTACCGTGCAAAGCCAGCGTGCCTGCCTCCTTACGTCAGCCGGGCAGCACCGCTCAAAAGCCTCCTTTTAGCCCCAGCTGCACTGTAACAGCAGGACCATGGGAACATTCAGTTATTCTACGGTGCTGCAGCCAGACCTGGCATTATTGGCTGTCAGCGCCTTCAGGCACTGGCTCTAAAAATTACACAGAGACCAAACGGGTCATTGGCGGTGCCTGGGTGGAGAGGAAAGCATGTTCTTTGGATGAGACGACGGCTGCTTTTGTGCGTATGTATGTTTAAGGGATCGTTCCATTCTCTATATTCACATATGTTATGCATTTATACTCATCATAGCCTGGAGAGAGGTTGGCCGGATTTACAGAAAACTCTGTAGAGGCAGATGTCATGGTTATGAATATTTAAAGAAAAAAGTGCTTTTGGTCAACTCATGTAATGCCACATCAATCAATACCAGTCATTCATCTATCCTTGAGCTTCTATAGGCTTTCAAGCAGCATATCTACCTGACTATATCTTTAATAAAATACCAGAAGATAGCCAACTTAAAACACATAACATGGCTGAAATTGCTATCCCTGAGTGCTGGTTAAAAGCTCCTCCTCATCTTCCGTGGCCTGCCCTCGTCCACCTGATTGCACGCAGCATTTCAAGCCTTCCCAATGCATTCCATTAATTCAGTCCTGTTCAATCCTGAGCTCAATAAAAGCCCGGTTTACGCAAAGCCATGGAATGAATCCACAAGGAGCTCAATAGCAATGCTAATCATTGTAGACCCCCACCCACTGCAGGCAGTGGTCTTACGTGTGCTTTGGAGGACGCACTAGGATACGGGAAGGAGCTGTCTCTCTGTGCAGCCTTCAGATTCACCACTGTACGCACAGATGTGCTCATGCATACAGCCACAGCCCTAATCGTCATGTGCTGCATCGCACTTTGCCAAACGAGACAAGCCACAGCAATCACTTCGACCATGAGGCAGCCAAAACAAACACAGTGTGCACATGGTGTCTCTCTGTTACATGAACACACATACACAGACCTGCACATACACAGGTCTATAGCTAAGACCAAGCTAAGTATACAAAAACCTCAAATATAATTAAGCATGGCATGTTTTCAGTCAACAAATCCAATGTAAAACCAACTCCACAAATACTGCTGTCAAGCAATTAGACACTCTAATGGGTAGACACTAGAACAACCAACGTAGCCAACACCATATAGTGGTTCAATAGCGCAATTTAGTCACTGCCTACCAAAAAAATCACTTATATCTCATGAGAGCATTTATGGTGATGAACATGCTTCAATATTCATGCTCAAATTAGGTAAGTGTGTGATGATTTGTGCCGAAGGTTCAATAGTGCTTTAAATAAACATGGTGAAACCTTATATCATGAGCAGAACATGATTAAACACGCACAAAGATGCACAGTCATTCTCCTGAGTGGCGCACCAAAGTTACGGAACATGGTTTGGGTGGCTTGCCCATGTCTGTCATGTCCCATGGCCATCACGTGGAACTGCATTTCCAAATTGATGCTGAATGGCTGTTGAGTACTGCTGACTTCAATTTAAAAATTATATATATATATATATATATATATATATATATATACACACACACCGGATGCCCTTCCTGACGCAACCCTCTGCATTTATCCGGGCTTGGGACCGGCGTGAGGGAGAGACACTGGTTTGTGCCGCCCCCTCACGGCTGCATTATACATATATATGTGTATATATATATATATATATATATATATATATATATAGATAGATAGATAGATAGTGATACCTCAGCTCACGAACATAATTGGTTCCCAGAAAGTGTGTGTAAGGCGAAATGTTCGTCTTCCGAACATTTATTTCCCATAAGAAACCATTAAAATGAGTATAATCCGTTCCCAGGTCCCCATAAAACATAATTTTCTACTAAATAAGCCTTAAGACTACACAAAAATATACCTTATTTTATGTATAATAAATGTACTATTGTATTGTAATTAAAGAAATAAACTGTACTGTATAATAAAGTCGTTTTATTTACCTTTGTGATGGTAGTTGATGGCTTGATGGAATGGAGTGGGAGAAGGAGGGAGGGAGGGAGGGACTTACTGTTTGGAAGGAGAGTTTGGAAACGCCTACTGTTTGGAAACACTCTTAGCCACACATGCACCCTTAATAGCTTCCTTGTTCTTAAGGATGGTAGCAATGGTAGACTTAGCGTACTGGTACTGGGACGCTGAGTCACACAAACGCACACCTCGTTCGTGTTTTTCAATGATCTCCACCTGTGGTGGGGTCTTTTTTGGTCCCATAATAGCAAAAGTACACTCAATATGGTCCAAAATGTCTATCAAACACAAACCACGTTCGCACTCAAAGAAAGGGGGTGACGAACTGTGACGCCGTGAGCGTGCGTCAGCTTCTCGTGGCCGCCACCGTGGCGCTCTTCGACCGTGTGGTTTGGTTCGTCCGCCGAAAACTAGTTCGTCAGCAGAGACTATATACTTGCGAATTTAATGTTCTTGAGGTGAAAAGTTCGTGAGCTTAAGTGTTCGTCAGCGGAGGTTTTACTGTGTGTGTGTATATATATATAAAGTAGGCCCTTGACTATTCGCGATTTTACTCGCGTCCCCACATATTCGCCAATGGCTGTTCTCACTCCTGCTGATTGGTTGAGGTGACATATAAGCCTCTTTTTCTCATTCACGCACAAGTTGTCAATGTGCATTTTTTAGTGTTTTAATTACCAGTTAATCTCTATGATGCCACTCAAATGCTGTGCGTCTTCTCTGGCTAAGTGTCAGAAAAAGGTAATGACGTTGGATGTTTCTTCTGAAGAAAGAAAACTGTCTCCTAAAGAAACGACAGTTTCCTCTGAAGTGCCTGAAGAGGAAAATCATCTGAACTGTTGTAAAGCACTGTAGTATTAAATTCTTTTTCAATTATTATTCCAGTACAGTGCCTAAGTTAATGTTTAGAGTGTTTGTGTGTGTGTGATTTTATGTACTGTGTTTATCCTTTTGTTTTGTTTATCCATTTTTTTAAACTTCATGTTCTTTTTGTTAGTGTCTGTGTTTTGGGGGGACTTTTGGCATTTGGATTTTGGCAGCTAGTTTAACTCTATAAATATATCATAACAGAAAAATTACTCCACAGAAATTTTCAACTAGACAAGGTGAACAGTCAACACTTCTACACGTAAACCCTAAACCATAGATCACAGAAATATTTCCAATGGACTCACATTTCAGTATTAGCTATGTGTTGTCATCGTAGAACTTTACTAGCACCTGCTGGAT
Organism: Plotosus lineatus; assembly: GCA_024760905.1. NCBI lineage: Eukaryota > Metazoa > Chordata > Actinopteri > Siluriformes > Plotosidae > Plotosus > Plotosus lineatus. The sequence goes on along the minus strand of CM045729.1, from coordinate 43,201,561 downwards.
TTTAAGATGCATGGCACGCTTGGGAGCATACTTCTGCCCAAGTGAAAATGTTCTACGTCAGAATCTCAAAAAAATACATTAATTAAATTAGTGGATCTGGTCGATAATCAACTTGAGAATTTAAGGGGTGGTTTCTTGACCCATGGTGGACCCTTCCACCATTTTGTGATTCTGTTTTTAGAAAGACAAGCAAACAAACTGGAAAAAATAATTTTGGTGGAAGTGTAAAAAAAAAAAAAAAAGGCCCTTAGTCAACCTGCTATAGTGCTTGATTTGTACAGTCTCGCTCACTGCTCATGGCATGTTATGAAATAACTACAGAGATCCCTCACTTTCCGCAATTAATTGGGACCGAGATCCCCCCGCGAGCATCGAATTCCACGAAGTAGAATCACCGCCCCAACTGATGAATACAAACATGTACATGTGTATATAATATCAATAAATATGTATTCAGTGCTATAAATGCTTATAATAACAATTAAACATTTGAAAAATAATGCATAAGATGTAGATAAAATTTGGGTTGTTTTTTTGTTTTGTGCATGTTTGTTTATTGTTTTTTTGCATAATTTGCCTTGTTTTGAGGCGTTTTCCTTCACTTTTCCCCCATTCTTATTTAATTTCCTTATTTTTTTAATTTGACGAATATTTAAAAAAAACGCGATGCACTGAAGCTGCATGAATTGAAGCACGAAGTGGACAGAGGGATCCCAGTATACTTTAACAAAATACACTAATGAACTAAACAAAAAAAATAAATGAAAAAAATAAACACACAAAACATGGACAGGAATGGAGTTATTAACAAATTCACAAGATATCATTTATGTCATGTTGAAGAATTGGTCCTTTAAAAATAAAAAAATGGATTCATGTAATGAATGTAACGTTAATGAAAAATCACTTCAAATTCTCTGCATGAGTGACGAGATTTACTCAATAATGAGAAGATGAGCTAAATAGTGTAAATAGTGGTGTGCTGTTGATCCTTTAAAATGGTTTTCTTGAGTCTAATGTTTAAAACATAGAACATGAGCATGTATTATTAAGGCTGTATCAGGTAATACAACATTTAAATCTCCTGCCAATATTGATTTTCTCACTGTAATAGTGGATATTGATCAGCTTTGACCGCTAGTCGATGGTATATACAGTGTATGAGCCACGCTGACTGTTGCAGCTATTTATAGCATGGGTTTCCTGGGCTGCAGTGTACAGAGGCTCAGCAGCGGATTCTGTATTACTGCAGCTCCAGACCAACAGCAGGATCATCTCACTCTGAGTTTTACGCACTGAGATTACACACAGCCAGGGGCTAGGTGAGGCCGAGGCCTAATGAAAAGCTGCGCAAGGGGACAACCGCGCAATCAACTTCAATCTCTGAGCAGAACATTGAGCAGGAGCAAAATTAATTACGGAGAAGAGTCTGACAGTCACAGAAACTCAACCTCGTGTTCAGTACCAGCTGCAAAGCATAGCAGGGTACTTATCACTCTCTTTGTGCACGTCAGGCAAACTGAATCCTCTCCCATCACCAAACACAGCAGTAAGTTACAGCCCCCACTTAACAGACTAGACATCACCCAGCTATCAAAACACACACCCACTCATACTTTCTTCCCTCTTAGACAAATCCCATTTACGACTTGTGTTGTGCATGTGTGTTTGTGTGTAACTGAAAGAGTGGAGGAGCTAGCAGATGGCACCGATGAACACTTCACCCATTAAAATCGAAGAGTAAACTTAAGATTTTCCACAGTACAGAATGAAAGAAGGATTTCTTTTTTGGATCATGGCAAATGCAACTGCTGCTGCTAGGCAAAACATGAAAACAGAGGCAGGCAGGCAGGCAGGCAGGGAGGCAGAGAGAGAGAGAGAGAGAGAGAGAGGCAAAGAGAGAGAGAGAAAGAGAGAGAGAGAGAGAGCGAGAGAGAGAGAGAGATCAGTGTGCAATGAGATGTGAATAGAAGTGAGCTATGACACTGCAGGCTGCTGGCAAGAGATGGAGAGAGAGAAAGAGATGGGGAGCAACAGAGGGAGAAAGCGAAACTCAGAGATGGACAGAGAAAAAGAGGGGCGAGAGAGTTTGACTCTCATAGCAGCCTGTTTGGATATTTTCGAGATATAAAATTTAGAATCTAATCTCTAGGACTACGGAGCTCTAGAAGGGTCATGGTGGGGAATTTCATTGTTGTTATTATTATTATTTTTAGTTATTTTTTGCACTTCTTTGCAATACTTCTGCATTCTGTTGCAATAACGCACACAATGCTTAGGGTTAGGTTTATTCCAAGAAAATGCAAAAGTACTGAAAAAAAATTTCCCCAGCACTGTCCGGGGTTCCGTATAAGACTGCAAACAGTTATGCATTTATTATTACAGTGTCTTTCCTGTTTTCTAATCACTGCTGTGCACAACTAATGGCTAACAGCCAATGTTGTTCATATATTGGAAATATTTGAGTTTTTCGAAATCATGTAGGAAATTAAACTTTTTTGCTTCATACATTTCCATAAACAATATTCCTCAATATGATCTAATGAATGAGCCAAGTGACACAATCGAGGATGATTTGTTTTGCAAAATCAAAAATATAAAGATGTCATCCATAATTAAAATACAAGTCAACTATACAGACCATGCATCATATACTGGGAAAGTATTGTGCCTGGTTTATTTATTTATTTTTTAATTCTCTAATCTGATTGTTTGACTCCGACAATACGATCAGCTGCAAGTCAAATCCTGTTTTTTTTTTTGTTTTTTTAAACTAACAACTTAGGAACGCTCTACATCAAGATATCTTAAAATGTGTTTCATTGATAATGTCAAAGGAACCTTTATTTAGCATCAAAGCATAGCAGTGTTTCTAGCGGTTTTATTTCCTTTTAAAACAAAAAGCATAGACAAACAAGCAAACAACATGCTCTGAAGGGTGTGCATGAGCCAAAAGAGAAACTTTTGGAGAACATGTAGTGGAACTACAAACTGCTGAACAGTACAACATATCATTCGCATAAATAAATAAAAATAACAGATTGCCATGCTATAAGAGGAAACACTTCAGGATGTGATGCAATTGATCATCACTGATCAAGTTCCCACTACAATACACCCAGAAGTCTGATTCGTTATGCATAGTCTGTCCTTTAATCGTGCACCCACACACACGCTTCACAGCATCAACTGCGCATCCACATTATTCCTGCAGTAAACAGACCTGAAATAGCATGCAAACTGTCAACATTGGCATGCACAGGAAACATTTCCCGCTATTGGAAGGGAACTCTGACACTGTTCATCATATTTATAAAGTCTCAGCGCTTTACTAACACAACCAGGAGTCTGATCAGCACGCCCTCGCCATATCGTCACTTCACAGTGCCCATCTATCCACTGCTTATTCTCTCATTACATTTCTGTCTTTCTGCTTTATATTAATGAAGCCTGTTTGCTCATTTCCCTCCTCCCGTTATCCACCTCTCCCTCTCTCGCTCTCCGTGAATGAAGGATGGAGCCCCCGCATGACTGAACCAGTCAACCAGAACACCTCAGCAGCATTACACTGACTGCAGTGCACAACCTGCATACTTCTCTCTCTCTCTCTCTCTCTCTCACACACACACACACACACACACACACACACACACATACACACACACACACACACACACACATCACAATGCAACACAGCTCTCCTAAAAAAAGAAACCAAACATAACGCTCTTCTCGTCGATTTCCTGTGGATGCAGGCTGTTCAAGGATGCACTTTATACACACACACACACACACACACACACACACACCTCTTAATGTACATCACCACCATTCAATAAATGCACGCCTTGTGTTTACAGTGTGTCCACCCACTCACTCATTCATACATGAAAACATACACACACTATCCAGAGCCGAGAGTAAAAAGCTCTCACCCATTAGTTCTTCAGTTTCCAATGAGGACGCGGCCGTTTTAGAAGCCGAGCAGTGTAAAGCCGCACACCAAAAACGTTCGAATGAACAGTCCAGAGAAAGCAGAATACAACTGAGTCTCTCTCTCTCTGGCTCTCACACACAGACACACACACACATACACGTTTCTTCTCTTCCTCGTCTCTCAATGAGCACACTCTGCTCTCCCTCAGGCACTGTCTGTAGCTTCCTCCGTCTCCTCCCTCTCTCTGTCTCTCTCTCTCTCTCTCTCTCTCTTTCTCAACTGGTGACATCAGAGAGCCGTTGCGAGCATGTTGAGTGTTTATGTGTGCCGCTGTTGGTTTCCTGGAACACACGCCAGATTCACAGAAGGTCCAACTGTCTCTCTCTTTTTTATTACTAATGGGTGTACACGCTGCATTAGGACCTTTTAGTAGCACCCAAAAATAGAAGGCACTTTACAAAAGATTTACAAAAAAACTCACTGAGGCACCGACACACTGTTAGCTACCATCAGGTTTTCAGCTTGCTCTTATCCAGCTCTATTAGTTTAATGTTTACACACACCCCTCTAACAAGATTAACTCTTAATGCTACTGGTCGCTTCTTATTTGGAGTTCAGGGTGAGCCTGAATCAGCATTCACGTCATCTCAATGTGTACCTGGGGATCCTGATGTCATAAACTTGTTTATACTTACATCACATGAGTAAATCTCATATACTCTCCAATCGCAAGCGCAAACAAGCCCCGGCAATCCCACAGCTTCTACTCCTGCTAACCCTGTCGTTCTTTCCAAAGACCAAAGATTCTTCTTCTGCTGTAAACCTGAGACTAACAATTCATGAGGAACATCATGCCCTGCTGACACTAATAAAGCTTTTGCTCCTGCCATGCTGAACCCCACAAATAGCTTATCCTGCAATAACAAGGTTCACACACTTGTTTTCATGTCAACATGAAGCTCAAAGGCTTCTGCGCCTGCAATGTCAACATCACAAAGATCCTGTTATTAAGATACAATTGATTGTTTGTTTTTCCTGAAACCAATAATTCTCTCATCTTGAAGCTCATCAGGTTCACATTTTGCAATCCAAATAAGAATATTCTGTTCCTGCCATTACAAAGCCCACAGATTCTGATATACACTATACATAAAGCAGCAGTAGCCCCTCTGCTGGGTTTCACTCTCACATATATACATTTCCCGGCAATCTTTTCTCACCCAGAGGTGACCCTGCAGTCGTTCTGTCCCACAGCACTGAAATTACAGTTAAAAACAGTTGTGTTTAATGTTTCAAAGGAAATGAAGGCTATTAGGTTTGCAATACAATAATAATAATAATCAGATCATATCTGTGTGTGTGGACATATATATATATATATATATATATATATATATATATATATATATATATATATATATATATATACACTCACACATACATACACAGATGCTCCCCGACACTTACGTTCATCCGTTTTACGTTTTTTTTTTTTTTTTTTTTTTTTTTAAAGTCAAATTTTGAGTTTAGGCGTACCTGCGTAGT
>CM045729.1:43186079-43191079 GCA_024760905.1 Plotosus lineatus | reverse complement strand
AGTCCTGACCTTAACTCAACTGAAAGTTTTCAGGATGTGCTGGAGAAGACTTTATGGAGTAGTTCAATTTTTCCCCTCATCAATTTCAGCCACCGGTAGGAAATTAACACTGGCTGGAAATTAATGTTACGTTGCTTAAGTTTGTTAAAACACTGACATGATGATTACATGCTGTAACAAAGCGAAAGACAGAGCACCATACTCCTGTGCGTGACTTTTTTTTTTTTTTTTTTGGCTGGGTAGAGGGGGCAGTGGTGGTCTAGTGGTATAGGGCGCTGGATCGCTGATCCAAAGGTTGGGGGTTCAAGTCCCACTCTCCACAGGGTTGTCACACATTATAAGTTACATGCATTTAGTGCGGCTAACTGGGTTATCAAAGGCGGGCCATGTCTGTCACTGTCTATGGTGAGAGGCATGTAAAAGAACCATTGCTGACTTTCGACAAGAATAGGCTGCAAAACCGTCAATGTGTTTCTGTCCCTTGCTAAAAAAGGGTTGTGACAGGAAGGGCATCCGACGTAAAAACCTCTGCCAAATCAAACGTGCGAATCAAGATGATTCGCTGTGGCGACTCCCAAGTAAAAGGGAAAAAGCCGAAAGGAAGACAGACAGAGATATTAAGCTTGCAAAAAAAGTGAACAGCTTGAGGCCATTCTGAAGCCACTACATTTCAGTTAATGCAAGCAGGGAGTTATTGTCCACCGATTTGAGAGAAAATGTCAACATTTCACCGTGTGAAAAATTTCCCCAGCTGCAATGCAATACAGCTGGCCCCTTCGTTTCCGTTGCGCCTTATGGCCCGGTGCGCCCTGTGGTCCGGAAGATACGGTCGTGTTTGCTCTGTTTGTTGCAGTCCAGTTTATGGGTGCTTTCATATCTAAAGGTAACATGCAGAACTGTATACTCCAGCCAAGATGGACACTGAGAATAAAACTAGCCACATGTGCGCTTACTAGCTCAAACGTGCACAACACATTTAATCTGCACCCTCCAAACCAGCTTATCTGAAAAATGTTACTAGCAATCAAGGCCAGTCAATTCACAGACCAAACAGCAGACAATCCTCTTCACTCGTTCTCCACTAGGGTGAACTAAGCTGAACTTTCAGATGGCTTTACATGCGCTAAAGCCAGCTGTGCAGCCCACAATTGACAGTTGAGAAGAAAAAATACTTATCTACTTCTGACGCTACACACACAACTATGCTGCTGATAACATCCACAGGCATGCACACACCCAATGATCACACTGATAATACACTCGCATACGTATATAAATGCGCAAGCATGTACACACAGCACTAATGGACAGAATGTCAATGAGGAATTTCAGAAAGGGGGGAGTTTCCTGATGCCGGACAGCATTTTTCCTCTCGGTAAGCCAAAAAGAAGAGCATATGTAAATACAGTGCTGTAAATGGAGCTCCCGTTCCATGAAAGTCCCATGTGATGACTGCACGGAAAGCTCCAATAGATTCACCGTCCTGAGCTTAGTTTTTCACTACCCAGGTCACGCTTGTAAACGTGTAAAAAAAGACGTGCAAAAATAGAATTTCTGGAAAACGATTCAAAGCTAAAGCAAGAAATGGACAGCTCAATGGTGATGTATAGTCAGAGTTATGAAAGGGAAGCAGTGATGCTGCTGCCATGAGGAATGGAAGAAGATTTCCCAGAAGTCGAAGCAGAATGAAGAGACAGAATGACAGATACGCTACTACCCTCAGAAATGTTCTCCCTCAGGACACAGACGAACACCAGTGTGAGAAATACCATATCATTCATTATTAATTACTGATCCTGATGGATTTCCGCCGTCTCTCTTGCTCTCGCCGGCTCTGTCTTTCCGAATATAAAAGCTGGCGCTAGAGCTCTGTCTCTCAGAAACATATAGTGGTATTTCATTCTAATAAAGTGAAGCATGGTGAGAAAGGCTCATGCAGCTGGATATACTGCCATGTGGAGTGATTAATACTTCAACACTGAGTATTTTCCCTTTTCCTTTTGAGCACTGCACAATAATAGCAGGTCAAATGGTGAAAAGCTGGGTGTGGAATAAACTCCCCATCTGATCTGAATCATTCCTCAGTCTGAAATGGTTCAGCTGTTGCTCTGGTTTTTAAAATCTGGGACCAACTGCACAAAGAACGTGTGAGCTGCAGGACTGAGGTGGAGTCGTGAGCTGAGTGAGTGAGCGAATGAAACCGGCATTGGACAGAACCAACATCGAGGACTTTGGGTACGCTCCAGACGCGACACACCCTCGCGAATCGCAATTATTACATTTGTGGAGAAAAAGAGTCACTAAACAGTCCACTAAACGGTTCACTAAAGAGGGTTGCTTGTTTTACAGGGTTGTCGGACTATATCACCCAACATGCTATCTTGTCTTTCATCATGCTTCTGTCACTGTTTTTGTTAAAATGAGTCCCCATTTTATATCTGGTTGATCTGAGAAGAAAAAGAGTCCATTGACATGATAAGCTGCTCGTTTAGTACATTCAGCGCATCAGCTGGATTCATTTTATTGCAAAATGAATGTTACTGAGCCTCAACCGAACCAACTGGAGCAACAATGCCATAATTACAAACTGTGATATGAACAAGGCTAAATGTATGCCGTGTAAATATTATTGTGTGAATTATTTTTGGCCGGGCAGTTTATTATTCCTTTTTTTATTTATGTTCAGACTCCACAATCTTTATCATTTTATTGCAATTTTCAAATTTCATTACAGTTTTAAAGTTTATAAAGCTCACAGTGGATAAAAATATGTACGTTATCCAAAGAGTTTGTGTACGTGAGGATAGATGGCTATCTGTAGATATAAGAGTGAGTGAAACGACACTCACACACACACACACACACACACACACACACACACACACACACACACACACACACACACACACACACCATAAAATACTTCACAGTTTGCTTTTAACCCTTCATGTACTCCTGCACTGTTGCCACTCTGCAGGTCACCTAAAATCACCTCTACCTTGTTCAAAGGCATCAAGTGATGCAGAGGACTGAAGGCCTGTTTCGCACAGTAGGCTGATAAGTTTGCGTTAGTTTGGAAAAACTTTGTCTTATTGTTGAAAAAAATGCATTTCTACCAATAAACACTTTCATTCCAAATTTTGTTAGCTTAAGTAATTAGCTGAACACAAATCATGAGTGCATTTGTTTTTTTCTGAAGTGACATAGCTGCTAATGCCATGTGGGGTAATATCCTCGAAGTAGCTCAACCAATCATAAAGTGTAACTGCTCAGATCCAGTGGGTTTGGATAGAATAAAAAAAAGAAAGGCATGCCACAGAAAGGCATGTGACATGAACATACAGTAGGGAAAGAGATGGAGTATGAACATATCACAGCAGGTTTTGTTTTCAGTGTCACAGCGTTAAAACGGGGTTGTGGAACTGTTGCCATGAATTGTGGAAAGAACTAGAAATCTGATTAATTAAAATTCTCTTATAATGCAAGTCTGAGGGCAAATGTTGAACATCAATAAACATTTATGCAAAGCACCTTCTTCAGTTGAAGCAATTTGCAAATTAAGCTCAGTATGTGTGTCAAAAGTGAACTTTCTTTTAGATAGAAGACATCGTTATGGATATCCTAACACTTCAAAACCTTACAGGCAAGAACAAGTTATTAGAGCTGCTCGTACTCTCACCCCCCAGTATTAGACATGGAAACTGGATAGATCTCAATCGTTTCTCAGCCCTACTTTTTCTTGGAAGGTAAGAGTATGGAGATTTGCGCTATAGACATGAATATTGATAGTTTCTTTTTAACCCACACTCAACAGTATCAAACCCGGACGCCTCCTTTGTGAGGAGAATCCTGTATGTTATTGCTGTAATGCATTTATTCCAGTGAGCTCGTATTACTAAATCCATCATTCTCTTCCTCAGCTTCTCTTTCTCAGCACAATGTGGCTCTGGTCCATTAGTCCAGCGGCTTGTGCACTTGGTGGAGTGTAGAGCGTTCATCCCTGCACAGCACTGACCGACTGAACACTCGCTCCACCCATTGAAACATCCACCACGTAGTCAAATTAGCTCACGTCCCTGTAGACTGAATTTATAATGTATGTGAGAAGAGCACTGGATGTGGCTGAATGGCTTTATAAATAAAAAAAATAAAAAAAACCATCAAACGCAACAAAAAAGATTTACATTAAATGCATATATCATAGTGACAAAGGAAAAAATGGGGAGAAGGTGCAAATGTTCAGTTCAACCTCGAACACTTTTATAGAACTGACTGATGGAGTTAAAATTAAAACAAATAAAAAACATCTCGCTTGATCTATGTTGTCACTTGGTACTGAAGGAAACGTAGCCCTCTGAGAAAATAAAGTTCAGAAATAAGGGGCCATATTCAATTCCACTCCCACTCCAGAGAGTGTGAGAAAGATAAAAGGGGTCATGACTTCCCTCTAACCCTCCTCCAGCAGAAGAGGCTTCTCACATACAAAATTCAGCAGGCCAGAAAAAGAAGAGGAGAAACTACTTCTAGTGAGCCACTAAAAGTAGCTCAAGCACATTAAGCCCGTCAGCTGGAAGAGAAAAGCATGACTGACTCACAGATGAATGATTTCAGGTGTTATAAGGGGGATCATGAACAATACCAGACCGTAAGCTGGAGAAGGTTATAGGGCTATTGGTATATTGGCAAGAAGCTGGCATTGTGATATCCATTATGATAAAGGAGCCACAATTCAACCAACTGCAAAGTACCAGGATAGTTTTGGCAAAATGATGTAGTACACCGAAGCACTGAACCATTTGGAAGTCACAGGAGCTTATTTTGAGATACAGTAAGTCCCCGTTGTTTGTGATGGTTCGGTTCCGGCCCTTCCTGCGGCTCATGAAAATCTGCAAATTATTGATGCGGTTTTAAAACCCTATGTATGATATTACATACACTAAAATATGCTTTTTAAACTCATTCTATAGACAGTCTTACTCATTAATACAGTAATAATAATT
>CM045729.1:43043579-43183579 GCA_024760905.1 Plotosus lineatus | reverse complement strand
GCTGTGGATTAGACCTGGTAAATTCTAAGACTGGCCTTATACCAACATCATGATATGGCCACCTTGTTGAACTAACTTTGATCCGGTCCAACAGACAACCCTCTTTTAGAATTTAAAAACTACTGTTGGGGTTTACTTGAAAATGGATCAGATCAGAAACAAGTACACGGTTATTTTTGCAGATCGCTTCATTATACTGTTTATGGATTTGAGGAAGTACCAATTTCAGGAGCGTATTAAATGAACAATGCAATGTGATTGCATATATGATTTATCACCAAAAAGCACATCTCAGCGTGCCACGAATTCGAGTCAGATCATTTCCAAAATCGAATGGAGTCTTCCTTATTCAAAGGCCCACCTCTAGTAAAAATGTAATAAAAAAACCACAATCACCTTGACAAAAGTAATAATAAATAAAAACATATATAATTATATATAATCATTATCAACATCATTAATCTTAATTATTAACTATAAATACATATTGTAAAACATTTTGAGATAATAATACATCTCAAAATAGGTATACTACGAGCTTTAGCGAGGTGGAGCCTACGGCTCTATGGCTAATACTAGCAGTAGAGGTTTCTGTCAGAGCCTGCAACTCTTTGCTCTGCATTACTATGCTGGAAAAAAAAAAAAAAAGAGTGGCTCAGTGGTTAAGGCTCTGGGTTACGGAGTAGAAAGTGAGGGTTCAGGCACAAATACCACTGAACTGCCACTGTTAGGCATTTGCTCAGCTGTATCTTCCTTTTGACTTTTTCCCTTTTTCAGGGGTCGCCGCAGCGAATCATTTGACTCGCATGTTTGATTTGGCAGAGGTTTTTACACCGGATGCCCTTCCTGACACAACCCTTTAGCAAGGGACAGAAACACGCTGACGGCGATGCAGCTACTCTTTACGAAAGTCAGCAATGGTTCTTTTACATGGCTCTCACCATAGACAGTGAGAGACATGGCGGCCTTTGATAACCCAGTTAGCTGCACTGGGGTATAAACCAGATAAAAATGTAAGTCACCCTGAATAAAGGTGTCTGGCAAATGTAAACGTCATAAAATCTAAGTGGCGCAACTATGTCCCTTGGCACGATATTGTTTGAAAGAGGGAGATTCACAATCCTAGCACCAAATAATCAATCTTTCTGTCAGCAGCAAAAGCCAACCACTGTGTGCTATTGGTGAGCAGGTTTAATGGAATGGAAAAAATACGCAGTAATTAGCAACTAAATAAAAAGGAAGTAACAACTCTGCAGACAGGAAAGAGAAACTTTTCTTCTTCATTCCTAGTACGCATGTTAATTATTATTAGGCCGCGCTCTTGAAGTTTAACCAACTCAAACTATTCAGAAGATGACTTTGCCTTCAGATCAAGGGTTAGGTTTGGATAATATAGGCTCGATACGTAGCCTGTGTGTGTACATGTGAAAATGAGTGAGTCAGAGATAAATAGAGATGAAGACAGAGAGAGACATGTTCTGGTCCAACAGAACCAAGGCAGCTGTCTCACAGCTCCTGCCTTCACCACTTGGCAGCACGAGGCCTAGCGCGAGTGCCAAGGCGACGGACAGGGCGCCACTTTCAGTGGCCAATACAGGATGCTCAGAGACCATCTGTGAGGATTGGCATCAGTACTAGCCAGCAACCGTCTCCCAAAAACACATGTACCGTATTCGGGTGACTTCTCATTACAAAAAAATTATAATTATTATTATAATTAAATTTATCGAAAGAAAACAAATCATACTATTGCACTCATCAATTCTCAAATCATTTTGCAGATTAATTTTCTTCAACAGAGGTACTTCTCTAACATTTATCAAATTAACTTATGGTAACAAACCTCCTAGATGGAAGTTGTAAGTTGTATTCGATTTCCTGCAGTAATGTAAACACAGTACTGTAGAGTATGCTTCAGCAAGACACACTTCTGATTACGCCTTTCTCTGCATTCCAAATAAATTACTCAGAATGGACAAAATTCTCTTGCTTCGACCACCTGCTTCCTGTCTCCTGCACCATCTTCTAGTGGCAGCCGTCCTTATCAGGCCAAAACCAAAATGGATTACGATGTGCATTTTGAAGCAGGGGTTAAATAATACATGCGATTACCAGTGCACTGAATACTCAAACCCTTATTAAATTATGGTGTAATATTCATTTATATACACTTTTAATGCAGTTTGAAAAGGGAAACACTTAATAATTAATATGCAGTGAGATATGCTGAACAAATAACTTGCTAAATTTTCAATGCATGTCTCAAGTAAATCCTAACAACACTTAATAATACTGGAAAAGTTTCGTAAATATGGAAATATTTACTATTGTAATTTTTACTACTGAACTATTGAAATATGTTCCTTCTGATTCCTCTGACAAATATCTAGTGATAGGTATTTGATCCTGTATTATTATTATTATTATTTTTTTTTTTTTATTATTTGCAGCAAGTCAACAATAAATAAGAGCCATGATGGCGATCAGTGATGCAGCAAGCTTATTGGCTTATCCTGTGGTGGACACAGGACAGGACAACCACTTAAACCATGTTCCAGGACTATAACGCTCCATTATTATTTTATAAATGGTATTGTTTTCTGGTTGCATTAAACTGAACAAAGAAAATAAAAGTGAGATCAACAGGAAATGACTCTTGGTACCAAGTTTCCATGTAGACATCATATAAAACTATAAAGGGCAAAAAAACATAACACATTTATTACTGAGCTACAAATTGCAATTGTTGTTAAACTGCTATGGTAGAAGATACGATAAATGAAAACTTTCGGGATGTGCTGCTGTGTGTGATGTGATGTGATCAATTCTGAGGTTGGAAGACTAACTGTTGCTTTATTACTCATCAACTATTTCCCAAGCACAGCACACCTGGTTATGCCTTATTCCTTATATAATAAATAAATAGCAAGATGAAGCATCTGAATTCAGCTTGATTGGGTTTAACTTCACTTAACTTTAATTCCTCTTGACATTAAATATCACTTGTATTAAAATGTGCTCCGTTGTGGCCTGCTTCCTCCAACAGGCTCCGATGAAATCATGATTTTTTTTTTTTTTTTATGGTGAGCAATAAAAGCGGAATTTATTTTAAATATCATGTCAGGATAAAACAGATGAACCACACCGATTTTGCTGTGAGGAACAAGCTGCTGCACTATGCTGGCCAGTATCCAAGCATACAGTCTAACCAAGGGGGAGGAGTGGTACAGAGAGACAGACAGACAGACAGACAGACAGAGAGAGAAAGAGAGAGAGAGAGAGAGAGAGAGAGAGAGAGAGAGAGAGAGAGAGAGAGAGAGCAGTTGTATGGCAAAAGTGAAAACGTGGGCATTGTGCCTGACTGTTACATCCCCAACACACCCACTCCATCCCCTACTGAGTATGCAAGGTGACCCTTGACAGCTCTCTGTATCTCTCAGTAAGACAGAGAGCAGCATGTTACCTAGCACTAAACATGAAGTACTGCCCGGAAACACAGCATGGCTCAACACACACACACACACACACACACACACACACACACACACACACACACACACACACACACACGCTGAATAACCTACCCATGAATCCAGCTACACAAAGCACACCAAGTCCAAGCAAAGCCAAGCACAAGACCAACACATGATCACTCTAGTTAAGAAAAGGTTTATTTCTTAATAACAATCTGAGGAATGTGCTCCTCATTTCCTGGAGGAGCGATCGTTTCAAAGTTCCTGTACATAAGAGGTCAGTGTCATAGTCAGTAAGTTCATATGTTCCCATAAGAAATGTGTGTAAAATTAACAAGGGTAAAGAAAACCTGTATGTGGATGTGTGAGAGTGTATACAGTGAGAGAGAAGTCATTTCTTTGCCTGTCGATACTCCACAGGGAGCGCCGAGTACTTGTTCCAAATCACTTGCTGCACTTCATCTTTCTTCCTTCACACCAGTTTCAAGCGTGCGCACACACACACACACACACACACACACACACACACACACACACACCAAACTCATTACACACTCCTCTTCTCTGCCTCGTTTTTGTGAATATTCATCAAGTTCATTGTTTCCGTGGAATACTAACAATCATTCTGTATGTTCTCTATACACAATCAGGCTGCACCTACAAGTATGTCAGAATTAAACTTAGCAGGAAATGATCAGGGTGCTGTTTGCTTGACACAAAATCAAAAGAGAAGCAGCTGCTCGATATAGATAAGTACGTGTGTTTGAAAAGACAATGTACCTGGGAAGTGTGTACAAAAGACGAATACGTGTTTGTGCATGTCCAGAGGCAAGAACTGGCAGGAGCGCTGCATCAAGCTTAATGAGTGATGAGGAGAGATGAAAGGAGGAGAAATGACACAATGAGAACGTGTGCCAAGGTTCAGACAACTTCTGTTTTGTTTTGTGTTGTGTAACAAGCAACATGAACAACATTGTAATGAACATGTTCGCTGTCAAAATCCATTATATACCAGGGGTTCGGTATGCTGATCCACTTTCATGATCGTGCAGTGTATTCATTCTTGTTATACCACTGCGCTTCTCCACTGTAAATTCTGACGGGTCAGAAAGTGTTCATTAAGTTTCCATGATAGAATCACTGAGAATAGCATCAGTTCTTATGTACTTCTCTGGTCACATATTTATATAGATCACCATAATTCATTATTCTGAATAAGCAATAATTATCAGCATAATAAAATAAAATAACAACAACAACAACAACAATAATAATAATAATAATAATAATAATCATAATAATAATAATTATAGCTATCACTAATTTACCAAATTGCTTAAGCCTAAGGTTGTGGGGATCTAAGTCAACACTGGGTGAAGGCGTGGTACATCTTAAGCAGCTTGCCAGACCATCACACACACACACACACACGACCATTCATACTCACAACTAGGGGTAATCTATAGGCAAAATAACCTAATGTGCATGTCTTGGAGTGTGGGAGGAAAGCAGGTCCGGAGGATTCTCACGAATGTGCAAGGAGAACATGGAAACTCTGCAAAGAAAAACCCAAGCAAGGAAATTAAAACCCAGGAATTCCTGCTGGTAGGTGGACGTGCCTATAATAATAGTAATAATAATAATATGAGAAGAAAAATGAATACAAATGTATTGTTACGTAACAGAGTGGTGGCACTGTTTTGAAATCTGACATTATACAACAACGACGAAAAAAAGACAAAGAGTCAAGACGTTACCTGGCTGACTGATTTGGGAGAAGTTCACAATCCACATTTTGACAAATGTCCGTCAGAAATACACACTGTTCTTTTAAACTAAATTTTATGTGAGCTTTACCTCTAACAGGTCAGTGCTAAACATTTGAAATCACCAAAAAAAAAAAAAGCCTCCTTCAGCTGAAGGCCACTGGACACTTATGTGAGTAGGCAGGAAAACCTTTAAGAGACTCATGTCTTGGCAGACACGAAAACAGAGGGAGTGTTAGATTGAGATGTAACTGGTGTACTGCACCCACCCACATGCACGGGCCTGTGGTGCAAGCGAGCGACTCTGCAGCTTTGGCAGTTTGAATAGTGTGCTTCTGAATGAATAAGCTAGGCTCTCACTCGGCCTAGTTAAAATGCAGGCAAATCTGTCTTCATCACCTTCATCAGGGGTGTCAGAGCCTCCTCTTCAAAGGGCAAACACTCCACATGAATCACCCACACACACCTTTTTCACTAAATCTTTTACACCCATGTCAACTTGCTATCAAAAAAAAAAAAAAAAAACCACAACAACAACTGTTAAGTGTTTATAAGGCAACAGGTATATTCCTGTCATGTTTATTCTGCTTTCCAATGGCTCCTTGTGGGCGTTTAACAAGCGCCCATCTTCATATCCACTTCACTTTCATTCCTCTCAATGCAGTACTGACAGCACTACTCCATGAAACTGAACTCTTTCCATCCAATCGGGGCTAAGCACAAAGATACATGACCATCATCAATGGTCAATCAAGCAGCACTCATATAAATGAGCTGAGTGGAGGATGCAAGCAGCCCAACCAATCAGCCTGACTGTAGATGAACAGGGAAATATCACGGTATTCAAAATGGCCAATTGTATAAATTTACCTAAAGATATTTCCCCTGATTTTTGCCAAGAGACCAACATTCCTACCTCGGCACTGATACGATACCATAGAAACATGATTATGTACATTTGAGCATAAAAAGGCATTAAACATGCGTAACAGCATCAAATAAAAATAACAGTAGTGTATGCACATGAATAAGGATGTTTCATGAACCACTGAATAACTAAACAGCAATTAAACAAAAAAACAGCCAAGGGGACTCAAACGTTTTAGCCAGGGATGCCAACTCTAGGGCATGCTCAAAAATATGTTGCCTTCCTCACTTGCTGTTCCAGCCTAGTAATGAAGTGAACTCCTTGGATCGGCTGGGCTCATTCACGGACCACATGCATCATACCACTTTATCGGCCAGTGTACGCTGCATACTTAACATAGCACAATGTCTATAGTTGCTCCTTTAACACCTTAAATGTCACTGGCTGAACAGAGTTGCTTGTTTACTTGCTCTTGACAACTGTGCTCCCACAACTGCATGTCACTTCCAGGAAAAATAAACTTCTCACCACTGGTTCAGACACAGCTAGTAATCCATTGGATAAAATTACCAGTTAAAATAAGTGTCTGTATCACTTAAAAGTATTATATACACACAAATTATACTGTAGGGTGACCAATACCAGCACACTTTATTCTCACTTTATTTTAGAAATTCATCCAATTATTCATATTTTTCCTACTTAAATATGATCTCTCTCTCTCTCTCTCTCTCTCTCTCTCTCTCTAAACCTATACAGTAGGCCCTTGACTATTCGCGGTTTTGCACTCGCACCCTTGACTACTCGCGGATTATTGAAGAACTGTCATGTGATTCAAATTCAGCCAATGGCTGTCCTTCCTGCTGATTGGTTGAGATGATGTATACGCCCCTTTTTTCTCATTCGCAAACAAGTTGTCAATGAGCATTTTTTTTTAGTGTGTTTTAACTACCAGTTAAGCTCTATAATGCCACTCAAACGCCGGCTAAGCGGCAGAAAACAATAATGACGCTGGGTGTCTCTTGCCTGAAGAGGAATAATCATCCGAACTGTTGTAAAGCTGTCGTATTAAAGCTGTTTTTGATTACTATTCCAGTACAATACCTAAGTTCATTTTTAGAATGTTTGTATGTGTCTGTTTTCTCCCTGCTCCGGCTGAGGGGCGTGGCTTATCTGCTCGGGCTGAATGCAGTTCACACCTGAATTAAGTCCTCTCATCTACTCACTATAAGCACAAACCGCACGGTCACCTCAATTAAAACGCGCTGCTTAAGTCCTTCCCCTTTGAATGTGAGGCGCTTGTCGCAAGTGACACACGGAGCTTGAGGGACGAAGCGCAGCTTATCCGAACTTCCGGTCTTTCAAGTGAGCAAGTGTGCGTTGAGTACTAAACAAGTGTATGTGTATTAGATCACAAGCCCGCGCTCGCCCCGCAAATTAGAATTGTGGCCTGCAGCCCACCCCACACATTTACCCTTGTAGGTCAGCCCGCCCCGCCTTGCAAGTGAAATTCTGACCTGGCCCGCAGCCCGCCCCGCACAAAATACTTCAGTCCACAGCCCGTCCCGCAGTGAGTTTCTGATTCTGAGCCCGCACACGCCCCGCAGCCCACTCAACATAACTACATATTAATATTCATCCTTTAATTCACTCAAACCATAAAAAGTTACATTAAAATCAACAACTAACACTGCACAATTACAATGATAATTCAGTTATCAATGCAGCAAGTTATATGATTGATACCCAGTGTGTTTGGACTTTAGATTACATGCATAAAAGCAATATGACAATTATCCCAGTAGTAGCTTTGTCCATCATTGACTCAGTTATAGCCAGGCTCTTTAAGGCAGACAGCATTGAGGCTCTCACATTGTCACCAGTCTTTTTCTTTGTAGCTTCAAATTCGTTTGTGCAAAGGACCCGATAAACGGTTTAAGTCTGGCTGCTCTATGCCTAAGTTAAGTAACAAAATGTACTTGCATGCAGAGTCAGGGTGAATGGACATTTTGGCCAACGGATGTTTTGGCCTGGACGTTTTGGCCAGCAGATTTTCCAGGGTAGGACATTTTGGCCAAATATGTGTTTTTACCAGAGTCACATGAAGCTAAGCCGACTCACTTTACTTGAAGCTTAAAACAACCAATCAACGCTTACAATATGTGAGGCGCTCAAAACCAAAGGTAGTGTACTTGCTGTTGGTTTCCGGACTTCGGTCTTTCAAGTGAGCAAGGGCGCCGTTGAACTCGAATAGACCTCAGCCTGCACTGATGTAAGCTGTTGATGAAAGCTTGATGAAAGCTTCACTCTTTAGTTTTTAGTTTAGTTTTTTAAGTTGTTTTAATTCAGTAAATGTTTAATAAATGTGGGTGCATTTGAGCTTATCTGGAATTTATATCTGGAATTCCGATCCCTCAAGGAATCAAATTAAAGTTGAGTGTGTCAAGCAGAGAATGCGCTTTGAATTCACGTCTTGTGGGTGTGGCCCACAGCACGTGAGAGAGAGAGACAGAGAGAGAGAGAGAGAGAAGGAATAACGCTTTAGTTTTTTAAGTTGTTTAATTCAGTAAATGTTTAATAAATGTGGACACATTTGATCTTATCTGGAATTCCGATCCCTCAAGGAATCAAATTAAAGTTGAGTTTGTCAAGCAGGGAACGTGCTTTGAATTCCACGTCTTGTGATAAAGGACAGCCTTGGAGGACTCCAACTCCCACCAGAAACAAATTCGACCTGTTGTTGCCAATACGGACCAAACTCTGGCTCCGGTGATACAGCGACCGAATGGCTCGTAGCAACGGGTCCGGAATGCCGTACTCTCGGAGCTAGCCTCACAAGATTGTTCGAGGGACACGGTTGAAAGCCTTCTCCAAATCCACAAAGCACATGTGGACAGACTGGGAAAACTCCCCATGCCCCCTCCAGAATCCTGTGGAGCGTATAGAGTTGGTCAAGAGTGCTACGGCCAGGACGAAAACCACATTGTTCCTCCTGAATCCGAGGTTCGACTATCGTTCGGATCCTCCTCTCTAGTACCCCTGCATAGACTTTCCCAGGTAGGCTGAGGAGTGTAATTCCCCGATAATTGGAACACACCCTCCGGTCCCCCTTCTTAAAAATCGGGACCACCACCCCAGTTTGCCAATACAAAGGTACAGCCCCCGATGACCACGTGATGTTGCAGAGACGTGTCAACCAAGACAGTCCTACAGCATCCAGAGCCCTGAGATATTCCAGGCAGTGTTGGTCCACTGTGTTTTAATACAAAAACACAAATACAAAATACAAAAGATTCCTGAGGCTTTTAAAAACTCCCGGCCTGGTTCATTATTCAAAACCGCAATCATGGGTAAGACTGCCGACCTGACTGCTGTCCAGAAGGCCATCATTGACACCCTCAAGCAAGACGGTAAGACACAGAAAGCAATCTCTGAGCGAAAAGACTGTTCCCAGAGTGCTGTATCAAGGCACCTCAGTGGGACATCTGTGGGAAGGAAAAAGTGTGGCAGAAAACGCTGCACAACCCGAAGAGGTGACCGGACCCTGAGGAAGATTGTGGAGAAGGGCCGATTCCAGACCTTGGGGGACCTGTGAAAGCAGTGGACTGGGCTACAGGTGCCGCATTCTCCAGGTCAAGCCACTTTTGAACCAGAAACAGCGGCAGAAGCGCCTGACCTGGGCTACAGAGAAGCAGCAAGGGACTGTTGCTCAGCGGTCCAAAGTACTTTTTTCAGATGAAAGCAAATTTTGCATGTCATTCGGAAATCAAGGTGCCAGAGTCTGGAGGAAGACTGGGGAGAAGGAAATGCCAAAATGCCTGAAGTCCAGTGTCAACTACCCACAGTCAGTGATGGTCTGGGGTGCCATGTCAGCTGCTGGTGTTGGTCCACTGTGTTTTATCAAGGGCAGGGTCAATGCAGCTAGCTATCAGGAGATTTTGGAGCACTTCATGCTTCCATCTGCTGAAAAGCTTTATGGAGATGAAGATTTCATTTTTCAGCACGACCTGGCACCTGCTCACAGTGCCAAAACCACTGGGAAATGGTTTACTGACCATGGTATTACTGTGCTCAATTGGCCTGCCAACTCTCCTGACCTGAACCCCATAGAGAATCTGTGGGATATCGTGAAGACAAAGTTGAGAGACACCAGACCCAACACTGTGGATGAGCTTAAGGCCGCTATCGAAGCATCCTAGGCCTCCATAACACCTCAGCAGTGCCACAGGCTGTGCTCCATGCCACGCCGCATTGAAGCATTCATTTCTTCAAAAGGATTCCCGACCAAGTATTGAGTGCATAACTGAACATAATTATTTGAAAGTTGACTTTTTTTGTATTAAAAACACTTTTTATTGGTCGGATGAAATATGCTAATTTTTTGAGATAGGAATTTTGGGTTTCCATGAGCTATATGCCAAAATGATCAGTATTAAAACAATAAAAGACCTGAAATGTTTCAGTTGGTGTGCAATGACTCTAAAATATATGAAAGTTTAATTTTTATCAGTACATTACAGAAAATAATGAACTTTATCACAATATGCTAATTTTTTTGAGAAAGACTAGTATATATATATATATATATATATATATATATATATATATATATATATATATATATATATATATATATATTTTTTTTTTTTTTTAATACACTTTATTTTCAGGTAACATTTCACAGACTTATTAGGTCCAATTTTATATTCTTTTTGGATCTTATTTTTTTAACATCACTGAGGTTTGGATTAAACCCATACAACTGTACTCAGTCAAATTGTCAAATCAGCTAATAACTATAAAAACTCCATATTTTTAATAATGGTGGTTTGTGGTTAGATTTATACCACTGTAACAAACTCAAGAAAAAAAGGCAAGAAAGAAAGCATGACCCACTGCACTGTAATGTAAACCTTGCACACATTTTCCACATTATTTGTGTGCAATAGCACAACCAGTGTAAAATAATGAAAACAGAGGATTTAACCCTCAACCTTTTATCTGTTGTGTGTGTGGGGGGAAGGGGGTGGTCAATGCAAGCTATACTTAGGGCCAAGCAGAAACCCAATAACCATTTCCACTGAGTAAACTTGGCTGACAGTAGTTTTTCTTTGACGGTTGCTGGCTGTTGACTTCATATGTATGTTTTCTGAGTTAACAAAGCATGAAAGGGAGAACTTGTGCACCATTATTCCATACCATATTAAGGTTAAAAGATTTTGACTGAAATTAGCAATTCAAACCTGTCGAAACAGTGTGAATTTGAAAGTGCTTTCATAACAATAGTAGAAATGTTCTGGGAATCAGCATCTTGTAATGATGTGACTGCTACTAAAATATTAATACTAATTTTGTCAATAATTAAATGTTGAAATAGCACAGTGAATCATGATAATGATTTCTTGTTCTCTATGTTCAGAAATGTATTACTTAGTTAACCACACCTCTATATTTATTCTTGTTCTTCAACAAACAGATATCACCTTATAATCATTATAAACAGTTTCCCTGTCATAAAATGCCAACACACCGCAATAGAGGCCAGCTGGCATCCCATTTGTAAACCCTGATTCAGATGGTCTTATATTCCAAACAAACCCATCACCTTTCATCATCACCGATCCCAAACCGCTCAGTGTCTCCATTGTTTAGTGAGCTGTGTTTGTTTTGGTAACAGTAGAGTGGCTCACCCCGCTCAGCATTACAGCAAGTGATCCTGTGAATATTTAATGGCACTCCCACACAATGAAAGCACAATAACCGCCGTCACACCCGGACTTCAATGAGCTGCTTACATGTATGACGTGTACGCTACAAGGTATCCTAGTCTGATAGTTATCAGGTGATTAATGAGTTACACAGGTAGACAATAGAAAACACATATAGTAACTACACCAAAACGTACATATAAATATCTACAGTAAACATTTCTACAAAAACAAACTGAGGAACCATAGATAAACCAGCCTTGAATTAATAAGACCTACTGCATGCTTATCATGGAACAATGACTAACCCATGGGGTGGGGGGGCTTTATACCCAATACACGTGCCTCACATAAACCATACACACAACTACAGTGCATCACACACTATTTTTACAATCGGTAAAGACTTACTTATTCAGATTGAAATCAAATAGCTATATATTTCACCCAGGATGAATAATAGATGACACTGGACATGGTGGTTTGATATTGTACTGTGGTATTGAATGTTCTGATTACTGCTGAGAGACAAGAGCATGAACGAGCTGGGCATGATTTGGCCAAGCGAGGAACCAGAAACAGAGTACAAATAGTAGAGACAGAAAGAGAGGAAATGGACGTAATTGAAGGAGACATAAAGGGGCTGCTGGTCGCAGGCTTGTCTCCAGGCAAGGAGTTCACACAGCCAAAATCACCCTCAGCACCATCTGTTTCCTACTTCTGAATCTGTCATAGTCTAAAGAAAATGCATTTAAGGTCCTGCCCAAGCCCCATTCTAAACCCCTCCCAAAACCTACACTAAGACGAGCCCGAACCCCTTACTAACTCAAGACCAAACCTATTCTAAATTTAGCCCAAGCCCATTCTTAGCCCCACTCATAAACTCAGCCCAAACCCATTCCAAACACCACCTAGACTTATTCTAAACCCCACCTAAACTAAACTTCAAACAAATCCCAATCGAAACCTAGTACAAACCCACCCTCAACATAATCTAAACAAAATTAGTATTAAACCTAATCTAAAACTAACCCAAACATAAAACGCCAATATAAACTTAGCCCGACCTAGACCGTAGACAAAGAGAGGCAATATTGTCGATATTTTATTTGTTTTTGAACATCGACAATATTGCCTCTCTCTCTCTCTACATATAGACACACATCCATATATCTCCAACTGTTGTTGGAGGGTGTTTTGCAGATTTTACCTTAACAGGTATGTGGACTATACTGGGCTGTATCCATT
Source organism: Plotosus lineatus (assembly GCA_024760905.1). NCBI lineage: Eukaryota > Metazoa > Chordata > Actinopteri > Siluriformes > Plotosidae > Plotosus > Plotosus lineatus. The sequence continues at coordinate 43,170,516 of CM045729.1, read as the reverse complement.
ATGTCCTTTAATGAAATTACACTATGGTACCACTATAACATTTGTTCATTTATTTTGAATGGAAACTTCTGATATGCTGCTCCCGGCTCAATCAAGAACACGTGCAGGTGAGACGCAGTATGCATTCACACATCTGTGCAACAGAACCCCCCATTTAAGGATGACGCATTCTTATATGGACTACAAGAAACACCCAATATCTCCAGTGCAGAATGTTTAAAAAAATTTAAAAATGCAGTGCATGCCCTATCTATTTTTTTTTTTTTTTGGCAGCTTCTGGGCATGACCCTGGTGTAATAATAACACTAATTACAATAATAACAATGCCTCAGGGACAGAAAAATCTGTATTTTCTCTTGCTGTTGCAGAGACTTTCAGCAGCACTGCATTTTGGACATTTATTTTAGTGATTTCACATTGGAGTATAATGGATGACAGAACCGTGTTCTCTGGCTGACAGTATAGTTTCTTCAATGTGAATAAGAATAACATAACATACTGTTCAATAAACTGGATGAAGTAAGGAGACAGCCGCATAAAGCAAACTCCAACCACATACATGCATAGACACATAAAAATAAAGTCCTACCGGAGGGGATATGGTTGAGTCCAGATGGTTTGAGAAGCTCCAGAGGCTGTTCTTTACTGGGAAGGCTATCTGTATGAGAGAAAGAGAGATATACGTTCAGAAATGATCCAGTACAGTGACAGTCAGCCAGAGTGCAGCTGGGTAAAGAATCACAGAGAGAAAGAGCGAGGGGGCCATACACATGCTTAAAGAAAAATACTCTTAGATGGCTAGTGCGTGGGTGAGCGTGCACATGGGGGTGTAATTAATAAGGAAAAACAACTCTGGAAAAGGATTTACATTGTTGTTTATACCGCTAATACTATAGCACACAAGGAAAATACCAACATGCGCACAGAAACATCACTTATTACCCGTCTGCCTTTAAATATCCCAAGAAAGAAAATATTAAAGTAATTAAATAAATCTGACAGATCGTTTGATCTACATTTATACTGATCCAAGATCAAGGGTTAAAAATCATAATTTAACATTTAAAATAATGAAAACAAGTCTCAGAGGACATAATACTCAGAAAGTAAATGCCTAAGAACTGTCTCTCTCGGAGAACACATGAACTACAGGGTAATATGATGCTGCTGGTAGGAGTTACTATTACCATTCAGAAGTTATTCTTTTCGGAGACATTCATCTCATCCAAAAATCTATTTATTCAGGAATGACACTTCAGACTTTTCATCCCTGTTTAAAGGTTTGACAAATTATTTTAATCAGTTTCCACTTATTCTAAACAGCTACAAATGGTTACACTCTCTTTTTTAGTTGTTTTTTTCCCCCTTGAAAGTAATAAGAATTCAAGGAAAAAAAGCAGTGCAATGTTACAGAGAGATATGCTGAGGTTTTACACAACTGGTTAATACGAGTGAACCATGGCTAGAATTACTGCGGTCATCCCCTGACCATTCAGGTAGAATTTGGGGAGAGAGAAAAATATACAATCTCTGAGCATCTGCATTTCATAATCATGTCTTGCAGCAGTACCTGCAATGTATGCATAGGAGTCTCTGTCCAATGATAATTTTCACCTCCATGAAAATTCACAGTAACATCAGCCAAGCATTTGCAGTAGACGGACTAAACCGGCACTCTCCATGAGTCCATTTTCCACATGACTAAAACTTTCTGTGACTGGAAGCCACACCCTCCTGATTTTCAAGGTAGCTTCCAGGCTGTCATGTATTCCAATGGACGTGTGCAATAATGCAAGTTGACCCCCGAAAGGAAACATAAATTGTCTCCCACAATTTACCATAAAGTCATTCTGGCTATGCGAGATTAAGGCTCTAGTACGCACTAAATGCACTGGTGACTCCTTCAAAACACTAAACAAACCTATCATCAGAGCAAACTTCCCCATATGGACAATTACAAGTGCTTAGATGGAGTGTCCGCCATACAAGTGCTTTGCTAAATAGGTACTGCAGTAATGATTACACTATATAATATAGAGGTGGCTCAGTGGTGAAGGTTCTGGGTTAGTGATCAGAAGACTGTTGGTTCAAGATCCCACTGTTTTGGTCCTTCCCCCTCAACTGTTGTATGACTTACATAAAATTCTTCATTGCTCGGAATAAGAGTCTGCCAGATGCCACGAATGTGCGTGTAACTTACGTCTGTCTTCCTTTCGGCTTTTTCCCTTTTACTTGGGAGTCGCCACAGCGAATCATCTTGATTCGCACGTTTGATTTGGCAGAGGTTTTTACGTCGGATGCACCTTCCTGTCACAACCCTTTTAGCAAGGGACAGAAACACGCTGACGACTTTGCAGCTACTCTTTATGAATGTCAGCAATGGTTCTTTTACATGCCTCTCACCATAGACAGTGAGAGACATGACCCGCCTTTGATAACCCAGTTAGCCGCACTAAATGCATGTAACTTATAACATATTAAAATATAACCTGTGATATGTCTTCCTGCTGGACAAATCCAATTACCGTATTCGACGTAATAAGCGCCCTGCTCCAATAAACAGTTGAGCAGTTTCATGGAGTTTTTCGAGTGTGCTCATTGCAACTTGATTTTTGGGCTCAGGCTGTTAACCTTGCATAAACATTTGGAAGATTATAACTCTGCTAAGAAGACATGGTCAACACGAAGTAAGTACCTTAAAAGGTATGCTTTTATAATTTTTAAAGGGTAATATTGGGGCCTTGGAACGAATCACGCATTTTACATGTAAAATGCGGCTCTACTTACGAAAAATCCCGGTTACGAAAAAGGCTCTGGAATGGATTAATCTCGTAAGGTGAGGTACCACTGTATTCATGTTTTCCACCTCTATGGTAATAATCATTTACTGTTCCACTTCGCTGGTAATCATTTTAATAAGTGCTCACCCACTCCAATTTTTAAGCGCCATGGGCGCTTATCACGTCGAGTTTGGTAATTTGTAATGCTACCAAAAATAAACAGAAGTCATAAAAATTTTTCACAAAACACTCATAGAGCACAAACTTGGAACACAGGCTTCACATAACTGGGAGCTGCTTTATATATGTGTTTTTTTATTTAAAAAAAAAAAAAAAAAAAAAAAAAAGGTGAGAGCCTTGACACAATGATCTGGCTGCTCCTCACACCTACACACTGAGAGATGAGCCCCGGAGCAGACGCTTTACAAAGACAGGCAGGCATTTGACTTGGGCAGAAAGCCTGAAAAAAACACCAATTATAGTTCATGGAGAGAGGATATGTGTGTGTCTGGAACATATAGCAGGTTAGGAGAGGGCAAAAGTGCCCGTGCGCCAATCGTCAATCATTCCAGACACCGAGCACATATTCAGCTTAACAGCCAGAAGCTCTGAGGGGGAGGAAAAAAAAAAACCTTCCACCCTGATTCTCCTACACAATCCATTCACATCCACACTGAGGACAGGTGATCCAAGCAGCCCAGGTGTCCTTACACATTCTCGGGCAGAGCACATCTATTCAAATACCTTCTCTTCCTTTTCATGTAGTTCTTCATATATTAAGCCGAGAGCTATGGAAAAGACTCAGAAGCTTCAAAGCAATGTTATTTATTCAGTGAGCAAAAGGGCGCTATACTTATAAACTCTGTCCTACAAGTGGCCTGAGCTTCAAAACCTTACAGACACACACATACACTACCATCTGGCTTCTATACACTCACACAAGTCAAACTACAACTTGTTCCAAAACTATTTTAACTTCTATATTAATTCATACATGCTTTGACATGGCAGTTCCACAAAACATGGCAGAACAAGCGCCCACACTTACCCTTGTGAAGAAAAAAAGTCCAAGTCCCATGAATATGCAAATTAGAAATGCCTCCAACAATATACACACTCTCCAGTTTCCCTGGTTAACTCATACTGAATGGCCTTTATTTGCATATTGTACATCATAAATTTTAATTTTTATGGAACGAATAAAGCACAAGTAAATGGGCTTGAGATATATATATATATATATATACACACACACACACACACACACACACACACACACACACACACACAGGGATCCCTCACTTTCCGTGGTTAATTGGGACCAAGATCCCCACACAACCATCGAAATCCGCGAAGTAGGATCTCACCCCCCCACCACAGTGTATACTAGTACGTACATGTATATGTGTATATAATATGAATAAATACATATTCAATGCTATAAATGCTTACAATAACAATTAAACATTAAAAAACTAACATAAAATGTAAATAAAATATACATACACACATACAGATGGAAATGCATGAGATGATGACACACATACATACGTGCAGATGCGCATGCACACACAGATGCAACAATGTAACTAGGTTTGATGGGAGATTTTGGGTTGTTTTTTTGTTTTGTTTGTTTAGGGGGTTTTTTTCTCGCATAATTGACCTTGTTTTTGTGGCATTTACCTGAACTTTTCCCCCTATTTTTCATTAATTTCCTTATTTTTTAATTTGATGAATATTTATTTATTTAAAAAACGCGATGCACTGAAGCCGCATGAATTGAAGCACGAAGTAGTGAGGGATTCCTGTGTGTGTGTGGTGTGTGTGTGTGTGTGTGTGTGTGTGTGTATTATATATATATATATATATATATATATATATATATATATATATATATATATAAAGAATATTTCAGTTTACATGGCCACACAGCTATTTAATGCCAGTTTTGAGAGCTCTCATCTCATGGCATATGAAAATGCTTTCCGCGAGGGAAATTTCAGATCTGCATTTAACGTATTTAAAGTGATCTCTGCACACGTTGGCTGTGTCTGGAGAGCAGTTGGGGGTAAGGAGCCTAGCTCAATGGCACTTTAGCCATGAAGATGAAGTAAGCGAAGGTACAGCTCACTGCCCCACCAGCAGACATTTTTCATTTTCATTTGAATTACAGTACCTGTTTGAAAGATCAGAGGTCCTCATTCAATATTAACTTGCTTCCTTGCGAGATCGGAGGTCTTGTTCCACGGACACTCTGTGTTCCTTCTGCTTCAATATTGTGCCGAAATAATCGCCTCTGTCACTGTAAGCCAACAGTCCTCTTCAACTCTCTTCACGCGTGTGGCAAACAAAAGGTATCAGGACAATAATGGGTACAGGTCAGCTTCCTCCTGGCCAATGGGAGGCCAGCGGGGCGGGATGTTGGAAGACAGCTAATGAGAGAACAACTCGCGCATTGTGTGAAATTTTGATTGGCGCGTTTGAATTTTGATTGACGCGTTTGAATTTTGAATGGCGCGTTTGGTGCTTTTCGTAAGAGGGGGTTGTTTTCGTATACAGAGGACGAAAATTTTAAAAAATGTTTTTCGTAACCCGGAGTTTTCATACCCAGGGGGTTCGTAAGTAGGGGGCAGACTGTAGTTCCGTTCTGCCCCTTCCCGCGGATCCTAAAAATCCATCAGTTATTGGCGCGGTTTTAAAACCCTATGTATGATATTACATGCGCTAAAGTATGCTTCTTAAACACATTCTATAAACCGTCTTACTCATTAATACAGTAATAATGCAGTAAAATGTAGTAATGATTAAGTAAAAACTTTTTAATTTTGTACTGTGATAATATTTATGAATAAATAAAGCACTTAGACTCCTTTACAGAACATAGAAAAGATGCAGAGCATTTGAGAGACATCATGGGGCTTAAATAATAATTAAAAACACACTTAAAAAAGTGAATTCACAATTCAAGCAATCACGATGACATGTGCGCAAAGGAGAAAAAAGAGGCATACACATCATCTGCAACCAGTCAGCAGGAAGAAGAAACAAAAGCTCTCATCCATTGGCTGAATTTGAATCACGTGCCAGTAACTTCAGGGTTTGCTGCTAATCCGAGGGTATGCAGGGGTGCGAGCACTGAACCACGAATGGGTAAGGGCTTACTGTATATCTTTGCCAAAAGTGTTTTATTGCTTCTGTGAATATTGAATGTCTCATTGTTCCTCACTCATTTACCTAACTGCTTAATCCTATTAGAGCCATTGGGTTGAGTGCCTACCTCAGTCAACCCTAGGCAAAGGCATGGTACACCCTTAAGAGCTCACCAGACCACTGTAGGGCAACAGACATACAAATATTCACAGTTACACCTAGAAACAGCCAGTTAGCCTAATAGGCATGTATTTGTACTGCGAGAGAAAACCTGAAGTACCCAAAGAAAACTCACTCAAGCACAGCCAGAACATACAAACTCCATGCAAAAACTTGAGCCTGGAAATCAGAGCCAGGACCTTCCTGCTGTGAGACAAACGTGCAATCCACTACACCACTGTGCCAGGCAACGAGCAAGCTCCACTCATAAACATCTGCGCTCAGGATGCTCTTGCTGTGATGCGGACGTGTTAACAATTACACCCCCGAGCAACCCATGTTAAACATCTCTTCACAGAAAATTTCACCAAATCAATTTTTTACAGCACATTTGTAATCTGTGTATTATTATCGTCAGGTTCGGTGGACCAGTATAAGATGAGTCTCTACCTATAAGATGTTAGTACAGAAATGATAACATCAGAGCAAATGCATCATGATAAAGTGGTCATCGTTTTTATGTCCAGTCCTACCATTGAAAATTTTGCAAAATATCGCAAAAATCAAAAGAAAAATTAAACACTGTCCAGCCAGTCATAACTCGGACTTCAAAGTTCTGGCAGCAGAGTCATCACTACTAACAGAGAGTAATTAGATGTTCCCAGTTTTAGACAATAAATCAGAACCCCAGCAAAAGAGAATTCCCAGCGGAGACTCCAGAAGAACCGATTAAAAGAGGAGTCCACATGTTGAGCATGCAGAACCCTAGTCAAGAGAAGGGGAATCCCAAACAAAAAGAATACAGAAGAATCCCGATCAAAAGTGGAATCCCAGTGAAAAGAATGTGAAAGAATCTGAAAATAGAGGAACCCCAGTGGAACCACGGAAGAAGCAGGCACAAGCTTGTACAGTAGACTGAGTTAACTCTGAGAACAAAGCGTAATGACTGGAGGCACAGCTACTTTCCGTTTCTGTTCCTGACTTTTTCCAGCCAGACTGCAGGCATGATTAATACATGATGGAACACAAGAGGAATGAAAAATTTAAAAGTGAGCAGCCCCCACCCCAGTGGAACGGTTACTAAAGAAAGATGCCTCCATGCTCCTCAGGCAGGCCTAATTTCTGCCTGACATAGGGAAGAAGAAAAAGATGAGCAGATGTGGGGAAAAACCACGAAGAAGAGAAAGAACACAGAACGGAAGCCAGTTAGTGAGGTTTGTGGATCAAGGCCTTGTTTTCAGGCTCGTCTCACTCCTTGATCTATTTCAGTATGAAATCTCCTCACACCATAATAGCATTTTAATTTGCCCACCATGCAAGAACATTCATCATGCATTGCTCAGTAAAAGCCTCCTACTAAAATATTAGCAAAAACAACATTTAATGTCCATTGCTCATTCAGAATCATCATTATACTCAAGTCCCATCAGATGTACACACTTTCTCACACTGCAGTGTTTACGAGGTTGTAGTTACAGCCTTTCTCTGGTTATCATTTTTAAAAAGTCACTCAATGAATTCTCCACGAAAGCAGTGGGAGATAACTCCAACACCATAAAATACATTTTTGCTGCCTGTCAATAGCTCTGATTTCTTGTTGAATCTATTTGTGCAGGGTCAATCACACCACAGCTGTTTCTGTAGACATAAATAAACATAGTACCACATCAGACGTAACAAACGTCAAAAATAATGCTGTATATTCCATCACTCAGTTCTATTGTGTGAAATATTTTATTACTACAAGAAAATACAATTTAAATGGATACATATATAAAGGTTTTTAATATTTGTTTCATGAAATAAAGAAAAAAAATGAAATAACAATGCATACTCTCGCCATACGCATCATTTGGCCACCATTGTTTTAATGGGTGGTGATTTTCTCTGAACATACAGGCCATCCTAAATCCTCTCGGCCTCGGTGAGGATGTATGACAATGTATTAATGTTTCAATTATTGTATTTTTTGACCAAATCTAAACAACTGTAATGTTTACATGGCGTGAATAATTTGCATAATGGATCAAACTTAAGGAGCATCTTCCAAGAACATGATCACTCAATGAGCATGCCACAAATGTAAGCACATGGCATGACAATCAGAAATATGAAATGATAACATAAATGTAGGCTATATTACCACACTAATTTGGTTCAATATACCGCATTCAACATGATAAACGCCCAGGGCGCTTAAAAAAATTGGAGTGGGTGGGCGCTTATTAAAATGTTACGAGCGGAGTGGAACGGTAAGTGCTTATTACCTTCGAGGTGGAAACCATGAATAATAACAGAACAATAAAAGAGTTTTACTGGTTTTTGTGTTATTCATTTTGTGCTATCAACCAAACTACTTACAGGAAAATTGAAGATAAACATTACATAATTCAATAAAAAAAGCATAATTTAAAAAATAGACCCCTTAATTTTCCCTCCCGGTTCTGTTCCTTTAAACATTTTCCCGAAAATAAAATCGAGCCAGTCAACACGAATGTCAACTTTAGCACATGGCACGTTGAACCAATGAACACGAACATAAACACACAAACATTCTAAACATTAACTTAGGCACTGTACTGGAATAATAATTGAAAAAGACTTTAATACTACAGCTTTACAACAGTTCAGATGATTATTCCTCTTCAGGCACTTGAGAGGAAACTGTCACTTCTTCAGGATAAAGTCTTATTTCTTCAGAAGAGACATCCAACATCATTACGTTTTCTATCGCTTAGCCAGAGAAGACGCACAGCGTTTGAGTGGCATCATGGAGCTTAACTGTTGATTAAAACACACTAAAAAAGGCTCATTGACAACTTTTGCGCGAATGAGGAAAAGGGGGCGTTACATCATCTCAACCAATCAGCAGGAAGGAGGACAGCCATTGGCTGAAATTGAATGACGTGACAGTTGCCCGGCAATCCGCTAATATGCAAACTGTGAGTGCAAAACAGCGAATAGTCAAGAGCCTACTGTACTGCCATAAGTTGCCGTGCTTCTCATCCAATTATATTATTTGAATTTTCCCCAAAATTCACAAACATCTATTTCTTATTTAGATTTCCCAATTTCTCAACAATAAATGATGCACCCAATTATTTGCTCCTTGCTTAATTTTATTAGGGTCATGGGGAAGCTAGTTTCTATCTCCGTCAACACTGAGGGAAGGAGGGGTACACCCTTAACATCATCGCAATACACCAACACCATGCAACCAAACACACTCACACCTAGGGTCAAATTTGGAGCAGCCAATTAGCCTATTGTGCATGTCTTTGGACTGTTGGAGAAAACCCACATAAGCACAGAGAGAATATGCAAGCTCCAAACAGAAACAGCTAGACTGAGAATAGAACCCAGGACCTTCTTACTGTAAGGTAGACGTGCTAACAACTACACCACCATGCCGCCTAACACTGAATCAATTTCTTTAAATTTAACAAATGCCAATATTTTTTTTCTTCACACACACACACACACACACACACACACACACACACACACACACACACACACACACACACACACACACCCCTTGCAGGCCTGATGTTTCCATACTCATTTTGCACAGATTTGCTGGTTCCCATGTCCTTCCTGCAACTTACTCATTACTGCATCACAGAAATAACATCCTGTATATTTTACACAATTATATTTAAGGACCAAATTACTTTTTCAAGCATCACAGGCATGAAGAAACAGGCGACGATGAACAAAAGGCCACATATCCATTCATGCTATCCACATGTGAGATTGCAAAAACACCCCCCCTCCACACACACACACACACACACAAACACACACACACACACACACTCTCTCTCTAAAGGCCAGCAAGATTCTATCCCATCTGATTTTATTCATACTTTCAGAAACTAAACTAGAACAGATACATTTCCCAGGAACTGGTCAAACACTATCAGAGCTGATCTTCAGAGAACACATGTTGTGTTTATGAAAATAAAATTACGCTGTTTTTCATTACAGCCACAACTTGGTCTTAAAAAATAGAATGCTGAATAAATACACAAGAGAACTGAGCTGTTCTCTCTCTCTCTGTGTGTGTGTGTGTGTGTGTGTGTGTGTGTGTGTGTGTGTGTGTGTGTGTGTTTCACTGTAATGGAAGCCAGGCAGACGGTGGCAGATGGCAGAAAGATGACACCAGAGCCTGATGGGCTGGACGAGGAAAAGTCCTTCTGTCTGTGCGGCATCAGCCCCACCGTTACACATGAAAACACTTCACCAAATCACTAGCAATCAACATACAGCACACTGTTACTGGGTTCAAAGGTGAGCAAACCGTTAGAGATCCAAGTTGTCAAGTTACAGTCATGTCTGAGATAAAGAATGTGAGGACTTGATATTTTTTAAATTTCTTGATATGTTTAGAATACGATCAAACCAGAGTCGCCAAGAACGGTTGGTGGAATATTCCTCCAATAGAAAACATTCTACTTGTAAGTATCGAAAGATACAGCACACCTAAGCAAAACAATAAATGTGAATCATACATCTGATTTCAATGACACAGTACTTGTCAGACATCTGCTTGTATTGTGTGCAAAGCAAACATAAGCAATGGGGCTAATTCATATGGAAAGGACCAGTTAATTTATTTTTAAAAAACAGTATCAGTGAGAACAAAAATTGTTTTATCATATTTGTTTACTTGCACAGTGTGTAAATTTGGACAGGGGACTGTTATTTCAAATCAAACATGTACTTAGAAACCTCCCAGAAACAAACTCATCGCATTTGGCCATGACTCTCACGTGACAAAAAAAAATTCTGCTTATTTTTTTGTGATCACGTTTCAATTTTTTTCCCATTTTCTTAAATATTTATTGTCCTATAAAAAATTGTGTGCCCCATTCCCTGTTCTATTAAACCGGTCAATGATATATCCATTTCCGTCTACTACATAGCCAAGATGTCTCCTATTAAATTTAAATACTGTCCAATGTTTCAAATTCAGCTTTTGACTGGTATACGTCATGTACGTACATGTCATACCAGTCAGTGTGAACAAACTTGTGTACTTAAAACTGTGTGTGTGTGTGTGTGTGTGTGTGTGTGTGTGTGTGTGTGTGTGTGTCATACAAATTTAAACAGAGCTTTACTAATAGGTAATTACATCGCGAGATAGGACATGTGGTATTGACTTACATTCATTCACGACATCCAACACACAAAATATAATATAGATAGAGGTATCGCCTAAAAGCAGAGCTCCTCATAGATGTCACTCTTGAGAGGTGTTTCAGGCGGATGCTATAAGAGCAGCAACACTCTTAAGGCCTGAATCAACTTTAGCTCGAGAGGAAATAAATATATTTCATCTGCATCTCCTGACAACGGTCTGGAGCGAAAGCAGTAAAGGTCAACATTGGGCTTTCTTTTCAGTGCCTTTCAAAAGCTGATTTCCATGTTCATTTGTTTCACATGTCTCGTTAATTTAATTACCCATTTAACAAGTTCATGTTCCATCTTCCTGTTGATTCTGGGTGTTTTCCTTTACTAAGTGCGAGTTTGTTTTCTTTTATCCTGTGCAAATCATAGTTGTGATGTATGAACCTCAGCTGCCAGTCAACATGAAAGTCAGCGATACGTAACATCAAATCAGCATGAGCAATGCAGCAGCCTTATCGGGTTTGCAGTGATGGGCAGGCATGGACACGAGACAACCCTCCAATTCATGTTCCATGCCTATGAAGTTCCGCTCAGGCACTTTGCTAAAAATAAATAGTTGCCTCAGATAAATCACAGCATCTGTCTATTCAGACTGAGTACTTCTTGGCCCATATACTCAGTATTAAGCAAACAGGACTGCCGTGAAGCTATTTATTTAGCTGTGGTTGCTGTTCTGAGTTGCAAGCAGTGGTCTCCATCTACTGTGTACAGAAGAGGAGAGTGGCATTACAGAGGAAAATGCAAAACACCAACAACCGAATTAAAGGAAGCATGTCTCTCTCGGTGTTCAGTGCTCACAGAAGTGAAGTGCTCATTTCAGCCACCCTCAAGCACTCCATTAAAACACTGATGAAAAATAATGTTTTATCAAGTTGAGTTGTAGTAATGTTCTGTAATTCCTTCCACTGACATTATCTCACAGCACAGTGAACAATCTGTAATACCTGATGTGTGACCTTAATTTAGACACCAATGCACCCATACATGGTTTAGCATGAATGAGATTGGTAAACTGTCTGTCTAACCATCCATTCATCTGTCTGTCCATCTCTACATTTTGCTGTCTTGTTTGTTTTCTTTTTTTAAAAAAACAAAAAACCTCATAAATGTACATCATCATCCTTAGTATGAAACTGCAGAAACTAAAACAAAAAATAAAAGAAATACAAAGCAACAAAAGAAGTGATGGATTTTCTTCTCTTTAACTAATTTAATAAAAAAATTATTCAAAGTAGCCTCCATTTGCAGATATTACAGCTGAGCACACTCATGGTGTTCTTTTAATAATGGAAACCAAATATTGTTGTAAAAGTACTTCTGAACTCTGTTGCAGAAGTTCCCACAAATGTATTGCATTTGGTTGCTTTGTCTGCACCCTTCTGTCCTCTTCATGACAATCCATCTCGATGGGGTTTAAGTGTAGAGATTGTGCTGCTTTTCTATGATTTGAAGCTTGTATTTCTTTTCTTCTACCGTAGAATACGTACATACAGAAATAAAGTGTCTGTATGATATACAGAGGAAGTCAAAAGCTTTTGCTAAGGTGAATCTCTGTACGAGAAACCCAAATGACATGATCTGGAAGCTGTGGAGTCAACCCTGAGCAGGAGCACACAACTCAAAAAGACACAAACAATCTTGTTTACAATCAGCCAAACATCATAATGTACAGCCTGCAAACTCCAAACACTAAAACAAACAACCAATGCCAGTTCCTATTGGGTGCCGTTAGAAACAGCTGTTCGCAATGGCGAGTGCATCATAACAGAGATCACGGCGCATGTTTACACTTTAGTCAAGGCTTTGAAGTCGGAGACCTTATCAGCCATCAGAAGTTCCATCTCCAGAAACATGCGCCATTTTGGCCACACACATCCCAAAGGACATGGGAAATGACATCAAAACTGTTACACAGGAAAGTAGGGTGTATCTCTGCGAGAGAAGAAACCGGAAATACCTAAAACAGAACCTTTTGTTTTTTTCCCCACACATCAGTGTCCTGCATGTGTAACGTCTCTGCTCGGTCTTGCATGGTGCAGGCCTACACCAGGAGCATAAAGCTCCAGACTGGGAAGAAGGATTGAAGACAATCTGCTAAAAATAGAGTATAAACTGCTGATGACAGGTCTGCCTGAGGTCACCTTGCCACAAGTCTCAGAGAAGCAGCAGGGGGGAAAGAGGACAGGCGAGAGCAGCACTGAAGAATGATGGGGGGAGAGACTAAATAAAATAGAGTGTGACTGAGAAAACAGCATGACTATTAGCATCCTGCATTCGCAGCCTTTAAGCACTCTGTGCTCCCATTTATCATCAAGAAGGAAAATACATACATATAGGCATATACTGCAGCATTATATTGCATTTAGATTAAATACAATACTCTGTATACAGCCTGTAAGGTTTCCATTCCAATCATCTTACATCAATCCATCCAGCTCAGGGTTATTTAAAGCCTGCTAGCATGTGTACAAATACTAATGAACAGATAAAAGCAAGTCATGTACAATTGTGTGACTGCAAGAAAAATCGAAATAATACATGAAACACAAACCATCCCCACCATCGTCATCAAATATATATAGTTTAGATAGGACAAATGTCACATGAGGAGTAAAAAAAGTTTAAAATTAATCGTACCATTCTACTGATCTGATAATGTGACTTGCAAGATCATCATATAGTCATTTATCAAGTATAAATTAAAAATAAAAAAACTTGTAATTTCAAATGAAATGCCAACATTTTCTTTTCAAACTGTTTAATATTTTACACACACACACACACACACACACACACACACACACAGACAAACTTTTCAGACTATAAGGCGCTCTTAATTTTCTCAAAAATTGACGGTGCGCCTTATGTATTTACGGCTACCGTAGTCAGGTGACTTGCTGAGTAATACATGAGAGCTGTAAGGTTATGTCAAGAGACAGATGGCTTTATCCACAAATCTCTGTCTCTATTGATCTGCGACTCCGTGTGCGCCCATCTCAGTGACGTCAAAACCCAAGTGAAGCAAACTGATTCAGAGCTTGCCATCATTCCAGGCGTATTAACCAAAGAACACCAACCGCTAGATATTGGTGTCAACAGGTCGTTCAAACTTAGAGGGATCTGGGCTTGATGTCGAAATCACGCAACTGTTAGCCTCAGACACTGAAAGATGAAGAGTTTGATGGATTTGTGGAAGAACGAACTGAAAAAGGTGAGTTCACAGTTTTATATTGTTCCTACTGAACAATGATGAGTTATTGTGAAGTGTATTATTTTATATTTTTTATTTATTGTTATTGTGAATAAGCTGAATAAAGTTTGACTTATCTAACTTTTGTTTCGCTTAAGACAGCTTATAATCTGGTGTGCCTTATAGTCAGCAGCAAAATACTGTGTGTGTGTGTGTGTAAATTCTATAATAAATATACAATAAAATATTACAAGTTCAACTTTCAGGTTCCCCAAAAAAAGACAATATATTATAAAATATTATTCCCTTAAAAATGTGTAAATACCAAGTGGAATGAATATATATATATATATATATATATATATATATATATGTGTGTGGGCAGTGGTGGTCTAGTGGTATAGGGCGCTGGATCGCTGATCCAAAGGTTGGGGGTTCGAGTCCCACTCTCCACAAGGTTTGCACTGTCCCCCCCCCAGTGCAGCTCACTGGGTTATCAAAGGCAGGCCATGTCTCTTACTGTCTATGGTGTAGGCTGCAAAGTCGTCAGCGTGTTTCTGTCCCTTGCTAAAAAGGGTTGTGACAGGAAGGGCATCCGATGTAAAAACCTCTGCCAAATCAAACGTGCGAATCAGATGATTCGCTGTGCCGACTCCCGGGTAAAAGGGAAAAAGCCAAAAAGAAGACAGACATATATATATATATATATATATATATATATATATATATATATATATATGAGAGAGGGAGGAGACATTTAGATTTCTCTGTAGTAACTTTACCTGAGCCAGCCCTATACTCCACAAATGCATGCACTGTGTATTAATCATTTAATTCCCACACCCAAGATTGGTTACATCAGGGTTGTCATGGTAACCTGCTCTTCATTGACAATGCTTGTTCACTTCTCCCACTGTGTCAAAATATAAAATACTTCTAAACTTATTGATCTAACTATAAATAAAATCCTACAAAGCCCAGATCTGATCAAAGGAAAGCAGTCATTAAAACAATGATCGGGAGAATGATGGATAACAGATTCAGTGATGGATGCCCACTCACCGTTGGACCATCCGTTATGTCAGAGGTGGCTGACTGACGAGCTCCATGTGCTTGAATTCTACCTGGCTCTGCCAGCGCAAATGTGCCAAGTGCCTGGTGCCGGCAGGAACCAAGTGTCTGGCAGGAAGTGTGGTGGTTGGATGTGTAGTGAGGGATGGTCACTTCCTTGCAGCCCCTCTGAGTGTGTTGTGATTCCATCCAAACACACACACATGCTACAGATACAAGAGCACTCTGAGCCCCACTGGCATACCCACACAACTCATCCCATTTCTCAGCATTCACACACATGCACACACTGCTGAAGGTTGTGCTCTTGGTCTGAGTCAGGTATGCAAAAGACAAAAAAAAAAAAAAAAAAAGCTCACTATCTATAATGGCCAGAACATCTGGGTTTTTTGTTTTGTTTTTTTATTACCTTCTTTATGAGTCATATAATGAGGAACACAACTAGAAATGGTCTGTTTCGGATGAAGATTGTAACAAACGTAACAGAATACAAAACAGGGACTGAAGACGAGGCATTAAATAGCAATAACAAATCTGTAACAAATAAACTTACAGTCAGGGCATTTCAGGAAAGAGCTGCTTTTTTCCTACATCCATTTCAGCCATTGTGTTGTTTAAACTATGGTAAATATTTAATCCCATTTTTAATTAATTACTTAAAAATAAATGAAATAGTTTGATATGTCATAAAAGTAGCTTTTTTTAACAATGTCATGGTTGGTTGTTTGCCAACCATGTATCTCATTGTCTATGGTGTGAGGTTCATGTAAAGGAACCATTGCTGACTTTCATAAAGAGTAGCTGCATAGCCGTCAGCGGTTTCTGCCCCTTGCTAAAGGGTTGTGTCAGGAAGGGCATCCGACGTAAAATCCTATGCCAAATCAAACATGTGAATCAGATGATTCACTGTGGCGACCCCTGAAAAAGGGAAAAAGCCGAAAGGAAACGACGACATGGTTGGCTGTTTAAAAAGTAAATCGCAGTATGATTGAGGGCCAAATTAACATGGAGGAGTCTAGCTTTAAATATAATTTCTTTGCTAAATATCATAACCCTAGATTATGTATAACTTTCCACTGCACATGTGATGGTTTTACTCCAACTTTTTTTTCCACTATCAAATCAGTTGGTAAATTGCTTGGATGTTCAAAATTCCTGTACAGTACTTGCACATGTTAACTTAGTCCTTAATGACATCATTCTGAGACTCAGTTTTCAAATAACTGCCCATAAAATCATTAATGCAGAAGGTTAACATTTTGAAACCAGAAAGAAATTAATTGAAAAATTTGAACCGTTAACCAGCGTGGTCTCCTCTTTCAATTAGCAAATTAACTGGTTTAATAACGGATTAATTGCTTTAATGATTAATAATAAAATTTCATTTTAAAATGTTCATTTTATTCTCACCAGATTTCATATTATTATCTCTCATCAATAATCAGCTCTATGAGTTATGCTTATTTCCACCATTAGTGATTTACCGTAAAACAGTGGTCCCCAAAGTACGGCCCGCCTCCACGTTTGACCCGGCCCCCTGAACAATACCAGAGACGCATTATGATCTTTTTTTTTTTTTAAAGTCTGGCAACACGATTAAGACTAATACACACCCAGAACATAACATTCTGCTCCACCCTTTTGCCGTCTGTGCCCCATCTGAACAACACCCCCCCGAAAAAAAAATCCTAGACTCTTCCCTGTCAAATAGAACGGAATAATGGTGAAACGGTTACGGAAGAGAAAATTTGATCCGGAATGCAGGGTATTTAACCTGCAGTGGACAAACGTTTATTTTTTTGTTTAATGCAAAGAAAACGTTGTTTGTATCATCTGTCAAGAGGCAGTGGCGGTATTTAAAGAATGCAATCTGCGCCGACAATCTGAAACCCCTCACAAAGATGAGTATGATCGCTTGCAAGGCCAAATGCGAGTAGACAAACTCTCTAAGTTAAAAAGTGGACCTTTAGATCAAGAGAATACATTTGTACGTCAGGCTCAGCTGAACCAGTCGTCTGTTCAGGCAGCTTTCGGGTTGCTCAACTGATAGCAAGCAGCATTTTTTACATTTATTTCCTGACTTTTTTCTGTGGAGGTCCTGGAAAGGGTTATTAATATCTGGTTACGCGTGGCTTACTGGAAAACAATAAATGTTTACGTTTAGGCAGCCCTACGATCATCACACTTTTCCTGTTACAAACTGACCTCACCACCCGCCCCCCCATCAGAGAAGGGAAAAGTTATGTGGCCCTTGCAGGAAAACGTTTGGGGACCCCTGCCGTAAAAGAATAATGCAAGAACGAATGTCTATGTGTGCTCAGTCATCCTCAAATTACTTATAAACTACAGCAGTGGTTCTTAACCTGGGTTCGTTCGGTGAGTCAGTCTCAGGGGTTCGGCAGAGGTCAAGACACACACCCGACTCATATTCATGACGACACGCCCCGCTTGGCCATCATTGGCTGCAGGTGATCACACTACATTGTTTGGCCAATCTGTGCTGCAGGAAATTTGATGCGCTCAGTAGTCGACTTGTGACTGTTGCGATGGTATGTCATGTGATTTCTTTCTTAATGTTTTAATCCATACTACAGTGATACCTCACTGAATGTAACAAAAAAATCCAGGAAATCACATTGTATGATTTTTAAACAATTTATTTATGAAAATGGGAGGCCAATAAGTATTGGGCAGCCAGCAAAAGTTACAGTGATACCTCTGCTCACGAACATAATTGGTTCCCAGAAAGTATGTGTGAGGCGAAAAGTTCGTCTTCCGAACATTTATTTCCCATAAGAAACCATTAAAATGAGAATAATCCGTTCCCAGGTCCCCATAAAACATAATTTTCTACTAAATAAGCCTTAAAACTACACAAAAATATACCTTATTTTATGTATAATAAATGTCTATTGTATTGTAATTAAAGAAATAAACTGTACTGTATAATAAAGTGGTTTTATTTACCTTTGTGATGGTAGTTGATGGCTTGATGGAATGGAGTGGGAGGAGGAGGGAGGGAGGGACTTACTGTTTGGAAGGAGTGTTTGGAAACGCCTACTGTTTGGAAACACGCATAGCCACACACGCACCCTTAATAGCTTCCTTGTTCTTAAGGATGGGAGCAATGGTAGACTTAGCGTACTGGTACTGGGACGCTGAGTCACACAAACGCACACCTCGTTCGTGTTTTTCAATGATCTCCGCCTGTGGTGGGGTCTTTTTCGGTCCCATAATAGCAAAAGTACACTCAATATGGTCCAAAATATCTAGCAAACACAAACCACTTCCGCACTCAAAGAAAGGGGTGTGACGAACTGTGACGCCGTGAGCGTGCGTCAGCTTCTCATGGCCGCCACCGTGGCGCTGTTCGACCGCGTGGTTTGGTTCGTCCGTCAAAAACTAGTTCGTCAACAGAGACTATATGCTCGCAAATTTAATGTTCTTGAGGCGAAAAGTTCGTGAGCTTAAGCGTTCGTCAGCGGAGGTTTTACTGTATGTTGAAAAAAAAAAGAAAGTGGTCGGATGAATATGTACAACATGGATTCACATATATAACGGAACGTGATGCTAGTCAGCGTCCTATCTGCATGATTTGTAAAGTAGGATCAACCCCCGCTGACTGACGTATACGTACATGTATATGTGTCTGTAAGATCAATAAATCCATATTCAATACTATAAATGCTTATAATAACAATTAAACATTCAAAAATAATGCATAAAATGTAAATAAAACAAATACACACACAGATGCGGTGCACGCACTCAGATGTGCACCTCACATAAAAATGTAAGTAGTTGTGATGGCGGAGTTCATGCGTTGTATTGGTTTTGTTCTTTGAACACAGTGATGTTAATGCACGGTTCATTTTGGTTCCCCAGTAAAAACATATACCTATGTCTTAAATTTGAAAAAAAAAAATCATATTTTATTTTTCAGTAAAAGAGGGTTGAGTGAATAAGCGTATGAAACTGGTGGGGTTCAGTACCGCCAACAAGGTTAAGAGCCACTGACCTACAGGCTCAGAAATAAAGTACTGCATTGTACAAGTTCAAGCCTAGCGTTTTATGAACAGACTGCATCCATATCCAAAATGTCTCCATATTTCCAGGGAACACATATCCTGACGCTACAAAGAGGTAAATATACCATGCGAGCAACAATAAAAGTTGTTTTCTTATGGAGCCCTTTTTAACAAATTGTGTATGAACATCAGATTTGGGAGCTGCTCTGTGGGAAAAGTCAGCTCTGGCTACTTATGGCCCTTCATCACTTCCGTATTACTGTCAGGAAGCTTTCAACAGGTCGTTTTTACAGCCGCCTGCCTACGTTCCTCGCATGTTTACACGCTACTTAGCAGTTACTTCATAGATACCACAGTAAGAGGAGAACAACTTTCCGCACTTTGTTCTGCCAATTATCATGCTCTTCCATAGGGTCTCCTCCATCCAGTTGGTCATCCACCAGGGAACAATTGTCACATTAACAGCAACCCTTACACTGCCACCAAAATTATACTGGATCTAAGCACAGTCCTTATGCTAACACGAGAAGTAAATCAAAGAAAGCTAAGCTATCTACAGAAAAGGGTTGGAGAAAGCTCTCTAGGGAACTTCAAGAGGAAATACCAAATGCAGTAAGTGGCTAAATGTGCAACGAGAGGTAGAGAACCTTCCGTCTCTAACTCAAAAACATATTAGTATCTGGAGGACAATTTGGAGCATGTTAGTGCATACATTTTGACCACTTGACTCAATCCACCTACCTGAATATGTATTCCTCGGGGTCTAATGAGTATAAATTGACAGCGAGTCACAGCATAGTAGGATATGATGGGAGGAGGTTGATCTAGAATATGGCTTTTTGAAAGAGAGGCAAAGGGAAAGAGTGAGAGGAAAGGGGGCGTGCTTGTGAAAGGATATGTTAACTGGGATCTCAAATGGCAGCCATTAGTAACAGTGCAAAGCATTTACGGCATCCGCTTTCTCTCTGTTGATGAGAAACAATTAGTCCTGAAATGATGTGCTTTTTTGTTATGCAACAGCTGAGACTAGGCGCGAGGCCACAATAAGAACCCATGTCCTCTTGGCATAGTTCCAGTCATTAGCCCCAACATGTTGTATAAAAGGTTGATTTTCTCTCTCTCTCTCTCTCTCTCTCTCTCTCTCGCGCTCTCTCTTGATAAGCCCAACACTTAACCAGGGCTATGGTGAAAAACAGTAGCAAGTTTGCAAAAATTAACAGGCCGATTTTCAAACAATCTTATCCATGCCTGCAGGGGGCGATGAGAATCAGCAGGTCTGAAAACTGCTCCTCTAATAACCTGCCAACAAGCTGATTACTCCAGTAATGGTTGCTAGATCTGGTATAAACAAGTCTGGTTTACAGTCTGCCTTTAATCTTTTTCTTTCTTTTTTTTTTTTGATTTTCAGTTGACTTTTCTCCGATGTCATATTTCAGAGTTTAAGAGCAGTCTTAAAAACCTGGGGGTGCATTTAGTGTTGACGCATACTGGCGTGTTTCAGGTAGTTATCTGGATCCTTGGGAAGGTTCAGCTGTTACAAAAATACAAGGTAAGAGGGATTATAACCAAATTGTAGAAAGTAAGTCAAGTATGATACATTCTGAGGGATAAGAGCAGCATTTTTTTAAGAAGACGACGTTTGAACTGGCAGAATAACCGAAAAGTTACGAGCAGACAACAGAAAAATTAATAAATAAAGATTTCAAAGATTTCAAATGCTGGCCACAGATAACAAAACAAATAGCACTTGATGCCAAAACTGTCAATGGCCTTGCTGTGACCAGGAACCTGTTTAGATCAGTTTCAAAATCTAATCAGTTCATCTGCTGGTGACGAGAATAATTCCATTATATATCCTACCAATATTCGCCCACTCACCCGTAAAATACCATGCAAATGAGTACTGCAGATGACTGAATGAAAAATATAAAACCCCGTCACTAATTACTGAGGTGATTTGTAGGATTTTTATTTAAGCATTGCTTGCATTGGTATGTCCACAATATTGTATTGTTCTATGTCATATTTATTGATCAAACTCACACCAACAGGCAAGATTTTCAAATCTGCTTCAACTCAATCTCAACCAATTGTGAAAGAATGCCTAAGAGGGTACATCATAAATCTGAACCTCAATCTAAACATATGTGGCTGCCTGACACTCACAGTAAAGGTATACAGTATCATGGATCGCTAAAGGAATATAAAACAGAACACCAGATTTTATAAAAACCCTGCACACACTGATACAGCTGTTAGACGGCTTGCTAAAAGCTGGCTTTGGTTTCACTGATGCTGCTGCACAGCAGGACAGCTTGTAATGAGGACATGTCGTGTTTATCATTTAATACATGAAGAGGTAAACACTGCCTCAGCACCTCCAGAGCCACATGTACCACTGACTGGATAACACCATATTCCATCTTCTCAAAGAGGCAGACTTGCAGCTGAGTCCTCAGGGACTGGCTTGTTTTGCTCATGATGCCCCCAAAAGGACTGAGTGATGACATAGCCTCCTGACATTACATCAGCATACATAGAATATCAGCTGGTTTAGCACTGTAGCTACTCTTCCACAGAGGCCTTGCTTAGTCAATTTCAGAGAAGCAAATAACGGCTGAATGAAATCAATTGCATTTATCCAGCTGAGGGAACCATTACCACATCAATGATCACCGTATACAATAAATGACTCCTTACAGTCAAGTTATTTTCTCTTACAGGAGACCTGAGTCTTATCATTTGGCCAAAAGCTTTATGAAGGTCAGCAGGTACAGATGTTCATGAACTAATGTGCCCTAAACAGACAGAACTCAGACTCTGAGACCCTCAAAAGACCTTCCTCAGAGGATGTTCCTCTGTCTTTAATGACTGCCTGTTACCGCACTCAAGCAGGAAACACAGAACCTTGTTTCTCAGAAAAGCATACCAAGAGAAAGACAAAATAAGCAAGTGAGACAAATCGCACATCCTGAGCTCTAAGATTTAAATCAACTGATAATTCAGACAGACAGAAAGCAGAATGTAAATAGATAGTTAAAAAAGTGAGAGACAGTAGAATCAAGCAGGCGGTTTTATTATTCAAACTGGAACAGGAAACCTGTGGAATTCTGACGAGTCCAAAAGGTACACTAAATACACAAAATTGTACAGATTTCATCCAACAGATACAACTTCATTTGTTGCCCGTTGCTTAATCAGTCAGCGATAGATAGTAGCGTGGAAGAAACAATCAGCAAATATTCTTCCTACTTGCCATTTTTAGGATTTTGCAGAATGAACAATAAAACTGTTTCTTTACTGCGCTGGCGGAAAACATTCCAGACGAAATAAATTCTACACAATCGGGAAAATATTGTTTCAAGAATGAGAGTATACAGTGGGGACAATAAGTATTGGGCAATGTAAAAATGTGCAAGTTCACCCATTTAAAAAGATAAGAGAGGTTTGTAATTTTCATCATCGGTACACATCAAGCTTGAGAGACAGAATGTAAAAGTAAAAAAAAAAAAAAAAAAAAAAAAATCAAGGAAATCACATTGTATAATTTTTAAACAATTTATTTGTGAAAATGGGAGGCCAATAAGTATTGGGCAGCTAGAAAACAAACATTATTTCGACCCCCACTCGTTAACAGTATGAATGACACCTGTTTAAACTGATTAGATGTATAAGAGACACCTGCACACACCTTCAAACTGTCAGACTGCAGTCTTCACCATGACCAACACCAGAGAGCTTCCCAAAGATACCAGAGATAAAATTGTACAACTGCACAAAGCTGGGATGAGTCAAACTGCTATTGGTAAACAACTTGTGAGAAAAGATCAACAGTTGGAAACATTATTAGAAAATGGAAGAAGTATAACATCACTGACAACCTCCCTAGGAGTGGCGCTCCATGCAAGATCTCACCTCGTGGGGTTCAAAGGATCCTGAGAACAGTAAGTAATCAGCCCAGAACTACAAGGCAGGAACTGGTCAATGGAAAACGGCAGGAGCCACCGTCACAAAGATGACAAGAACTAACACACTACGTCGTCATCAGATGAAATCCTGCATTGCCCGAAAGGTTCCCCTACTAAACAAAAAACATGTAAAGGCCCATCTGAAATATGCTAAAGACCATCTGGATGATCCAGAGGTGGATTGAGAGAATTTGATGTGCTCAGATAAGACCAAAATTGAACTTTTTGGTTTAAACAGTACTCGCCGTGTTTGGAGGAAGGGATGCAACTCAGCATTCTTCAAGAACACCATGCCTACTGTGAAGCATGGGGGTGGACACATCATGCTTTGGGGATGCTTTTCTGCATAAGGGACAGGAAGACTGCACCGTATCAATGGCAACATAAATGGGTCTTCCAGCATGATAACGATCCAAAGCACACAGCCAAGAAAACCAAGGAGTTTTTACACAACTAAAGTGTGTGTAGACCTGGTCAAGAACTACAGGAACCGTTTGATCTCGGTCATTGCCAACCAAGGCTACATTACAAAGTATTAAAAGTACAGTAAAACCTCCGCTGACGAACGCTTAAGCTCACGAACTTTTCGCCTCAAGAACATTAAATTTGCGAGCATATTGTCTCTGCTGACGAACTAGTTTTCGGCGGACGAATCAAACCACACGGTCGAACAGCGCCACGGTGGCGGCCACGAGAAGCTGACGCACGCTCACGGCGTCACAGTTCGTCACACCCCTTTCTTTGAATGCGGAAGTGGTTTGTGTTTGATAGACATTTTGGACCATATTGAGTGTACTTTTGCTATTATGGGACCGAAAAAGACCCCACCACAGGCGGAGATCATTGAAAAACACGAACGAGGTGTGCGTTTGTGTGACTCAGCGTCCCAGTACCAGTACGCTAAGTCTACCATTGCTCCCATCCTTAAGAACAAGGAAGCTATTAAGGGTGCGTGTGTGGCTATGCGTGTTTCCAAACAGTAGGCGTTTCCAAACACTCCTTCCAAACAGTAAGTCCCTCCCTCCCTCCTCCTCCCACTCCATTCCATCAAGCCATCAACTACCATCACAAAGGTAAATAAAACCACTTTATTATACAGTACAGTTTATTTCTTTAATTACAATACAATAGACATTTATTATACATAAAATAAGGTATATTTTTGTGTAGTTTTAAGGCTTATTTAGTAGAAAATTATGTTTTATGGGGACCTGGGAACGGATTATTCTCATTTTAATGGTTTCTTATGGGAAATAAATGTTCGGAAGACGAACTTTTCGCCTCACACATACTTTCTGGGAACCAATTATGTTCGTGAGCAGAGGTATCACTGTAACTTTTGCTGGCTGCCCAATACTTATTGGCCTCCCATTTTCATAAATAAATTGTTTAAAAATCATACAATGTGATTTCCTGGATTTTTTTGTTGCATTCTGTCTCTCAAGCTTGATGTGTACCTATGATGAAAATTACAAACATCTCATCTTTTTACATTGCCCAATACTTATTGGCCCCGCTGTATGTAAGCAATTAGTCAAGGCATGCAATCTCAATATTAATACAATATGCATTGATCTGCCATAAATTTAAAACATTATAACCATTTATAAATGATATCAATTGATTATCTCCTTACATGGGCAGCTGAAAAATGGGCAAGCAAAAAGATTTGAGTGACTTTGACAAGAGCTAGGATGTGATTTAAAAACGACTGGCTCTATTAATCTGAATAACAACAGGTCTTGTAAGCACCTAGCAAAAGTGATCTAAGTAAGGACAGCCAGTAAACGTGACAAAAAAAAGGGTCACTGGAGCACATTGATGCATGCGGGGAAAGGCTATAACGCTCAGCTTAATTGCACACAAGAGCAACTATGGCACAAACCACTGAAACTCTTAAGGGTGGCAATAATATAAAGGTGTTCAGAACACACGTTGCATTCCTGCTTGCTGTGTATGAGGCTGCCTCAGTACTATCTAGTACCAGCCAGGTAGTGTTAATATTATGGCTGAGTGGTGTAGACCAGACGTCAACAACATTGTAAGCAAATCCATGCTTTTCACTTACACAGTCGCATGAAATTGGCTTTACTGGGTAATTAAAGCTGTATGACTATATAACGCACATCTGTGAGAAAGTAGGCATGCAGTGTCATGATTTCTTCCGTCAGTGTGGTGACAAACAGGATGGATGAGTCAGAAGGTATGAGCGCCATTCACACCATCACTTCCTCTTGCATACTGTTCGGGTTTCAGAAAAACAGCCGTCACCTGCAAAGTGCTCACTGTGTGATCGCTCACATACACACACTTCATCTGATTCACGACCAATTCATTCACAGGCTTTTTGAATGAAGAGGAAGCTGTTTACTGAGGAGCATTTTAGCGTGTATTTTTAAAGACACCAAAGCTTTTTAGCCGTCACCACATCAGAAGAAGACATAAATACAAACCAGTCTGAGGAACGTACACAGTTTACATTAAACATTGCTCATTCTAAAAGGGCGTTCCTTCTGTGAGGGAACTTCTGAAACTTCTCAAACATATGGAAAAAGTGTATGGACTGTCAAGGGAGACACACCATCCTGAATAGCGGTGATTAACATGCATGCTTCAGTTTTCTGATGCTCTATATCGTCCGTTTCCCCCCCAAAAAAATATATATGTGAAGAGGCTGCTCTGACATTCACCATTTGGTTAAAAAAAAGACCTACACACTCATATTTTAGTGGACCGTCTATAGCCTTAATTATAGCACAATCACAATGCCATTGTTGCTTCAGCTGGTCAGGCTGAGGATCAGCAGTATTACATAGCAAGAAAACAAAGTCAGCTGACGACCTGAATGTACTGAATAACCAGGTTATCTCATCAACAAGACGAATCGCTTTCACACATGATGTGGCACCACAGACCCCTGACCTTAACGCTACTGATTGCCTTTGGAATATCCTGGAGAAGACTTTATGCAGTGGTTCAATCAATTCAACTCAATGTCAGTGAAAAATGAGTCAGAGAACCAAACTCTGGATGGAGGAAAATGTTGAAGTTGGTTTAGTTTGTCAAAACAGTGCCATGTCAGTAACCTTCTGTAAGCAGGACTAACTGCAGTTCAGCAAAACATTAGAGTGGAATATTAGGAGTGTTTTTGTTTTTTTGCGTTAGAGTAGTGTGTGCATACACTTCACAGTGCGCAGTAGTATTCCCGCCTCACATTCTTCTTGCAAATCTTCCTACAAATTGATCCCAGTTGAATGCTTCTCATCTTGGGAGCAAAAGCTTAATCCAATAGTCATCTGATGTTGCTGGCTTTATTTATTTCTATGGAAGCATTTAATAACCCTCACTCTCCCTTGATAGATGTAATATGATAAAGAAGAAACTAGAAAATGAGAAAGAGTTGGCAATGACTTAACCTGAAATAGACATGGGGTTTTAAAAAGAAATGCCAACAGACTGAAGGATCTATCAGTGGCTTACTGGCAATCCTGGGATTTGAACTCACAACCTTGCTGTTTCCAATTACTGACATTGTACTGTCCTACTACTGTAACGGAGGAATGATGAAACTTATCAGATGCTAGCAATCAACAGAGGTCTGATATGCTCCGAATGTAAGAAAGAGTTTGTACTACACAGTCAGATAAAATGATATGTGCCACAATAAATAGCCCTGTTACTGTAGATGTTGTCAGCGGCACATGTGGGCAAACAACCTGTGCTCGACTAATTGCTAAATGTTCCAGGCACAGCAGCTTTAATTATAGGAAGGAAGTATTAACAGAATTCCAGAGAGCACTGGCACACCACAGCTCTACATGTGTGTGTATGTGCACATACTGGGATATTAAATACACTAGGGTCTTAAAGCATGGAAGCACCCCAGTGGCCTGGATGTATGCATCAGCCCTATTAAATTACAAAGCATGCAACTGTATTACAACGAGAGATGATGACAGAGATTTCCTTTCGGCTTTTTACCTTTTTCAGGGGTCGCCACAGCAAATGATTCGCAAGTTTGATTTGACACAGGTTTTTAGGTCGGATGCCCTTCCTGACACAACCCTTTAGCAAGGGACAGAAACACGCTGACGGCTTTGCAGCTGCTCTTTACGAAAGTCAGCAATGGTTCTTTTACATGAACCTCTCACCATAGACAGTGCGAGACATGGCCCGCCTTTGATAACCCAGTTAGTTGCACTGGGGGGGACAGTGACAACCTTGTAGCGAGTGGGACTCAAACCCCCAACCTTAGGATCAGCGATCCAGCACCCTATACCACTAGACCACCACAGCCCTTGCAATTAAAACTATGACCACCACTAGACCACCACTGCCCTAATGCAATTGTATTACAACAACAGAGACGAAATGCACCGTGCACCCAGCTAGAGAGCTCTATACTGTTGCCAACAAATTCCACTAAACAGCTCATCAATGAAGCAAGCAAAACTATCTCAGGCTATTTTAAAAACTTCCGTATGGAGGTTGAATAACATCATGGGGAGTGACCAAGATCCTCATCAACTGATTAAAGGTTTAATCCTCAGAGTTTGTGCTTTATACTAAATTTTCTTCATTCATTCATTTCCTGAACCCCTTGATGCTGCTTGGGTTGTAAGGATGCTGGATCCCATCTCATCTGACTCTGGTGAAGGCGTTGTACACACTCTACAACTTGCCAATTCACCACAAGCCCAACACATACAATCATTCGAACTCATATCCACACTTTGGGGGATTCTGAAATAGCCCGTATTAGCTTAAATGTACGTCTTTGGACTGGAAGAGGAAACCCGAGTAGTACAGGGATTCCACATAAAAAAAATGCCCTCGCCAAGAATGGGACTCAAACCCAGGATCATACCACTGTCAGGCAGATATGCTAACCACTAGACCACTGTACAACATTTTTTCTAATTTAAAACCAAAAAAAAAAAAAACTAAAAAGATTTGAAAAGCTTAAGCTTATAAAACTGGTCGATCGAAGACAAGATGAGAAAAAAAGTGATGGATGAGATAAAAAAATAAATAAATAAAAAAAAAAGACATGAGGTGCAGATTCAATCTGTATGACAATTCTATAAGTATCACAATTCTAAAACTATCCTGATTCTACCATTACATTTTTTTCTGCTTTTTTTTTTGGGTTATATTTTTAAAACCTTAATGCACATAAAGAAAGTTATGTCATACCGCTAAGGCTTGAAACCTCGAAAAACTTTATTCAAGAGTCACACAAATAAATGGAATGACATTATGCCGCCTTCCAATGTGTGAAGCATTTAAAGTGCGCCACCTGTAGAACTATAGAGGAACAGCAATGTTCCACTACCACCAATTCAAACATACAAATATAAAATTTCAATTTTAGCGCCGCTATGGTCATACATGAGCCACGGCACAAATTTCTCCCCATCTCTATGTGTACTATCCATAGTGCAGAACTCTAAACTCATCTAAACATAACCATGACCAAAGAACGCTTGTACATTTTTGAATGGATAAAGAGGTGAACATTTGTCTAATTTTTATTTAATCCGGAAAAATAATCTCAAATATCACGGCAACCGTCCAAAGTTTTGGTGGGAGGATTATAAAAACACAGATTCATTCATAGTTTTTTTTGTTTGTTTGTTTGTTTGTTTGTTTTTTAACCAACTTGATTCTCAAAGCACAGAATGTTTGAATAGAAGCACACTTAGGGGTCCAGTTCTGCTTCTCAAACACTGCAAAATCTAATAGCATTCTACAAATGGTCATTTCAATCAGACAGCATGGTGCTGACACTCAGAAGGTGCATGTTCGAGTCTGACTTACATTTCTGTACCTCAAAATGAATGCTAGGGGCCATTACTCTTGCGAACAACTCTGAATCTAAAAGTTTAGTACTACAAGGACTATTGAATGAAGGAACATATGTCACAAAATGCATTTACTATTTATGCAAAGACTGTCATGGGCTTCATATAACAGGGCTACCTGGAAATGTGCAACAAGTCTTGTTCTGAATGTACAGAAGGGGAAGAACACTGGTGAGTACTGTGATTTTTGCACGTTCTCTGATATTACAATGACAGTAAAGTAAATTCAGCTGGAAAATAAAGTGTCATATTACTTTTAGCGGGGCAGCGGTGGCCTGGTGGTAAAGGTGCTGAATCACTCATCGCGAGATGGAAGGTTCAAGCCCCACTCTCAACAGGTTGCCACTGTCCCCGCAGTGCAGCTAACTGGGTTATCAAATGCCGGTCATGTCTCTCACTGTCTATGATATGAGGCAGGTTAAAAATATATATATTGCTGACTTTAATCAAGAGTAGGCTGCATAGCCGTCAGTGTGTTTCTGCTCTGTGATGGCCTGGTGAGTTGTCCAGGGTGTACTCTGCCCTCACTCCGAGTTGGTTGAGATGGGCACCAGCCTCCCCGTGACCCTAATTATGATTAAGTGGTTCAGAAAATGAATGAATGAATTACTTGTAACTGAATATATTTTAAAATGTAGTTGCTTATATGGACGATTTGTTGGAAGGAATCTCCAGTGTTGGCACATTCTAAGAATCAGAAGTTGTTATTTAAAGTTTCTGGTCTACAGAAAAGTTCTTCAGAATTGCAGGACTTGAGCTCTGTAGCCAATACTTCCAGAAAAAGAGACTGATGAGGGAATGACTGTTGCTGTTGCAATGTAAGTGACAATAGGAACGAACTTGTTTCATGCACATATGGCAAGATTAAGCAGAACTATTAACAGCGTAAAACAAAAAGTGTCACTCTTTAAATAACCATAGAGATGTAACTGCTGGCATGTTGCTGTGACATAAAGAGAAATAAAACATAATAAACAAAATAACCACACTTTCTTTTACTGGTGAAGCAAAAGGGCTCTTGTGCAGGAAGACATTGTGGAATCAATTCCTTGTGTTGAAACCATAATCTCACCTTTCCTAAAACTTGCCAAATAACACGGAGACATGTCTGGAAAGTCAGTCGCCCTGAACCTTTTCTACAATAAGCCTGCACATTCCTCTCAATTAGGCAAGAATCCCCTACATGTGGGTCGCTCTGACGTCAATATTGTACCTTCCCAGACTCTTTTTCTCTTGCTCTCTTACATAACCACCACATTATTGCCTATTGGTAGTCTTTGCAAGTCATGGGATTATCATTGCAAAGAAAGTGAAGCCTCCCATCATACACAGTCCAACTCTCTCTCTCTCTCTCTCTCTCTCTCTCTCTCTCTCTCTCTCACACACACACACACACACACACACACTTTTATGTCACAAAACAAGGCAAATTATGAAGAAACCCCAAACAAAAAAAAACAACCCATAAAACTACTTACATTTTTATGTGAGGTGCGCATCTGTGTGTGTGTGCGTATGTGTGTGCACGTATGTGTATTTATATATTATTTACATCTTATACATTATTTTTGAATGTTTAATTGTTATTATAAGGATTAATAGCACTGAATATGTCTTTATTGATATTATATACACATATACATGTTTGTGTGTGTGTGTGGGGGGGGGGGTCGATCCTACTTCGGTTAATACGGTGGATGCGGGGGGGGGGGGGGTCCTCGGTCTCAATTAACCACGAAAAGTGAGGGATCCGTGTGTGTGTGTGTGTGTGTGTGTGTGTGTGTGTGTGTGTGTGTATATACATACATATACACACACACACACACATATACATATATATATATATATATATATATAAATAAATAAACCCACGGTTTGAATATTCGCTGACTGCCGAGCAACCAGTACATGATTCAAATTCAGCCAATGGCTGTCCTTCTTTCTCCTGATTGGTTGAGCTGATGTCCCGCCCCTTTTTCCTCATTCGCACACAAGTTGTCAATGAGCCTCTTTTTTGTGTGTGTTTTAATTACCAGTTAAGCTCTATGATTAAATGGAGTTGGGTGTGTGTGTGTTTAGCACTCCACCGGCTTGAGAGCCACGCCCCTGTCCAACGCACATTTTAATGCGCAACTCTTTTGAGAGAGAGACCATAACACACTAAAATTAAAACCCCATAAAAATTAAAGAGTCTCTCACAACACACACCATAACAGTGCACTGTATTCAATAATTTTTTTACTTAATTTGAGGACCTATGGTATGAGTTATGGTACCATTAACTTCTGTTCAAAAGACGACAGAACGGATTAAGACCATTTACATAATTTGTAATGGGAAAAGCGGATCGGGAATCCGAACAAATCAGAATCCAAACAGCCGTCTGGAAGAGATTAAGTTCGAGTACCGAGGCTCCACTGTACAAGTCGCACTGGACTATAAGTCACATTTTTGGGGAAACTAATGGAAACTGTCTACCTTGGCTTGAAAATCTACTGGCAGTTTTTGTGACAATTGTGCTCCATGCTCTGATAGAGAGGCAGTTGCATTGCATGAAGCGGTAACACCAAGAAGGTCCTCCTGCAAAGTCATTTATATATATATATATATATATTCATATACATGCAAACAAACACACACACACACACACACACACACACACACACACGCACACACACACGTGCGTGTGTGCGCGTGTCTGATAATGAAACTGGAACATTTACACCTTTTTACACCTCAATTTTATGACGAGAAATACCTCATTATGCTCCTGTCCTGATGCACCTCTGCTAAGGTCTCCACAATTCAAATAACCACATCAATCAAAGCAGAGGTGCATGCACAATGAACACCAATGATGTGTGTTGCAAAATTGTTAAATAAGCACCATAATTAAAACAGGATTGACAATATCTGTAACTTTTCCTGTCCATGTTACATCGTGTATCTTGTGCTCCCACCGGTCACTGATAAATGTGGCGTTTATTGAGTTTAGATAATAAAAAGTGGAACACGTCAAACAATATCAATTGGTAACTGATTACACAATTATTAACTAAAGCTATTATTAGTGAATAGAAGGTCATTCACTCTGTCCATGTTACATACTGACGTTTTGAGTCCTGCTGATAATTTTTGATGCTGCATCTCCAAGGAATATTATCCTGCATCTACCAGGCTTTAATGCAGATTGTCCTAAGACATTAAAAATGGGGAAAACTATTTATATATCTACAGAAAATGTAAAAGGTGAATGTCACACATTTCAGTACCAGTTTTGTGAGCAGATCCATATAGTGTACATGGATACATGTGCACACACACACACACACACACACACATACACACATACACACACATACAGGATATACCTGTGCACAAAGCAGGATCCATGAACGCAAGGCCTTGGACAGGAAGAACTCAAGTGCCTCAGCTCTCCTGAGCATTACTTTACCTGTACGGTGATTGTAGACCAGGCCACCTGACGCACCATCACTAGACCTTACTAATGCTCTTGCAGCTGAATGAACACAATCCCCTTCACATTCCACAATCTGGTGGGGTAAAAAGTGGGGTTTAAATGGAATCTGGAATGAAATGGGTATGATGACCAGGTGTCCACAAACCTTTGAGCACATAATGTTTTTCACATTCTGGTCATACTCCACATTTAAACACCGGACGGTTTTCATCCTGTCTCCAAACAATGTCCAACACAACTTCCAGGAAAGACATTGACTTGTTTTGCTATGATTACACACGCTTTTTACCTTGATCTTTTAAACTGAGGTGATTAATTCAACGGATTTATACTGCAATAAACCTTCTGCTTCGACTCTTAAGTATCTGCACTGTTTTCTTTTAATTATACATGATTCACTGCATATTTCTGCCTTGCCGTTTGCTGAAGATGAATCAGACCGAAGGAGGATTTCAGCCAGTATCCCAGCTTTTAGCAGTTTGCTTTGTATCTCTCTACTCATACAGAATGAGGATCTAGCAGGGTTTAAGCGGGTCTATAAGCTCCCATCTGATGTCAACAGGCATTTCAGTAACAGTTAATCCACATTCTGGCTGGATTTCATCATATGCCACTATAAAGTTCCATCAATCTGTAGAAAAGAAAAACCAGGTCATCTTGCATCATATTTCAAAATCAAACCAAACTTCTAACGACAAATGACCATCAAGAGTTAACCTATCTGTGTCCACATTGTCCCAGTGTGGAGCCAAGCTTTCTTCCTTACCAGCAGGAAGGATGACCCCAACCCACACTACCAGCATATATGGTTGTTTAACACCCTGGCCATTTCCTTTCTCATCTCCACGAACGAGCTGTACTGATGATGATGATGATGACTATAAAACAACAGAAGCAATTGAGAGCAGAGGGCAACATAACCAGCCTGCCTCTTTTCCTGAGATACTTCCTGAAAACTCTACTTGGCACTATGGCACCCTCCTCTGCTGCATAACACACACTACCACTCTTGCTTCCTGTCATTAAAAAAGTGCAGCACTCCTTCTTGGACTGTTCACTGAAACTACGCCTGCCTCTTATTTCCCTGTGTCCCACACCTCACCTAAAACAGTCCCAGTCATGTGACACAAGGAAGGAAATGGGCCCAGCATGAAACCTTCAACATACCACAATAAAAACCTCGAAACAGTTCCTCGTTGTTGTTTTGTTGCCTTGGATACAAAGAAAGTTCCTCATTAAATTGCAGTATTAAATCTCACCTGCTTTCTGTGACTCAGCCAGTCAATGCAACGACAAGAGCAGCAATTCACCAGCACAGGACAACAAATTTGCTTTTCTTTTAGGACAAGAAAGTTCTGCCATGTACTAATTGATTCCAAAGATACTCCGTGAGGTTTGGGTCAGGGATCTGTACAGGCCACTTGAGATTTTAAACACGAGTCTTGGCAATCCACGTCTCCCTGGAGCTTACTTCTTGCACAGGTTCATCATCATGCTGGAACATGTCTGGACCACTTATTTCCAGTAAATGGAATTCAATTGTTTGGTTTCAACTTCAGCTATTTGGAGAAGGCTCACATATGGGATTGATTGTCAGAATGTCATATTTTTACCCATATAATGTACATAAAAATACTGATAAGACAAAATAATGTCAAGTGTGTAGTTCTATTAATACTGTAATAAAAGAACAGAAACTCAACTTGAAACCAACATTTTCTCAAAAGTAAAAAAACATTTATGCATTTGGAAAATAAAATAAAAATAAATAAAATAATAATAATAATAATAATAAATAAATAAATAAACAAATAAATAAAATCCATGTTTACTGCCTTCTAGCTGGCTAACAAGTCCGCTTTATATTGTTGCTTCTTCCCTTCAGGACAATTTATAATTCGGAAATTGAATCTACACTATAGGATCTGCCTCATACCCTGTGCCATCCCCAACCTGGAAGGCTGACATGAATCTCTTCAGAAATGTTACTATGCATCGTGGCAATGTCCAGAACACTAATTGTGACTGGTTCATCTACTAGAGTATTTCCACCTGTTCCTTCTTTGTCACAAAAAGAAGAAAATCTAAAATTTTAATAAAATAAATATAACGTGGGAGCCTTTATAGCAGCTGTTGCCAATTATAACGGCTAGTTTAATCCTGCATCAGATCCTGCAGATTTAAACACTAATTACTATGAATGGCTTTGAGCCATTCATACTGCTGAGTACAGACCAAACCAAGTAAATTCACTCTGAATGTTTATCACTAAAACATTTAAGATTTATTTTCTCCCAATACATTTGTTTCAAAACAGTTTGCCCATGGTATATTCTGTTTATTATCCTTCCTGTAAATTGTGGAACTCGCATCACTCTTCTGTATCTCTTCTAGTATCTTTCATATCACAGAGCCTCATAGCGTAGACACACACTTTAAGCCAGGTGTAGATGTTTCATCCCATTCAAGCACCAATGCTACAGTGTACACTCAACACAGGACTATAAATCGTCCTTTACTCTTACTCTACACTCAAATAGTGTATGGAAATCCAAATAGATAAGCAGACGGAGCTACTTATGACATAAAACAAATAGAGATCACATTAAACAGAAGCACTCAACTGCATTGTCTTGGATCCAGTTTCCTCAAGTACGTTTGGGATCGTGTTCGCATATTAAAGAGGGAAATACAATAATAATATCATAGTCACAATGGGCTATATGACAATACAAGACACCCATCTCATTGGAGAGATGCTTTAATTATAAGTAAGGTTTCAAAAAAATGGAGTTCCTCTGTGTTGATGTAGATCACAAACCACTAATTAAGAAGCCAGTGGCTGACAGGTACTAGTATGCTGGACCCAGGGGGTAGGTGGTATGAAAAGACTCGTACATGTAATTATGAGATCAAGGCTGTTATTTTAAACCATGATACGAGCTGAAGTATTCAGCAAACTTTTACATTCCTTTACTTTGACATTTTCCCATTCTTAGATGCTTTCAAGAACAACACCCCTGGACCCTGGTGATTTAATAAACACTGCAAAACTAAAGCAGGATGTAAAAATCTACCTTTTAACATTGGTGCAAAGTATTATTCAGTCACCCCGAAATGGATATATAAGTATATATTTCTACTGTTATATTACCGCATTATTCAGTTTAATAAACACCTGTATATTCATGCAATTGGGGGGGACGTGCGTAGGCCTCCGTCAGTCCCGAAGGACTATGGCTGCGCTCTGGCCAGTATCCCGACTGGTGATACTCCCCAGTGCACAGAGCCTGGGTGGGGAGTAATGAGGGACAGGCTGTTACCCAAGCAGCAAGTCCCCCCCTGTCTCAGCGCCACCGGAAGGATCCAATGGAAAGGCAAGTGCCGATACGACTGGGTTCCAGTGCCGCTGCAGGAGAGAAACTACAGTCAATTTAGAACGGCCAATTAACCTACAGTGCACGTCTTTGGATTATGGGGAAACCGAGCACCGGAGGAAACCCGCACAAGCACGGGGAGAACATGCAAACTCCACACAGAAACGCCCAGGCCGGGAATCGAACCCGGGCCTTCTTGCTGTGAGGCGGACGTGCTAACCACTACGCCACCGTGCCGCCAATTGGGGGGGGGAATACTTCTGTTATGATGGTATACTGCACCTTTAGCCCACCTACCTTAAAGTTCTGGCATGTTTTTCTTCTCATGAAGGTCGTAAACAGTGTCATTACTCTATATTAGAGACCGCTGTGTGTGAAATGCCCTTACCAAATCCAAGCCATCCTTCCTGTGATGTAAAGATGCTAAAACCTCGATACCACAAGCCTCACTAGTAACAACAATCAAGCTGCCATTAAAGTAACTGAGAGAAAAAAAAACATTAACTCAGTTGACCCAGATCCATATGGTTGTCTGATTGCATAGTGGAATGAGCAAACAGGTACTCTTTATAAATAATTTTAATGTATGACCGTTCTTTCCTAGAACACAGCTGGTCACCAGAATTTATATTGAAGAAAGAAGTTGAGGTTCCAATAAATGCATTGTACTCCAAAAGCCTTCCACACATCATAAAGTGATAATGGTTTTTATGTCATAGAAAATATTTTTGGGATATCAGTATTTGCCCCTTGCAGTCAAGATTTTGTCCCTAAGACAAAAAGTCTTTTGATTTTGTCCCTAAGACTTTGTCCCTAAGACTTTGTCCCTAAGACTTTGTCCCTAAGACTTTGTCCCCGTCCTGCTGGGAACGTTTGGCGGAGCCCCCTGTCCGACAGGCCTTTAACTCCCACCTCCAGCAGAGCTACAACCACGTTCCGGAGGAGGCGGGGGACATGGAATCCGAATGGGCCATGTTTCGTGCCTCCATTGCTGAGGCAGCAGCCCAAAGCTGTGGCCGTAAGGTCGTCGGTGCTTGTCGTGGCGGTAATCCCCGAACCCGGTGGTGTACACCTGCGGTGAAGGGGGCCGTCCAGCTGAAGAAGGAGGCCTATCGGGTTTTATTAGCCTGTGGGACTCCTGAGGCAGCAAACGGGTACCGGCAGGCCAAACGTGCTGCAGCCGAGGCTGTCGCAGATGCAAAATCTCGGGCGTGGGAGGAGTTCGGTGAGGGCCTGGAGAGTGATTATCGGTTGGCCTCAAAAAGGTTCTGGGCCACCATCCGACACCTCAGGAGGGGGAAGCAGTTCTTCACAAACACTGTTTACGGTGGAGGTGGGGAGCTGCTTACCTTGACTGGGGATGTTGTTGAGAGGTGGAGGGAATACTTTGAGGACCTTCTCAATCCCACCAACACGCCCTCCGTGGAAGAGGAAGACCCTGGGGGTTCGGGTGAGGGTCCGCCCATCACTGGAGTGGAGGTCACTGAGGTTGTCAAAAAGCTCCTCGGTGGTCGAGCTCCGGGGTTGGACGAGATCCGCCCAGAATATCTCAGGGCTCTGGATGTTGTAGGACTGTCTTGGTTGACACGTCTCTGCAACATCGCGTGGTCATCGGGGGCTGTACCTCTGGATTGGCAAACTGGGGTGGTGGTCCCAATTTTTAAGAAGCGGGACCGGAGGGTGTGTTCCAATTATTGGGGAATTACACTCCTCAGCCTACCTGGGAAAGTCTATGCAGGGGTACTAGAGAGGAGGATCCGACCGATAGTTGAACCTC
Organism: Plotosus lineatus; assembly: GCA_024760905.1. Lineage (NCBI taxonomy): Eukaryota > Metazoa > Chordata > Actinopteri > Siluriformes > Plotosidae > Plotosus > Plotosus lineatus. Next base: position 43,132,478 of record CM045729.1, on the reverse strand, counting down.
GGATTCAGGAGGAACAATGTGGTTTTCGTCCTGGCCGCAGCACTCTTGACCAACTCTATACGCTCCGCAGGATTCTGGAGGGGGCATGGGAGTTTGCCCAATTGTCCACATATGCTTTGTGGATTTGGAGAAGGCTTTCGACCGTGTCCCTCGAAAGATCTTGTGGGGCGTGCTCCGAGAATACGGCGTTCCGGATCCGTTGCTACGAGCTATTCGGTCGCTGTATCACCGGAGCCAGAGTTTGGTCCGTATTGGTAACACCAGGTCAGATTCGTTTCCAGTGGGAGTTGGAGTCCGCCAAGGCTGTCCTTTGTCACCGATTCTGTTCATAATTTTTGTGGACAGAATTTCTAGGCGCAGTCGAGGCGATGAGGGGTTCTGGTTTGGTGGCCATCGGATATCGTCTCTGCTTTTTGCGAATGATGTTGTCCTTTTGGCTTCATCAAGTCGGGGCCCTCCAGCTCTCATTGGAGCGATTCGCAGCTGAGTGCGAAGCAGCCGGGATGAAGATCAGTACCTCCAAGTCCGAGGCCATGGTTCTCAGTCGGACAATGGTGGAATGCACCCTCCGGGTCGGGAATGAGGTCCTGCCCCAAGTGGAGGAGTTTAAGTATCTTGGGGTCTTGTTTACGAGTGAGGGAAGGATGGAGCTAGAGATCGACAGACGGATCGCTGCAGCCTCTGCTGTTAAGCGGTGCCTGTACCGGTCCGTCGTGGTGAAGAAGGAGCTGAGCCGCAAGGCGAAGCTCTCAATTTACCAGTCGATCTACGTTCCAACCCTCACCTATGGTCACGAGCTTTGGGTAATGACCGAAAGAACAAGATCACGGATACAAGCGGCTGAAATGAGCTTCCTTCGCCGGGTGGCGGGGTTCTCCCTTAGAGATAAGGTGAGAAGCTCCGCCATCCGGGGAGAGCTCGGAGTACATCCGCTGCTCCTCCGCATTGAGAGGGGCCAGTTGAGGTGGCTCGGGCATCCGGTCAGAATGACCCCCGGACGCCTCCCTGGTGTGGTGTTTCGGGCATGTCCAACCGGGAAGAGACCCCGGGGTCGACTTAGAACACGCTGGAGGGACTATGTCTCTCGGCTTGCCTGGGACCGCCTCGGTGTCCCCCCGGGAGAGTTGGAGGAAGTGGCTCAGGAGAGGGACGTCTGGACCTCTTTGCTAAGGTTGCTGCCCCCACGACCCGTCCCTGGACTAAGTGGAAGAAGATGATGATGATGAGCCAAATGTGAACTTAAGGTCAATGTCATGACATGACTCCTACACTGAGATCCTTACACTAATTAAATCTAATGTCAGCATGCCACTAGAAATCCTCAAATGAAGAGAACTAACACTGCTTGTAATCACGCTGCAAAAAGAAACACTGCACTTGAGTCAGGTGATAAGACTCATCACAACATGATTGTTTATTGAAGGTATTGTAGTATTTGATTGTAATTTATTCTGAATCAAGATGCATGACAAAAACATGACTTAAGGACAGCGAAGTCAGCTAATGCTCTTGGGGAAGCAACACTCGCCAATACTGGACTTCTGGGATATTCTCTGTATTCTGTACATATATACACCCGGCTAGTTCTTAAATGAGAATAAGGATTGTTTGTGTTTTCACCCTTTGCAGAGGAACGTTATTTGCACAGCTTCAAAATTTTCAATATTGGTTCTTTGAAAAATCCAAAACATGTCCACACAACAGAACAAATCAATTTCTCTCTGAGAGTGTGTGTGTGTGTGAGTGTGTGTGTGTGTGTGTGTGTGTGTGTACAGATGCTCCCCGACTTACGTTTTTGTTTGGTTCCGGACGGCCGAACGCAAATTGGAAAAAAAAAAACGTAACTGGATTTTGCCTGCGGGTAACAGCCACGCCCCTTACCAGTGTATGCGCAGAAAGAAGAGTTAAACACCACCAACTAGCACAGACCATAACAGTAACAGCGCAATAAGGCCGTTGTGAAAATAGAAAATGGCTTATTGTTGTGCATTACGGACTGCCATAAAAATAATGTGAGTTTGGACACTAACATGATACATACTACTGTAAAGCAAAGGCTCTGGAGGTGCTGACGAGCCCCAATCAAGCACCAGTGCCGCCAGTGATTCTCCTCGACGTGACTGTGGATTTGTTATTTATAAGGTTTGTTATACTGTATTATATATATTTGTTGTCATTATAAGGTGTATAATTTATTCATATACTAATACACATTGCCTGTATGATATTAACATGCATAGAACACTTTAAAATTAACTTCTATATAAATTTTATATAATATATATAGGTGGGTGGGTGCACTTAAGTGGCAGAAATCATTTTGCGATTTTTCGCATATCGCAGAGAGGGCTGGTCCCCATTAATCGCGAAATAAGGGGATTATTATATATATATATATATATATATATATATATATATATATATATATATATATATATATATGCACACTCATACATACATACACACACACACACACACACACACACACACATACATACGCACACACATACACAGTAGCTTTCAGGCAAATCGAGATGGTTGAAAATGTTGTAATATTATTATTATAATTATTGCATTATTCTGTAAATAACATATCTGTGAATGAATGCTGATAATTTCCTATCTCTATTCTATAAAAATGACAAATCTTTAAAAATGTATGAAAATGGGAGCCCATAAATTTAGGTTACCCCCCAATGCTGTTGAACGGGCCATAACTTTGAAGTCATTATTCGGTGCTCAAATTTTTCCATTATATGTATCTCTCTTCATGTATACAAAAAATTGGGGGTGGGGGGTGGGGGCTGTCTGAGTGAAGCTTGACACAAACAGATTTCAGTGTAAAGCTTCACTCAGACAGTAAACTTTTTTTTCCATAATCGTACATTGTACTGTACAGTAAAAGGTACTGCAAAATGTATATCTTTATGTAAATCAATTATCTAATAATAAAGTGGATCTCTTCACCATACACAAGACCATAAAGTATATTTATACATCATACATCAATAATAGAGTCGCGTACGTACAAAATAAGTCCATATTGTCCAGATGTATAAGTCGATATACATCATACACTCATCATAAAACTATCACAATTTTTAATTCTACTAAAAGTCTTGTTTTCTTTCTACAATTCAAAATGTCAGAAACATCAGAGGACAGAGCACATTAAAAGGATTTGAAAAGGGACAATCACTGTGAGGATATGAAATATTGTACCAAGTGATTATGGTCCCCATTGAAAGAACCTTTTCGGTCTATTTACAATTTACACCAGGAAATAGCCGTGTAATTATAGTGTCAGTGAGTGACATGACAACTCTGTGAGAAGAGCAGAATAGTTATAGAACACCTATGAGCACAGTTTCAATGAAGAGGTCAAATGTAGGCCCCTCAACTCTCACGCAGACAAAAGGCAGGAAGAAAACATGAGCTAAAAGCTTATTATCCTGTGTACGATGACAGGAAGATAGCCATGTTTACTGTGTCCGCATAACCCAGTATTACAGAACATAACACTTTGCATGAGTAATGTTAAAAGCACTAAAATGACATGCCACATGTATAATAGTCATTGTCTTGCAGTGTGCTTTTATAACAATGGGAGCAGACACAAGGTAACTTGTCAGCTGTTTGTTTTTTTTGCGTATCTCACCCCAGGTCTTTTCTGCAAGCCAAGTCCCTTTTCTTTAAAGCAAGACTTTGAGAAAGGGAAAAAAAGAGCCACACAAGCTCAACAAATGTCCCTTTGCTTTATAATGCCGAGTATGATAATTCATTTGTAAATCATGTTTCTGATAGATTTCCATGATTGAAAACTCAGTGTGTGTTAAAGATTTAGTGTTCAAAACAGATTTCACTGTACAACACTGAATAACTACAGCAAACACATTTTATTTTTCCTGTATCTGAAACCCATTTAACTCTCCCAAAGGATACAACTTTTGAAAAACATATACTGAAAAGGGGGCATTTCAGCATATTTATTTTACCATGTCTTTCAAGGTGTGTAGTCAGACACAATAAAAGACAAGACAGACACAACAATGTCAGCAGTCTGTCACTTAGCCGCACAATACACATAATGAGAAATCTAGCGAACAAGCATTGTGACCTGGCCTTACAAGACAAGTTTCAGACTTTTTTTTTTTTTTTTAACATAAAAATGTTTTGTTTGAAAGTTGAGATTTGTGGTCTAACAGATTACTGCTATGGCAATCATCCAAAAGAAACCAAAAGGGGGACAGTATAGCATACAGGTTCCAGGATATTTGCTCACAGGACAAATTCTCACAAGACAAATGCTCACAACCTTAATGGAAAAAAAAACAGACATTTGCTCACAACATAAAAATTTTGTTCAAGTTTAATCCTAACCCTAAACCCTAACCCTAAACCCCAATGTATAATGAGTTCATTTAGCATTGTGTATTTATAAGAATAAATAATTTTTATAACACATTGTGATCTTTTTGTTTTCTTCTTTCTTTCGGCTTTTCCCCTTTTTCTCAGAGGTCACCACAGCGAATCATCTGAATCGCACATTTGATTTGGCATGGGTTTTTACGTCGGATGCCCTTCCTGTCACAACCCTTATAGCAAGGGACAGAAACACGCTGACGGCTTTGCAGCTACTCTTTACGAAGGTCAGCACTGGTTCTTTTACATGCCTCTCACCATAGACAGTGAGAGACATGGCCCGCCTTTGATAACCCAATTAGCTGCACTGGAGGACATTGTGATCTTTTTGTATTATGCATTTATTAAAACAAAGAAAAAAAGATGTTATGAGCAAATGTCCATTTTTTTCTCATTAAGGTTGTGAGCATTTGTCTTGTGAGCATTTGTCCTGTGAGAAATTGTCTGTGCACCTACAAAATGTGCCATAACTATAATTACCATAAATATGGTGTTTGAACATGTGTTGGGGAGAATTTATGACCCTATCAATGCTAGATGACTTCAAGTGTTTTAAACACGATCATACAAATATAAACTTCATCCATCTTAAGACACAGTTCTGAGTAAGAACAGCGTGCAGCAAGCTGAAAAACCAAACCGATGCATGTTTAATGATAACTACAGAGTGGCAGTTCTAATCCAATTTGATTTTGAGAAAGAAGGAGCAAAAAAAGTTCAAAGAAGCTTTTAGGAAATGTTTCATCAGTAAACTGTGAATTAACAATAAATAAATAAATAAATAAATAAATAATATGAATGAATGTATAGCATCAAAAGATACATTTCAACATACAGTGGTACCTCACTTTACGAAACTAATCCGTTCCAGAGCCTTTTTCGTAACCTGCATTTTTCGAAAATTGAACCGCATTTTACATGTAAAATGCGTGATTTGTTCCAAGGCTCCCAATACTACCCCATAAACCCCTTAAAAATGATAAAAGCATACCTTTTAAGACCTCCTGCTTCAATATCGTACCAATGGTAAACGGGTTTGGCCATATTCCTTTGTGATATCACTCGAGCCCGTTTCTTCTTCTCACTCGCACTGGAAATTGCGCGCGCGTGTGTGTGTGTGTGTGTGTGTGTGTGTGTGTGTGTGTGTGTGTGTGTGTGTGTGCGCGCGCGTGTGTGTGTGTGTGCGTATGCGTGTGTGTGTGTGTGTGTGTGTGTGCGAGTGTGTGTGTGTGCGAGTGTGTGTGTGTGTGTGTGTGTGTGTGTGTGTGTGTGTGTGTGTTCACCATGTCTTCTTAGCAGAGTTATAATCTTACAAATGTTTATGGAAAGTTAAAAGCCTGAGTCAAGAAATAAAGCATAAAATAACTGTAACTCTGTCCTTTACACGAAAAGCATCATGGTGGATTCAGCTCCATAATAGGCAACGGGAGGGAGCTGCGTCATCCCTCCAAGCCAATGGGATCCCTGTCCAAGATGGCGTCAGGTGGACCTGTCCAAGATGGTGCTCGAGTGAAGGCGACATGAACGAGAGCTCAGTTGTTAGCCAATGGGAGGCCAGCGGGGCGAGATGTTTGAGCGTCATTTATGGGAGAGCAGCTCGTACATTGTTTGAAAGTTTGAATGCCCTGTTTTAATGTTTGAATGGCGCGTTTGAATTTTTAAGATGGTGCTTTCGTAACATGAACTTGTTTCGTTTACAGAGACAAAAATTTTAGGAAAATGCATTTCGTAACCTGCATTTTTCGTTTGGTGAGACCTTCGTAAAGTGAGGTACCATTGTAATCATATGACATTAAAGAGTAAACCAAATCATGCAGCAATGGACTCAATGAACAGCAATGTGCAAGTGTTTGGTCAAAAGGTGAACACTGATTCTGGTTGGATTTTATTTTTTTTTTACTAATCTATAACAAGCTTAGTGAATACAAGCAACATTATTACAAAAACATGAGGCAAGTGCTACCCTGAGGTCAGTAATGTTCTGGAAAATATTTGGGAACAGAAACGTGAACCGCAAAAAAGAACTCTTCTGGAAATCTCCAAGTATATGCATTGGTCATCTATGCATGATTTTTGGTTGGACTATTTATAAACTATATAGATGCTTTCATACTGTGCAACTTTTTCTTTTTTTTTTTTTTTTTTTTTTTGGGGGGGGGGTGATTAAAATAAATTCAAATAATAAATAAATAAATAAATAAATGCAGAAAAGGGTGCTTAAAGAGAATCTGTAAACGCTCTTATTTATTAAATATTGCCTCCAGAGAAACTCTTTAAGCTGTCCAGACATCAGCACCTCTAATGAGACCAGTCAGGTTGAAAGGGGAAACGTGAAAACAGAGTGAGCCTACAATCCATCCTGGCAGGAAAGTTCATTAACGGTGCTACATTTGAGACAGTGGGGGTGAACCTAATAGTAATTAAGGCTGCTCGATGAAGCATCAGGACCCTGAGATCACAGCCACATTGACCAATTTGAAGCTACTCTTGAAAAGTTTAGTCATTATTGCAGACTCGGACACATTCCATGCAGTCCAGAGACATATCAATGCTCCATCAAATGCCCTGGGAACATTTTCAAGTAAGGAGAAGAATAGGACTTTTGCATGGGCTTAAACACACTACTGAACATAAAGGTGTGCATGTTAAAACACAAGGCTCCTGATGCACGTTTCAACAAATATGTCTGGTTATAATTGAAACCCAGACACACTGACTCCTGAACAATTAAATCAACCAATGTGAAGATTTTCAGGACCTGTTGATAGTTTCAGACTAGGCTGATGCTTTAATCTCACGTGACCAACAACAGTCAGGCTTATTGACAAGTAAGAATCCAAACATGGAAGCAGCTAGCATTTGAACATACTTTTCCAATCAGTCTTGATTTTTTTCCTCATCATTTCAATTTCAAAACAGCTTTATCCTCTTTTATAGGGTCGCTGCGAGGCTGGAGCCCCCGTAGTGTGTTCTGAATAGTTGAGCCAATACAGACACTCAACCATTCTCACTCAAATTCACACCAAAAGGCAAATGAGAACATCTAATTATCCCAGTGCTTCTCGATTATTTTCTGTCGCGCCCCCTCAAGGAAGAAAAAACATCTCACCACCACCCCACTATAAATACTGAATTCAACATGATAAGCGCCCAGGACGCTTTAAAAAAATGGAGTGGGTGGGCGCTTATTAAAATGTTACCAGCGGAGTGGAACGGTAAGTGCTTATTACCATCGAGGTGGAAAACCTGAGTAATAACAGTACAATAAAACAGTTTTACTGGTATTTGTGTTATTCATTTTGTGTTATCAACCAAACTACTGCCATGAAAGCTGAAAATAAACAGAAAACAGCATAAATAAATTAAAAAAGACCTTTCCTTCCCTTACTTTTCCCTCCTGGTGCTGTTCCTTTAAACATTTTCCAGAAAGTAGAATGAGCCAATCAACACGAATGTCAACTTTAGCACATGGCAAGTTGAGCCAATCAACATGAACATAAACAAAAGCACATCTGTAAATTTATGACATTAGTGAGCAGGAGAATCGGGTGAAAAATACTATCATCACTTTCTGATTGGTCCATATCTGGCTCATCGCTCCATTCATTAAGAGCATCCCATAGTTTTGCTGTAGCAGTTTCTAATTGTTCATCGGTTGTTGGAAATTTACCAAGAGAACACAGCAAAATATTTTCCTGTTTTTTAAAGCACGGCAGAACAATCAAATGTGTTGTTCCTGATGAACATTATAGACATTCCTTGGTAGCAGTCTTCCTTTCGGCTTTTCCCTTTTACTCAGGAGTCGCCACAGCGAATCGTCTGATTCGCACATTTGATTTGGCAGAGGTTTTTACGTCGGATGCCCTTCCTGTCACAACCCTTTATAGCAAGGGACAGAAACATGCTGACGACTTTGCAGCCTACTCTTTACGAAAGTCAGCAATGGTTCTTTTACATGCCTCTCATCATAGACAGTGAGAGACATGGCCCGCCTTTGATAACCCAGTTAGCTGCACTGGGGGAGGGGGTCTTGAAATACCGTGGAAACTCACTTTTACAGGCAGTGAACGCCTCAGTTTAAGGTTACATAGACTGATCGAATAAAATTGGTATGTTTGATCTATGATTTTGCTCCCAGTACACATGGGCGGTTATTAGATGTAAGATAAAAAAACCACTAGGGGGGCACTTATTGGAGCAAGACACTTATTACGTTGAATACGGTAGTATTATTTGCCCCCAGTGCGGCTAACTGGGTTATCAAAGGCGGGCCATGTCTCTCACTGTCTATGGTGTGAGGCATGTAAAAGAACCATTGCTGACTTTCGTAAAGAGTCGACTGCAAAGTCGTCAGCGTGTTTCTGTCCCTTGCTATAAGGGTTGTGACAGGAAGGGCATCCGACGTAAAAACCTCTGCCAAATCAAACGTGCGAATCAGATGATTCGCTGTGGCGACTCCTGAGTAAAAGGGAAAAAGCCAAAAGGAAGACAGACGGTAGTATTATTTGTCTATAAAATTATTCATACCCCTCTGCATAACATTGTATCTTTACTAACATTAAAAATAAAAAAGAAAGAAATATAATTCAAACAATAAAGAAAAACTTCATTAAACATTGTTTTTAATCTGTAACAGAAAGATATAAAGCGCACCAGTGTGCCTGAAATAAAAAATGCATCCTTATTTAAACTCATTCAACTTATTTATGTCTTAATATCTCCGTCTCTCTCCACCTTTCTCTTCGTTCCTGTTAAAACTTCACTTCATATTGTTTGCTCAGGTGAAAAACCGCTACACCATAGCGCGACAATGAGAGCGCCACTGCCAACTACTGGAGTGTTGGTGCAGTTACACTTAATTCTCATACACTATCCCAGAAAAGCCTCTTCCCCAGGGTCATACGCGCTCCCCCGGCATCACACCATGCACCCCTTGGGGGGAGGGAGCCCACTATTTCAGAAGCACTGAATTAGCCTAACGTGCATGCCTTTGGACTGAGTAAATCAGCAAGCCCAAAGAAGACCCATGCAAGTCCAGGAAGATTATGCAAGCGCCATACAGAAACACCCTCAGCAGGACTCAAGAACTTCTTGCTGTGAAGTGGATGTGCAAACAGTGCCAACTGTGACACCCCTGCTCTCCGCATCATACAAGTAATCTAGAATTGGGGTGGGGGGGGCTCTCTTCACAGACGTATCTCAATGTTTTTAATTAATCTGCACTGGTGTAAATACAGTTGTTCAGGAATACAACCAACATTCAAAATGAAAGCCATATTTCATTCCAGATTTGGATGAAAAACATAGCCTTCTGATTTTCTTGCTCAGCAGAACCCTTGAGAAATTGGCAAAGCTTCCAGATAATTTAAAAATTCCAAAGTGAAACACCATATTGTCTCCTCTTTATTCCCATTTATGCAGTGCTCTGCAAGGTCACAAACCTTGCGTGTCAGGAGGCTGGAGGACTTGAGAACCAACAATGCATCAGGAATAAATTTAGAACCAATTCATAGGCCTCTGAATCAAAATCCCATTAAATGTTAAGGAGCCGTAAAGATTCCTACCCCTCTAATAACTACAGATTTATTGTATTCATTGCCATGACAAAGTAATACCCATAATCATGAACTTTATTGGATTAACTAAACCAAACATACACTTTCCGACTATGACTGGACAAAGATGTAACTGTAGCTGTCTTTTCTGCAAAACATGTACCATCTTTCCCTGTTGCACTCATCAGCTTTGTTTCTAGGACAGTTAAACCCATCCACACCAATGTGTGAATATAAATATTTTCCCAGCTGTAACTCCTATTTCCTATTGGAGCGAAGCAGCCCACGCTTGTGGCCTGCACTGGTATCAGAGGAGGGAAAGGTGGTGGAGGAGGATGACAAATCACTCTACAGATGGCTGTCCACTCTGTCCTGTCAAATTCATATTTTTGCTCTTCCTTCATTTTTTAACCAAAGACCACATAAATTACTCTCTTTTCTACTCATGCTTTGAGGTCACTGCGCCACGGTCACTGCTTCTGACTTGTTCTTAAGGCCACAGTACAAATTTCAGCAAGCGTGCTAGTGGTTTCTCTGTTTGGCTCTGATTAGGCCACAGGGCCAAGTGAGGCCAAAGTACTTCCTTTCCGAAGTGTTATGGGGTCAGGATGGCTGGGAAAGCTTCAAAAACTAGGATCACACTAAACCTCAGTCCTGAGCAAATGATCAGGGCGGAAGCTGACCATGTGATACTTTTACCAGCCTCCAAAATCTGTGTGTCTCACAACAGAAGTTGTGCTGTTAAGTGCATCAGAGCTGAACAAATAAAATCTGGAAGACAGACAACAATCATTATTATGATTATATCTCTGGTGTGCTGCTGGTCGTTTAGTGAATTGCTTCTCCCAGGGTAATATTCCTCCCACAACTATGATAACCTGAGATAGCAGACCAGGAGTCATCCAAATTACTGAGTCAATTGTTGACCTAGAAAAGACACAGTTATGACACCTAAATCGCTACCTCTGCCTTCACCACACAAACAGACCTGAATAGGCTTGTGCTATCACTCCATGGGAATAGACCACAAACCCATAGGCAACAGTGTCCCTATGATTCAAATTCAAGATCACTGGATGGGCATGCTGCCATTGTGTTTCTGCACATTAAAGTTGAAATAGATTATTAGCCAATAGAACAACAATGAAGAAGGACCATAGAAGGATATTCATAGAAGGTTTTTACATAATTGAAGACTTTCGCAAAGAGTAGGCTGCATAGCTGTCAGCATGTCCCTGCCCCTTGCTAAAGGGTTGTGTCAGAAAGGGCATCCAACATAAAAAAATATTCCAAATCAAACACGTGAATCAGATGATTCGCTGCGGCAACCCCTGAAAAAGGGAAAAAGTCAAAAGGAAAAGAAGATGGTGGTGTTGGGCACCTCTTCAGTAAGATGAAAAGCTTCGCAGATTTAGGCTTGTTAACACACTTAGCTTTTCTCACTACCAGGAAAATTCTCAATCACTCAAAGAACAAGGACACTTAACTCTATGGCAGCTTAACGCAAGTGTATAAGTCACTCTGCAGGAATCATAAGGTGTTGGGGCAGCACTTCTCTGATATAACACTGCAATATAGTACTGGCTTATGGTAGGCTGCAAAGCCATCAGCGTGTTTCTGTCCCTTGCTAAAAGGGTTGTGTCATGAAGGGCATCTGACGTAAAAACCTATGCCAAATCAAACGTGTGAATTATTCGCTGTGGCGACCCCTGATAAAGGGGAAAAAGCCGAAAGGAAATCTCTCATGGTACTGGTTTTGGTTCTTTTACATGCCTCACACCATAGACAGTGAGCGACATGGCCGGCCTTTGAGAACCCAGTTAGCTCCACTGGGAGGACAGTGACAACCTTGTGGAGAGTGGGACTCGAACCCCCAACCTTTGCATCAGCGAGCCGGCGCCTTATACCACTAGACCACCACTGCCCACATGTAAAAGAACCATTGCTGACTTTCGACAAGAGTAGGCTGCAAAGCCGTCAGCGTGTTTCCACCCTGCGATGGCCTGGCGAGCTGTCCAGGGTGTACTCTGCCCTCGCCCTGAGTTGGCTGGGATGGGCACCAGCCTCCCCGCGACCCTAATTAGGATGAAGCGGTTACATAAAATGATGATGATGATGATGATGGTACTGGTTTTATTCTGGGTGGAGTAGATTTTTGCCGATAGATCTGAATTCAGAGATTTTAAGATAATGAACCCCAAATATATAAGTTGTGTATGGACAGTGTCAGGGACATAAAAAAATAAAAATAAATAAAGACGCTTTGCTGATGAGACATAAGCAGCCAAACCATGCTAGCAAAAAAAAAAAAAAAAAAAAAAAAAGTTTCATAAAGTCAGCTTAATTGGTAGCACTGACTTTTAAGCAATATTTTGGTGTAAACTCTTCTGACACAGAAATAGATGATGAAAAACAAAGCTGTACTACTCCAGAAGCCAGTACATCAGCATTAAATGTTAAACCCTCTACACCAGGGGTGTCCAAAGTTTTTTGTTTTTTTTTTTTTTAGTGAGGGCCAAATCCAGAAAAATGAACAAAGGGCCAGGCCGCACACATCAACATATCGACACATGAATACTGTGCGTATTTCTAACTTGCCTATAATGTGAAGAATATTGCACTCAGTGCGAGCAGTGATGCTGTTCTTTGGATTGAAGGATGGCTGACGTGTCAGGAGAAAGTTTGGTGCTTGAGACACGAAGGACTTCACAGAGATGGCGATCAGTCGTTTTGGTTCTCAATCTGTTTTTGTTGTGATTTAATAGAGAAAATGTTTGTTCACAATCTGTATGTTGAGCCGAACAGGCTCAGCATTCTTTTTGCGGGGCATCTCATCAGAGGAAACTTGGCATTGTCTAATTTCTAAAAGAAGTCAGGGAAGGAGACAAGCTGATGTTGAATTTTCAGTGAATATCACACTGTATTTCAATCAGTTCTAACGGCAGACTCGCTTCCACTTCTTCTGCATCCACAAGGAAGGGAGTTGAGAACAGCTTGATTTGTTTTTCAATGAGAGAAAAATCTTGGAAATGCTGGCTGAATTCTGTCACGAGAGATGCGATCACAGACACATATTTCTCCTTTTTAGCAGAAAGGTCATCCTTTGGAAAAGCAGATTTGATTTCAGACAGCGTGGGAAGTGCGGAGCATTGACGCTTCATAGTTGTGTCTCAAACAGACAGCGCTTTACACAGAAAGTTTTCGTGTGCGCATACAGGTGTGGCACCAGCTGTTCTTTCCATTGTAGGCTCTTGTTCAGTCGATTGAGATGATGAATAAGATCAACTACAAATGCCAGGTCTGCCAGCCAAAGAATACTCATTTCACTCATTTCATGAAGAGGCTGACCCTTCTCTTTCAAAATCTCTGGTTAATGTCTGATCTCAGCAAATAAAACAGCTGCAGTACAGAGCCACGGCTGAGCCAATGCACACCAAGAGTGGTAGAGTGCATCCCCATATTCAGCATCCACATCAGATAAGAAGGCTTGAAATACTCTGTGGTGCTCTAGGCTTGAATTATGTTGCCAGTTTTTACAACAGTGTTCATCACATCGCCCAGCTAAATAGTCTTGGCACACAGTGCTTCTAGGTGGATTATACAGTGGATTATACAGTAGATTCTAACAGCCTCACCTCCACTTTCTTTTACCTTGGCGCACACCATTGATGCCATTCCTCTGCACTCACCCGTCATCGACGAAGCACCATCCGTTGTTACGCAGAGAGCTTGTCCCATTTAAGCCCAATCTTTATAATTGCCGCTGACACAGTTACAAAAATATCGTTTTACCGGTGAACGTGTTTTTTTAGGCTCATCATATCAAGCAGCTCCTCCGTACAGCAAAAACTATCCTCTACTAAAAAAATTCAAAGCTGTGCAGTGTCCATGACATCTGTGCTCTCATCACTTGCTATCGAATAAAAATCAAAAGCACAAGCTTTGTCCCTCAACTGAAGCGTCAAGTTAACGGACACATCCTCGATCCTCCATGCCGCTGTATTTCTGTATAAACCCGCGTTGCTGAAATCCTGTACTTTTTCTGGGCACATTATTTCTGTGAATTTGACAAGGCGCTGCTTTATGAAATCACCGTCTGTAAACGGGTTGCCGTGCTAGGCAAGAAGTTGAGCAACTTCACAGAACTTTATTGACTTCAGATCTTCTACACCCACTTTCGAGTTTGCGTTTGTTTGGGGCTACCATTTTCACATGACTTGCGGTAAAAGTTTTTGTTAACACTATTATACTAGTCCGTCTCAAATAAAGCACACAATCAGTTCTGTAATATAAAGAAATGGTTCAATTAAATAAGATTATATTTCAATATACAGTTCTGTAATATAAAGAAATGGTTCAATTAAATAAGATTATATTTCAATATACTAGTATTTCTTTATATTACAGAACTGATTGTGTGCTTTATTTTAGTGAAGTCAATATTCTTGCTTAGATGTGTTTTGTCGCTAGTCATCATTAACAAAACAACCACTGTGACAGTGTAAACACATCACCGTTTCATACAGTATTTATTCATTAGACACATAGCATACCACTGATTGAGTGATAATAGGACAAGTGACTAAGTGATGTGATTATATACTTACATTGTCCTGTTTAGACAACAGAATAACAGTTGTTATCGGGCCAATTAATAAATTCTGCCCCTTGCTAAAGGGACATAAAAACCTATGCCAAATAAAACTTGCGAATCAGATGATTCGCTGTGGCGACCTCTGAACAAGGGGGAGGGGGGGCTGAAAGGAAAAGAAGAATATAATATACATATACATATATATATATATATATATATATATATATATATATATATACATATATGTGTGTGTATACATACACATATAGGGTGACCCCAAAAAACAGGAATTTCTGAATTGCGTATTGCTAGACATGAGCAAGTGACCTTGAACAAGTAAATACTTTGCCCTGAAAGGTTAGTCATTTATTCTTAAATGGCATATTTTAAGGTTTCAATTAGTATAAATAAAATATAGTATTGTTAAAAAGTTCCCATTTTTTTGGGTCACCCTGTATATATATATATATATATATATATATATATATATATATATATATATATATATATATATATATATATTAATCTGACCATTGCAGAATTTGAAATGTACTATTGGACGAATGGTACACAGTTTTCATTAAATGTGGCTTGTTCCAGTTCTAGTCTGCCAAAGAAAGAGCGTGGAATATGGCTGATTGGAGGAATTCTGGAAACAATCTCTGGAAGCAAACTTCCTTCAACTCAACAAGTGATTTCTGCGGTTTATATTTTTCATAATTTCTGCGGTTTTATATTTTTATGTTAGATTTAACATTTAATGACCATTTCAGACGTATGCAGAATAGTACACATAATTTTGTAACTTTGGGACGATTGAGCTACAAGTAAAAATTATTATAATACATTTAAACTTTGGCACTGTTTTTCTTTTCATCTTATGAACACATTAGGGGGTAGTACAATAAAAAGTAGAAACTTAATTTTTTTTGTGTGGCACATTATTAGGTTGGAATGATCCTGGGACTGAGCAGGTCCTCCAGAATAATAGGAAATTTGCAGTGGCACTTACCTCTTTGGGACGTGAGCTCAATGCTTCCACAGAGCTACTTGTTTTTCGTTTCGACTGTCACAGGCCTTATTGTAAATGTACTTCGATTTTGAAATACAGTGATACCTCAGCTCACGAACATAATTGGTTCCCAGAAAGTGTGTGTAAGGCGAAAAGTTCATCTTCCGAACATTTATTTCCCACAAGAAACCATTAAAATGAGAATAATCCGTTCCCAGGTCCCCATAAAACATAATTTTCTACTAAATAAGCCTTAAAACTACACAAAAATATACCTTATTTTATGTATAATAAATGTGCTATTGTATTGTAATTAAAGAAATAAACTGTACTGTATAATAAAGTCGTTTTATTTACCTTTGTGATGGTAGTTGATGGCTTGATGGAATGGAGTGGGAGGAGGAGGGAGGGAGGGACTTACTGTTTGGAAGGAGTGTTTGGAAACGCCTACTGTTTGGAAACACCCTTAGCCACACACGCACCCTTAATAGCTTCCTTGTTCTTAAGGATGGGAGCAATGGTAGACTTAGCGTACTGGTACTGGGCCGCTGAGTCACACAAACGCACACCTCGTTCGTGTTTTTCAATGATCTCCGCCTGTGGTGGGGTCTTTTTCGGTCCCATAATAGCAAAAGTACACTCAATATGGTCCAGAATGTCTATCAAACACAAACCACGTCCGCACTCAAAGAAAGGGGGTGACGAACTGGGACGCCGTGAGCGTGCGTCAGCTTCTCGTGGCCGCCACCGTGGCGCTGTTCGACCGCGTGGTTTGGTTCGTCCGCCGAAAACTAGTTCGTCAGCAGAGACTATATGCTCGCAAATTTAATGTTCTTGAGGCGAAAAGTTCGTGAGCTTAAGCGTTCGTCAGCGGAGGTTTTACTGTATCCTCAAGTGAACGGCTTGTGATGGAAATTTGTATACAAAATCACCGGCTCAGGATGGAGCATCAGCTTCTTCTGGAAATGAAATGGGAAAAATACCTCTTCCAGTTAAACACATGAATTGCTGTAAAGGTCACATTAGCAGCCAGGCCAAAGCACGGCCCGATGTACCCACTGGACTCACAAAAACACTGGGCTTTGGAGCAGCGAGAGACAGAAATTTGCAGAAAGGCCAGCACTGCCACAGAGACAGAAAGCACCCTGGGTAAAGACAACAGCAGCCCTCTGCTAAGGGGCCTCCTGGGGACCAGCAAGCACAATGAATCCGTCAGGCCAGAATGAAAACATGCTTAGGAGGAGGAACGCGGGGGTGTCACTGCCATACGGCCCACAGCTGTTCTCTAAAATAGAGAGCGTTCAAGACAGAAAGACAGAGTGAATGCCTGGGGGCTCATGAAGCAAGGAGGAGGAAAAGATGCAGTCATGATACCGTCATTTGAGTGCATGCACACTGCATGCGCGCACATACACACGCGCACGCACACACGGCTAAGCTGGATTCAACCACCCACACTCCTTCACAGACCTAGTTACATTATTACACACTGACACTGATGAACTCTAATTTTTAACTGGGCTTGTTATTCTGGGGCCGGTGGCGTAGTGGTTAGGGTGCTGCGCTCATGATCAGGAGGTTGTGAGTTCGATTCCAACTGAGACCATCATTGTGCTAAGACCCCTGGGCAAGGTCTCAACCACAATTGTGCCTCTGTTCACCCAGCAGTATAAATGGGTACCAGTAAAATATACTGGGAAGGTAACCTGTGATGGACTTGCGTCCCATCCAGGGGGAGTTGAACTCCTGGTCGCTTCACGCTATGGAAACCGGGGATAAGCACCGGCCTGATGAGCCATGAGGCTCGGTGTAAAAACCCAACAGACTTACCTTACCTTGTTATTCTGAGATACTATTCTGAATTGAATTAATGCCAGAAGTGCATTTTAACTAAGCCATGCAAGGTAATGACAAAAAATAATTGAACAGGTCAATAACTGATAAAGTGGTTCATGCTACTAACTTTAAACATTCTGCTTTAATCTTAGCTGTCATGTGCTAATGAATTGCAAAATGATAGCAAACAGAAATGGCTTCCTTAAAAAGAAAGAAAAAAAAAAAAGATTCGTATAAAGCATGTCCAAGTGTGGCTCAGAAATCAGGCACAGAGCGAAAGCCAATGTAACAGATACTGTATACAAAAGCAAAACACTTACAAACTTTGCAAAGTTCCTTGGACATATCTAGGCCACACAGGTTTCCAAATATTAAACAGAAACTTCTATTCCAGGTGATAAGAACTGTCTAGACATGCTGAACAAGTAAAGGAATGTTTAAAAAAAAATACAGTCAGCCAGATCAATTATCAAAGAAGCACGTTGTCAGTCACATTTCTAGCAATCAGGAAAAATACCAACAATCAGATTCATTCCAATTCTGAAACTGTAGCGCGTCCATCCATCCTGAGAAAATGTACCCCATCTGGAACTCAGACTTACAACAGACTCAAGTTACTCAAATTTCAACGAGCTGAAGAGATAACGCATTAAACATAGGGAGAGACAAAGAGAGAAACTTGTGGAGTTAGCACAGACATGCAGTGGTAATAAAGTCTGCATTGTGCCAGCTGTGCTGTCATCTACACAACAGCAGGAAATGGTTCTATCACAGCAGGACAACACCAAAGGCCTTTCACTATTCCGCCACTTCCCTGTGGTCCATTGAGGGTTTTTTCCTCTTCTAAATGCCATCACATAATGTTAAAATGCTATCGACTTTAAACAGTGGCTGCAAATGCAGGATTGTAGCTACCTGCCATCATTAATTATTTAAACGCAGCACTTACAATAACAATCTACAGAGAACACGTTATATTACTGTCAAGCAGATCAAGGTCTCTAAAGAATTCTCTAGCGCTTGTGTAGACTGAGTTATTTTAGTCTTTGCCATCAGGCTGATTGATGTCAGGCTACAGGGTTGAAACAGGCCTCTTCCCTGCACTGCACTGTACAGTACTGTACAGCTTTAAACAGATAAGCTCCACGATTGCGTAGGCCCCCCGCTCTTATCTCCAGCAGGAAGACGAACACCAAGAGGCCCCGTGTGCTATCAAGCCACAGATAAGTGCCCTCTGCCCCTGAAACAAAGGCAGAAAAACTGTCTCGGTCAGATAGGTGAAGAGAAGCGCTGAAGCAGCATTACAGCATTTGAAATCCTAAGACATTATTTTAGATTTTTAAAACACTCTTGCATATTAGTAATTTTATCCTTTTCAATTTTATTTTATACTTTATATTTATACTTCCTTGTGTGATTTACTGCTTTTTAAAGACTTGCTTTAATTTAATTGTATAGATCCTCAATTCTGGAGAAAACTATGAATATTTGAACTCAAGATCAAAACAAATATGTTTCCGCAACTTAAGTCACTTAAATTTCATACCACACACTGCCAAGCAGCAATACAGTCATCCCTTACCACTTCGCGATTTGAGCATCGCGGTCTTGGTACATCGCGGTATTTTAATAAAAAATTAAATTAAATTAAAAAATTGATAAAAAAAAATTCAAAATTCGTGCTGAAACTCACATGTAAGCAAGGGGGAGGCAGGGACCCAAAGCAGGCTGTGTCTATTGTTTCCAAACGACAGACTGAAGTGCCCCTCCTCCCCAGTTCAGGCAGGGACCGCCCACTCAACTCAATCTCGCAAGCTGATTGGCTTAGACGCGTGACGCTATTGCCTCCCGCCCGCTCAACTCAATCTCGCAAGCTGATTGGCTTAGACGCGTGATGATGTTGCCTCCCGCCCACTCAACTCAATCTCACAAGCTGATTGTCTTAGATGTGTGACGCTGTTGCCTCGCACATTCCCGCGGGATTTTTTTTTTGTGATCTTACTACATAGTGTTTGTGAACGTCCTGCACCGCGGAGAGAAGCGATTGTCAGAGGCGAGTACAGTACTTAAAGTATTTATACATAAATTCTATTTAAATATTAATACATTACAGAATTTACATATGCATATAACTGTGTAACGTTTAATATACACTTCTTGATATTGTATAGACGCGAAAACATATAGAAATGAGACAACATGGTGAAGATGGGATGGGGGGGCGGGGCAGAGCGTTCCTACTTCGTGGTTTTTCGAATATCGCAATCAGGTCTGGTCTACATTATCCGTGATATTCAAGGGATGGCTGTACTGATAAACGACCATCATCTATTCCGCCAATCGGTAGCAGTGTGCACTGGTGCCCTTCAAGAGCACAAAAGCCCCCTGATGTTGACTGGCAAGAATAGTGTTGTGTGGCTTGGTCTGAGTTTTCTGTTTTCCTCTTTCATGAACCAAGACTGTATAGAAACATTGGATTTTGTTTTCTGACATCTATATGAATGGACAGCTAACATGCCATGAGGAGACATTTGCTGAATTCAACAAAAAGTGTATTCGAATCAGAATCAGAGATTCATTTTGTGCCCACATTGGAGCTTGAAAAAGCCTTCACACAGAGAAAAGAAATGTGAAAAAGTCACTGGATGAGTTGAGAGAGAGCGAAAGGGAACATGAGAGGAAAAAGAAGGGCAAGTTTCAGCCGCACCGGTAAGACTACTGAAGTACGATCCACGCCAATGGTTAGTGAGTAGTGTTTTATTCATGGTCCTTCTACATATTACACACAATTTACTTCCGCATTAATAGAAATTTGGTTACATAATAAACCAATGTCCTGCAAGACCTTTGGAAACAAATTTGACAATTTTAAGACACTGAACCACAAAATCTGATCCTTTATTGACTATAATTATCAGAATCATTTTTAAACCTTCGCACATACCAGATGTTGCCAATTTTCCCTTTCTTAGTGTTGGGTCATTCTGTGCCACCAGAACGGCTTCAAAGCTGATATTATCGCACTGAAAAGATAAATTCTGTTCTTCTTCCTCTGTTGTTATGGTAATACAAGGTATGATCTGAAAAATGTCTGCATTCCAAAATCTCCAGCGTTGTACTGCAGGGATGAGATCGACTCAGTCTGAGGACTGTAGCGTAGGATTTATGCTACATCATTTTCATACTCATCAGACCATTCGGCATGCCTTGTGGACGAGGTGGCGACAGCCTGGAAAAGAGACTACACCCAAAAGAATAGACTGTTTCAAGGTGAACATACTACGTACAAAAAAAAATGACAATCACACATAACAGAGCCACTAGTATTCCATTACTCTTGTTCCTTTTTGAGACAAACCAGACTTTCTTTTTCCAGAGCCAAGTCAAAAAAAAAAAAAAAAGGCCTAATGACAAAAAAAATAATAATTAAGCAGCAAAAAGTAAATAAGTGATTAAGTAAAGAAGCGGTTTATAGATTGGTCCAAACTTTTAAAATGTTCGGTGATTAATATTAAATTACTTTTATGCAGAAACAACTTTTTTTGTTTTTTGAAAAACAGCTTTTACCCTGCACTGTTTGAAAGTAGAGACGAGTCCATATGTCATACACCAAGCTGATACAAAAAGCATACTTTTGAGACGACGTGGCAAGCATAGTTCTCAAAGCTCAGGCTGTGGTGTTTCAACAACATCTTTAACAGAGTGCAAAGACTTACCATGGATGTAACCATCCTTTTACAAGTATTATCTCACAATCACACAGTGTACTACTTAACCCAACACAAACAAAAGGTGTCTCCTTAATACTGTCCATTTGATGCTTAAAAGCAGTGTAGGTATAATTTCTAAACTTAAAGACATGTAATACAAGGGTTTCATCTGCATGGCTCGGTGAAGGTCAAGAACACTTTCATCTTATTGAAGTGGAATGTTGCTGATTGTTTGGAAAATTAACAGGTACCATGACTCAGATGAATACCCCACTGTCTGCTGAAATGTGTGTAAGGAAACTGCAGATGAAGAAAATGACAAAAAAAAAAAAGAAAGAAATCCCAGCCACTTCAGCTGCTGAAAACAGCAGACCACACAGACCTCCTACAGATCTATAATTGATTTCTATCAACATCCAAATGTCACCTGTTGTTATTCTGCAATTATTTATTACAATACAATATTAAGAATGGCATGGCAGGCTCCACCTTCAGCGTTGTCAATCACATTCCTGTTGTCTGTGTCAGGGCCCATTCATGCTTGTCTAAATGTCACTGGGTAAAGGAGCACTGCTATTTATAGTTGGCAAGATCAGGTGATGAAGGATGGAATGCATTATCAAGGAGGAGAGAACGCATGGGCCTACTTTCTTTCATGACTCTTACTTATTGAAAACACAAAGGAACTCAAACTACCCAGCTAACATTTCTGAAGAGTTATTGCAAAAAACAGTACAATCCCAAGTAGGCAAGCTTTGCACACTGCACAGCTGGTTCAGATACCAAACAGCTACATGATGGTGTGATTGTTGCTGAAAGATTGTTAAAGCGTTTCACTAAATCCATGTTTGTTTTTAAACAAGTAATATTGTTGTTTAAGCATATTTTCCAAGAAAGTCACAGATTAGTTAAGTTTATCATGTCATCTTTAACTAGCAACATCATTTTTTTCCATTGGTACAATGTCTTTTTAATGCAGTAGATCCTGACAGTTTAACACTCCTCTATCTATTAAGCAATGTTTTTGGTTGAAGATTTACAGGTAGAAATAAAGAAATAGACAAAACAGTAACTGGGTGCCCATTCCACACATTACATGTCCAGGATATTTTTCAACCATAGTTGGCATGTGGACAAGCAGCTTCAACAGTGAGAGAAAGAAAATAAAAATAAATCCTTGTCTTCGCTGACTTTCAGATTAATTCATTTGCACCCATTACACTGAAGGAAAATTTGTTTTGCAGATCTGGTTTCATCTTTCATGAAAACACATGGAGCACTTAGTACACATCATTCATCTTAACACTCATTATACAGACAAGTAAAACAATGACAAGGGTGCTCAGGGTACAGTTCCTGCCTTAAAAAACACTAAAAGAAATGACAAGATGAAAAAAAAAAAAAAAAGAGTAGATTAAGTTAGAGCATAGAAAAGCCACCTGTGCAATCGATTTTTTTTGGATCGTTTTTGATCTACTCTATGGGAAAGTAAACATGGCACCAGAGGGAAGAAGCTGAAACTCCGTACAGGGATCCCTCACTTCCGTAGTTAATGGGGACTGAGACCCCCCTCCCCCCCACTGCAACCACCGATTTCCGCGAAGTATGATCGACCCCCCTAACTGACGTATACGTGCATGTGTATGTGTATATAATATGAAGAAATACATATTAAATGCTATAAATTCTCCCAAAATTCCCCATCAAAACTAGTTACATTGTTTTGAGGTACGCATCTGTGTGTACACGCGCACCCTGCGTGAGTGCGTATGTATGTATGTATGTATGTGTGTCGTCGTCTTCTCATGCAATACCATCTGTATGTGTGTGTATTTATATTTTATTTACATCTTATGCATTATTTTTAATGTTTAATTGTGATAAGCATTTCAAGCATTGAATATGTATTTATTGATATTATATACACATATACATGTATGTATATGTCAGTCGGGGGGGGGTTAGTGGGGGTGATCATACTTCACGGATTTCGATGGTCGCGTGGGAATCTCGGTCCCAATTAACCGCGGAAAGTGAGAGATCCCTGTGTGTGTGTGTGTGTGTGTGTGTGTATATATATATATATATATATATATATATATATATATATATAGTCAATAAATATGATCAAAGTTTAATTATTACTATATTTTACTACAGCTTTACTGTATTAATGAGTAAAACTTTCTATAGAATGTGTTCAAGAAGAATATTTTAGTGCATGTAATATCATACATAGGGTTTTAAAACCACATCAATAATTTGCGGATGAAATATCATTCATAGGGTTTTACCTCCGCGTAAATAACTCGCGGAAGTTCGTGATCCAAGGGAAGGGGTGGAACCGAACCATCATGAAAAACGGGGGCCTACTATATGTAATTTTCAAAGCAATAACAAGACATTTGGTTTCAATTGTTAAAAAAAAATAATAATAACTGATCAAAAAAGTTAGGGGTTCAAACCCTCGTATCACTACTCTGCCCTCTGTTGGGCCCCTGGGCAAGCGCTTAACTCGCAAGTTGTTAAAAGAAAAAAAAAGTCGCTCTGTATAAGAGTGTTTGCCAAATGATATAAATGTAAAATTACAAGCATTTATAAAATCAATGACTGATACATGCAAATGTTTGATTTTCTTCAAACAACACGGTTTTTAATTTGGCTTTATAGAGTGTGTGTGTGTGTGTGTGTGTGTCTGTGTGTGTGTGTGTGTGTGTGTGCATAACAAATGTCACCCAAATGGCACGATTATTCAGTACAAAGAAATGAGGTTTAAATGTTTTATTCTGTGGTTAAAGACAGTGAGGATAGTGCCTTTTTATTTTTGTTTGGTTGTATAAAAATAACAACAAAATAAGCTCCCTTCTAGGACAAGAATTATGGATTAAGTACTAGGAACCACTTTACAAACAACTCTTTCATTTTCATCCATCTCTGAGCTTGGATTACTAATTTGTTTATTTCTCATCAGCCATGCCAGGTGTCAAATCAAGATTAAACTTGATTTCCACACATTCAGAAAATGCAGAACAAACTGACCATAGAACAAAACAACGAACAGACAGAGACACAGCTATCATTCATGCTGGAATAGAAAACTGCAATGTAAGCACTGGCATGCGTGGAGCACTGGCTGCATTTTTTTCATGCCAATTACAAAGCCCACACCCAAATACACGTGCATGTACATGACATCTCGTGAAAACATGCCAATCCAACAACGGTTTATTAAAACACATGCAATGGAAACAAACATTGGTGGTCTAAAACTTTTTAAGGGGGAAAATTAAACTGCTGTGGACTTTTAAAGAGCATAGTGCTCCATCTGGTTACAGAACCTTTGAAGACGGTGCCTCTTCCTGCATGCTGGGTAAAAGTGTGGCCTCTGTAGAGGCTGCCTGATGTGGCCTGCTCTGGTGTGTTCACATAATGCCACAGTATGCCTCATCAGGAGCCACCATGATGCTATTGCTTCATCTCTTCTGAGAAACCCAAACGCGTGCTGGCCTATTGATGTGTGTTAGCCACAGCTATAAAACAGGCTCTTTCTGCTGCGTCCACAGTCACTGGGAGACAGGGTTTAAATGCTGTTAACTTTGTAATTAGCACTTTTTCCACCATTTTAGGTTATGGGGCTCTGGCGAAGAGTATGAATGTGAATTTCTCTCCAGGCTCTTTATTTACAAATGATAAGAATACAGGCTGTAAACAGCAAGATTAGCTTTAAATATCTATCCATAACATGTCAAGTTGTATTTGGAATACATTCTGCGCTTCGCAGTGCCAAAACAGAAAGTTCAATTCAAACAGCACATGGGCCCTTCTTATCCTCCGATGAGATTAGTTGAATTAGACATTACGAAAAGCGCACAAATGAGACAAAAGCATCATGCAAATCAGCATAGAAATTACCCTAACGGAATTTCCATTATGCTCTGAAGCTTTGTTTAGGCTCGTCCCTCTTGCTTTCCGCCTACAAATCTGTTTCCATTGAGAAGAATTTTCCAGAGCAGGCAGTGAACAGTGATATTTTCATGACCTCACAGAGCTCATAACTTTAAACATCACAAAGTACAGACCTAGAAAATAATAAAGCTGGTGTTTCCCCTCAAGTACTTTAATTTAAATGCACTGTTGGTTCATTTAGCAGTTACAGGGAGAACGCATGCCTTTACACTGTTCATTATGAAAAACCAGTCATTTCACACATTCTGTACTGCTTTTCCAGCGACTCCAACAAGAACGAATACTTTGGCAGGTCACAATTCATTCAGGCCTTTGGTTTCAGAGACTGATTATCTTAAATCTGGCATGCTGGCACACTTTTCCTATAACACACAGCTGGTCATTAAAGAGGTGGTAACTCCTACGATGGGATGCTTAATATGCTAACTAATAAACAACAGGAATGAGAAAGGCTTTGCAATTGTGCTTACAACAACCCAAATCTGCAAACAGTGGAGTGCGTGTGTGGGATGGCAACAACTTTTACAGTTGTCTCGATGTATTTGTTACAAAATTCTAAATAAAAAAAGTACAATAATGGTAACAAAAAAGTATCTTGTCCCATTTGCATCAGCCAAGAGCAAGAATCACCTGAGGTGGTTAGATGGATTTCCAATCTTCACTCTCCCAGGTTCAAGAGATGCTTTTCTGCTCACCACACTTGTATTGAGTGATTAAAGTTGATCCAAAAGTAATCAAAAGCATTTTTTATTCCTTTTTAATTTAAGGCTGTGAGATGTTGCCAATCCTGAATAGTTCTATAGATGGTGAACTCTAAATAATTCACATTACAATAGGCCCTTGACTATTCGCGGATTGCCGAGCAACTGTCACGTGATTCAAATTCAGCCAATGGCTATCCTCCTTCCTGCTGAATGGTTGAGATGATGTATACGCCCTCTTTTCCTCATTCCCAAACAAGTTGTCAATGAGCCTTTTTTTCTATTTTTTTTTTTAAGTGTTTTAATGACCAGTTAAGCTCTATGATGCCACTCAAACGCCGGCTAGGCGCCAGAAAAAGGTAATGACGTTGGATGTCTCTTCTAAAGAAATAAGACTTTCTCCTGAAGAAACGACAGTTTCCTCTGAAGTGCCTGAAGAGGAATAATCATCTGAACTGTTGTAAAGAACTGTAGTATTAAAGTCTTTTCAATTATTATTCCAGTACAGTCCCTAAGTTCATGTTTAGAATGGTTGTGTGTCTGTTTTCTCCCTGCTCCGGCTGAGGGGCGTGGCTGAGCTGCTTGGGCTGAATGCAGGTCACAGCTGAATTAAGTCCTCTCATCTACTCCCTATAAACACAAACCGCACACTCGCCTCAATTAAAGCGCGCTGCTCACTTGAAAGATCGGCTGTCCGGATAAGCCGCACTTCGGTCTCGCAAGCTCCATGTGTCACTTGCAACAAGCGCCTCACATTCAAAGGTGAAGGACTTAAGAAGCACTTTAATTGAGGTGAGCGTGCGGTTTGTGTTTATAGGGAGTAGATGAGAGGACTTAATTCAGGTGTGAACTGCATTCAGCCCGAGCAGTTCAGCCAGGGCTGAGAGAAAACAGACACACACACAAACATTCTAAAAATTAACTTAGGTACTGTACTGGAATAATAATTGAAAAAGGCTTTAATACTACACCTCTACAACAGTTCAGATGATTATTCGTCTTCAGGTACTTCAGAGGAAACTGTTATTTCTTCAGGAGAAAGTCATATTTCTTCAGAAGAGACATTCAATGTCATTACCTTTTTCTGGTGTTTAGCCGGTGTTTGAGTGTCATCATAGAGCTTAACTGGATAATATATACATACAAAATGAAAATATATACATAAGGTTTGCTGTATAATGTTTATGTATTTTATTAATAAATATCACAGTACAAAATTAAAAAGTTTTTCTTAATCATTACTACATTTTACTACATTAATACTGTATTAATGATAGAATGTGATTCAGAAGCATATTTTAGCATATGTAATAGATTTTTAGAAGTATTAGAAGTATTTTACTTCCGGTCGATCATTCGCGCATGTAATATGATACATGGGGTTTTTACTTCCGGGTACAGAACTCGCGGATTATCTTCATTCGCGGGAGGGGCCGGAACCAACCCGCCGAGAATAACAAGGGCCTACTGTATACTGGCAGGCATTGCAGCATCCGTTGCAAAATTATTTTTTAACTTTGTGTAGAAATTAAAAAAATGACAAAACTTTCTTTTACATGGTCGAAGGTTTTAAAATAGTGGAGGGGGGGACTTGTCAAATCAAATTGAGCAAATTTATAGTTGTAATACTTATAGAACTGCAATACAAATCAAATCAGCATCTAAATATCATGACATGCTTGTATTGGGTTTTCACAGTGATTCCCAGCCCTACATACAGGTGCTTCTAATAAAGTGAATAGTGGGTGTATATGACATTTCCTTCAAACTAGTGCTTCAGTGATGACTAAAATTTGAAGAAAATGTTATCATCTCAAAAATTGAGGTAATAACCCATGGTCCACATACATGGTTACAAATTAGAGTTACAGTACTATTATACAGAATCTCAATATCAAATGTCTGCTTAATATTAGTACAACAGTGAGAATCACTTACCATGAAGGCAAATCTCGCAAATATAGCCTTTCTATTCAAATCGATGTACTTTAAACTTTACATATAAACTTGTTACTTTGTGCATGTCAGCAGCTTGTTTTACGATTCAATTTAAACAGAATAAACAACCAGATCAACTAACTGAAGTGATTAATCAAGGCATTAAATCTCATTTCTTGGTGCTGCAGTGCGGCACTTAAAAATATCATATCGCTGAGTGAAATTTCGGAAGATGAGAGCGTGCTCAACATTTTGGATCGGTTTCTTGCTCTGAAATCTAATAGCCTCTGAGATAAATGTGATGCTGTACACTACCCACAAACTTTTCATGAATTATTCAAAACCATCTGCTACCCAACTGGAGCTGAAAAGGGATTTGGGATACTCTGAATCTCTATGCTCCTGTTCATCCTGAGGCTTTGATTCCTTTTGCTCAGGTTCCGCTGTACTGTTAGAATGTTTTACAAATCTAAAAGCTGGGTAATGCTGTAGGTTTCAAGAAGTGCTGAAGAACTGCAATCTACAAAAACAAGTCTTTCATGTAGCATGTATCCATACACATAGACGCATACCCTCCATGAGATTTTGTCAAACAATGTGTGCGTATATGAAAGCAGCCATGTAGAACGATGACCCTGCACCGACTCACCTGGCACTCAGTTGTGTTTGACCTAAGCTTAACTATTTGTCCAGACCATGTAAAACCAGGCCTTGGTTCATGGCAGATTAAACAGCCCAAAGCGATCTATGGCCAGATATCCTCTAATAAAATCTGGGTGTTAAATAAACGATGCTGTGGAGCTTGGAGCGCCTGTGGAGCTCTAACTAGCTCTGGCCTGGCTTCAGTCGTTGCACAGCCTGTCTTTGTGTTTATGTTTGAAGCAGGGGAGTTGCCTTCATGACGATTTATTGACGCAAGATCCCCTCGACTGTGCCTGCCAGCAATTAATCACGGCAGGAGAGGGGCTTGTTCAGGCGAAGGTCTGAGAAAAAGAGCGTAAGCTCGACAAAGCTTAAGCCAGGCATGAAACCCTGCAAAATCAGTGCATTCACTCGAGCCAGGATCACTGCCCAACAAAATGCCTTGTGTTAAAACTCACCAATCCTATAACTCTGCAAACAGAATTTAATTGCTGAACAAAGTAACTTTCATACAATGTAAGTCTCTTTATGAAAGAAGTGCTGAAATAAATGTGTGTATTATTTGCATTGTAAAACTTGTCAGTTCAGCTGTTAAGACAGCTGCCCATGTTTGATGCAATCTGAAAACACAGTCCAACTTTAGCTGCTAGATAAACTAATCCTGGACACCAGTGAGTAACAGATCCTGCTGTGCTTCCTGCTCTATTTCCTATTGCTTAAGGCATCTCTCTGAAGGATTATCTGTTGAAATTTGATTTAATGCTAACATGACTGCTGATAGCTGATGGACAAGAGCAACTCTTCCTTATGCACTGATAATGAAGCAGTGGTTAGCAGCTGCCTCATAGCTCGAGTCCTCTGCTTGATTCCAAGCTCAGGTTACTATATCCTCATGGGTTTCCATCAAGGTTTCTCCAGTGTCCTCCCAGGTCCCCAAAACTTACTGGTGTTCCACCCAAGGTGCATTCCTGAAACAAGTTCTGCCCAGGGTTGCACTGTCACAGTGTATATTGGAAGGTTCCAGGTTGACTTCTTGTATCTATTACAGCCTCTGCAATCATGTTTCCACCACTGACTGTGTACTGAAATGGACAGGACACTGCCATTGTCTTCTACATGCTACAGAAATTAAACCACACCCCTTCATTAGATACAATTGAACAGTCACATTCTCAAATTCTCTTCGTCACACATACAGCTGGAGATATATATAGGGTTAGAGATTAACATAGATGCATCAAATGAAGACTTCGATATGCACTGGAAATTCATAGAGTTTTTCCATAGTTTAAATGACAGCAGCTGGAAGCAAATGAGAGTTGAACACTCATGATTTGGGATACCTACCTCAGGATGAAATCTATTCTAACATGGGGTACTCACATAGTACTCTTGTAGATAACCTTCAATCGCTAGATGGATGGGTGCCATTCAAGCTAAAATAAGATAGGGAATATTATCTTTGTGTTTGCATTTGTTTTTATATTACAGATATACAGTGGTGCCTCAACTTACAATAGTCCCAGCAAACGAGAAATCCAGGTTACGAAAAACATTTTCCAAAATTTTATGTCTCTGTATACGAAACAAGTTCTTACAAAAATGCGCCAAACACGCCATTCAAACATTCAAA
The DNA here is from genome assembly GCA_024760905.1 of Plotosus lineatus. Classification (NCBI taxonomy): domain Eukaryota; kingdom Metazoa; phylum Chordata; class Actinopteri; order Siluriformes; family Plotosidae; genus Plotosus; species Plotosus lineatus. The sequence continues at coordinate 43,102,469 of CM045729.1, read as the reverse complement.
CAATGCACAAGCTGCTCTCTCATTGACTATTTCCCTACATTCCGCCCCGCTGGCCTCCCATTGGCTAGGAGGGATGATGCATCTCCCATAATGCTTTTCGTGTAAAAGACAGAGTTACTGTTGTTTCATGAGTTTTTTGAGTCATTGCAACTTTATTTTTTGACTCAGGCTTTTAACCTTCCATAAACATTTGTAAGATTATAACTCTGCTAAGAAGACATGATCAACACACGTGCACACACACATGCGCGCACACATGCACCCACGCACGCATGTGATTTCCGGTGAGAGTGAAAAGAAGAAGCGGGCTTGTGGCATGCGGTTGAGTGATATCGCAAAGGAATATGGCCAAACTCGTCTACCATCGGTACGATATTGAAGCAGAATGAGGTCTTAAAAGGTATGTTTTCATAATTTTTAAAGGGTTTAGGGGTAGTATTGGGGGCCTTGGAACAAATCACACGTTTTACATGTAAAATGCGGTTTAATTTATGACAAATACAGGTTAAGAAAAAGGCTCTGGGACGAATCAATTTCGTAAAGTGAGGTACAACTGTACTCAAGTAACTTGCTTTATGAAATTAATATGTTCCGAGGGTAAGCTCATAAGTCAAAGCCCATAAAAATCCCATAGGAAATAATAGAGAACCGATTAATCCGTTCCAACCCCCTCCCATACTCATATAACCTGAAACAAACACGTACATTTGACCTAATATATTCAACATAAACATGTAAAAGCAATAAATATTTCATATTAATAATAATAATAATAATAATACATGTATATTAACATTAAAAATAATTAATAATAAAACAAGAATTAAAAATAAGTCAACTAACCTTTCCAATCATCGACTGCGGCAAAGATGTCACGTGGGCAGGCACAAGGCGGTGCGTAACAGAGGAGGAGGAGAATTTTGTGTATGTGCACACTACGAATGCCAGCGACAAAAGGCTCGTAGCGAGCTCCCACAAGGCCAGTGCTTCTCAAATAGTGGGGCACAGTGTGATGCCAGAGAGGGCGCATATGACCCTTGGGAACATGTTTTTTTTTTTTTTCGCCATACTGTACGAGAATTAAGTGTAATTGCCTCCTTTAATTACATCCTCTACAGTAGGTGGCAGTGGTGTAGGGAACACAGTGGGAGCGCAACTGCCACCTACTGTAGAGGATGCGCAATTACACTACGTGGCAGTGGCACTTTCACTGTGATCCGTATGGTGTAAGGAAAAATCACCAAGCAAACGATATGAAGTGCAGTAAACAATATTTATAGTCGCACGCGGGGCAGGCTTGAAATGTTTTTTTTTTTCTTCTTATAGGGGCATCACATAAAATAATTGAGAGGAGTAAGGAGGAATACACGCGGAAGAATACAAGGCTAATCGGCCCAGAAAAGCCATTTCCCCATCAAAGCTCGTAAATCAAAATTTGCACATTGGATGGGGCAGATTTTTGGTGGGATCAAAAATCGTATTGTGGAAAATTTGTTATTAGAGACACTCGTAAGTCAAGGTACCACTGTGTATCCATACATAGCTTTGAGAAGGAATTTCTTACAACTTTCCCCCTCATGATTGTTTTCATTCACTGCACTGTTCCCATTTACAATTGGTTTGTGTACCTTGTCATAATATGAGTTCCACTTGGCCTCATCCCAGTTAATTTTTTGTTTGGGTTTTTTTTTTTTTTTTTTTTTTGCTAATACGGAGTACTGATTTTTAAACTAGCACTAGCCTGAAACTATGACATGGTCTCAAATCAGACTTGGCATAATTTATTATCCAGTTCACTATTCTATGCAGTTGTATGAACATGTTAGGTTGACTGACATGGCACAGACTTTGCATGTGAACACAAGACAAATTGTTTTAATGCCTACTCTGTTGCCCACCATAACTTGGTGACAGAAACTTGCAGAGAGCAGATCAGTGACTAAGAGGATGGCTAGACTAGCTCTAATATCCAAATTGTATGGAAAGTGTGAGTGAGACTTGCATCCTTCCACAAAATATTACTCTTGCTGGTTTTTTTGGGGTGGGGTATGGCTTTGTATATTTCTCATGAGACTGCTAGAGAGCGGACAAAACAATGATATAACAAGAGATGAAAATAATGTCTGAAAATGTCATCATCAACATCATCTTCTGCTTAATCCAGGGTGAAGTCACGGGGTCTGCAGCCTAAGCAATGAGGTGCAAGACGTTCCTCTCCCCAACTGCTTCCTCCGTCTCTTCTGGGGGTACACCAAGGCGTTCCCAGACAAGCCAAGACACAATGCCTCCAGCATTTTCTAGATCAACCCCAGGGTCTCTTCCTGTTTGGATACACCAGAAACACCACACCAAGGAGGCGTTCGGGGGAAATTCTAACCAGATAAACGAGCCACCTCAACTGGCACCTCTCAACACAGAGGAGCAGCGGTTCTACTCCAAGATGCTCCTGGATGGCTGAGCTTCTCACCCTGTCTGAAAATGTAAGTGATTAAAACACTTTCAGTACAGTGAGGCTTTTTGGCTCAGAAAATGGCAAACTCCTGAGGATCATCTACTGTGTGGTAATACAAGTTGATACATTTAGAAATAAATTTCACTGCTAAACAATTGCAAGCAAAGCCTGTACCATGGAAACCAAAACATCCACATCTTATAACAAAAGTGCATGATTTAAATTCCAAAGGACATGCAGGGAAAAAATCCAATCAACACAGCAAGCATCAAAAACAGCCAAAGATCAGATACCAGTGTACTCTTAATATGGAATGAATGAAGGAAAAAAACAAACAGATATTCAAGGTTAAAACTCCATGTAATGTAGATTTAGGGGACAATTATTAGGATGAATGTTTCAGCTCTTCAAACTAGCCAATGTATAAACACTATTTTCTAATCAGTATCATAATCATATACAAGGCTTTCTCCTGATTTACAATCTCAGAAAAGAAAAAAAAACAATGGTAGAACATTTTATGCATGAACACTGTCCTAATTAGAACATGAGCCCATTAGTAATAAATGGAAACCCGGTTAACTTTTGAACTACAAACTTTCCAGCCAGAAAAAGACAGAAAATTAGGGGGGGAAATGATGCCCTAGAAAGTAAGCTCTTAATATATACAGGACTCTTTAACCCCAATATGGCAGTGCTGAGAATATTCTCAAGAATGGAAATGAGAGCCTTTACTCTAGTAATGCAAAAAGGAAAATACAAAAAAAAAAATTAAAGAAACAAAGGTAACTATTGAAAAAAATAATAATTCTGCCTATAGTAATCTCATCTGTTTGATTTACTGAGAGATAACTCCAATATATTGCTGCCATCATCTTCTCTGGCTTTATCCAATTAAATTTTATTTTCAAAACAGACATTCACACAAAAGTTCGAAGCTCAGCATTTCTAGACTCTAAACTCGAAAAAGTGTGAATTTCTCTCCTATGCAAAAATAAAGCCCTGAGTTCTACATATAAACTCACTGTCCACATGGCCACTCAATGTCGAAAATATACACCTCCTCTCCACTGTAAATAAGACTATAGCAGTGTTTTTCCCCCAGTGCGGCTAACTGGGTTATCAAAGGCGGGCCATGTCTCTCACTGTCTATGGTGAGAGGCATGTAAAAGAACCATTGCTGACTTTCGGAAAGAGTAGCTGCAAAGTCGTCAGCGTGTTTCTATCCCTTGCTAAAAGGGTTGTGACAGGAAGGGCATCCGACGTAAAAATCTCTGCCAAATTAAACGTGCGAATCAAAATGATTCGCTGTGGCGACTCCTGAGTAAAAGGGAAAAAGCCGAAAGGAAGACAGACAGCAGTGTTTACTTTAGGTAAAGCAACACAGGCACAGATTAGTTAAAACTGGTAACACTGACCATACTGCTAGCGGTTTTGTGAAAGTAAATGCATCATGAACACAGATTCACATCATTGTCAGCTGGCTTTCAAAACAAATTCATACTTGTCGCATCCGAATCAAGTCAAATGCAGATATTTTTGAGCACCAAACTCCCAACTGCTCTCCAGGCACCCCAATGTGTGGTGCAGTCTACTGCTCCGAGCGTGTGCACACACACACACACACACACACACACACACACACACACTTTAGATGGGTTAAATTCAGAGGAAATAATTTCCTTTTATTAATACAGGATGTCAAAATCATTTTTTTTTTTTTTTTTTTTTTAGAAAGCAGCTTTACAGAAATCCGGACATATCATTAATACCCATTAAAAGTCCTCACTAATAAGCATAACCATAGGTGACAGTTATAATGGAAAACAACTTTAAGATGACCCTAAGTATAAAGAGTCGAGATGGAACCAAACCCATCGATTCATAGTGAGAGCATAAATCTTTACAGTACAAACCTGTTGACGAAAAAAGGCCCAAGACCAAATGATCTTGGTTTTTCAGCAATCCAAACTCTCAATAATAAGACTTTGCCTGTACTGTGGCCTCAGCTAACCAACCCTGTGCAGTCCCTGCTGCTCTGAAATCTCTGTTAACATTCCTAATTCAGAGTAGCTGGGTCTCTGGCTCTGTCATACATCATTAGTGCCAAGCTTTTTGGGGCGGTAAAGCCTGTAGATTAGTGGCACTGACGTCAAGCAGACTGCTCCAACTAGGCAGCCCCCACAAACTGGGATGCAAAAAAAAACAAAAAAAAAAACACCAAAAACCTGTATTACAGATAATGGGCTCCATGACCCAACAAAGTAGCCACTGTTGAGGTGGTACATCTGCACTCCATTGAACTATTACCACGAGGAACTTTAGGTGGAAGCTAAAATTAAGACAGAACCTCATAGAAACTGCCAGGAACCACCAGTGTGTAAATGCAGGGTATTTACAGAGTATAACCCTAGTGGGAAGCAGGAGGCGAAATATCAGCCACAAACATAACCAGGCCATAAGTAGAACAATAAGCAATAGCAAAAGACAAATGCACTGAAAAGCATGGCCTGGGACGGAGTGTAAATGTTTGCGGATTGGGTGGAGAAATTGTAGAGATTGATGAAGGGCTAAATGTGGGAAGTAATGGTGCCAAATTGCCGAAACTCAACACCCATAGGAGAAGCAAATGCTGTGTAATTTTTAGCAGGCTTGAAAGATTATTAATTTGCACACTGCATAACAGTATCCCGATATAGTTTTGGATGAACTGCATTATAAACTCTGCAATAATTTGTTCTCCATAGCAGATAGATTCTCTAGTGACCGAGCTGTGATTCAAGAACATCCCTACACTCCGCTTAGATCGAAAAATGATGCAATCTGCCATGTGAATAGAAACATGCTTTAAGACACAGTGTTAGGGAGCATTTACACATGGGAAACCCATTCATCAAAGGAAATAAAGTTTTTGGGTTTTTTTCTTCCTATGCATTAGCTTTGAAACTCACTGTTCAATGGATGGTGAAATCAGTGGCTCGAAAGTTACAAGAAGGCTCCAGGTTTGAGTTTCAGCCAAGGGGCTTTTGTGGTGGACCTTACATGTTCTCCCTGTGCTTGTGGGGGTTTCCTCTGTGCACTCTGGTTTTCTTCTCCTGTCCAAAATACATGCAGAATAGGGACACTAGCTATTTTAAACCATCAGTGTGAATGTGGATGTGAGTGTGAATGGTTGTTTGGGTCGATGGTTGCCCTACAATAGTTTAATTAACTGTTCAAGTTGTGTACTTTGCCGTTTACCCAAAGTCAGCTGGAATTGGCTCCAGCATCCCTTTCTACTGGGATTGATAAGGAGTATAGATACTGGGTGGTTGTGATGGCCTGACGAGCTGTCCAAGGTGTGCCTCACCCTCATCCAGAGTTGGCTGAGATGAGCGTCAGGCCCTCCATGACCTGAATTTAGGATAAAGTGGATTTGAAAATGAAGGAATGATACTGTATGGATGCACACAGATTAGTTATGTTAATTCAATGTGAATTGTAAATGATTGCCTCCTCAAACATACATTTAGGAGTTCTGAAATATGTGGTCATATAATTAAGTAGGTTTTAACAAGTCTTGGCAGAATTTACACCGATTACATTAACATAAACTGACACTGCCAGAACTCCTCATTATTTGTTTTTTACTACATATTAAATAAATAAAAAAAATCAAACATTCTCACTCTACTGATACAGACAACAAAATCACTGTTTTACGATGTGATTTTGAAAACCAGACAAAAAATAGTGTAATCCTTTAATAATAGTGAAATCCAGCTTGTTTTGCATTTGATAAAAACAATATTAATGCTGCATTCAATTGTAATTCTCAAAATCCAACTAGGAAAAGTTACAGAAAACACCCCAACTCGAAATTCACTTGTAAACTTGATGAATAGGAGTCTCCTCAGCCATGGGATCTTTTCCAGTTTTTTGACCTCCATCAAAGTAATATGGCTAAACACAAGATCAGAGGTAAATGATGTGGCACTCTTCCCAATAAATAAAACATACTGTACAAGCATTTTCTTCAGATCAATCAATATACAGGCACATTTGCCTGTAACATCTATAATCCCAAGTATACTGATCTCTGTCTGACAACAAAAACATGACTAATCACACATACTAAACTACATAACCTGCTTCTTGCTAACAAAAGTCAAGCATGGCTGTGTAAACCCTGTTCTCCTTCATGTGCTATGTGTGCTAATATGGAAACTGTTGCTGTGCCCTGAGAATTACCACTTATGTGCCAAGTCAAATGCAGCGGAAGACTAGGAGATGTGAGTCAAGATTTGCACAATCTGTACGACAATGCAGTGGTATCTCAACTTACGAATGTCCCTAATAACAAATTTTACATGATACGAGCTTTGACCCCACCAAAAACCTGCCCCATCCAATGAGCAAATTTTCGACTTACGAGCTCTGCTGGGGAAATGGCTTTTCCAGGTTGATTAGCCTTGTATCCTTCTACGTATATTCATATCTGGTCCTAGAATACATTGTGCAGTGCTTCTCAATTATTTTCTGGTATCCCCCATAGAAGAAAAAAGAAAAAAAAAATACATTTTTTAACAACAAAAAACCACCCACACCCGCGTGTTTACTGTTTACTCGGTGCTTTTCCCCTGCATCATAGAAAATACAGTGAGAGCACAACTGCCACCGAGTGTAGAGGATGCGCAATCACACTTATAAAGTTGCTCCACCAGTATACTACAGCATGTTAAAAAAGCATGTTCATCGCGGCATTTGTCACGTACACAAAAGTTTTTCTTTTATGTGGTTCGGATTTTGTGATTTTTTTTTTTTTTAGTCTTATTTTTTCTTGTGCATATCCCAGTGTTTCTAAAATGGGTCGTAAGAAGGTGGCTGATGTATTCAAGAGAAGAAAACTGATTTCTCTTGAAACAAAGCTTGAAATCATAGCTAAACATGAAAAAGGAGTCCGCGAGACCAATATGTGTAAGGAGTATGGGAAGAATGCATCGACCACCTGTGCAATTCTCAAACAGAAGGCCATGTTGAAGAGTATTAACCAGCAAAGGGAGTTACTATTTTATCTAAAAGAAGATCAGGACTCAATGATGAGATGGAGAGGCTTCTTCTATTGTGGATTAAGTCAAAAGAGATCAACGGCGATGGGAGTGCGGCCAAGCAGCAGAAGACAAGTGATCAAAATTAGTGAAGTGAAATAAAACAGTGAAAAGCTCCAAAAAATTAAATAAATAAATAAAAAGTAAAAAGAAAATTAGTAGGGTAAGTTAATGTTAAGTGCTATTATTAAGTTCAGAAGCACTTATTGTATTGTTTATTGACTTATTGCTTATTCTTGTTTTATTTTTATTTATTGTTAATTACAGTATTATTAGTGTTACTGTACATGTGTCATTATTGTGAAATGTTTATTGTTACATGTTTATCTTAAATATATTACATCAAATACACATGTTGGTGTCAGGTTATATGACTTTGGAAGGGGTTGGAACGGATTAATTGGTTTTCTCTTGTTTCCTATGGGAATTTTTGTTTCATCTAACGAACGTTTCCACTTACGAGCTTGCCCTCAGAACGGATTAATTTCCTAAGTCGAGGTACCACTGTACTTAAACAATTTACATCCAAGCTTATGAAAACAGACTTAAGAGTTAATCACCTACTCATGAACAAACTTACCATAACATTACGAAATCCTATTATAATGGTCTCGTTAAACTCGGTGGCTATCAATGGCTGATACCACAATTTCTTAGTAACCATGCAAGACCTGCTTTGTGAAAAATCTCAGAAATAGAAGGTATTAGTGAATATTTTCTCCATACAGCTTTCCGATTTTAATTCGTAATTTTTTTGTTTGTTTTACATAATACCCTCCATCTAGACACGTGTGCTTCGAGTGTCTAAAAAAGAAATTATAAAGAAACCAAAAAAGAAAGATATTACTCAAAGGCAAAATACAGCAAAAGCATGTAATATTAGACCCCAGTGCATAAACAAAAACACCCTTTAAGAAGAATGCTCTAGTTTCAAACCATCACCAACTGTCCATGCAGTGTGTGGAGTATACAGGCACTGATCATTTCCCAGTTAATTTCAGCCTTATATACTTTATTTTTTACGGAGGGTTAAACATAAGTCTGCCGTCAGAGTCAGTGCAGCTCAAATAGGTCATGCTATCACTAAGCTGAAAGATTCACTCCAACAGCATTTAAAATACACTTCAAAATCCCTAAGTGCTGATACATCATGAAGGATACATCGATCTGAACGCATTTCATGCTCCAGGAAACCACCAAGAGGAACTACACCATCATCCAACAATACAAGATGAGATTTCCATCCGACAATACAAGAAACCTGATAAAACATCTTAAACCCAACCCAAAGAGCACACTGCAGCAAACCCCAGCTTTGAAAGAAAAAAATGGCTACAGATACACGAAGAAAAAAACACCATGTTGTGTGGAAAGTCAAAAACTCTCAGGAACGGACAATGACAGGATAATGGTGCAATGAAAATGGGGCAGTGGTGGCTCAGTGGTTTAAAGCACAGTGTTGCTGATCAGAAGGTGGAGAAGGTTGAAGTTGTTTCTTTTGGAATGTCCTAATACCACTAAACTGCCACTGTTTAGCAGGGCTCATAACCTTCAACTTTCCATGGTATAAATGAGATAAAAAATGCAGGTTGTTCTGGATAAGGGCATCTGCCAAATGCCATAAATGTAAATTTTAAAAAATGCTTTAGATCATAGTTGTAAAAAGTATGGGTGGAGTGCCGAGTGAACACAGTACTACTTATCGAGAACATGAAAACTTCACTCAGTTGGCTATGAGGACCTATGACTGCATCTCCACAAGGTGGTCTGGTTTCCTCCAAAAGGTTTTCTAAATTGTCCACAAATGTGAACGTGATTGTGTACGTTTGTCTAATAGCTTTGTAAAGAATTGAAAGCCTGCCCATGATGTACCATGGTGTGCCTCTTACCCGAAGTAAGCAGTCTGTTTTGCCCCACAACACCAATGGATGAGTGAAACAAAAACTTACCAAAGTTAAAAACAAACCTAGTGCAGACTATGCCCCTGAACATATAGTAATGTTTTTCACAAATTATGTAAACCAAGGAAACATGATGTTCTGTGGATGATTCAAACTTCTTTTGGGAATCAGCAGTGTACAGCTCTCAAGTTATCGGTTATCTGGTTTGAGTAAATTATCAAGTCACCCTGAGTTAATGATTTGTAATTTAAAGAGTAAAATGTAGTTGTAGTTTCCTTTCGGCTTTTTCCCTATTTCTGGGGTCGTGCCACAGCGAATCATCTGATTCGCACATTTGATTTCACATAGGTTTTTACGTAGGATACTATTCCTGACACAACCCTTTAGCAAGGGATAGAAACAAGCTAACGGCTTTGTGGCTACTCTTTATGAAAGTCAGCAATGGTTCTTTTACATGAACCTCTCACCATAGACAGTGAGAGACATGGCCGACCTTTGATAACCCGGTTAGCTGCACTGGGGGAACAGTGAAAACCCTGTGGAGAGCGGGACTCGAACCCCCAACCCTAGGATCAGCGATCCAACGCCCTATACCACCAGGCCACCACTGCCCTCAATTTAAAGAGTATAATATGCAATTAAAAAACAAAAATAGATATTCCTTGAAATACCAGCCACACATTTATGCTCAATAAATTTGGAAATGATAATCATTGATAAATAAGATTTGGCTTGGTCATCCCAACAAGACAAAACCAAGTAGGTAATAGATTCCAGTATCTCAGCACTAACAGTAAATAAGACTAACACTCAAAAACTTCTGGAATTCATCGCCTCCCTCATAGAGTCTGAGGGAGTTCTTTAAGAGAGCTCTTGAAACACAGACCAGGCCAGAAAAGGTGGCAGAATTTAGTTAAAAGCATGGTAACACTCTTAATACATTTAGTCTTATCTGGGTTCAAGGTCATCCCCCACAGATCCACTGTACACTATGGAACTGAGAAGGACAGAGAGCGTGATGTGAGGACGGTGGTGTCCTTTTCTAATTAGCAGAATGTGAACACAAAAAATTAACTTGCTTCATCGCATCCTGGCTTCAGTGAATAATTTCACCTGGATACTGTAGAACTGCTGCTGCAGTCATAAACACTGTCCTGTTCTCAGCCCAGACATCGTTCAGAATCTCTTTCCTCTCAAAGCTTCTTCCACAATCATCACAACGATCTGTTCCTTTAATTACAGATCGCAATCCATTTATATATATAGTGATACCTCACTTTACGAAATTAATTCATTCCAGAATGAACCAGTGGTTTCGTAATCTGGATTTTTCGTAAATTGAACCGCATTTTACATGCAAAATGCATGATTCGTTCCAAGGCCCCCAATACTACCCCCTAAACCCTTTAAAAATTATAAAAGTATACCTTTTAAGGCCTCCTTCTGCTTCAACATCGTACCGGAGGTAGACGTATTTGGCCATATTCCTTTGCGATATCACTCAACCGCATGCCGCGAGCCCGCTTCTTTTCACTCACACCGGGAATCACGTGCGTGTGTGTGTGTGTGTGTGTGTGTGTGTGTGTGTGTGTGTGTGTGTGTGTGTGTGTGTGTGTGCACACGTGTTGACCATGCCTTCTTAGCAGAGTTATAATCTTCCAAATGTTTATGCAAGGTTAAAAGCCTGAGCCAAAAAATAAAGTTGCAATGAGCACACTCGAAAAACTCATGAAACAACAGTAACTCTGTCCTTCACACGAAAAGTATCATGGGTATTATGGAGATGTAGCTCCATAATAGCCAATGGGATGTTGGGAGATAGCCAGTGGGAGAGCAACTCGCGCATTGTTTGAATTTTTGAGATGGCGCTTTCATAACGTGAATTTATTTCGTATCCAGAGACAGAAATTTTAAGTAAATGCGTTTCGTAACCTGAATTTTTCGTTTGTTGGAACTTTTGTAAGGTGAGGGATCACTGTATTAATATATAAAGATTTCTGTAAAGCAGCTTTTTGATAAAGTATGTTGCATTGAAAAAGCCATGCAAAAATAAGTCTGCATCCATTGGAAACATCACCTCTATACTTTCTCACTTCATGCACTTTCCCCCCAGATATTATGAGACTCTGAAACATTCCGGTGACATGCCCATAAGAACGATGAGATCAGCCTGTTGCTGGCAAAGCCCAAGTCTTTCAGCCATCATCTTGTGCTCCACCTATTACATCATTGGACCATCAACATTTTAACAAGGCTGAACACCAGGACCTAAACAACTTTCACACTCAACAGACAGGAAAGGAAATGAATCGTTAATAAGCTTCACATTTCTAGTCTACGTTTACGGGGATCAGTGAAATGCTGGTGTGTGGGGCGTAGATATATAAAATGCAGTACTAATGCATGTAATTCTTCAAAATCAGGGTTTCGGGGAAGGGAAGAAAGCAGCTGCCTGTAGAACTGTGTAGCTTTTGGGATTAGGAATCATGCCTTAGAGTGCTCCACTGGTGTCCGAAATCAAAAATAAAGCTCTGAAAATAGTTATAGCACCTGAACTTTCATTTATGCCAAAACAGTATCTCAAAAAGTGGGTGGGCATCTTTCTCTCGTTCTTTCTTTTTTTTTTTTTTTTTGTAAAGACACTTGATGCATTATATGCATCACAACAAACATTTACTAACAAACAACTTTAAAACTTTAGTGTGACATTAAAAATGAAGTTTTCTGTCTTAAGTATACAAAAATTACTTTAAAAAGTAGGGAAAATAAACAAAATATACTGTAACGTAAATCCTTTTAAATATTCAGTACAAATGTTTAATATTAAATAAACTTCAAATTGACTATTTCGAATGGTTATAAGAATTTAAATGCAAAATATCTCAAGTGATCCCAGATTATTTTAGCTGAGGAAATGGACTTTATGGGAAGAGACAAATAAGTTGGTATACAATTATTATTATTATTATTATTATTATTATTATTACTGTTATTGTTGTTAAATGCAGACAAATCCTTCTCAAAGGATAAAAAGGCTTTGGTCCAAGTGTGGGTTGGCAAGAGGAGTGGAAACCGGAGTCCAAAATTCAAATAAAAAAATTATGTTGGTTAATAAAATTAATGCGATGCGTACCCACTGGTGCATTTCTGAAATCGCTTACTTTATGACAATTCACTAAAACATATGATATGATTAACTATGTTTGGCAAGTATTTGCTTGACCCTCACTGTCCACCATAGATATAACTTCACAAAAGAGCCACAGTGTAATCCGTTGAGAATTTGTGCACTCTTGTAGCAACTAAAAAGAAACTTTTGGCAAGTTATCTATTTATTTTATTGCACACCAGTAGAAAATTGTCAAAATAACTCCGGACCATAGTGGGAGCATTTGAAAAGCTGTCCTCTAAACAGTTTGGAACATCTGAAAAATGGAGAAAATACTTAACATTTTTGGAGGGCTCCTGACATTGACTATACTCTGTAGGTTGATGGACATTTAATCTATGCATAAACAAAATATGTAGATGGTTTGTACTCCCTTGCTTTTTTTTTTGCTTTTTCATATGTTTGTTTGATGAAGTTGGCTTGATTAAAAAATTCTGCATCCAATCCCTATGATGGAGGATCTTTATTTTCACAAGTATGGATCATTCTGTTTAGTATATATAAAGCATGGGAATGGTATAAACTGATTGGTTTGTTATTTCACACCACAAACTCAGAGAAATGCTTCAATCAATTTAAATTTAAAATGAAGGACAACATTTTCATTTGCTTTACTTTTGTTGCTTTGTAATATCATATACTAAATCAGCAATTCAGTGATATCCACAACACCATCACGGAACAATTGTTTTATCTGGTGATGAATTCTGAGTTGGAGCAGGTATGTGCATTTTTGATGCACATTTACTTACTTATATTCTGTTCAAGAAATTAAAAGTTAGGAGGGAAAACAATACCCTTTGGCATTATTTGTTATATAGAACATTGATACTATCTGAAATATTTAATTGGTAGTAGCATATGCTCAACAAATCAGCAGGACTCCTGCTAAAGACTATATAAGACAAACCAAACTCCAGTGTTTTCTGTAAAAGTTAATAAAACAACAGAGTTTAGATCAGGGAGGATGTAAAGCAAAATTTATAGGCTGCTCCTGTAGAAACGAGCAAGTAGCATAACATGACAGAGGCATGACTCAAAATGAACAAAGCCCTACAATATCCACAATGGACCCCTCCGTTCAGTGAATAATGAGAACAAATGCCATTCCGGACCTTTACCCCCGAAAATAACCAGGAACACACGAAACAACTCCGAATATATTCTCCAGCTGAACTGATAAATAAGAGAAGAAAAAGGCAAAATTGAGAGAACACTGCTAACAGCAATCTCCTAAAATAACCTTCCTCTTTCCCAGAGATGACAGTTGGCTGAAGGCATCTTCTGGCAGGGTTGCACGGACAGATCAGGCACAGATATTTGAATGAGAATCAAAAGGCTTTCCTGGCACCGCAACTCTCAGCCCTTAAGGTCCGTCATGCACCATTCTTATAGCTGAGAAAGGCGAGCATCCTCGGCCAAAGCAAACTGGTTTGTCAGGACAGAATTTTGGATCGCAAAAAGTCATAATTGAAACCGGAGCATGTCTGATACAGCTGCTTTAAGGATATTACCCTCAGTGCTCCAGAGATGATATTACAATAGCATAACATAACAAATCAACCCCCTCCTTGAGGAAAAGTGAGGGAATACATACATGCATCTTGAATTTCATTCTTGTGAAGCCCATACTAGTGAGAGCGAGGCTGTATTTCCAAACCGAGCCTTGTTTCTACATTTTTAACTGTTTACATTTGCACTTGTAAGAGATCTGTATGCGTCATTAGTGCCACATGAATGCACATCTGCCCTGCATCCATTTTCAAAATCAACATTATGTGCATGGTTTTCATGGACCATGAAAGAAAACATCTACAAAAATAAAATCATCATATGAAGATGCTTCATCATTGCACAAGCAATAAAATAAACGATGCATTAGCATAAGACTTCATTGTAGAGATGATGTATTCCAGATATGAGCTGCAAGCTCATCACTATCAAGAAGAGATTGGGGGAAATGGTCAGATGTATCACTTGTGGTTTTTGTGACTATTATTAGCATTTGTGTGCTGGTGTGTGTTTGCATGATGGGGTGAAAAATGTAACTGGACACAAATGTGTTATTCATTTGAACACGTAAGGTGTTCTGGAAAGATACACAAAGGAGCATTATGATCTGTAATTAGTTATCTTGTTTTTAACTTGTTGGGTTTTTAAGATAATCCGGGAGCCTCAAGAATGAAACAGCACAAACAGGTAGGCAAGAGATTTTTTACTTTCATTCAGATCTTTGGCATTCAAGTGGTCACATATAAAGCTTGCAAGACAAACAAAGACCACATTGTGGGATGCTTTAACACCATTTTTCACAACATGCTGACAAGGCTACTGACTAGGTTTTTTCCCTGGTGTTTCCATGAGCAGCACAGTAAATGAGTTCCCCCTTTATTTTTTTAAAGAAAAGGGAAGATAGTTTTCAAAACTAGATAGAATTGATTAAACAGTCAAAGGTTGCCCAAACTCACTGTTGAGAAGCAATAAGCTGGGTCAGCAGCTCGCCCCGATTTCACGTTGAGAGGCAACAACCTGAAGCCAGAGCCTTTATTTGATTCGTTAAAACTGTGGAAGATTAAGACTGTTTTGGAAGTTAAACAAGTTTACTTGCATCTATTTAAAGGAGGGGCAGTGGTGGTCTAGTGGTATAGGGTGCTGGATCGCTGATCCAAAGGTTGGGGGTTCGAGTCCCACTCTCCACAAGGTTGCCACTGTCCCCTCCCCAGTGCGGCTAACTGGGTTATCAAAGGCGGGCCATGTCTCTCACTGTCTATGGTGAGAGGCATGTAAAAGAACCATTGCTGACTTTCGTAAAGAGTAGCTGCAAAGCCGTCAGCGTGTTTCTGTCCCTTGCTAAAAAGGGTTGTGACAGGAAGGGCATCCGACGTAAAAAAAAAAAAAAAAAAAACCTCTGCCAAATGAAACGTGTGAATCAGATGATTCGCTGTGGCGACTCCCGAGTAAAAGGGAAAAAGCCGAAAGGAAGACAGACTTGCATCTATTTAAAGCTTCAACGAAATGCAGTCGATAATTTCACTACTGCAAAGTCATCAAAGCATGCTTTGTTATCTGAATCTGTGAGCACTATTACCATACCAATACACAGCTGGATTAAATGAGCAGAAGTAACACTGCATTGATTTCAAATAAGCCAATCCAAACGTCGCGATATGGGGCGTTTTTGTTTTTGAAGTTATCCTGCTAAAACTGACAGACTGAATGCAGACAGAGGAAAAATACATCATCTGCAAAACCAAGGAAGATTAATACCTGTAATTGTGGAATTCCAAAATTAAATTCTGATGAAAATACAGGCATCTCTTGGGCATCCACGAGAGCAAAACTGACTGTGATTTTTGGGTCAGAGGGGTCTACTCTCTGTCTCTCTTTCAATCACAATTCCACTATCCAATGCCGCACATCAATCAGCTCATGCATCCTGCAGGTTTGTTACACCGTCCTGCATGTCACAGCGGAAGCTGACAAAAATGTGATTATCATGGAGGAAGCACATGTTAGCCTTCACCCTCTCTGCTTGATAGCTGTCACATGATAGGGAAGGAACTGGCCAGAGCAAATAAAAAAGATTCCACTTTCAATATGTTCATACATCTCTGAATAATCAAATATATGAAAAACAGAAGTGAGACATTTCATGGGTAATGTCCTAACATAAATGCATGCTTCAACCATAATGTATTCATCATTATAGAGTTTACACCATAGTTCTGTTTACACAAAACAGAACTAACCAGAATCAGGTCCAGAGAAGCAGACAGCACTTACCTGGATGACTGTGGGAACTCATTTCTGCTGCTGTTCCGTGTGTACGTGCGGGTGTGTGTGTAAACAGGAAAGAAACAGGGCCTGAAAGGAAGTGTGTCCTGGCAGATGAGGGTGTGGAGAGGACCTCACTGCTCCCCAGACATCTTTGAAGGGAACACCATCCGCTGGTTGCTGATCCCACTGAACAAGAGAGACTGGAGGGAGAGACTGAGCTCTCAGGTGCTCATAACGCCCCCTGATGGGCTAAATCCAGGTCCAATAATATCCCAGCTTCTCTTCACTCCCTAAAACAGAGTGAGCACAAAAACACAGGAAACATTAAGAACTACAACTTTGCTTGCCCTATATAACATGTATATTGTTGTCAACACCACTCCATCCCACCAAAGCGAGCGTATGCCCATGACCCGCAGCAGTAGCAGAACGAGGGTTTGGCACATGTCAATAGAAATCATGACTGAGCAGGAATCAGCCATCCTCATAAATCTGATTCTGTTGATGTACATCTTAAAATAGATTATAACTTTATAAAATGAGTAAAGAAAACCTGCAAGAGAGTACAGCTCACTATGATAGACACTTGTCAATCATAACAGCATACATGTGATGCCTAATGACTAAAAAAAAAAAAATCTGCACAGACAATAGGATTTACTGTATTCTGTGTCAAAGAATGTATAGGTTTTGCTTCAGATTGCTAAACAACACTATGGATGCATGGACTGATAGATGGATGGAGAAATATTGTTTCAAATATGCATTAATGAATGTTATACACATTACTGTATCACCATTTAAAAAGACATAGAGATCTATTATTTAAATTATAATAATTAAGATTCAAGGGGCAGTGGTGGTCTAGTGGTATAGGGTGCTGGATCGCTGATCCAAAGGTTCGGGGTTCGAGTCCCACTCTCCACAAGGTTGTCACTGTCCCCCCCAGTGCAGCTAACTGGGTTATGAAAGGCCGGCCATGTCTCTCACTGTCTATGGTGTGAGGCATGTAAAAGAACCATTGCTGACTTTCGTAAAGAGTAGGCTGCAAAGCCGTTGGCGTGTTTCCGCCCTGCGATGGCCTGGCGAGCTGTCCAGGGTGTACTCTGCCCTCGCCCTGAGTTGGCTGGGATGTGCACCAGCCTCCCCGCGACCCTAATTAGGATGAAGCGGTTACAGAAAATGAACTGATGATGAACTAATTAAGATTCATCATTTACAGAAACAGACAGGTCAGGCTTGTCATTAGAAGACCTACGCAACAAGCAGATTTCTCAAGTTTAAGTCTTCAAATTATAAGATGGTCCAAACAGAAGTCTTTTGCTCGAAGCAAGAGATAAACAGAAAGGCAGAGCACACAGACTAGGAGGGAGGCAGACATGAAGGTAGACAGGGAGGCAAAAAGGTAGGAAAGCACACAGACAGGTAGGCACAAAGATAGAGAGAGAGAAAGGCAGAGAGGCAGACAGACAGACTGAGAGGCAGAAAGGCAGGAAAGCACACAGACAGGCAGGTAGGCAGACAGACAGGGAGGCAGGAAGGGAGGTGGGCAAACTGACAGACAAGCAGGCAGAGAACCAGACAAGCCTTTCACTTTAACATTAGTACAGATGGTGTTTACAGGCCAAAATAGACAAAGGTCTCTCCCTGTCTTGTTTCAATAAACAAGCAGACAGATCTGTCATTTGAAGATTGATATAGAAACACATCTGTCATTAAAAGAAAGAGGCAGACAGATGGACAGATCATTCATTTTCATACTGCGAGACACAGAAAGCCTCTCATTTACTTATTGCAGATAAACAGATGTTTTACAACGGGACAGGCCAATCTCTTACTTGCACAGATCTGTTATGTACACACAACCACACACACACAACCACACACACACACACACACACACACACACACACACACACACACACACACACACACACACCAGCCATATGAAAACAGTAAGAATGGATTAAACGAGCGGATTGAGATTGAAGCTTGTACTACATTTGAAAAGAATGAAATCTAGCGGAGTGACTGCCCCGACCCAACACGCTGGAGCCAGTCTCACAGCATAACCACACATGTAATGAAAACGGCATCTCCGGCACAGAGAACACAGACAGGCAGACAAACAGAAAGGCAGGCAGATAAGGCATTGCTGTGTTACATAATGTGCTACTAGGAGAAGGGAGGGGTGTGTTCTGAGCCACAGAGATATTCCTCACACTTCTACATTCAGCCTGTCTTCTGATAAAGCGAAAGGAAAGGGGAGTTCCTCTTGCAGAGTTCCAACATGATTGAAGGCTTAACAATTACAAAGGCTAAAACAGCCAAATCAAACAAAGTGGAGAACGGTCTGTAACACCCAGGCACATAAGCACATCGCTGGCCTCCTAAATTCTGAGACTGAGACAGTATCTTAAAAAAATATAATGTGCTTCTTAAAGAGTTGTTTTATCCTAACATACCTACAGTTAGTAATACAGTGGGTATAAGGCCCTGTCTGCCCCCAGCCCAAACCAAATTTTACATTTACTATAAATAATACTGGTGAAAAAAATCATAACCAAAGCAGAGCCACGGGGCTAACAACAAGTGATCAAAGTTGATTCTTCTTTCATTGAAATGAGAGAAGAGTTGTTTCTAGAGCTAGAAGGCATGATAGTTAAAGATGGAAAGATGAAAAATTACATCACATTGATCAGAATGATATGGATTTTTTTTATTTAAGAGCTTCAACAAAATAAACAACAACAAAAAAAAAAGATACACCACATTCATTCATTCCTTCAACCGCTTATCTGTCAGGGTCACACTGAATCTGGAACCAATCCCAGTTGACTTCAGACATGAAACCAGTGGCAGGCTGTGCATTTGGTACCTGTGCCTTCAGTGGAGAGTCAACAGACCTAATCCACTTTTTATTACCACAAGTATTACATCACAATTACACAAGCCATCAATAATATACAAAAACAAAATATAACAGAGCATGGTGTGGCAGAGAGAGAGAGAGAGAGAGATAGAGAGAGAGAGAGAGAGAGAGAGAGAGAGATATACCGTGCATTTCTGCTAGTAACTCTGAGCATTACAGTACTGCCGGTATTTTCTTGGCCAAATGTAACAAGCATAAAGCATACCTCCTCAACCTCTCCTTACAATGTCTAGCTTTTCTGGAAAAGTCTGCCTTGAAAATGGATTTTTAAAAATATCCGACACTAAGTCAATTTGTCATCTTATATCAGTCATTGTAGACCTAAAAGATTCCTACTTGAAATGTATTGTGTGCAGATCACTACAGACTACTCAGCTTATCAAATTTTTTTTGCTCTGACAAACTATTCAGAGGTCAGAAAAATGCTGACATTATTGTGGGCCAACAGAGATAACCAGACAGAAAGGCCCAACAGCCAGCCAAGTTTGAAAACGGTACCTTCTTGCTGTGAGGTGGCAGTGTTAACCATTGCGTCACCATGCCTTCTCATTACATGCTTTCAAATATTATTTGAAACAAGCCCAGAACATGTAATCATATGAATCAATATTAATAATAACAATAATACAAAAAGCAACAGTGTGAAAGAGATTGTATAAGAGTCATTCAATATGAAAAATCAATCAACACGAAAATAAAAAAATCTACATTTTCAATGGTCGCGTATTATTGCCAACGTTAAGACCCATAGAAATAGGTGGGATATCCCTAAAACATGAGCCAATCTTAATCAGGGCACAAACCGTTGGGGGTCTTGAATGTAGCCCTAAACGTGAAAAGTCATGAATTGAGTCACTACCTTTACACCCCCGTTTCACTGGACACCGGCATGCAAGGATCGTAGCAGAAAGGCACGAAACACAGTCTACGGAAGAGCTTCGGCATTTTTACATGGAAAATGGGTGGAAATCCTACAGAAAGGTGGAAATTCTTACACTCTCGGAACGTTCACAGCATGTGCGGAACAGGTACGGCAAAGTACGCCAAAGTGACCCCACGGAACACTCATGGAATTTTTTTTCCTTCCGTTCAAAAGCACGTTCACGGAATATTTTGGCCTGCTGGAAGCATGTGAAAGAGGAAGCAGACTTTAGGAATAACTAAGGAATCACACGGAATGACATGGAAGATGAGGGGAAAATTGTGGAATGTTTGTGGATGACAACATTTTTGCTTCCGTAAGTCTGTCGTGCTCCAGTGAAATGGGGGTATTAGGTAGCGCTGAAATTCAGAATTGAACATTTCTTGAAAAACCCTACCTGATACAGTCGTAAGCCATAAAATCCTAGGGGCTGAATGACAGCACATGGAAATAATCAAAGTTAAAAAAACAATTTTGATTTTTTTTTTTTTTTTGCCATTTTTTGTCCTTGGAACCCTCCCCTTAAGAGGGCAGTATTTTTTTTTTCCCCAAAGGCTCCAAAGATTTAAAAAAAATATGATTTTTTTCAGTTTTGGCAATATCTCTACCCCTACAAAAAAAAGTCTGATAGGAATCTGTGGGAATGACAAAATGACAAAGTTCAATGCACGTCCCAACACTGGGTATTGGTTCATGGAGAAATTACAGTTACAGAACCTTTGATATGTTAAATGATAACTGTGGATTAAGTCTAATAAAGGTCTTCCAAAATATATCTCAAATTAAACCATTAAGATAACTAATACACGAGTCCTGTCTCAATAAAGAAATGCTCAAAAATTAAGAGCCCCCAGCCCAGAAACCATAACTTTGGAAAAGACTTACAGGAAAAAAATGCTGCCAAGACACCAGCATTCCAGTCTACATGTTCAGTTTGAATTCAGCAGAGGGTGGTATCATATCTGAAAAACTATATTCAGTAAGTTATGATTTTTTTTTCTTTCTCTGCCAACACATCAGAAACCTAAACATAACAGTCAGAGTTTAATTATATTATAGTACGCTGCTGGTCCTTGAAAGTATAAATTTTCCAGTGGAATAATTACATGCTCCAGGTCCTCACACTGCCTCAGCGCATGGGGTGTATGTTTTACCATACTTCAACAAACACCTATTAAGGACTCATTCAACAGGAAAGTGTGTGTGTGTGTTGAGGGGAAGCAAATCATCCACTCTAAAGAAAGCAAACAACCCTCCTACTAACACGTCAATATAGAGCACATACTCGGACAGAGGATGCACATAGGCTGCTTGAAAGTGCTAAATTTCATTTTCACCCCAATTAAACATATACCTGGTGGTTATTTTCAGTCACTTTAAAGTTATGACAAGAAAAATGGGCCAAAGAAGTTAAACCAAATATAAACGAAAAATGTGTGTATCATACAGACTTCCAAAAATGAGCATGAAACAAAGCACACATCAAACTGCACTGTACCATTTTAAACTATTTTACTGACAAGGGTAAATACCAGTAACCAATACTGTAACTGGAGCAACCCAAAAAGTTATAGTTAATGAGAACTTCCTTTAAAATTATGCAAAAATTATAATGAAGTGCTTCATCTGTAGTTCATCTTGAGGTTACATAGAGTTACTGCCACCCTTGCTTAAAAAAAAAAAAAGGTCAAAAGTGCTTTTGTACATAATAAACTTGATCTCAAGCTAGAAATATGATAACAACGTGGTTATACAATGACAAGCAAAGTGAATAACACTGACAGTAGCACCTGCTAAGCCGTGGGACGTATCATACATAATACAATAGTTAGTTAAATAAAAAATGCAAGGGGCAGTGGTGGTCTAGTGGTATAGGGCGCTGAATCACTGGCGGGCCATGTCTCTCACTGTCTATGATGAGAGGCATATAAAAGAACCATTGCTGACTTTCGTAAAAAGAGTAGCTGCAAAGCCGTCAGCGTGTTTCTGTCCCTTGCTAATAGGGTTGTGACAGGAAGGGCATCCGACGTAAAAACCTCTGCCAAATGAAACGTGTGAATCAGATGATTCGCTGTGGCGACTCCCGAGTAAAAAAAGGGAAAAAGCCGAAAGGAAGACAGGCAGACAGTTAAATAAAAAATGCAAACAGTCAGTTCTCGGTGTTGAGGTGTCCCAATCGGGGAAAATGAGCAAGCTGAGGGATCTGAGTGATTTTGAGAAAGGTCCCACTGTGATGGTTAAACGACTGAAGTTATTCATCTCCAAAACAGTCGGTCTTGTGAGGTGTTTCTGGTATGTAGTGGTGAGTCCCTACAAAAGTGGTCCAAGGGAAAAAAAAACGGTAAAATGGTAAGAGGGCATCAAGTGCCCAAAGCTTATGTGTACATTATGCAGCCTTCTTCTTCCAACATGTCAGCAGTCTTCTACTCTAATACTTGACAAGCTTCAGAAAATGTGATAATCTCTCCGCACTGTCCAGGGATCTCGTTTTTGTTTGTATGTTTTGTTTTGGGTTTTTTTTTCAGAATGAGACTGTTTAGATATTTTTACAGATTTTTAATTAGAACGGAGAAATCATATGGCTATGTCAAACACTTCAGTCATCATTTGAAATTTGTGCATTTGTAATTTTTTTTTTTTAGATATATGTGATAGATTTGAGATCTATCACATGTATCTCAAAAATTTTTTTTTTTTTGAGATACATGTCTCATACCTAAATGACTTATCTCAGATGCAGCCATAGTTTAATTTTTAAAAATAAAAAAATGAAAACGATCCTTCAAAGAGTCCATGATATCATGTATTATACAGTCAAAATTTTTTGGACACCTGACCATGACACACACCAGCAGGTTATTCCCTAAACTGTTGTCACTAAGCTCCAAGCACATATTTGTACAGAATGTCTTTGTCAACTACCATATTCAACGTAATAAGCGCCCTACTCCAATAACAACACCCCCCACCCCACCCCCACCGTTTTTTTATCTTGCATCTAATAACCGCCCATGTGTACTGGGAGTTAAATGGTAGATCAAACTTACCAAATTTATTCGATCAGTCTCTATAAGCATAAAATGAGGCGTTTACTGCCTGTAAAAATGAGTTTACACAGTATTTCAAGACCTCCGGCACTGGGGAATGTCTATAATGTTCATCAGTAACAACACATTTGATCATTCCGCCGAGTTTTAAAAAACAGGAAAATATTTTGCTGTGTTCTCTTGGTAAATGTCCAACAACCGATGAACCATAAGAAACTGCTACAGCAAAACTATGGGATGCTCTGAATGAATGGAGCGATGAGCCAGATATGGACCTATCAGAAAATGATGACGAGTATTTTTCACCCGATTCTTCTGCTCACTAACTTCATACATTTAAAAAGATTCCTGTCCAAGTGCTTTTCAATGTGCCATGTGCTAAAGTTGACTTTTGTGTTGATTGGTTCAATGTGCCATGTGCTAAAGATGGCATTCATGTTGATTGGCTCGAGTTTACAAACGGGGAAAATATTTAAAGGAAGCGCACCGGGGGGGGGATTAAAAGGGTCTTTTTTTAATTATTCTGTTTTCTGTTTATTTTCAGGTTTCATGTAAGTAATTTGGTTGATACCACAAAATAAATAACACAAATACCAGTAAAACTCTTTTATTGTTCTGTTATTATTCAGGTTTTCCACCTCTATGGTAAGAAGCACTTACCGTTCCACTCCGCTGGTAATCATTTTAATAAGCGTCCACCCATGCCAATTTTTTAAGCACCCTGGGCGCTTATCACGTCGGATATGATATTAAGGTTTCCCTTCAGTGCAACTAAGAGCTCCAAACATGATTTGGTATGACAGTGCTCCTGTACACCAATCAGGCTTCATGAAAATGTGGTCTGATAAGCCTGGAGTTGATTAACTTGAGTGTCCTGCACAGAACCATGACCTCAACCCCACTCACCACCTTTGGGATGAATCGAAACTCCTCACCAGGCCACACTCATGCTCTTCTGGATTAAATAAAAAACCCACTACCACACTTTAAAACCTTATCTAAAGCCTTTACAGAAGATGGGAAGTTATTATAATCGAAAGACGGTATGAAATATGGAATGTGACATTCAGAAAACAGTTTGTTGGTCAGGTATCCCAAAACCTTCTATGATCCCGTGTCAACTTTGTGGAGAGATAAACATACCCATCAATCACAGATTAAGTTAATTACTGTATAATACTTAATTTATACACCATACCAGCATTTCTTTCTTGGCTAATCCAGTCATAGGAGAGGTGATAATTTAATGGGAAATGTCTCAGTCCTGGCCAGTCCTTGCCAGCACAATCAACCAGGACAGTGTCGGTCTCTGAAACTGTAGAGTTGGGTGGCCCTTAAAAATTAAGTTTGAATTGTAGATCGTTCACCCCACTTAAGAAGTTGTTCCACTGATTAAAAAAAATTTAAAAGACACCCCCACCCAATTATGATAATATTTCGGGGCAGCCCCGAGATCCCAAAGTTTTCAACAGTGATGCATTCTGCACCTCAGCCTTGCTTGAAGCCAGAGACTTGGATCAGC
This sequence comes from Plotosus lineatus, assembly GCA_024760905.1. NCBI lineage: Eukaryota > Metazoa > Chordata > Actinopteri > Siluriformes > Plotosidae > Plotosus > Plotosus lineatus. The sequence goes on along the minus strand of CM045729.1, from coordinate 43,077,660 downwards.
TTTGAACAGTGAACTCCAAGAATATTTCAAGCTTCTTCCATTGCCAGATTCATTTCTGGCAAATGATCCATCTCCACCACCTGATGCTGGCAACTTCAACAAAGCCCTTGGTGTTGTCTCAGCTTTGGCTGTTGTAAACCATAGGGTAGAATGTAGAATTGCTTTAATCAAAAACTACAACAAGATCCTGGTCAAGGGACAGGAACAGCAAATTTGTAACTTTTATGTGAACATCCACAACAATTTCATGTCATTTCTGAACAGTGTTTTAACGTTAATTCCCATTAGATTACATCTTGTATAAATAAGTATTTCGCTTATCAAATTATAGCTTGCATGTTTTAATGTAAAGTTATTTATGAATGATATAACCACAAACAAGCATCTTGTATGTAATTACTAAGCGTATACATAATACAATTTATTGATTGTTGAGGAAGGACTTTATCTCTCAATAAAGAAAAAATACAAGAATAAAAAAGCAGTCACGCTTTTGGAAGAAAGGGCCAATCCTAAATATTGTCCAATCATTCGCAAAAAAAGTACACGTTTTTCTTTTTTTTTGCCCCCACAAGTGGAACAACTTGAGGGGTGAGCGACTAAAATGTTTGATAACACTTAAAAGGGTCACTCTAATGTAGAGATAAACACAATTCTTTCAAAACATACTTTCCGTTGGTAATGGATGTGAGCGTGTCTCAATTGGGTTGAGATGCGCCGAGTGTGAAAATTACTTCATAGGATTTACATAATTTTCATCCTCAGCAAAACCATTCAATGAAACCTCATGTATTGTCGGGCGGAGTCATAAAGGACGAGACCACTCCTATAAGACAAGCAAGTTTATTAACTATGAGATGACCATGCAAAATTATCCCGTTGCTCAGTGTAGTGAAGACCAATGAAGGCTTCAAGTCCTTCAACGCCAGTATGAGAAGGATCACTTCGGTAATCTGGAGTTAAGCTGGTGGGTGTGGAGGAAAGCATCTCTGGTGAATTGCACGCATAGGGAACAGTATGTCTGGCTGGGAGAGTGTTTGGCTGTTCACTGAGGCCAGGTGGCGTGGATTAGATGTGCTGGAGTCACCTTACAACTACTGCATTAGCACTCAACGTCAACACAACAGGGCTCCAGTCACACCATCCGCCTATTAGATATTCTTTCTCAAGAAAATGCACATGGGTTAGGAAATCTACTGGGACGTTACAAATAAATGGATTCGGGGACAGTGAAGCTGAACAATACCGCCATTATCTTGGGCTGTTGTCAAGCTATAAAAACTGCAGAAGATTATAACGCTACTACTTTTAAAGTGCCCAAGAAAAACTGATTTTCAGCAACATTCATCTGATTATTCGATTGAAGTCATATCAACACTTTCTGTTGATGGAGCAGATTTGCCAAAAAAGGGTCTCAAGGCAATTTTTAAATAATCAGATCATAGCAAACCTATTTCAAAGAATTTCTCTGTGCTTCATTTTGCTGCAAGACCACACTATGTGTGTTCGTACGTCAGAGATGATAATGGTGCACTTCTAACCTGAACAAACATTCTGTCATCACCAACACTATGACAGGAAGCTTGCAAGAAATAAACCCAAATGTAGAACATGGACACACTGTAATATTAGTGATATTGTTACTGTCGTAAAATTAGTGTGAATTTAGATCAAACCAAATGATTAAACATCTCTCTCTCTCTCTCTCTCTCTCACACACACACACACACACACACACACACACACACACACAGAGAGAGAGAGAGCGAGAGAGCGAGAGAGAGAGAGAGAGAGAGAGGTGAAAACTATGAAGTTCACAGAAAAGTAAAAGTGTTTTGTAATATATTAAGAGCTATCCATGAGTAAGTCCAAGAGCTCTTGTACATTCAACCACTCGACACTTCTGCCCTGTTCCAGCTCTTTCAGCCGCACAGCTCTTCCTGCATACACACCCGACCCCCCACCCAGCATGACACAAATACACAGCAAACAGATTTTTTGCCCTTTAACCCGATCAACTCTGAGCATCTGTCAGTAGCCTTCCATTCCTCCCTCTTGTATCTACACACCTCTTCCATCACCTTTACTGTAGTTAGTAAATCATTTATAACACTTAGTGAATCATTCATAGTAGTTACTGAATCATCTATAACAGTCAGTGACTTATAGTATTTAAAGAATCATCCATAACGGTTTGTGAATTATTTACAGTAGTTACTGAATGGTGTTTATAAATTGTTTTCTTGATGCGTAGCTTTTAATTAATTTGAATCAATATCAATCATTCAAATTTATGGATCAAGGTTTTATATGCATTTTTTGTGTTTGTGAATGATGTTCTAGGTTTTGAAGGCAATTATACCCTACACTTTAGATTTCCCCCCAATAAGAAAAAATGGTAGACACTATTTCATCGTTCTTTCATATTATGTCGATATCAAATTGGAATCAATTTCCTTTGGATTAACTCGAATCCTTAGTTTGTGAATCAAAATCGAATCGAATCATCTGTGCCAATACTTAAGAAAAATTTACACAGGGGTTGATGAATGACAAGTCACTGTGCAAAGCCAATGATAGCGAGCGAAATACATAATGAGAGGTGGAACTTTATTCAAGCAACATGAAAGAGGAGGCCACAGAGTTCAACTGAGCTGAACTTTCATAGACACAATTTACGTGATTGCCAACTTAATAAAAAAATACTGCTGAAACCTTACCGAGAAAACAGGAATTTAATTGTTCCACACTCCTTAACATGGAAGATGTGGTTAATATCGTAGTGTCTAAATATCCTGTATTTTAAGACAGCACACGGAAATTTTACAAGAATAATAATTGGATACGCCATGCCTGGGTCCACGTTTATAAAATGGGTGGCATTTCATGTGAATATATTTTTACATAGAAAACCTCTTCCCAGTTTACAATGTACACGAATCTGTGCTGTATACTTACTTATAATCATAAGCCATATAATTTAAACTTCTCCTTGATGGGACGGACGCTACTCCAGCAAGGTAGGTTACCTTGCCAGTATTTTTTTTATTAGTTCTCATTTATACTGTTAGCTGGACAGAGGCACACTTGTGATTAAGACCTTGCCAATGATGAGGTGGTCTAAAAGGGATTTGAAACCTCGTACCTCATAATCATGATCCAAGCACCCTGACCACTACACCACCGGTATCATCTATAAGTCAGTGAATAACAGTACAGATGCTCCCCAACTTACGAACATTCATTTTACAAACATCCGGAGATACGAACAGGGCTGTCCGAGGTCGAAAGTGAAATGAAATTGAAGAACAAGTAGAAATAGAAATGGAATAAAATCTATAGAAAGATATATTATAAATATAGTAAGGTAAAAGGTAAGTCTGTTGGGTTTTTACACCCGAGCCTCGTGGCTTTGCCTCGTGGCGCATCAGGCCGGTAGTTATCCCCGGTTTCTGTAGCGTGAAGCGAACAGGAGTTCAGCTCCCCCTGGTTGGGACGCTAGTCCATCGCAGGTTACCTTCCCAGTATATTTTACTGGTACCCATTTATACTGCTGGGTGAACAGAGGCACACTTGTGGTTGAGACCTTGCCCAGGGGTCTTAGCACAGTGAGGGTCTCAGTGGGATTCGAACTCACAACCACCCTAACCACTACACCACCAGCCCCACATATTATAAATATAAGTATGAAATAAAACTAAACATTATCCTGAGGTACAGTTAATACTAGGCTCCGGCAGAGGGGCGTGGTTGGGGAAGAGAAGCAAAACAATACATTTCTGAACTCCTGGCAAAACTTTTCAAAAAAGAAACAAATTGACTCCAGTATTATAATGAACTGAATAAGAGTGAAACTCATTGTAAATCTGATCAGATCCGCTGTGTTGTGCTTGAGAGGAACAAGGATTTTACACATGGGACATAATGATATTGATAATGTACAGATGATTATGTAGACAGAGAGAGAGAGAGAGAGAGAGAGAGAGAGAGAGAGATTGTATACATTACAAATTCGTATAGGTTACTTATACAAGCTTTAAACATACATTCCTCCCTAAAGAACGCCCTGGAACGACTTACGAACAAATTCATCTAACGAACGGCCTTCCGGAACCCAACTCGTTCATAAGTTGGGGAGTGTCTGTAATCGCAGAATCATTAATAATGTTCAGTGAGTTGTTTTTATAATCGTTAATGAATGACGTGAAGAACAGATTAAACAAATCAGTACAAGTGTAGCTAAAACAAAGGCTGTTTTAAAGGCTCTTATTTCCAACACAAACTAGTCTCGATAAGTATTTCAAACAAATCTTTCTCAATATTTTTCAGGCAATAATTCAAATATGTAGCACTTCTGTTTTAGCTTTACTGAGTGATGTTCCACTGTACCTCATTTCTATTGTTTTTTTTGTTTGTTTGTTTTAATCAAACAGCTGCTACCGGATCCTTTTCATAGGTGTAGAATTGGTTTAGTCAGCTTACAGTCAAATCAGACATGAGAAATGGGAAAATCCAAATTGGAGGCAAGCAACTGGGACACCCCCACACCATACCACCACCACTCGGTTTGATGGGAGGGTTGTTTTTTTGTTTGTTTTTTTTTTCATAATTGGTCTTGTTTTTGTGGCTTTTTTTTTTTTTTTTTTGGTCAATTCGCTTGATATTTTCTTTGATATCTCCTCAAATTTTTCTGTCAATAATATTGCGTTGTTGAACTGCCATTTTACGCTTATTAAGACTGAGTACTTTCCTTTTTACCACTAGGACAAAAGCCCAGTAAACTTTCACAGCTTGCTGTACAGATTGAAAGCACATATCGTCCACTTCTTTGTGTACAAAGGTCTACTACGTCATCACTTCCATTGTAGGTTGATCAATGAAAAAAGCTCTCTGATTAGACAAGTGCCGAGGTGCGGAGTGATTATGCAATAACAACGCACAATACAACAAATGTTCAAGAAAGGCAGGAAAATGTACGGAAGCCAGCAAGGATCAATAGAATACCAATACATGATGTTCCCCTCAAGACAAGACCGCCCCATACCATCCCCAGGATCTCACCAGATTTACATGATTCACAGAAATGATAGATTTTCTAGATTTTTTTTAGAAGCCAAAAACTTGCTGAAAAATCACGATTTTGCAGAAATTTCACGTCTGTCAAATGTTAACCTGCAGGTGAATGACGCATTTCTGACTTGTAACCTTTACAGAATAAGTGGATATCCAACACTAAGTTCTTTCCCATTCCCATCTGTGAGCCCACTCACTCACTGGCTGGACTGCTCCCTATTAGAGTTGTGGGAATGCTGGAGTCCATCTCAGGTGACACAGGGCAAACATGGTGTACACCCAGCGACACTCTCTCTCCCCCCCTATCTCAGCGACACACTCTCTCTCTCCCAGTGACACACTCTTTCTCTCTCTCCTTCTCTTAGCAACACTCACTCACTCTCTCTCTCTCTCTCTCTCTCTCACTCCCAGCGACACTCTCTCTCTCTCTCTCTCTCTCTCTCTCTCTCTCTCTCTCCCAGCGACACACTCTCTCGCTCCCTCTCTCAGCGACACACTCGCTCTTTCTCCCTCTCTCGGCAACACACAATCTCTCTCACTCAGTGACACACTCTCCCTCTCTATCTCTCTCTCAGCAACACACTCTCTCCCTCCCTCTCTCAGCGATACTCTCCCTCTCAGTGACACTCTCTCTCCCACTCTCTCAGCGACAAACTCTCCCACCGACGCACTCCTCCCCCTCCCTCCCTCTCTCTATCAGCGACACCCCCCCCCTCTCAGTGACGCACAGTCTCTCTCTCTCTCACACACTTAGCGAGCGGCGCAATCTCTCTCTCTCTCGCTCTCAGCGGCACAGTCTCTCTCTCTCTCGCTCTCAGCGGCGGAGTCTCTCTCTCTCTCTCGCTCTCAGCGGCGCAGTCTCGCTCTCTCTCTCTCTCTCGCTCACTCTCAGCGGCGCAGTCTCTCTCTCTCTCGCTCTCAGCAGCGCAGTCTCTCTCTCTCTCTCGCTCTCAGTGGCGCAGTCTCTCTCTCTCTCGCTCTCAGCGGCGCAGTCTCTCTCTCTCTCGCTCTCAGCGGCGCAGTCTCTCTCTCTCGCTCTCAGCGGCGCAGTCTCTCTCTCTCGCTCTCAGCGGCGCAGTCTCTCTCTCTCGCTCTCAGCGGCGCAGTCTCTCTCTCTCGCTCTCAGCGGCGCAGTCTCTCTCTCTCGCTCTCAGCGGCGCAGTCTCTCTCTCTCGCTCTCAGCGGTGCAGTCTCTCTCTCTCGCTCTCAGCGGCGCAGTCTCTCTCTTTCTCTCTCTCTCTCTCGCTCTCAGCGGCGCAGTCTCTCTCTCTCTCTCGCTCTCAGCGGCGCAGTCTCTCTCTCTCGCTCGCTCTCAGCGGCGCAGTCTCTCTCTCCCAGCGACACTCTCTCTCTCTCCCTCTCTCAGCAACACACTCACTCTCTCCCTCTCTCAGCGACACTCTCCCTCTCTCTCTCTCTCATCAACACACTCTCTCCCTCGCTCTCTGTGATACTCTCTCCCTCTCAACGACACTCTCTCTCTCTCTCTCTCTCCCCTTTCAGCACCACTCTCAGTGACACTCTCTCTCCCCTCCCACTCTCTCAGCAACACTCTTTCCCACTCTCTCTCCCTCCCTCTCTCAGCGACAAACTCTCCCAGCAACGCACTGTCCCCCCTACTCTCTCAGCGACAAACTCTCCAGCGACGCACTCCTCTCCCCCTCCCTCTCTCTCTCAGTGACGCACAGTCTCTCTCTCTCTCTCTCTCTCTCTCTCTCTCTCGCTCTCAGCGGCGCAGTCTCTCTCTCTCTCTCTCGCTCTCAGCGGCGCAGTCTCTCTCTCTCTCTCTCTCAGCGGCGCAGTCTCTCTCTCTCTCTCTCTCTCAGCGGCGCAGTCTCTCTCTCTCTCTCTCTCGCTCTCAGCGGCGCAGTATCTCTCTCACTCTCAGCGGCGCAGTCTCTCTCTCGCTCTCAGCGGCGCAGTCTCTCTCTCGCTCTCAGCGGCGCAGTCTCTCTCTCGCTCTCAGCGGCGCAGTCTCTCTCTCGCTCTCAGCGGCGCAGTCTCTCTCTCGCTCTCAGCGGCGCTCTCTCTCGCTCTCAGCGGCGCAGTCTCTCTCTCGCTCTCAGCGGCGCAGTCTCTCTCTCGCTCTCAGCGGCGCAGTCTCTCTCTCGCTCTCAGCGGCGCAGTCTCTCTCTCGCTCTCAGCGGCGCAGTCTCTCTCTCGCTCTCAGCGGCGCAGTCTCTCTCTCGCTCTCAACGGCACAGTCTTTCTCTCGCTCTCAGCGGCGCAGTCTCTCTCTCGCTCTCAGCGGCGCAGTCTCTCTCTCGCTCTCAGCGGCGCAGTCTCTCTCTCGCTCTCAGCGGCGCAGTCTCTCTCTCTCGCTCTCAGCGGCGCAGTCTCTCTCTCGCTCTCAGCGGCACAGTCTCTCTCTCTCGCTCTCTCTCTCGCTCTCAGCGGCACAGTCTCTCTCTCTCTCTCTCTCGCTCTCAACGGCATAGTCTCTCTCTCTCGCTCTCAGCGGCGCAGTCTCTCTCTCTCTCTCAGCGGCGCAGTCTCTCTCTCTCTCTCAGCGGCGCAGTCTCTCTCTCTCTCGCTCTCAGCGGCGCAGTCTCTCACTCCCAGCGACACACTCTCTCTCTCTCTCTCCCTCTCTCAGCAACACACTCCCTCTCTCCCTCTCTCAGCAACACACAATCGCTCTCACTCAGCGACACACAATCTCTCTCTCAGTGACACACTCTCCCTCTCTCTCTCTCTCTCAGCAACACACTCTCTCCCTCGCTCTCTCAGTGATACTCTCTCCCTCTCAGTGACACTCTCTCTCTCTCCCCCTCTTTCAACACCACTCTCAGCGACACTCTCTCTCCCCCTCCCACTCTCTCAGCAACACTCTTTCCCACTCTCTCTCCCTCCCTCTCTCAGCGACAAACTCTCCCAGCAACGCACTGTCCCCCCTACTCTCTCCGCGACACACTCTTTCTCCCACTCTCTCAGCGACAAACTCTCCAGCGACGCACTCCTCCCCCCTCCCTCTCTCTCTCAGTGACGCAGAGTCTCTCTCTCTCTCTCTCTCTCTCTCTCTCTCTCTCTCTCTCGCTCTCACCCCCGCAGTCTCTCTCTCTCTCTCTCACTCTCAGCGGCGCAGTCTCTCTCTCTCTCTCTCTCGCGCGCTCTCAGCGGCATGCTCTCTCTCTCTCGCTCTCAGCGGCGCGCTCTCTCTCTCTCGCTCTCAGCGGCGCGCTCTCTCTCTCTCGCTCTCAGCGGCGCGCTCTCTCTCTCGCTCTCGGCGGCGCGCTCTCTCTCTCTCTCGCTCTCAGCGGCGCGCTCTCTCTCTCAGCGGCGCAGTCTCCCTCTCTCGCTCTCAGCGGCGCAGTCTCTCTCTCTCGCTCTCAGCGGCGCAGTCTCTCTCTCTCTCGCTCTCTCTCGCTCTCAGCGGCGCAGTCTCTCTCTCTCTCTCTCAGCGGCGCAGTCTCTCTCTCTCTCGCTCTCAGCGGCGCAGTCTCTCACTCTCTCGCTCTCAGCGGCGCAGTCTCTCACTCTCTCGCTGTCAGCGGCGCAGTCTCTCACTCTCTCTCTCTCTCTCGCTCTCAGCGGCGCAGTCTCTCTCTCTCTCGCTCTCAGCGGCGCAGTCTCTCTCTCTCTCTCGCTCTCAGCGGCGCAGTCTCTCTCTCTCTCGCTCTCAGCGGCACAGTCTCTCTCTCTCTCTCGCTCTCAGCGGCGCAGCCTCTCGCTCTCAGCGGCGCAGCCTCTCGCTCTCAGCGGCGCAGCCTGTCTATCTCTCAGCGACGCAGCCTGTCTATCTCTCAGCGACGCAGCCTGTCTATCTCTCAGCGACGCAGTCTGTCGCTGTCTCAGCGACACAGTCTGTCGCTGTCTCAGCAACACACAGTCTGTCGCTGTCTCAGCAACACACAGTCTGTCGCTGTCTCAGCAACACACAGTCTGTCGCTGTCTCAGCAACACACAGTCTGTCGCTGTCTCAGCAACACACAGTCTGTCGCTGTCTCAGAAACACACAGTCTGTCGCTGTCTCAGCAACACACAGTCTGTCGCTGTCTCAGCAACACACAGTCTGTCGCTGTCTCAGCAACACACAGTCTGTCGCTGTCTCAGCAACACACAGTCTGTCGCTCTCTCAGCAACACAGTCTCGCTCTCTCAGCAACACAGTCTCGCTCTCTCAGCAACACAGTCTCGCTCTCTCAGCAACACAGTCTCGCTCTCGCTCAGCAACACAGTCTCTCTCGCTCAGCAACACAGTCTCTCTCGCTCAGCAACACAGTCTCTCTCGCTCAGCAACACAGTCTCTCTCGCTCAGCAACACAGTCTCTCTCTCTCTCTCTCTCAGCAACACAGTCTCTCTCTCTCTCAGCAACACAGTCTCTCTCTCTCTCTCTCTCTCTCTCAGCAACACAGTCTCTCTCTCTCTCTCTCTCTCTCTCTCAGCAACACAGTCTCTCTCTCTCTCTCTCTCAGCAACTTCCCCCTCTTTTTCTCTCTCTGCAACTCTCCCTCTCTCTGAAACCCCCCTCTCTCAGCAAGCAGCCTCTCAGCAACGCAGCCTCTCAGCAACACAGTCTTTCTCGCTCTCTCAGCAACGCAGTCTTTCTCGCTCTCTCAGCAACGCAGTCTTTCTCGCTCTCTTAGCAACGCAGTCTTTCTCGCTCCCTCAGCAACACAGTCTTTCTCGCTCTCTCCCCAAAACACTCTCTCCCTCCCCAAAACACTCTCTCCCTCCCAAAACACTCTCTCTCTCCCCAAACACTCTCTCTCCCCAAAACACTCTCGATATAGCTCTCTCCAAACAGTCTATCTCTCTCCAAAACACACACTCTCTCTCTCTCTCTCTCTCTCTGTCACTCTCCAAAGCACACTCTCTCTCCAAAACGCTCTCCCTCTCCAAACACACTCTCTCCCTCTCCAAACACACTTTCTCCCTCTCCAAACACTCGCTTGCGCGCTCCAAAAAACTCTCTCTGCAACTCTATCTCTCCAAACACTCTCCATCTCTCTCTCGTTGCCTCCAAAACACTCTCTCCAAAACACTGTCTCCCAAACACTGTCTCTGTCTCCAAACGCTCTGTCTCTGTGTCCCAAACGCTCTCTGTGTCCCAAACACTCTCTCTGTATCCAAAACACACCCTCTCTCATTCTCCCTCTCCAAACACACACTCTCTCTCTCTCCAAAACACTCTCTCTACAAACCACACTCTCTCTCACTCTCTCTCCATGTCACTCTCCAAAACACACTATCTCTCTCCAAACACACTAACTCTCTCTCACTCAAAAACACTCTCTTCTCTCCCTCTTCACTCTCTCCAAAACACTCTCTCACTCTCTCTCCAAAACACTCTCTCACTCTCTCTCTCTCTCTCTCTCTGTGTCTCCAAAACACTCTCTCTCTCTCTGTGTGTCTCCAAAACACTCTCTCTCTCTCTCCAAAACACTCTCTTTCTCCAAAACACTCTCTCTCGCTCTCCAAAAATCTCTCTCTGCAACTCACTCTCCGTTTCTCAACACCCTCCACTCTCTCTCTCTCTCTCTCCCAAACACTCTCTCTCTCTCTCTCTCTCCAAAACACTCTCTTTCTCCAAAACACTCTCTCTCGCTCTCCAAAAATCTCTCTCTGCAACTCACTCTCCATTTCTCAACACCCTCCATCTCTCTCTCTCCAAAACACTCTCTCTCTCCAAAACACACTCTCTCTCCAAAACACACACTCTCTCTCTCTCCAAAACACTCACTCACTCTCTCTCTCTCTCCAAAACTCTCTCTTATCTCTCCAAACACGCCTCTCTCTCTCCAAAACACGCCTCTCTCTCTCTCCAAAACACGCTCTCTCTCTCTCCAAAACACGCTCTCTCTCTCTCCAAACACGCCCTCTCTCTCTCTCCAAAACACGCCCTCTCTCTCTCCAAAACACGCTCTCTCTCTCTCCAAACACGCCTCTCTCTCTCTCTCTCCCTCCAAAACACTCTCTCTCTCCAAAACACTCAATCTCTCTCTCTCCCCCCCCAAAACACTCTCTCTCTCTCTCTGTGTCTCCAAAACACTCTCTCTCTCTCTCCAAAACACTCTCTTTCTCCAAAACACTCTCTCTCGCTCTCCAAAAATCTCTCTCTCTGCAACTCACTCTCCATTTCTCAGCACCCTCCATCTCTCTCTCTCCAAAACTCTCTCTCTCTCTCTCTCTCTCCAAAACACTCTCTTTCTCCAAAACACTCTCTCTCGCTCTCCAAAAATCTCTCTCTGCAACTCACTCTCCATTTTCTCAACACCCTCCATCTCTCTCTCTCCAAAACACACTCTCTCTCTCCAAAACACACTCTCTCTCTCTCCAAAACACTCTCTCACTCTCTTTCTCTCCTCTCTCTCTGTGTGTCTCCAAAACACTCTCTCTCTCTGTGTCTCCAAAACACTCTCTCTCTCCAAAACACTCTCTCGCTTCCAAAATCTCTCTCTGCAACTCACTCTCCATTTCTCAACACCCTCCATCTCTCTCTCTCCAAAACACTCTCTCTCTCTCCAAACACACTCTCTCTCTCTCCAAACACATCTCTCTCTCTCTCTCCAAACACTCTCTCTCTCTCTCTCCAAAACACTCACTCACTCTCTCTCCAAAATCTCTCTCTCTCTCTCTCTCTCCAAAACTCTCTCTCTCTCTCCAAAACACTCTCTCTCTCTCCAAAACACTCTCTCTCTCTCCAAAACACGCCCTCTCTCTCTCCAAACACGCCCTCTCTCTCTCCAAAACACACCCTCTCTCTCTCCAAAACACGCCTCTCTCTCTCTCCAAAACACGCTCTCTCTCTCTCTCTCCAAAACACGCCTCTCTCCCCCAAAACACTCTCTCTCTCTCTGTGTCTCCAAAACACTCTCTCTCTCCAAAACACTCTCTTTCTCCAAAACACTCTCTCGCTCTCCAAAATCTCTCTCTCTGCAACTCACTCTCCATTTCTCAGCACCCTCCATCTCTCTCTCTCTCCAAAACACTCTCTCTCTCTTCAAAACACTCTCTCTCTCTCTCCAAAACACTCTCTTTCTCCAAAAACTCTCTCTCACTCTCCAAAATCTCTCTCTGCAACTCACTCTCCATTTCTCAACACCCTCCATCTATCTCTCTCCAAAACACTCTCTCTCTCCAAAACACACTCTCTCTCTCTCTCCAAAACTCTCTCTCTCCAAAACACTCACTCACTCTCTCTCTCCAAAACACTCACTCACTCTCTCCAAAACACACACTCTCTCTCCAAAACACTCTCTCTCTCTCTCCAAACACTCTCTCTCTCTCTCCAAAACACTCTCTCTCTCTCTCTCCAAAACACTCCCTCTCTCTCCAAAACACTCCCTCTATCTCCAAAACACTCCCTCTCTCTCTCCAAAACACTCTCTCTTTCTCTCCAAAACACTCAATCTCTCTCTCTCCCTCCCCACAAAACACTCTCTCTGTGTGTGTCTCCAAAACACTCTCTTTCTCCAAAACACTCTCTTTCTCCAAAACACTCTCTCTCGCTCTCCAAAATCTCTCTCTCTGCAACTCACTCTCCATTTCTCAACACCCTCCATCTCTCTCTCTCTCCAAAACACTATCTCTCTCTCTCCAAAACACACTCTCTCTCTCTCTCCAAAACACACACTCTCTCTCTCCAAAACACTCTCTCTCTCTCTCTCCAAAACACTCTCTCTCTCTCCAAAACACTCCTCTCTCTCCAAAACACTCCCTCTATCTCCAAAACACTCCTCTCTCTCCAAAACACTCTCTCGTTCTCTCCAAAACACTCAATCTCTCTCTCTCTCCCCAAAACACTCTCTCTGTGTGTGTCTCCAAAACACTCTCTCTCTCCAAAACACCCTCTTTCTCCAAAACACTCTCTCTCGCTCTCCAAAAATCTCTCTCTCTGCAACTCACTCTCCATTTCTCAACACCCTCCATCTCTCTCTCTCTCCAAAACACTATCTCTCTCTCTCTCCAAAACACACTCTCTCTCTCTCTCCAAAACACACTCTCTCTCTCTCTCCAAAACACACTCTCTCTCTCTCTCCAAAACACACTCTCTCTCTCTCCAAACACACTCTCTCTCTCTCCAAAACACACTCTCTCTCTCCAAAACACTCTCTCTCTCTCTCTCTCTCTCTCCAAAACACTCACTCACTCACTCTCTCTCCAAAACACTCTCTCTCTCCAAAACACTCTCTCTCTCCAAAACACGCTCTCTCTCTCTCTCCAAAACACGCCTCTCTCTCTCTCCAAAACACTCTCTCTCCAAAACACTCTCTCTCTCCAAAACACTCTCTCTCTCCAAAACACTCTCTCTCTCTCTCTCCAAAACACTCTCTCCAAAACCCTCTCTCTCTCTCTCTCTCCAAAACACTCTCTCGCTCTCTCTCCAAAACACTCTCTCTCTCTATCTCCAAAACACTCTCTCTCTCTCGTCAAAACACTCTCTCTCTCTCTCCAAAACACTCTCTCTCTCTCTCAAAACACTCTCTCTCTCTCTCTCTCCAAAACACTCTCTCTCTCTCTCTCTCGCTCTCCAAAACACTCTCTCTCTCTCCAAAACTCTCTCTCTCTCTCCAAAACACTCTCTCTCTCTCTCTCTCTCTCTCTCAAACTCTCTCTCTCTCTCCAAAACACTCTCTCTCTCTCCAAAACACTCTCTCTCTCTCCAAAACACTCTCTCTCTCTCTCCAAAACACTCACTCTCTCTCCAAAACTCTCTCGCTCTCTCTCCAAAACACTCTCTCTCTCTCCAAAACACTCTCTCTCCAAAACACTCTCTCTCCAAAACACACTCTCTCTCCTCTCTCTCTCTCCAAAACACTCTCTCTCTCCAAACACACACACTCTCTCTCGCTCTCTCCCAAAACACTTTCTCTCTCTCCAAAACACTCTCTCTCTCTCTCTCTCTCTCCAAAACTCTCTCTCGCTCTCCCTCCAAAACACTCTCTCTCTCTCCAAAACACTCTCTCTCTCTCTCTCTCCAAAACACGCTCTCTCTTTTCAAAACACTCTCTCTCTCTCTCTCTCTCCAAAACACTCTCTCTCTCTCTCTCTCTCTCTCCAAAACACACTCTCTCTCTCTCCAAAACACTCTCTCTCTCTCTCCAAAACACTCTCTCTCTCTCTCTCCAAAACACTCTCTCTCTCTCTCCAAAACACTCTCTCTCTCCAAAACACTCTCTCTCTCCAAAACACTCTCTCTCTCCAAAACACTCTCTCGCTCTCTCCAAAACACTCTCTCGCTCTCTCCAAAACACTCTCTCTCTCTCTCTCTCTCCAAAACTCTCTCTCTCTCTCCAAAACACTCTCTCTCTCTCTCTCTCTCTGCAAAACACTCTCTCTCTCTCTCCAAAACACTCTCTCTCTCGCTCTCTCCAAAACTCTCTCTCTCTCTCTCTCTCTCCAAAACTCTCTCTCTCTCTCTCCAAAACACTCTCTCTCTCTCTCCAAAACACTCTCTCTCTCTCTCTCCAAAACACTCTCTCTCTCTCTCTCTCTCTCTCTCCAAACTCTCTCTCTCTCAAAACTCTCTCTCCAAAACACACTCTCTCTCCAAAACACACTCTCTCTCTCTCTCCAAACACACTCTCTCTCTCCAAAACACTCTCTCTCTCCAAAACACTCTCTCTCTCTCTCTCCAAAACACTCTCTCTCTCTCTCTCTCCAAAACACTCTCTCTCTCTCTCTCTCTCTCCAAACACTCTCTCTCTCTCTCCAAAACACTCTCTCTCTCTCCAAAACACTCTCTCTCTCTCTCCAAAACACTCTCTCTCTCTCTCCAAAACACTCTCTCTCTCTCTCCAAAACACTCTCTCTCTCTCTCTCTCTCTCTCCAAAACTCTCTCTCTCTCTCTCTCTCCAAAACACTCTCTCTCTCTCTCCAAAACACTCTCTCTCTCCAAAACACTCTCTCTCTCTCCAAAACACTCTATCTCTCCAAAACACACACTCTCTCCAAAACACACTCTCTCTCTCTCTCTCTCTCGGCTCCAAAACACTCTCTCTCTCTCTCTCTCTCCAAAACACTCTCTCTCTCTCCCCAAAACCCGCTCTCTCCAAAACCCGCTCTCTCTCCAAAACACGCTCACTCTCCAAAACACGCTCTCTCTCCAAAACACTCTCTCTCTCTCCAAAACACTCTCTCCAAAACACTCTCTCTCTCTCTCTCTCTCCAAAACACACTCTCTATCTCTCTCCAAAACACACTCTCTCTCTCTCTCTCTCTCTCTCTCCAAAACACTCTCTCGCTCTCTCTCCAACACACTCTCTCGCTTTCTAACGCTCTTCTTCTTCTTTTCCTTTCTTCTTATCCCTTCAGGGGTCACCACAGCAAATCATCTACCTCCATCTCACCCTATCCTCTGCATCTTATTCTCTTACACCAACTGCCTTCATGTCCTCCTTCTCCACGTCCATGAATCGTCTCTTTTGAGTTACAATCTCAGCATCGTACTACCAAGATACTCACGATCCCTCCTCTGTACATGTCCAAACCATCTCAATCTACCCTCTCTGACTTTGTCTCCAAAACCTCTTACATATGCTGTCCCTCTGATGTGCTCATTCCTGATCCTATCCATCCTCGTTACTCCCAAAGAGAACCTCAACATTTTCATCTCTGCTACCTCCAGCTCTGCCTCCTGTCTTTTCCCCAGGGCCACTGTTTCTAAACCATACAACATTGCTGGCATCAACACCATCTTGTACACTTTTCCTTTCATTCTTGCCGATACCTTCCTATCACACATCACACCGGATACTTTTCTCCAACCATTCCAACCTGCCTGCACACGCTTCTTCACCTCTTGACCACATTCTCCATTGCTGTGGATTGTTGAGCCTAAGTACTGAAAATCCTCCACCTTCCTTATCTGTGCTCCCTGTAACCTCACCGTTCCTGTTGGGTCCTTGTCATTCAGACACATGTATTCTGTCTTACTGAGGCTAACCTTCATTCCCCTCCTTTCTATGGCATACCTTCACCTCTCTAGATTTTCCTGCACTTGTTCTCTGCTCTCACTGCAGATCACAATGTCATCTGAAAACATCATAGTCCATGGAGATTCTTGTCTAACCTCATCTGTCCATCACCACAGCAAACAAGAAGGGGCTCAGAGCTGATCCTTGATGCAGTCCCACCTCCACCTTGAACTCTTCGGTCACACCGACAGCACACCTCACCCACTCTCTTACATCTCTCACACATGTAAGATACATCCTGCACCACTCTAACAATACTTCTCTGCCACTCCAGACTTTCTCATGCAATACCACAGTTCCCTGTCATATGCTTTCTCCAGATCCACAAAGGCACAATGCAGCTCCTTCAGACCTTCTCTGTACTTCTCTATTAACATCCTCAAGGCAAACACTGTGGTGCTCTTTCTTGGCATGAAACCAAACTGTTGTTCACAAGTGCTGACCTCTGCCCTTCATCTAGCTTCCACTATTCTTTCCCATAACTTCATCGTATGGCTCATCAACTTTATCCCTCTGTAGTTGCCACAACTCTGCATGTCTCCCTTGTTCTTAAAAATGGGCACAAGCACACTTCTCAATTCCTCTGGCATCCTATCACTCTTTAAGACCTTGTTGAATGTTCTTGTCAGGAAATCTACTGCTTCCTCTCCTAGACACTTCCATACCTCCACCGGTATGTTATCAGGACCAAATGCCATTCCACTCTTCATCCTCTTCAATGCCCTCCTCACTTCACCCTTATTCATCTTTGCTACTTCCTGGTCCTCAACAGTCACCTCTTCTCCTCTTTTTTCTCTCTCATTTTCCTCATTCATCAGCTCTTCAAAGTACTCTTTCCATATTCCCAGCACACTTCTGTCATCAGTCAATACATTTCCCTCTCTGCCCTTAATCACTCTAACTTGCTGCACGTCCTTCCCATCTCCATTTCTCTGTTGTGCCAACCTGTATAAATCATTTTCTCCCTCTTTACTTTCCAACCGAGCATACAAGTCATCATACGCCCTCTGTTTGGCCTTTGACACTTGACACTGCTACCTTCGCCTTACGCCGTGTCTCCCTGTACTCTTGTTTACTCTCTTCAGTCCTCTCTATGTCCCACTTCTTCTTAGCTAACCTCTTCCTTTGTACACACTCCTGTACTTCCTCATTCCACCACCAAGTCTCCTTATCTCCTCTCCTTCCAGATGACACACCAAGTATTCTCCGACTAGTCTCCCTGATCACATTAGCTGTCATTGTCCAGTCATCTGGAAGCACTTCTTGACTACCCAAAGCTATTTTCAACTCCTCCTTGAAGACAACATGGCACTCTTCCTTTTTCAGCTTCCACCACTTTGTCTTCTGCTCTGCCTTTGCCTTCTTCACCATCAGCGTCATCCTGCACACCACCATCCTATGCTGTTTGGTCACACTCTCACCCACTACTACGTTGCAGTCACTGACGTCCTCCAAATTACATCGCCTCCACAAAATGTACTCTACCTGTGTGCTCCTGCCTCCGCCTTTATAAGTCACCCTATGCTTCTCTCTCTTCTGGAAGAAAGTATTCACCACAGCCATTTCCGTCCTTTTTGAAAAATCTACCAACATCTGTCCTTCTGCGTTCCTGTCCTGGATACCAAACCTGCCCATCACTTCCTCGTCCCCTGTTTCCAGCAGCACCAACATGTCCATTGAAGTCTGCACCAATGACCACTCTTTCACCTCTGGGGGTACTCTGCATCACTTCATCTAACTCACTTCAGAATCTCTCCTTCTCTTTTTGGTCACATCCTGCCTGTGGGGCAGAAGCACTAACAACATTGAGCATTACACCTTCAATTTCTAACTTGAGACTCATCACTCTGTCTGACACTCTTTTCAGTTCCAGAACATTCCAGACAACCCCTCCTTCAAGATGACGCCTTCTCCATTTCTCTTCCCATCCACACCATGAAAAAACAGCTTAAACCCTGCTCCTAAGCTTCGAGCCTTGCTACCTTTCCACCTGGTCTCCTGAACACACAGTATATGTCCACCTTCCTCCTCTGCATCATGTCAGCCAGCTCTCTACCTTTTCCTGTCATAATTCCGATGGCGTTCGTTGTTAACCCGGGCCTCAACCGATCCGGTATGAAATTTGTATTTACGGTTCGCATTCTGTTCACTCTCTCTCGCTCTCGCTCTCTCTCTCTCCAAAACACACTCTCTCTCTCTCCAAAACTCACTCTCTCTCGCTCTCTGCAACTCTCTCTCTCTCTCTCTAAAACACACACACTCTCTCTAAAACACCCTCTCTCTCTCTCTGCAACTCCCTCTCTTTCTCTCTCTGCCACCCACTTTCTCTCTCCAACTCTCTCTTCTCTCTGCAACCTCTCTCTCTCACTCTCTCTCTGCAACTCCCCTCTCTCTCTCTGCAACTCCCTCTCTCTCGCTCTCTTTCTGCAGCCCCCCTTCCCTCTCTGCAACTCCCTCTCTCTGCGCAACTCCCT
The DNA here is from genome assembly GCA_024760905.1 of Plotosus lineatus. Taxonomy (NCBI): domain Eukaryota; kingdom Metazoa; phylum Chordata; class Actinopteri; order Siluriformes; family Plotosidae; genus Plotosus; species Plotosus lineatus. The sequence goes on along the minus strand of CM045729.1, from coordinate 43,059,193 downwards.
CTCTCTGCGCAACTCCCTCTCTCTGCGCAACTCCCTCTCTCTGCGCAACTCCCTCTCTCTGCGCAACTCCCTCTCTCTGCGCAACTCCCTCTCTCTGCGCAACTCCCTCTCTGCGCCAACTCCCTCTCTGCGCAACTCCTCTCTCTGCAACTCCCTCTCTCTGCAACTCCTCTCTCTCTGCAACTCCCTCTCTCTGCAACTCCCTCTCTCTGCAACTCCCTCTCTCTCTGCAACTCCTCTCTCTGCGCAACTCCCTCTCTCTGCGCAACTCCCTCTCTCTTAACTCCCTCTCTCTCTGCGCAACTCCTCTCTCTCTGCGCAACTCCCTCTCTCTGCGCAACTCCCTCTCTCTGCGCAACTCCCTCTCTCTGCGCAACTCCCTCTCTCTGCGCAACTCCCTCTCTCTGCGCAACTCCCTCTCTCTGCGCAACTCCCTCTCTCTGCGCAACTCCCTCTCTCTGCGCAACTCCCTCTCTCTGCGCAACTCCCTCTCTGCGCAACTCCCTCTCTCTGCGCACCTCCCTCTCTCTGCGCAACTCCCTCTCTCCGCAACTCCCTCTCTCCCATAACTCCCTCTCTCTCTCTCCCATAACTCCTCTCTCTCTCTCTCCATAACTCCCTCTCTCTCTCTCCATAACTCCCTCTCTCTCTCTCTCTCTCTCTCTCTCTCTCTCTCTGCAACTCCTCCCTCCGCAACTCCCTCCCTCCATGCTCCCTCCCTCCGCAACTCCCTCCCTCTGCAACTCCCTCTCTCTGCAACTCCTCTCTCTGCAACTCCTCTCTCTGCAACCTCCTCTCTCTCTCTCTCCAGCTCCTCTCTCTCTCTCTCTCTCCGCAACTCCCTCTCTCTCTCTCTGCAACTCCCTCCCTCCGCAACTCCCTCCCTCCGCAACTCCCTCCCTCTGCAACTCCCTCTCTCTGCAACTCCCTCGCTCTGCAACTCCCTCGCTCTGCAACTCCCTCGCTCTGCAACTCCCTCGCTCTCTCTCGCTCTGCAACTCCCTCTCTCTCTCTCGCTCTGCAACTCCCTCTCTCTCTCTCGCTCTGCAACTCCCTCTCTCTCTCTCGCTCTGCAACTCCCTCTCTCTCTCTCGCTCTGCAACTCCCTCTCTCTCTCTCTCTCTGCTCCCTCTCTCTCTCTCTCTGCAACTCCTCCCTCTCTCTCTCTGCAACTCCCTCCTCTCTCTCTCTGCAACTCCCTCCTCTCTCTCTCTGCAACTCCCTCTCTCTCTCTCTCTGCAACTCCCTCTCTCTCTCTCTCTGCAACTCCCTCTCTCTCTCTCTGCAACTCCTCTCTCTCTCTGCAACTCCCTCTCTCTCTCTGCAACTCCCTCTCTCTCTCTGCAACTCCCTCTCTCTCTCTGCAACTCCTCTCTCTCTCTGCAACTCCCTCTCCCTCTCTGCAACTCCCTCTCCCTCTCTGCAACTCCCTCTCCCTCTCTGCAACTCCCTCTCCCACTCTGCAACTCCCTCACCCTCTCTGCAACTCCCTCTCTCTCTCTGCAACTCCCTCTCTCTCTCTGCAACTCCCTCCCTCTCTCTCTCTCTCTGCAACTCCCTCTCTCTTTCTCTCTCTCTGAAACCCCCCTCTCTCTGCAACTCCCCCTCTCTCTCTGCAACTCCCCCCTCTCTCTCTCTGCAACTCCCTCTCTCACTCTCTCTCTCTGCAACCCCCTCTCTCTCTCGCTCTGCAACTCCCTCTCTCTCTCGCTCTGCAACTCCCTCTCTCTCTCGCTCTGCAACTCCCTCTCTCTCTCGCTCTGCAACTCCCTCTCTCTCTCGCTCTGCAACTCCCTCTCTCTCTCTGTGCAAGTCCCTCTCTCTCTCTGTGCAAGTCCCTCTCTCTCTCTGTGCAAGTCCCTCTCTCTCTCCGCAACTCCCTCTCTCTCTCCGCAACTCCCTCTCTCTCTCCGCAACGCCCTCTCTCTCTCCATAACTCCCTCTCTCTCCATAGCTCCCTCTCTCTCCGCAACCCCCTCTCTCTTTCTCTCTGCAACTCCCTCTCACTCTCTCGCTGTAACCCCCTCTCTCTCTCCCCAACTCCCTTCTCTCTCCCTGCAACTCTCTCTCTCTCTCTCGCTCGCTCTGCAACTCTCCCTCTCTGCAACTCTCCCTCTCTGCAACTCTCCCTCTCTGCAACTCTCCCTCTCTGCAACTCTCCTCTCTGCAACTCTCCTCTCTCTCTCTCTCCTGCACCTCTCTCTCCCTGCACCCCTCTCTGCAACTCTCTCTCTCTCTCTCTGCAACTCTCTCTCTCTCCCTCTCTGCAAGTCTCTCTCTCTCCCTCTCTGCAACTCTCTCTCTCTCTCTCCCTCTCTGCAACTCTCTCTCTCTCTCTCTCTGCAACTCTCTCTCTCTCTCTCTCTGCAACTCTCTCTCTGTCTCTCTCCCTCTCTGCAACTCTCTCTCTCTGCAACTCTGCAACTCTCTCTCTCTCTCTCTCTGCAACTCTCTCTCTCTCTCTCTCCCTCTCTGCAACTCTCCAAAACTCTCACTCTCTCCCTGCCACTCTCTCTCTCAAAACACACACACACTCTCTCTCCTGCAACTCTCTCTCTGCATTCCTCTCTCTCTCACACACACTCTCTGCATTCCTCTCTCTCCCTGCATCCCTATCTCTCTGTCTCTCCCTACATCTCGCTCTCTATCTCTCCCTTCATCCTGCTCTCTCTCTCTCTCTCTCTGCAACTTTCCCTCACTCACTCACTCTCTCTGTATCTCTCTCTCTCCCTGCATCTCTCCCTCTCTCGCTCTCTCTGCAACTCTCTCTCCCTCTCTGCAACTCCTGCTCTCTCTCTCTCTCCTCTCTCCAAAAACACTCGCTCTCCCTCTCTCCAAAACACACACACACTCTCTCTCCAACAACCCCCTCTGCAACTCACTCTCTCTCTCTCTCTCTCTCTCTCTCTCTCTCTCTCGTCTATCCCTCCCTGCATCCCTCACTCTCTCTCTCTCTCCCTGCATCCCTCTCTCTCTCTGCAACTTTCCCTCTCTCTCTCTCCTGCAACTTTCCCTCTCTCTCTCTCCCTGCACCCCTCTCTCCCCTGCACCCCTCTCTCACTCCCTGCACCCCTCTCTCACTCTCTCTGCAACTCTCTCTCCTCTCTGCAACTCCTGCTCTCTCTCTCTCTCTCTCTCTGCAATTTCCCCTTTGTCTCTCTCCAAAACTCTCACTCTCTTCCTGCATCTCTCTCCCTCTCTCCAAAAACACTCTTGCTCTCTCCCTCTCTCCAAAACACACACTCTCTCTCTCTCCAACAACCCCCTGCAACTCTCCCTGCACCCCCTCTCTCTCTCTCTCTCTCTCTCTCTCTCCCTGCACCCCTCTCTCGCTCTCTCCCTGCACCCCTCTCTCGCTCTCTCTCCCTGCACCCCTCTCTCTCTCTCTCTCCCCCTGCATCCCTCTCTCTCCCCGCATCCCTCTCTCTCTCTGCAACTTTCCCTCTCCCTCGTCCCCTCTCCCTCTCCCTGCATCCCCCTCCCTCTCTGCAACTTTCCCTCTCCCTCTCCCTGCATGCCTCTCTCGCTCTCTCTCTCTCCCTCCTCGTCTCCAGCTCTCTCTCCCCCTATAGGCCCCTCTCTCTCTCCCTCTCTCTCTCTCTTTCCTCGTCCCCTCTCTCTCTCTCCCCTCGTCCCTCTCTCTCTCTCCCTCCCCAGTCCTCTCTCTCTCTCCCCCTGTCCCTCTCTCTCTCTCTCCCCCTGCGTCCTCTCTCTCTCCCCTCTCTGGCCCCTCTCTCTCTCCCCGCGTCCCCTCTCTCTCTCTCTCCCCATCCTCTCTCTCCCCTCAGATCCCTCTCTCTCTCTCTCTCCCCTCAGATCCCTCTCTCTCTCTCTCCCCCGCATGCGCCCTCTCTCTCTCTCTCTCCCCCCGCATCCCTATCTCTCTCTCCCCGCGTCCCTCTCTCTCTCCCTATGCGCCACGCGCCTTCTCCCTGTGTCCCAAGCTGGGCTTTCTCCCCTGCTTCCTCCGCCTTCTCCCCCTCTTGGTCTCCGCGCTTTCTCTCTCTCTCCCCAGCGTCCCTCTCTCTCTCTCCCCTCGTCCCTCTCTCTCTCTCCCCTCGTCCCTCTCTCTCTCTCCCCCTCGTCCCTCTCTCTCTTCTCTCTCCCTGTCTCCGCTGGGCTCTTCTCCCCCCTAAGGCCCCGCTCTCTCCCCCAAGGCCCCGCGCTCTCTCTCCCCCCATGGCCCCCTCTCTCTCCCCCTCGTCCCCTCTCTCTCTCCCCTGCGTGCCTCTCTCTCCCTCCCCTGCGTACCTCTCTCTCTCTCCCCCTCGTGCACTCTCTCTCTCTCTCCCCTGCGTGCCTCTCTCTCTCTCCCCTCGTGCCTCTCTCTCTCCCCCTGCGTCCCTCTCTCTCTCTCCCCCTCGTGCCTCTCTCTCTCTCCCCTGCGTGCCTCTCTCTCTCTCTCCCCCCTCGTCCCACTCTCTCTCCCCAGCGTCCCTCTCTCTCTCCCCGCGTCCCTCTCTCTCTCTCTCTCCCGCGTCCCTCTCTCTCTGCCCCCAGCGTCCCTCTCTCTCTCTCTCTCTCCAGCGTCCCTCTCTCTCTCTGCCCCCAGTCCTCTCTCTCTCTCCCCCCAGTCCCTCTCTCTCTCTCTCTCTCCCCGCGTCCTCTCTCTCTCTCTCCCCGCGTCCCTCTCTCCCCAGCGTCCCTCTCTCTCTCTTCCTCGTCCTCTCTCTCTCTCTCTCTCTTCCCCTCGTCCCCTCTCTCTCTCTCTCTCCCCCTCGTCCCTCTCTCTCTCTCCCCCACTGCGTCCCTCTCTCTCTCTCTCCCCACTGCGTCCCTCTCTCTCTCTCTCTCCCCACTGCGTCCCTCTCTCTCTCTCCCCACTGCGTCCCTCTCTCTCTCTCTCCCACTGCATCCCTCTCTCTCTAGCCCCTGCATGCCTCTCTCTCTCTCTCTCTCTGCATCCCTCTGTCTCTCTCCCCTGCATTCCTCTCTCTCTCCCTGCATCCCTCTCTCTCTCTCTCTCTCTCCCCTCGTCCCTCTCTCTCTCTCTCTCTCCCCTCGTCCCTCTCTCTCTCCCCAGCGTCCTCTCTCTCTCTCCCCAGTCCCTCTCTCTCTCTCCAGCCCCCTCTCTCTCTCTCTCTCTCTCTGCCCCCTGCGTCCCTCTCTCTCTTCCCACCAGCGTCCCTCTCTCTCTCCCCGCATCACTCTCTCTCTCCCCAGCGTCCCTCTCTCTCTCTCCCCTCGTCCCTCTCTCTCTTTCCCCTCGTCCCTCTCTCTCTCCTTAGGTCCCTCTGTCTCTCTCTCTCCCCTCGTCCCTCTCTCTCTCTCTCTCCCCTCGTCCCTCTCTCTCTCTCTCTCTCCCCCTGCGTCCTTCTCCCCCTGCGTCCCTCTCTCTCTCTCCCCCACTGCGTCCCTCTCTCTCTCTCCCCCACTGCGTCCCTCTCTCTCTCTCTCTCCCCTGCATCCCTCTCTCTCTCCCCTGCATCCCTCTCTCTCTCTCCCCTGCATCCCTCTCTCTCTCTTTCTCTCTCTCTCCTGGAACTCCCTCTGTCTCTCTCTCCGAAACTAACTCTCTCTCTCTCTCTCTCTCTCTCTGCAACGCCCTTTCTCGCTCTCTCTGAAACTCTCTCTCTCTCTCTCCAAAACACTACCTGCCTCTCTCTTTCTCCCTCTCCCACTGAAACGCTCTCTCTCTCTCTCTCTCTCTGAAACTCTCTCTCTGAAACGCTCTCTCTCTCTCTCTCTCTCTCTCTCTGAAACGCTCTCTCTCTCTCTCTCTCTCTCTCTCTCTGAAACGCTCTCTCTCTCTCTCTCTCTCTGAAACGCTCTCTCTCTCTCTCTGCATCGCTCTCTCTCTCTCTGAAACTCTCTCTCTCTCTCTGAAACGCTCTCTCTCTCTCTGAAACGCTCTCTCTCTCTCTGAAACGCTCTCTCTCTCTCTCTGAAACGCTCTCTCTCTCTCTCTGAAACGCTCTCTCTCTCTCTGAAACTCTCTCTCTCTCTGAAACTCTCTCTCTCTCTCTGAAACTCTCTCTCTCTCGCTCTCTCTCTGAAACTCTCTCTCGCTCTCTCTCTGAAACTCTCTCTCTCTCGCTCTCTCTGAAACTCTCTCTCTCGCTCTCTCTGAAACTCTCTCTCTCTCTGAGATTCTCTCACTGCAACTCTCTCGCTGCTAACCTACTATAAATAACTATCTGGGATCCAAGCAGCTAAAAACAACCTTGCACAAAAGAAAATGTGTGCCAAAAAGGGGGACAGGATGTGAAATTTAAACTGCCAAAAGTCGGCCAAGCATCTGTCGACTTTGTGCAATGGAAATCACGTGATACTCTGAGACATGAGGGGAAGAGAGAAGAGGCTCTGTTCACCCCACACCACACAGTCTTTCTCTTTGAGATCAGTGTCTGTAAGCTTGTCCGAATGCACATACACATGTACAGGATGCCTGCTGGACCTGATCGTGGCTGGGGATAGATTAGAGAACACCTCAAGGAAGTGATGAGATCAGATGAGCCGAGACAAGCTACTTTGACATTCTCTGCTTTCCACTACACTTCTGTAGAGGGAGGAAAAGGTACACCAGGGCCCAATATTTGTGATAAGCCAGAGAAGCCCCCTTTTCCTTCCAATGCTGTTATCATTTTTAAATGAGCCTCTTTTTTTGTGTGTGTTTTGTGTATGTTTAATTACCAGTTAAGCGCTATGATACCACTCAAACGCTATGCGTCTTCTCTGGCTAAGCGATAGAAAATGCTGGATGTCTCTTCTGAAGAAATAAGACTTTCTCCCGAGAAACGATGGTTTTCTCTGAACTGTTGTATTAAAATCTTTTTCAATTATTATTCCAGTACAGTACCTAAGTTAAGTTAAGTTACAACAGTATATGCTGGAAAATGTTTATATTTTATCATCAATAAAAATAAGAGTAAAAATTGAAAACTTTTTCTTAATCATTACTATATTTTAGTACATTAACACTGTATTAATGAGTAAGACTGTCTATAGAATGTGTTTAAGAAGCATATTTAACGCACATAATAGATACATAGTATTTTACTTCCGGCTGCTCATTCGCACATGTGATGTGTTACATGGGGTTTTACTTCCGGGTACAGAGCTCGCGGATTACTTCGATTCGCGGGAGGGCTCAGAACCAGACCTTCGCAAATGTCGAGGGCTTACTGTATGCCAAACCCGTCTACCATCGGTATGATATTGAAGCAGAAGGAGGTCTTAAAGGTATGCTTTTATCATTTTTAAAGGGTTTAGGGGGTAGTATTGGAAGCCTTGGAACTCACACATTTTACATGTAACATGCGGTTCAACTTAGAAAAATGCAGGTTACGAAAAAAGCTCTGGAACAGATTAATTTTTTAAGGTGAGGTACCACTGTACGTGTGTGTGAGAATGTGTATATATAGACACACACACATACATACATATGTTCACACACACACACACACACACACACACATACATACATATATACACATATATATATACATATTATGTATGTGTGTGTGTGTGTGTGTGTGTGTATATATATATATATTTTTTTTTTTCCCCCCTTTCTTCCTTTCGGCTTTTTCCCTTTCTCAAGAGTCACCACAGCGAATCATCTGTTTCGCACGTTTGATTTGGCAGAGGTTTTTACGTCGGACGCCCTTCCTGTCACAAGCCTTTTAGCAAGGGACAGAAACACGCTGACGACTTTGCAGCTACTCTTTACGAAAGTCAGCAATGGTTCTTTTACATGCCTCTCACCATAGACAGTGACAGACATGGCCCGCCTTTGATAACCCAGTTAGCTGCACTGGGGGGGGACAGTGACAACCTTGTGGAGAGTGGGACTCGAACCCCCAAATTTGGATCAGCGATCCAGCGCCATATTATTTTCTGTAATGTAATGTACTGATAAAAATTAAACTTTCATATATTTTAGATTCATTGCACACCAACCGAAATATTTCAGGTATTTTATTGTTTTAATACTGATGATTTTGACATACAGCTCATGAAAACCCAAAATCCCTATCTCAAAAAATTAGCATATTTCATCCGAACAATCAAAAAAAGTGTTTTTAATACAAACAAAAAAAATCAACCTTCAAATAATTATGTTCAGTTATGCACTTAATACTTGGTCGGGAATCCTTTTACAGAAATGACTGCTTCAATGCGGCGTGGCATGGAGGCAATCAGCCTGTGGCACTGCTGAGGTGTTATGGAGGCCCAAGATGCTTCGATAGCGGCCTTAAGCTCATCCACAGTGTTGGGTCTGATGTCTCTCAACTTTCTCTTCACAATATCCCACAGATTCTCTATTGTATTGTAATTAAAGAAATAAACTGTACTGTATAATAAAGTCGTTTTATTTACCTTTGTGATGGTAGTTGATGGCTTGATGGAATGGAGTGGGAGGAGGAGGGAGGGAGGGACTTACTGTTTGGAAGGAGAGTTTGGAAACGCCTACTGTTTGGAAACACCCTTAGCCACACACGCACCCTTAATAGCTTCCTTGTTCTTAAGGATGGGAGCAATGGTAGACTTAGCGTACTGGTACTGGGACGCTAAGTCACACAAACGCACACCTCGTTCGTGTTTTTCAATGATCTCCGCCTGTGGTGGGGTCTTTTTCGGTCCCATAATAGCAAAAGTACACTCAATATGGTCCAAAATATCTAGCAAACACAAACCACTTCCGCATTCAGAGAAAGGGGGTGACGAACTGTGATGCCATGAGTGTGCGTCAGCTTCTCGTGGCCGCCACCGTGGCGCTGTTCGACCGCGTGGTTTGATTCGTCCGCCGAAAACTAGTTCGTCAGCAGAGACTATCTGCTCGCAAATTTAATGTTCTTGAGGCGAAAAGTTCGTGAGCTTCAGCGTTCGTCAGCGGAGGTTTTACTGTATATATATATATATATATATATATATATATATATATATATATATATATATATATATACACACACACACACACACACACACAGAGCGAGGGGGGGAGAGACAGAGAGAGAGAGAGAGAGAGAGAGAGAGAGAGAGAGAGAGAGAGAGACTAATGTCAGTGTGTAACCTCTCAGAATGGGAATAAATGAGATGATGAACTCGGATCATCCTCTGACCTTTCAAACTGCTCGCTCTCCCCAACTACAAGAGCTTTGTGTCATATTCCATAAAAAGTACAAAGTTGCACAACACCCGAAGAGATGGCGCTGAAGTGGAATCTGCTGCGGCCTCCAGGCCGTGATTTCTACATCCAGAACTAACAAGGGCAACGCTTTTCATTGCTATATGCACCACTTTCAGAAATGTTTCCACTTGCGTGGTGAATTCCCGGGCTGCAGCAGCCAAACCTTTCATCATGGAATGTCAGTACGTTGGTCGGCCGACACTTAAGACATCGTTTTGTGGTTACCATTAGTCTTAGCAAGTAGAGACATTTATCCTGTTACTCTGGGAAGGTTTTTTTCCAGTTCTGTTTAAGAACCCACAACTACCAACCTCAACTAAACAACATGACTGCAGTGCTGACACAGAAAAACGATGGGCCAAGAAACTTTTCGGTTTTGTCTGAAAGTAATAAACAACATGCACTGTGTGTGTGTGTGTGTGCACATAAGAATGAGTCAAGCTGCAAGCGGTGAAACAGCACTCCATTAAGAAGTTGCTGGGTGTCTTACCACAGACACAGAACCGAACTTGGCTGTGTTTCCACCAGAGCAGGCTATTTTCAGAAACATACCAAACAGGAGATGAGGTGCATACCCAGCATGCAGTGTGTCTGGCTGACAAGTTGAGCTGCACAATCATCACCTTGTCACATTTTGTGTCTCTTTCAGATTTATGTCATCAACCAGGCTCTGACAGTCCTGAAAATGACTTGTGCGGGTCTGAAATGTTGCCACCCCTCCCCCATTGTAAAACACAAAGATTTCAATTCTTATTTGCTGTGGCATGACATTTAAAACCTTTTGCCATTTACTTGAAACAAATTCCAGCTGCTCCTTTTTTCACATTAATTGTCTTTTTTTTTTTTTTACCATAATGCATGGCTCCCTAAATAAAAGAAAATGTCAAATACAATTGCAAGCTATTGCATCAAATTTACTTCTAAGCTACCCAACTTCATAGCCATTCTCAGAGATTAACAACATAAAGTAGGGCTGCCCACTCCACGAAGTTAGGAACTGGAAGATTCGATCTCTGAAACTGGAAGATTATTTTTAACACACAAACTTGTGAAAAACAACACATTACTGTTTCCAGTAAAGTAAATTTTTATTCAACTTTATGAAATATGCATATAAGCAATATGAAATCAAGATATGATTGCCAAACAACAATAATACTAATAACTTATGACAGATCCACACTCGTAATAATACTGGCAACAGCAGTATAATACAGGGTGACCCAAAAAAACGGGAATTTTTGAAGTGCGTATTGGCAGACATGAGCAAGTGGCAGTACTGTGAGATAGTGACCTTTAATTACTCTAAAGTAATTTTTAAAAAAATGAAAATTCCATCATTGTTTCTTGAATGGCATGTTTTAAAGTTTCAATTACTATGAATAAAATATTTTTCTTCCATCACTCTTCGGTTTTATTGGATTGTTAAAAAGTTTCCAGGTTTTTTGTTTCTCCCTGTACATGACAAAGCCAAAATTTCTAAATTACGACAAAAAAATGTGTAGTTTCTTTCTTACAATGGGCACTAAAACAATATGTATTAATACTGATAGTTCCCCAACACTGTTTCAAACTGATATGGCAACACTGTAACTTCAGTGAAAAAATGGATTAAAGTCAAAAAGAGATTAAGTACTGATAATTTCCGAAATGTTCTAAAACTCAAAGTAAGCAGTGTAACTTCAGCCTTCATTGAAAAGTCAAATATTTCAAGGCTGATACATTAAATATTCAAACCGTGACAAACACATTATTGTCTCTTTCAAACACATGAGCACTACTTAATATTAAAATCAAATTATGAAATACAATATACCTTCATAAAATTTAGTTCAGATTTCATGCTTAAAAATTTCTCTCTCAGAAGCCACAGAAGTGTTCTATCAGGTACATCATACAAATCAAAAGTTGAAAAATGTCTCTCTAATGCCATAAAACTACTTATTCCGGTATGTTTTAAGCTGTTATGTGTCGCAGATTTGGCCTCTGTTAAAGATTTTGAGTCTTGATTCTGAAAACATGGGCAGCCCTTTGCTGCCATCGCTACCTTTCTGATAAGTAAGCTTTCAAGAGATTTGCTTGCAAGGGATGTCCTACCTGGGGTCTTGTTCTGGGTGACCATTTTAAATACCCTCTCACAAGGGGCATTGCTGTGGAATATGCACAGCACTGATAACATAACCAGTGCCAATTTCTTAAACATGAACTTGTCTTCCTTATCCTTAACAGTACCTATAGCCTCCCACTGTATTGGTATATTGTGCTCAATGAGAAAATCTGAGAAATATGCTTCTGCACAAATTATACTTGTACCCCCATTGCAGCTAACTGGGTTATCAAAGGCCGGTCATGTCTCTCACTGTCTGTGGTGTGAGGCATGTAAAAGAACCATTGCTGACTTTCGACAAGAGTAGGCTGCATAGCCGTCAGCGTGTTTCCACCCTGTGATGACCTAGGGAGCTGTCTAGGGTGTACTCTGCCTTCGCCCGGCGTCAACTGGGATGGGCGCTAGCCTCCCAGCAACCCTAATTAGAATTAAGCGGTTCCAGAAAATGAATGAATGGACAAATTATACTTTTTTCTCTTTTTGAATCAGCTGTTTGAAACATGCTGGTAATGTTGGGAATGTTATTTGATTGACATTCCCATAACGTGCTAACAAGTTCGGCTGTTCTGAAGTGCATTTTGATATCGTAAGCTCTGCTAGATTTTAGAATGATGTGAACATTACAAATATCGCAAAGCATGAAAATGAGTCCTCTGGATGAAGGTTTGGTGCACTTCCATCTCGCACTATACGATTGCTTGAACATTTGAAAATACCTCTTTTTCTTACATATAGGGCTATTATATCTTTTAGCAGAATCGCTTTCAGAAACAGAATGGTCAGATTCCTTATTACAGACGCTTTTCAACTTACGTTTCAGTTAGGTTCCGGACGGCCGAAGGTAAGATGAAAAAAAACGTAAGTTGTTACTGTATGCTCCAGTGACGTATGACATTCATACTGTACGATACATCCATAAATACCATTACTGTATCTCATAAAACACCCCTAAATCAATTATCATAAACATAACTTTGTAAAATAATATAAAATATATAACATAATATAAACATTTATTTAAAATAAATTAAATTCAAGCAAAATAATTTCAAATAGATAAATTTTAATCAAATTCACTCATCAAATATCAAATACAGTATCAAATACAACCTTTAACATTCTCTATGATGCGATCTTTCTGCTTGTAACTGGTTCCGATGGTTGACGGATGGCCACTTTACATGAAGCTGAGCCGAGTCACTTTACAATTTAGCTTAAAACAGCCAATCAATGCTTACAATACGTGAGGCGCTCCACCAAAAGTAGTTCACTTGCTTGTGCTTGAGACAAAGTGCGGGATATCTGGACTTCCGGTCTTTCAAGTGAGCAAGGGTGCCGTTGAATACTTGTTTTTTAGTACTCAGCCTGTACTAATGTGGATCACAAGCAGAGCGGAGAGTTCTCTTTCTTTTCTGGATTCGGGTTTTCATTCATTTTACAACTCTCTTTGTTTTAACCGAGTATGCTTGGTAGATTGCGCCGATCCGATTAGATAGTTAATTTCAGTCTTGGGGAAACCGGAAATTCCAGCATATGCCAGAAAACTTGCACCCATGCTAGCAGGCTTACGCTTCTGGCTAACCTTACAAAAGTCCGCAAAACAGTGTAAACACAAAGATCACAGAAGCGACATCTTAACACAAGGGTAACACGCAATGAACTGGGAAGAAAGGGAGACACATTCAGTCTGTCGTTTGTAAACAACGGACGTAGCGTCATTACGTCAGCGTACTACGTAGGTATGTCTCGTACTAGAGAGCACGCTAAACTCAAAATTTGACTTTTTTTTTTGTTGTTTTGGGAAAATAACGTAAAATTGAAAAAAAAACGTAAAACAAATCAACGTAAGTCGGGGAGCGTCTGTATTTGAACGCTTTTAAGCAATGGAATGCCCCATGTGCATTGTTTGTAAGAAAAGAAGTGGCTCTATTATTGCCCAAACTAACATGTGGAGAATAAAAAAAAACCTGGACTGGTAACAAACAAAACACAGAAGATTTTTTTTTTATACAAGACCGAAATCACAGAAATCAATGTAAAAAATAGGAGACTTCCGGCAAAATCACAAGAGTTGGAAGCCCTGATAAAGAGTCAACAAAAGCCCTCTTCACTTGTGCTGAACTTAAACAACTAACTTGGCGGGATTTTGTACTTTGCTAAAAACTAGTTTGCTCTACCATTACTGTCATTTGCGCAGTATCAGTGGCGTGCAGTGAGGTTGACATCTGGTGAGGCACTGCCTCATTTAGAATCAAATTTACAAGTACAAATGAACTCAAAAAATTATATTATTAATCATTTAATGGACAACAGACATCAAATCAATACCAAAGAGAGGTGATAACATGACTTTCTGCACAGTTAGCATGTTGTTTGATGTGTGGTGTCATGCCATCCCAGATAATGTTTCCTTCTATTTTAGAACCTTTAAAAATAAATTATATTCTTTTCAGACAATTCTTTTTGTTTTATATCGCGTATCAGTGTTCTTTACACAGACATGTGACATATTTCATTTGAGGATAACATTTATTTCAACTATATCTGACTTCCCCTAGCTATTACCTCTTGTTTTGTTGAAAGTCAAAATTTGTGATTTTTTTCCAGCTTGGAAAGGTAATTTTCCATTTTGATAAGGCAGATTGTAAAGGAAATACAGTAAAACCTCCGCTGACGAACGCTTAAGCTCACGAACTTTTCGCCTCAAGAACATTAAATTTGCGAGCATATTGTCTCTGCTGACGAACTAGTTTTCGGCGGACGAATCAAACCACGCGGTCGAACAGCGCCACGGTGGCGACCCACGAGAAGCTGACGACGCTCACGGCGTCACAGTTAAATCACCCCTTTCTTTGAATGCGGAAGTGGTTTGTGTTTGCTAGACATTTTGGACCATATTGAGTGTACTTTTGCTATTATGGGACCGAAAAAGACCCCACCACAGGCGGAGATCATTGAAAAACACGAACGAGGTGTGCGTTTGTGTGACTCAGCGTCCCAGTACCAGTACGCTAAGTCTACCATTGCTCCCATCCTTAAGAACAAGGAAGCTATTAAGGGTGCATGTGTGGCTAAGGGTGTTTCCAAACAGTAGGCGTTTCCAAACTCCCTCCTCCTCCCACTCCCTCCTCCTCCCACTCCATTCCATCAAGCCATCAACTACCATCACAAAGGTACGACTTTATTATACAGTACAGTTTATTTCTTGATAACCCAGTTAGCCGCACCAGAGTGTCGCCCTTAATATGTTTTACATTAAATATTGGTGTTGTGATGCATCTATTAGATCTTAATATTTCTGTAAAACTGATCCCTGGAGCAATCGCCTCATTGGGTGTACTCTCCTCGAGCCATGTTTCACAGAAACATCGTCCTGTAGATCCCTCTGTGCTGCAATCTGAGCATGAAGCTCGTCCATGTTGTTTTGCAGGGACTGGACATTTTCAAGTAGTATGGCCAGAAGTGCTAATCAAGCCTCTGAGAACTCCGCCTGGGCTTAGCCAGTAACCGCTAGCAAACCGCTAGCATTGAGCTGCCATAGCAGAAAGCACAAGATAGAAGTTGTTGTGTGCTTAGTTGCCCGAAGCTGAAGCTGCTCATAGCTGTAGTAGGGTCGACCAATCATAGACAAGCATTGTGCAAAACATGAACAAACAAATAAAACAAATTAAAACGAACAAAGAAACAATTTGACACTGAGAACTCCGCGACGTTGCCCTCGAGGCAGCGCCATCTTGGAGACGTCACTCCAAGACATTACTACAAGTTCAATGTATAAGGACATGAAGCGTAATTAAGTTTATCCTTTTGGTATCATTTGTTAAACATGCTACAGAACATAAAATCTCATGCACAAACATTCTCAGAATTAAATTAGGTACTGTACTGGAATAATAATTGAAAAAGACTTTAAAACAAGTGCTTTACAACAGTATATATTTTTAATGTTTAATTGTTATTATAAGCTTTTTCACAATGAATATGTATTTATTGCTATTATATACACATGTACATGTACGTATACGTTGGTCAGGGGGTTGGAGGGGGGGGGGGAATCTTACTTTGCGGATTTCGATGGTCGCGTGGGGATCTCAGGCCCAATTAACCGTGGAAAGTGAGGGATCCCTGTACAGCAAAATGATTAAACATACTGTATCCTGAACACTATATCGTTCATGATGTAATACAGGGATCCCTCGTTTTCCAGAGTTAATTGGGACCGAGATCCCCCCGCGACTGCCGATTACATGTATATGTGTATATAATATCAATAAATACATATTCAATGCTATAAATGCTTATAACAATTAAACATAAAAAAATAATGCAAAAGATGTAAATAATTATAATATACACACACACACACACACATAT
>CM045729.1:43036079-43041079 GCA_024760905.1 Plotosus lineatus | reverse complement strand
TATAATCCGGTGTGCCTTATAGTCCACAAAATACAGTAAGTGTTTTGTGGTTAATGTAAAAAAACATGATATCCCTTCCCTGCATAAATTGTGAATGTGTGCATTCAGCCAAGTTCTTTGAGTCATCTAAAGTAACTTGTATTTTTATACTGATCATGGACAAGAAATGTAGAATCAACATTTTCAGTGCCATTCGGATTCAAGTCAGATACAGGATTGGCACAGATGAACAGCACGCAAAAGCCATCGAAATCATGTTCTATGCCTATAGGGCTCCGCTCAGCAACAAAAAAATTAAGTTGGTTCAATAACTCACTCAACATAACCACCGATAAGCGAGCTGTACAATGCTGATTCCAAAACACCAGATGAAATATTCATTAATTTAAAATATATAAATTTTCCTGTGTGATACAATCACTGAGTTGCAAATTGCACAGGATGGATTTGGTCTGCATAAGGAAACAAAACTAGCTGTGCTGTCTGGGAAAGGGTTTTTTTTCTCTCTCCCATGACAGTCATGGTGACTTTAGCCAGTTAGAGGCTGGCAAGCTCACGCATATGAAAGAGGGTGGCTAGCACTTTCCTCTGAGTGTACTACAGTACACTGCTATATGACACAGCATGAGAAACCTTGTGAAAGGATGTGATTCTCTGGATTTGTGTGTCTCACAGGAAGTATTTGCTAGGGGCAGTGGTGGCCTGGTGGCATAGGGCGTTGGATCTCTAATCATAAAATTAGGGGTTCGAGTCCCACTCTCCACAAGGTTGTCACTGTCCCCCAGTGCAGCTAACTGGGTTATAAAATGCTGGCCATGTCTCTCACTGTCTATGGTGAGAGGTTCACATAAAAGAACCATTGCTGACTTTCGTAAAGAGTAGCTGCAGAGCTGTCAGCATGTTTCTGTCCCTTGCTAAAGGAAGGGCATCGACGTAAAAACCTATGCCAAATGAAATGCGCGAATCGGATGATTCGCTTGTGGCGACCTCTGAAAAAGGCAAAAAGCCGAAGGGAAAAGAAGAAGACACTAAGTATTTGCTAAACCTGCAACATGTTCAGTAGGATAGTTGTCATAAATTCAGGAGAAAACTGACAGGTTCCAAAATAAACAAATAAAGTAAGAATTCAATGGAGAAACGAACACTTCACAAAGCAAACAGAACGATGTAATATGTTAAGAAATGTTGGTACTTAAGATTTAAAAAGCTATAAAATGTAAGACGTCAAGTACTTTTTGCTCTTCTAACAAGTAAGGTAACATGTTCAGAGGCAAACATGAATCTCAGACAATCATTTAGCCGCTTGTTCTGGAGTTCTGGGTTCTGGTGCCTATCTCAGACAACCCTGGGTGAAGGTGGGGATACACCCTGAACAACACAGGGCAGCACATAACCATTTACACAAACGCACACCTCAGGTTAATTTTGAAGCAGCCAGTCAGTCTGAATGTGTTTGGACTGGGGTGGAAAGCACAGGAAAAACATGCAAACTCCACACAGAAACACCCAAGTCCAGGAATCAAACCCAGGATCTTCTTGGGGTGAGGTGGATGTGCTAACCACTACAATACCATGTCTCCCACAATGATTTGTGCAGATGGAATTTTGGTTTACAAAGGATAGTTGAAATTAATTCAGCTTGTGAAACAAATTTGCTTGGAGTTTTCAACAGAAGTTCAATCATTTTGAAGGACTTCAAAAAGTCTCTGTTGCAATCCATTCTCTCCATGTCAGGTTCGAAAACTTTAAACCCCCTTTGTTTGGCAAGTTGAAAGGTTATTTCACAAACACAGACTAGAACAGAGGACATCCACGACATGACTACATTACACTACATGAGTTTTGGGCAAGTGAGTTCAGGCAAAAATCGTGAAACAGTTGTTTTAATGAGGTCCTGATTCAAATGCAGTGAAGGCCTTATCATCACCTTCTCAGAGTACAATCAATGTTGATTTCAACTTTATATTACATAATGAAGACGCAAACGTAGACAGCAGATAGTAAGCTAGGCTATTTAATCAATACTAGCTAGGGCAGGAAAGAAAGCTACTACAGCATCAGTGTAAACATTTATTCAGTTCTTTATTCATTCAATTTCTAAGTTGCTTAATATTAATTAGGGTCGTAGTGACAGTGAAGCTGGTCGGAGATGAAAATGTTGAGGTTCTCTCTGGGAGTAACGAGGATGGATAGGATCAGAAATGAGTATATCAGAGGGACAGCCCACGTAAGATGTTTTGGAGACAAAGTCAGAGAGGCTAGATTGAGATGGTTTGGACATGTACAGAGGAGGGATAGTGATTATATTGGCAGTAGGATGCTGAGGTTGGAACTACCAGGCAGAAGGCCTCGAGGAAGACCGAAGAAGAGATTTATGGATGTGGTGAAGGAAGACATGAAGGTCGTTGGAGTCAGAAAAGAAGATGCGGAGGACAGGGTGAGGTGGAGGCGGATGATTTGCTGTGGCGACCCCTGAAGGGAGCAGCCGAAAGTAAAAGAAGAAGAAGAAGTGACAGTGAAGCTGGTGTCTATCTCGGCTGACTTTGGGTGAGGGCTGGGTACACCCTGGACAGCTCACCAGTCCATCACAGGGCCAACACTCACACAACCATTCATACTCACACTTTCACTCACACCTAGGGGAGATTTGCAACAGGCAATTAGTCTACTGTGCGTGCTTTTGGACTGGGTGAAAACTAGAGTACCCAGAGGAAACCCAAGCAAGCACAAGAACATGCAAACCCCACACAGAAAAACCTGAGCTGGGAATCGAACCCAAGACTTCTTGCTGTGTCTTGCGGCTTCAGTGCATCACTTTTTTTTTTTCTTTCTTTTTTAAATAGTCATCGAATTAAAAAATAAGGAAATTAAGGAAGAAGGAATAAGTTAACGAAAGTGCCACAAAAACAAGACCAATTGTGCAAAAAAAAAAAAAAAAAAAAAAAAAAAAACCCTAAACCTCACATCAAAACTAGTTACATTGTTGTGAGGTGCGCATCTGAGTGTGTGCGCGTGCGTCTGCATGTGTGTGTGTATTTATATATCTTATGCATTGTGAATGTTTAATTGCTATTATAAGCATTTATAGTATTGAATATGTATTTACTGATATTATATACACATATACATGTAAGTATACATCAGTCGGGGAGGGTTGGATCCAACTTTGCGGATTTCGGTGGTCGCGGGGGATGTGAGTCCCAATTAACCGCGGAAAATGAGGGATCGCTATATACAGTCACAATCCTAGTGTGACAACCTCCTCACGTACAGCTGAGCTGCATATTTTCAAGCATATCCCAGGAGCCTGGGGAACAAGAACAAAGTATTATTTAACAGTTTATAATCTTACGGCCCATGAGCAGGTCTTGTATTCCTCACCTGGTAATATCTCCATAACTTCTCCACTAAGCCTAGCCAGTTATGATATAATGCACTGCAGTTACTGAATAATATGCATTAGGAAGAAAAAGAGAACACACTGAGCACAACTAATCCCAAAAGTGACATGTGGTAATGATGACAGTGAGCCATGGCTCATCACATCACCTACACAACATCATAGTAATGAATATCACAGAACATTAGTTCATTCTTATTCCCAAACAAACAAAACAAGAAAATAACCTGACTATTCATGGATGAGGCAAGTGTCTGTCTGCTGGCAGGTGCCAATACATGTAAGCAGGGCCAAACTGTGACTACACAATAGCTTACTAAAATTGTTTACAACATAGATGCAAATACTGTATTTATGAGACACTGAAACTTTATGTATTAGGTTGACTTGACTAGCACTCCGCTAGTACTAGCAGCACAAAACTCGAAGGATATTAATAACCATTTCCTCAAATGTAACGCAAAAAGAGGCAGAGAATTCCTACTTTTAATTGTTCACTGCTCTCAACCCGTCACCTTTATGTCTTCCGGTTTCAATATGTACAGTATACCAGGATTCAGCTTTCCCTACACATATTAACTGCAAGTCCACAGCCCTACCTCTGCTCTCTCTCTCTCTCTCTCTCTCTCTCTCTCTCTCTCTCTCTCTCTCTGCCTCAAGTACAACACAGAGCACAATCTGGCAAGCGCCATGAATCGTTATGCACCCTGAGGAGCAGAATTGATTAACATGGTCCTCGAAACTGCTGTAAATTGTTATTCATGCCTATAAAAAGCAAGGGCCTAAAGGCTGATTGAGAGTCACGTGCACAAAGCCAGGGTCGCTCCACTATCCATATGCCAAGCACCCAGAAAGCTGCCTCGAATTTACCAGGACTGGGTGCTGGACCTTGGGAAGTGGAATGTGGATGGGCCAGCTTCTGACCAGCTCTGATTACACACCAGCTTTTACAATCCTGCACTTCTATGCCTGCTTTCATAACAATCTTAGAGCAGAAGTGCTGATCTAGGATCGCATTCCTTTACCTGCTTCAGACTCATAAAAATAACTTTGTCGAACTCAACACTCATGTGCTAGATTTTGTTCTCTGAAATAACTGCTGGATTTTGATATTTAAATCAGGGTTTCTGAAAGATTTTGTGACTGCAAAATTATTTTCACTGACCTACTTCAAATATAATCCTATTATCCAAACATTAGGCTCATTATGTAAATACACCCCATAATATTTTGCTTATTTTATGCAGATGTACAGCATTTTTAAAAGTACCTGAGGTGAATTTGCATTATAAGTTTTGTAAAACAGTCACGTTTGACATCAGGAGTTCCATTAAGTAACGTCAGTCCTTGCCCTGTTGTCAAGTATGCGCGAGTGCTGACACCACCATTACAACTACTACTTCTAGGATGTGCCGCAACACGTTGCCTTCTTCATCTGCTGTTCCAGCTTGGTGTTGACACAAATTTGTTGTTTTGGCCTATTGGCTGGGCTGGGCTGTGTTGTGTTCAGCGAACTCCAGTACAGTAGGCCCTTGACCATTCGTGGTTCAGCGCTCGCACCCCCGCATACTCGTGAATTGGTGACAAACCCGGAAGTAAC
>CM045729.1:42638579-43031079 GCA_024760905.1 Plotosus lineatus | reverse complement strand
TGCAATAAATCGTAATAATAAAGACATTTCTGACAACCAAACATTGTCATAATTATCACAATTTCACCAAGTTCCCTGAAGATTCCACAACCCCCATGCTCATCACGATTCTGTCAAATCTCAGAGATCATAGACACTGCAGCCGCAGTGTGAACCCAGGCTTTATAGGACAAAATGCCTAAATGGCATCAAAAACCTAAAATTATATCATCCAACCAAATTAGTTCCAAAGACTACAAAAAGTGAAAATATTTATGAGATAAACAGACATTATATAATTTTTTTTCATGTTACATTACAAATAGATCATGTTGCCACTTAAAGAAATAAAAATTGACCAGACTGAGTTAAATCCTGTTGAATGTAAATTATTTAATTCTTTTTTCCCTCTAAATAAACCAGATTAATTTTTAACAAGAATTTTATCCATTCTAGACTAAAAACCAGTACAGAGGGTTTTTGTTTCTATTGAATTAGCTACAAAATACACCTACACTTTTATATTTATAAGAAATAATAAACATAAAATTTGAAACTGAACAAGAAATAAACATATTTTGACATTATTATCATCACTGCAGGCGGCACGGTGGCGTAGTGGTTAGCACGTCCGCCTCACACCAAGAAGGCCTGGGTTCGATTCCTGGCCTGAGCTTTTCTGTATGGAGTTTGCATGTTCTCCCCGTGCTTGCATGGGTTTCCCCCGGGTGCTCCGGTTTCCTCCCACAATCCAAAGACATGCACAGTAGGTTAATTGGCTGTTCTAAATTGCCCGTAGGTTCGCATTGTGCAGAAGGCAATGGCAAACCACTGCATTAATCCTGCCAAGAAAACCTTCATGAAGATGATAACCAGGGCGTTATCCTTCATGGCGGGTCGTCAGTGGTTGTCCTACGACTCAGGCACTAGATAGATTATCATTGCTCCGAATAGTCTTGTTGATTTTCCTATAATTACTGTCTTATCTTTTTAAATTTATTTTATACAAGCATTATAAAATATAATTACAGGGATCCCTTTTGCGGTTAATTGGGACCGAGATCCCCCGCGACCACAAAATAGGATCCCCCCCCCACCCCCACGTATATGTGACATATGTGTGTATGTAATATCGATAAATACATTCAATGCTGTAAATGCTGTCATAACAAACATTATAAATAATCCATAAGATGTAAATAAAATATAAATACACACACATGCTGGTACGCACGCCTCACAAAAATGTAAATACAGAGATCCCTCACTTTCTGTGGTTAACTGGGACCGAGATCCCCATGCAACCATCGAAATAGGATTACCCCACCCCCGACTAATGTATACATACATGTATATGTGTAAATAATATCAATAAATACATATTCAATGCTATAAATGTATATAACAATTAAACTTCAATAAATAAAAAAAATAAAAAAATATAAATACACACACACATACAGATAGAACTGCATGAGAAGACAACACATACATTACGCATGCACACACAGATGCAACAATTTAAGTACAGACGCTCCTCAGCTTACGAACGAGTTACGTTCCGGCCGGTTAGATGAATTTGCTTGCAAGTTGTTACAAGGCATTCTTTAGAGGGGAACGTATGTTTATACCTTGTATAAGTAACCTATACAAGTTTATACTGTATACAACCTCTCTCTCGCTCTCTCTCTCTACATTACTATACATTATTAATATCATTATGTCCAGTGTTTAATCTCCAGGTTCCTCTCAAGCACAGCACAGTGGATCAGATCAGATTTACAGAGTTTCACTCTTATACAGTTCAATATAATACTGGAGTCAATTTGTTTCTTTTTTGAAAGTTTTGGCTTCTCTTCCCGAACGTGTCAGCCACGCCCCTCTGCCGGAGTCTAGTATTAAGTGTACCTCAGGATAATGTTTAATCATATTTAATAGTTATATTTATGATAGGGCAGTGGATCGCTGACCCAAAAGGTTGGGGGTTCAAGTCCCACTCTCCACAAGGTTGTCACTGTCCCCCCCCCCAGTGCGGCTAACTGGGTTACCAAAGGCGGGCCATGTCTCTCACTGTCTATGGTGAGAGGCATGTAAAAGAACCATTGCTGACTTTCGTAAAGAGTAGCTGCAAAGTCGTCAGCGTGTTTCTGTACCTTGCTAAAAAGGGTTGTGACAGGAAGGGCATCCAACGTAAAAACCTCTGCCAAATCAAACGTGCGAATCAGATGATTCGCTGTGGCGACTCCCGAGTAAAAGGGAAAAAGCCAAAAGGAAGACAGACAATAGTTATATTTATGATATATCATTCTATAGATTTTATTCCATTTCTATTTGTCCTTCAATTTCATTTCACAGTCCTGTTTGCATCTCCTGATGGTTTTGATGGGAGATTTTGGGTTGTTTTTTGTTGGTTTAAATTTTGTTTTTGGTGTTTCTTGCATAATTGGACTTGTTTTTGTGGTATTTTCCTTTAACTTTTCAACCTATTCTTTAATTTCCTTACTTTTTAAATCGATGAATATATATATTTTTTTTTTAAACCGCGATGCACTGAAGCCGCATTGATTAAAGCGCAACGTAGCGAGGGATCCCTGTAGTTTTGATGGGAGGTTTTGGGTTGGTTTTTTGCATAATTGGCCTTGTTTTTGCAGCATTTTCTTTATTCTTCCTTAATTTCTTTATTTTTTAATTCGACGAATGTGTAAAATTTTTTTTTTTTTTTAAAGCGTTGCAACTGAAGCCGCATGAATTTAAAGCGCAAAGTAGGGAGGGATCCCTGTATTTTAATTATTATTAAGTACTATATTTACTGACGAAGTGAGAAACCTCTAGATTGAAACTTCATTAGTTTCTTGGATGTTTTGAATTCATATTATCGTTATTCATATGGTCTATTAGAATAATTATTATTATTTCTAATACTGTTTGTCTTGAATTATTATTGATAGCAAGTAGTGCACTTCATCATCAATATTATTATCTTGTTAAAGTGGAGGAAATTCCAGACTGAAACTTCCCATGAGTCTCTTGCTGTGTTTTGTTTAATGATTCTACATAATCCAGGGTGAGTGTGAGTGAGTGAGTGAGTGTGTGTGTGTGTGTGTGTGTGTATGTGTGTGAGTGAGTGAGTGAGTGAGTGTGTGTGCAGGACAATGAGACCGTGCATGCTGCTGGAGAAAGAGAAGGAGAAGGTAAAAGAAAATGAAACGTGCCAGACACAAGTTCTCATCTGCAGCTCCGACACTGATCCTGAACCCTCCAGCGCACCTCTCATACATTGTTGTTATGATTGTTTCCGCTCGCGCCGGCCATTCGTCAACTATTTCCCCCTCACTTTCCACGCATTTAGACCTTCTTCCAGCCGAAACTGGTTGAAGTAGAAATTTCCTCTCACCTCGTCTCCTCCACAGGCGGTGGTTTCTCCGCTGCACGCCAAAGCGACGGACTTAAATTTCCGTCGGAGCAAAACGATTCAACCGCGGACAGATTCCGCCATACTGGATTCTGGCGGAACAGATCACGTGACGCCTGGTCCCAGCGTTTCCTCCAGAGGGCGGGGTCCGTAAAAGGGCGGGGCTTAAAGAGTGAACGTGGTGTGCCCTTTTGGTGCAGTTCTCTCTAGAATAAAAGTTTACAGATACTGGAGATACACTCAAAAGACACTTTTTCCTTTTTTTTTTTTTAGGTTTTATTTTTGTTATATACATGCGCGCTGTGAATGAAATATAATAGAACAACACGGCACTTTTGGAAACCTTCATTCAACCTTTTTTACGACGTTACATTTACATGTTCAGCTTGTGGCAGACGCTCTTATCCAGAGCAACTTACAATTATCAATTTTATACCACTGAGCCATTGAGAGTTAAGTGCCTTGCTCAATGGTTCAACAGTGGTGACAGTAGGGATTGAACTCCTGACCTTTGGATTAGTCACCAGTATCTACTGTCTGTCTGTCTTCCTTTCGGCTTTTTCCCTTTTACTCAGGAGTCGCCACAGCAAATCATCTGATTTGCACATTTTCATTTGGCAGAGGTTTTTACGTCGGATGCCCTTCCTGTCACAACCCTTTTAGCAAGGGACAGAAACACGCTGACGACTTTGCAGTTACTCTTTACGAAAGTCAGCAATGGTTCTTTTACATGAACCTCTCACCATAGACAGTGACAGACATGGCCCGCCTTTGATAACCTTGTGGAGCATGGGACTTGAACCCACAACCTTTGGATCAGCGATCCAGCGCCCTATACCACTAGACCACCACTGCCCCTAGTCACCAGTAGCTACTATCACCATCAAATAAAAAGTATTGTGTATTTTAATTAAGCCAACGGAACAGATCAGGTTGTTCGGCTCTTGATCAAAAGGTTATGGGTTCGAATCCCCATTAGAACCCTACCATGCTTAAATCCCTGGGCAAGGTCTTAACCACAAGTGTGCACCAATCTGTGCAGCAGTATAAATGGGTACCAGTAAAAATTTTGGTGATGGTAACCTGTGATGGACTCACATCCCATCCAGGAGGAGATAAACTTCTAGTCACTTCATGCTGCAGAAACCAGGGATAAGCACTTACCTGATGAACCACTGGGTTTGGGTGTCAAAGCTCAGCAGACTTATCTTACTTTATCTGAATACAAAGATTTATTGGCAAAACCAACCCAGGTCACAGCATTAGTACCTCTTATTCACATTTTTTATATCTTGGTTTGGTTGTGCACTTACAACATTAACAAGACCTTGTGTCCATAGAACTGATCTTAGAAGCACAACACTAATCCATAGAAAGATGAAAAATCTGAGATCAAGTGTTAAGGAATAGAATAAGGCATAAGGTTTAAAGAGAAATATAAAAAAGATGATAAAACAAAGGTCTTTAACACTTGCTGGCAGGAGTAAGGAAATGGTTTCAGAAAGACATTGTGGCTGATTCCATTGTATTTCAAAGATAATATTGTAATTCATGTTTATTTAATAAGCCTGGAAGGTGAAAGGCCCTCGTTAAAAATTGTAATTATTTGGAATGAGCATTATGGTGGTAAATGGTTTGTATTTCACCTTATGGCCAATGTTTACTTGATGCTATAGTATCCCTACACTTGTATACCTTACTGTGATGCAAGCAGTCCACTGACTATACTTAGCCTACCAGTCAACCAGTGTCGGATAGGGTCCAACTGAACATAAAATGATTAAACTTGAATTAATGAAATTTCTTGT
Organism: Plotosus lineatus; assembly: GCA_024760905.1. Classification (NCBI taxonomy): domain Eukaryota; kingdom Metazoa; phylum Chordata; class Actinopteri; order Siluriformes; family Plotosidae; genus Plotosus; species Plotosus lineatus. The sequence goes on along the minus strand of CM045729.1, from coordinate 43,025,880 downwards.
GACCTATTCTGGCTATACCCTCTCTCTCTCTTCGCATTCAGCTTTAACTGGCTCCAGTTTCCTCTGTGACCCTGATGGATAGATATGGATGAATGGTGGGTAGTATGTGAGTGCAGATAGAATATTTCCCTATATGTGTAATGTGAGGCAGCCTGTGGATAAAAGTGTAGTACTGGTGCTTTACAGCTCCAGGGTCCATAGTTTGATCTTGATAAATAGTGTCAAAACAAATAAAACCTCCAAAACATCCAGAAACACAATATTCCTCAAAGGGTGGTCTTCGCCATTTTCATCTCATTAAAAGCACGTTTCATGCTGCAATGGGAGCAAGACAAAATTTTGGTTATTAGTTGTAAATTTGAGCTTGCTGTTCTCTGGGCACTGCAGGCTTCTCCATTAAGAAGCCTTCACACTGGCTAAGTCACAATGATGATTTTCCTGAAAATTTAATTGACTTAATTATTCTTTGTGAAAGCCTCAATAAATCATAAACAGAACAATAAAGTTTCTATGTTACAGTCTTTGAACAAAACTGTCATATTAAGTACAGAGACAATTATTTACACACAAACACACACACAAATAATATATATATATATAGATAGATAGATAGATAGATAGATAGATAGATAGATAGTGTATATATAATATATATATATATTATATAGTGAACAACAGTTTGGTTTCATGCCAAGAAAGAGCACCACAGATGCAGTGTTTGCTTTGAGGATGTTAACAGAGAAGTACAGAGAAGATCAGAGGGAACTGCATTATGCCTTTGTGGATCTGGAGAAAGCATATGACAGGGTGCCAAGAGAAGAAATGTGGTATTGCATGAGGGAGTCTGGAGTGGCAGAGAAGTATGTTAGAGTGGTGCAGGACATGTATGAGAGATGTAAGACAGTGGTAAGCTGTGCTGACCGAAGAATTCAAGGTGAAGGTGGGACTGCATCAAGGATCAGCTCTGAGCCCCTTCTTGTTTGCGATGGTGATGGACAGGCTGACAGATGAGGTTAGACAAGAATCTCCATGGATTATGATGTTTGCAGATGACATTGTGATCTGTAGTGAGAGCAAAGAACAAGTTGAGGAAAATCTAGAGAGGTGGAAGTATGCCCTGGAAAGGAGAGGAATGAAGTTTAGCCTCAGTAAATCAGGATACATGTGTGTGAATTAGAACGACCCAGGAGGAATGGTGATGTTACAGGGAACAGAGATAAGAAAGGTGATTTTCAGTACTTAGGCTCAACAAGCCAGAGCAATGGAGAGTGTGGAAAAGAGGTGAAGAAGGTGGGCAGGCAGGTTGGAATGGTTGGAGAAAAGTGTCCGGTGTGATGTGCGATAGGAGAGTATCAGCAAGAATGAAAGGAAAAGTGTACAAGACGGCCAGCGATGTTGTATGGCTTAGAAACAGTGACGCTGCGGAAAAGACAGGAGGCAGAGCTGAAGGTCGCAGAGATGAAAATGTTGAGGTTCTCTCTGGGAGTAACAAGGATGGATAGGATCAGAAATTAGTACATCAGAGGGACAGCCCATGTAAGATGTTTTGGAGACAAAATCAGAGAGGGTAGATTGAGATGGTTTGGACATGTACAGAAGAAGGATAGTGAATATATTGGCAGTAGGATGCTGAGGTTGGAACTACCAGGCAGAAGGCCTAGAGGAAGACCAATTAAGAGATTTATGGATGTGGTGAAGGAAGACATGAAGGTCGTTGGAGTAAGAGAAGAAGATGCAGAGGACAGGGTGAGATGGAGGCGAATGATTTGCTGTGGTGACCCCTGAAGGGAACAGCCGAAAGGAAAAGAAGAAGATATATATATGTGGCGAGAGCTGTTCAGGGTGTACTCTGTCCTTTCCCAGAGTTGGCTGAGATGGGTGCTATATATATATATATATATATATATATATATATATATATATATATATATATATATATATATATATATATATATATATATATATATATATATATGCCAATGGACACCGATCAGCCATAACATTAATACTACCATGACAAGTCTGTGTATAGGCAGCCCTGTGCCCCTGACTCTTTTCTATCATTACCAGCATTAACAGTTTCAGCAGGGCTGCCTATATCTAGACTGGTTATGGTATTAATGCCATGGCTAATTGGTGTCCATTGGCATATATAGCTAGCACCCATCTCAGTCAACTCTGGGAAAGGACAGAGTACACCCTGGACAGCTATATATGCCAATGGACAGCGATCAGCCATAACATTAATACCATGACCAGTCTGTGTATAGGCAGCCCTGTGCCTTTGACGCTTTTCTATTATTACCAGCATTAACAGTTTCACCAGTCTGTGCTACATTAGCTCTTCTCTGGGATCAGATCAGATGTATTAGCCTTCACTCCCCACATGCGTCACTGAACCTTGGGCACCCATGACACGCTTGGCAGGTCACTGGTTGTCCTTCCTTGGATCACCTTTGGTAGATTCTTACTAGTACATACAACGAACACCCAACAAAACTTTCATAAGATAATCAATGTGGGTATGATCTGGGTATGGTCACCTATATTGATACACTGAAGTGTGTGTATAATATCTAAAGCAATTAATGAATATCTGTTATTACACAATGATATTATATACACATATACATGTACTGTATGTGTTCGTCAGTCCTTGGGGGGCGGGGTTCTACTTAACGGATTTCAATGGCCGCTTGGGGATCTCAGTCCCAATTAATGGCGGAAAGTGAGGGATCCCTGTATATATGAGAGAGAGAGAAATAGAGAGAGAGAGAGAGAGAGAGAGAGAGAGAGAGAGAGAGAGAGAGAGAGAGAGAGATTCTCGGTCATTCTTATCTCCAGGAGAGCAGAATGCAGTGTGCTGAGCTGATAATGAAAGAAATTCACTCACCTGCTGAAGTTTGACTTGCTTGTGGTGATAGCTGACAAAATGAACTGAACTGCACTGTTTGAGTGGGAATGACTGCAGCTGTGTAAAGCTGTGCAAATGTTACACACTGCACATAGCCTGAAGAAAGCAGCTGATGCACACACACACACACACACACACACACACACACACACACACACACACACACACACACACACACACACACACACACACACACACACAAATATATGATGAATGAGTGTAGGTGATTTTATATATATACTGTACTATATGGGGCTGGAGACGTAAAGGTTAGAGTGCTGTGCTCATGATCAGAAGGTTGTGTGTTCAACTCCCAGTTAGACTCTCACTGTGCTAAGACCCCTGGACAAGGCCTTAGCCACAACTGCGCAGCTGTTCACCCAGCAGTATAAATGGGTACCAGTAAAAATATATCGGGAAGGTAACCTGCGATGGACTATAGTCCCATCCAGGAGGAGTTGTACTCTTAGTCGCTTTACGCTATGGAAACCAGGGATAAGCACCAGGCTGATGAGCCACTATGGCTCAGGTGTAAAAAGCCCAAAGTACTTTACCTCTTAGGATATATATATATATATATATATATATATATATATATAAGATAAGATAAGATACAGCTTTATTAATCTCACAATGGAGAAATTCACTGTTACAGGCTCTTGAGGTACCATCAGTAGGGGGTGCAAAAATAGATACAAGTACAAACATACACACATACATATATTATATAAGTAAATAAATAAATAGATACATAAATAGTATAAATTACTAACAATAAAAGAAAAGAATGGAGCAACTTTGTAGACTGGCCTATATTAAAGTGTAATGTATCTGAGTGCAGAGTAGATGGGTTGATATGGTTCACAGTCAGTGGGGTAGATGTGGTTGATTAAAGTGCGCGGGGTTTTATATATATATATATATATATATATATATATATATATATATATATATATATATATATAAAAAGCAACACTCATTCATTATACCATTGTATTTAAGCTCCAATGTGTACAGACATATCAACATATCATTAATCTCAGTGTTCACAACATGAATAGGATGGTTCACAGTATGAGATCCTGAAGCTTGTTATTTAGAAAATAAATAGGAAACGGGAAGTAGTTATCGATACCAAACAAGTATGATTGTGCACTAGCTTAATCCAATGCTGTAGGTAATGTTTGTCCCAAGTTCTGCATGCATGCCAAGTGATTTTTCTTATGGTACTTCCAAACACAAGCCCATGGATAGTTTGACTACTGGAAAATTACAACAATCACTGTATGACTACTATGAATGAAATAATAAATATAGTATTAATAATATAGCATTTTAATGATTTTGGTGAAAGACTCTATTTAACATGTCTAAAAGATAAGCTAAATAAAACGGACACTTAACCTGACTGCAAGACAAGTAAAGAGTCTACTTCATCTTGACTGGTTTGATATCGGTCAGTGCCAGGCTGCAGGATTTATTTTGATCAAATTATTGTAAATACTAGAGTAATTCATTCATTCCTTCATTCATTCATTTTTAACCAGATCTCAGCAAAGGTGGCACAGACCCTGACCAGCTCGCCTGTCCATTGCTGTATTAAAATATACAAACAACCATTCACATACATTTATATGTAGAGGGAATACAGAATAGGCAAAAATGTGTAGGTATTTGGATTGTGGGAGAAAATGGAAGAACCCAGAGAAGATCCACGCGTGCACTGGAAAACATGCAAACTCCACACAGAAACACCCTCGACAGGTATGGTGCTAACCAATACATTACCGTACCCCTCCTAAAAATTTTATTATTTTGTATATTATATTAATCTTATTTTTAATTGATTTTATTGTATATTGTATGAATTGTATGAAAATCTTATTTGTAGAAATTACTAAGATAACGTGCATGTTAAACCAATCTTAACTAAAACCTACTACAAGATCGTGGCATTTTCCATTAAAACCCTATGTATATTTGGCTTCCAGTTTCTAAAACAGCTGGCTTGAGTGTAGTTCTAGAGTTTAATTTGACCTAAACATAATGGCTACAACACTGTTTCCGTATTGAATTTGGCAGTTGAACTCTAAGTGAGGAAAGAAAACTTCCAAACCTCAGTGTCCTCATGACTAATTACAGCCATCATATTTCTGCATATCATTTGTCTTATTCCCCACACAAATAAAAAATATTATATGGCACCACAGAAAAGCAAGTTTCTACAATCAGCAAATATTATATTGGAGGAGAGGAACTGTTATAAATCTCACCAAAAACAATAAAACCTGAAAATGTTTTGTTCCAAAAATGTGATCAAAAATATTTTTGCAGGTATGTGTCAGGATTTTAGTCATTTAATACTGTCTGCCACCAAATGGTATAATTTATACTAACTCACCCATTTGCCAAGCCACTTTAACCTACTTGGGTCACTTGGAGGCCGGAGCCTATCTCAGCCTACATTGTGCAAAGACGGGGTATGCTTTGAACAGTTTGCCAAACCCTCACAGGGTAAACAATCAAACATCCATTCTCACTCAAACCTAGGAGCAATTTCAAACACCAAATTAGTCTAATGGAAGGCCTTTGGACTGTGGGGGTAACCGGAGTGTCCAGAGGAAACTCACACAAGCACAGGGAAAACATGCTAACTCCACACAGAAACACCCTTTGCCGAACCTGGGTCTTGAACCCAGGACCTTTTTGCTGTGATGTGGATGTGCTAAGCACAACACTATCATGCTGCCTGGTATATTTTAAATAGAGAAAAATTCACATGCAGCATTTATTTTATTGCAACACAAAAATACCTATTTTTTCTTGATTTATCTCTTTAATTGATGTCTTTAATTGATGATAGGGACCCCCCCCCACACACACACACACACACACACAGAGCTAAAAAGTACATGTGATCAGGGAACAGGGGAGATTGTAGGCGAGGGCAGGAGCTCTGTGTTTCCGCTCAGCTCCAGGTGCTAATTAGATTACACTAAATGTAGGATTTGTTTACAGTCTTAAAATGAACCTGTCACTTTTTTATTTTTCAAAACGCGCACAGGGCTTTAAGGATCCGACTGGTATTTGTCACTGTAATTAAGCAGAGTAACTCTGCTTTCTCCAGTGAGAGCATACAGATCTCCATATGCCTGAGACTTCTCCACTCAATAACATGACTACAATTGAATTAAGTTGTGAGCTAAGCAATGTCAGAATGCACCTGAAATCATGAGAGATGACAAAGCATGTTCAGACTCAAGTCAAAAAGGAAGGAGTGGAAGGTGAACATGTAGAGGGTGGAGTGATTAAATAAGTGAATATACATATGGATGGGGTGAAGGCGGACATGAAGGTCGTTGGAGTAAGAGTACAAGATGCAGAGGATAGGGAGAGATGGAGGCAGATCATTTGCTGTGGCGACCCCTGAAGGGAACAGCCGAAAGAAAAAGAAGACATACATTCATACATTTACTGAACTGCTTTATCATAATTAGGGTTGCGGTGAGGCTGGGCCCATCTCAGCAGACTCTGAGCGAGGGCAGAGTACACCCTAGATAGCTCACCATTCCATCGCAGGGCAGAAACACGCTGACATCGATGTAGCCTACTCTTTACGAAAGTCAGCAATTATTCTTTTACATGCATCTCACAATAGACAGTGAGAGACATGGCTGACCTTTGATAACTTAGGTAGCTGCACTAAGTGAATTCAGTAGGCCCTCGTTATTTATGGGGTTCGGTTCCAGTCCCTCCCGCGAATCAAGATAATCTGCGAGTTCTGTACCCGGAAGTAAAATCCTATGTATCATATTACATGCCTAAAATATACTTCTCAAACACATCTTGTAGACAGTCTTATTCATTAATACAATATTAATGTAGTAAAATGTAATAATTAAGTGAAAACTTTTTAATTTTGTACTGTGATATTTATTGATTCAAAAAAAAATTTATATATATATATATATATATATATATATATATAAAATCAATAAATATAAAAGTACAAAATGAAAGTTTTTACTTAATCATTACTACAATTACTACATTATATATATATATATATATATATATATATATATATATATATATATATATATATATATATATATATATATATATATATATATAATATAATATAATATAATATAATATATGTGATGTAATGATGTAATGAAGTTTCAGCCAGACCCAGAATGCAGGAGGCAGTGTGAGACGGCACAGAGTGGATTTATTATTCAAAGGGAAAGCATTTAAGCAGAGTGCATACACTTTAAATACAATACTGATGAAAAAGAAAGACACAAACAACATTGAACACTGGAATCAGGAGTCAGAGAGAACACAAGGAAGCAGGGACGTGATGTGAGACAATCTTCTGGTGCAGAGTAGGGGTGTCATTGAAAACCTATTATTGGTATTGATATATTAATAAAAAAAGATCCAATGCATCGATACATTGGAATATTGCTGTACTGTTCCATAAATGCATTAAAGATGAATTAAAATAAAGATATATTGCAGTAGTTTGTATAATGCATTGAATACAGTAAGTCGTCAACTTACGACCTATACGAGTTTCGTCTGATTGACTTGACGACCGCAAAAGTGGTAAAGCATGATTCATGGCAGTGCAGTGCAAGTGTTGTGTACGATGGGTGTTTGCACTGCTGGCAGCGCCAGCATTTTAAAAGGCCAAGCAGGAGATGATGCAGATTCACTTTCTAACTGCTCAGAGCAAATTTATTCATCTACTTTCAATGCCACGTCACTGTGGCGTGAAGCTGAGAGCCAATCCTTTCTGTGTGGGCGGGTCCGATACCTTGAAGCTCTAATTTTATTGGACTCACATGCTGCAGTGTTTATGTGACAGGAAGCGCGTCCCAAGTTTTGGCAAGCAGCTGGTCTGCGGGTTGAAGTTTTTCCATGTCCGTCCATTTGTGTTTGCTTGCCAGCTGTGCTTGGCTTCGTGGAAATGAGCTGATCAAAACGAGGGAAATTTATCTCTTTACTCAAACAACACGCGCAATCTGTGGCTGTTGTTATAATCCAATAAATTTGGAGTTTGAAGCTATCGGACCCGCCCACACAGTGGAGTACAGAAAAGATTGGCTCTCCGCTGCGTGTCACAGTGACGTGGAATCGAAAATAGATGTATAGATCCAGAAGATGCACATATCTGCATTATCCGGTGATAAGTGTCTTCTTGTTCAAAATTTTCCGTGCTGTTGAGAACACGTGCTCTGACAGCACACTAGAAGAAGGGATGTACCATCTACCATACAGAGAGGCGGGACGTACCATTTACCATACAGAGAGGCGGGACGTACCATTTACTCGGGGTGTCATTGAAATGGCATTTACGACAGACGCTGTCATGAACACAGGAAGCTATAACGTTAGAAGTATCGATATCCCTTTTATAGGTATTGATTATCACTCGACATAATTTTATCGGCGATATTCCGATATTCTGATTGTCAATGAATGACATCCCTAGTGCAGAGGTGAGTGTACGGTTTGAGTTTGTAGGGAGTAGATGAGAGGAGTGAATTCACGTGTGAGCTACTGCAATCAGCCCAAGCAGCTTAGCCATGCCCCTCAGCCGGAGCGGGAAGAGAACAGTTAGAGAACACAGGGAAGCAGGGACGTGATGTAAGTTAATCCTTTTACACAGAAGTGAGCGTGCGACTTGTGTTAATTGGGAGTAGATAAGAGGAGTGAATTCAGGTGTGAACTACTGCTGTCATCCCAAGCAGCTCAGCCACGCCCCTTAGCTGGAACGGGGAGAGTTAAAGAACCCAGCCGCCAAAATCAAACTTCCCCCCAAAACACAGACCATAACAAAAGAACATAAAAGAACATGAAGTGTAATAAATTGGATTAAAAAAACAAAAGGATAAACATGCTACACCACAGTACATAAAATCTCACACACAAACATTCTAAACATTAACTTAGGTACTGTGCTGGAATAATAATTGAAAAAGACTTTAATACTACTGTGCTTTACAACAGTTCAGATGATTCTTCTTCTTCAGGCACTTCAGAGGAAACTGTCGTTTCTTCAGGAGAAAGTCTTATTTCTTCAGAAGAGACATCCAAGGTCATTACCTTTTTCTGGCGCTTAGCCAGAGAAGATGCACAGCGTTTGAGTGGCATCATAGAGCTTAACTGGTAATTAAAACACACTAAAAAAATGCTCATTGACAACTTGTGTGTGAATGAGAAAAAATGGACGTATACATCATCTCAACCAGTCAGCAGGAGGGAGAACAGCCATTGACTGAATTTTTATCATGTGACAATTACTCGGCACCCGTGAATATGCGGGGGCGCGAGTGCAAAACTGCGAATAGTCAAGGGCCTACTGTATGCAGTTGTGTTGAAAATAATATAAGTCAGACATCACTAACCTGGTCAATCACTGTTTTTGGTAAAAATTATATTTCTATGTGACAAATAATTTACTATCAGGTGTATTGGAGTAATAGAATGCAACAGACCCAACAGTTATGACCCGCATGCTACAGATTCTGTGTAAGTGAATCACTAATTAAAAGGGGCATGTTCAAAATAACAGCAGTGTGGCGTTCAATGAGTGTCATTCATTCTTTGAAAAATAGGTGCTAATTATTGTTCTTATTTAAGGAAGGAATGCAGCAAATGTTGTTTATGCTGGTTACAGAGAATTTCTCTCTGAAATTCAGAGAAGAATGGGTCATTCCAGATATTGTTCAGATGAACAGTGTACCTTGATTAAACAGTTGATCAGAGAGGGGCAAACATATCGAGAAGTCCAGAAAACGAGAGGCTACTCAGCTAAAATGATTATAAATGCTTTACGATGGCAACCAAAACCTGAAATACGTGGAAGAAAATGAAAAACTACCATTTCAATGGATTGAAGAAGACCCAAAATGTCATAGACATTCAGCTCAAGGAAGCTCAAAGAAGGTCTAAAGTTACCTGTGAGTACTGTTACAATTAGAAGCTGCCGTTGTGAAGCCAAATTATCACAATATGCCCTTGCAAAATCCCACTGTTAAAAAAACAGACATTTGCTGAAGAGTTTACAATTTGCCAATGAGCACATTGACTGGCCTAACAAGAAATGGCATAACATTTTGTGGACTGGTGAAAGAAAGATTGTTCCTTTTGGGTCTAGTGGCCAGAGACAGTTTGGCAGACAGCCTCCAAGCACTGAATTCAAGCCCCAGTACACTGTGAAGACAGTGAAGCATGGCGACATAAGCATCATGATATGGGGACGTTACTCCTACTACCGTGTCTGGCCTATTTATTGCAGACCAGGGATCATGGATCAGTTTGAATACATCAGAATACTTGAAGAGGTCATGCTGCCTTATGCTGAAGAGGAAATGCCCTTGAAATGAGTGGTCCAACAAGACAACGACAACAAACACACCAGTAATAGGGCTGGAATATCTGTTCACAGGTACCAGAAGTTGGCTAACTCCATGCAACACAGATGTACTGCAATTCTCAGAAACAGTGGTTATACAACTAAATATTAGTTCAGGGATTCAAAGAAAGCAAAATCTTAAACCATTTTTTAATTTATACACTGAATGTTTGAGTTTGTAAAGAAGAATATATTCACATATTGCTATGTTTTTAACAGTATAATATTCAGATTACAGTTTCTTTTGTTATGGTCTGTGTGGGGAGAAACTCTGATTTTGGTGGCTTTTAACTCTCTCTCTCTCTCTCTCTCTCTCTCTCTCTCTCTCTCTCTGTCTCTCTTATGCACTGCAGGCGCTGGCAAGGGGCGTGGCTGTCACATGCGGACGGAGTGCGGCGCGCACACCTGATTACACTCAGCCATCAACGGGCTATAAAGATCAGCAGTGCGCTCCTAGGCGCTAGAAGATTGTCCCTTCTTCGCGATCCCGTTTCCCCGTGATCTCTCTGTCTCCTGGTTCCCAGCTCCGTGCTCGACCAGTTGCTGCTCCAAAGTTTCCCTTATTATTTTGGCTTTCGTGTTTTCCCCTCACCTCTACAGGGACTACAATTTTCCGGTACTCTAGTGCCTTCCCCGTGAACAATAAACCTCATCCATTTCATCATACTCTGTCCCCTGCATTTTTGGGTCCAACTGAATGTTCCTGGCATCACATCTTTAAAGGAATTACAGAAATTTGATATATTTTTCTTCAGTTCTTTTTTTTAAATAGAATGTGTCATGTTCCCAATGTATTTGTTTGAGCTTTATTCACTTTTTAAACACACTGCTGTTATTTTGAACATAATTGTAGGTTTGGATTTGTTTCTGAATTTATCTCTTTTGAGCAAGTATGAAGAATAACTGTTAAGTTGGGATTTAGGAAGGGGTTGCATGCTGCTCTAGACCATAGATGCATGATTAACGATGCAGTGTATAAAATTTACTCTTTTAATTAAAGAATAGTGGGCGGCTTGGTTGTGATAGTACATTCGTCTCTCAGCAAGCAGTTATTGAGTCTGAGTTCTGGGATCATCAAGAGTGTTTTGAAGTGGAGTTTGCATGTTCTCAATGTGTGTGGGTCTCCATTGGGTAAACTCGTTTCCTCACACAGTTGATGCCGATACTGTTTGTAATCCTGATTTGACCTCAAGCACATTCCGATGATACATTGGAGGAAATCAGATAATATTGGTACAACATTGTAAAACACTGATAAAGAGAACAACAGAGGCCAATGTAGTGTTTTGGAAGAACTTCAGCAACAAGTTAAATATTTAGGAAGTAGTGAAAAACTTTGTGGGTTTTTTTTGTGTGTTCAGAGTATATTAGGAAAACATAGGGATAAATTGGAGTAATATCGGAAGAATGTTGGTATACAATGGTGAACATCGGAACACACTGGTAGTGATCAGTGAAACATTGGTATAAAATTTGGGAGAACACCAGTACAAATTGGGGCAGCATCAGTGTAGATAGTAAGATGGAACATCAGAATAACATTTGTACAAATCTGTATACATCAGAGAATACTGGTACATATCTGGAACAAAATCTTCAAATTTAATTAACCTTGGAATAGTCTAGGAATATGATCGGTTCAAATTGGGATCATGATTGGTATCGAGTGAGCACACTTTTAGGATAACTGACTGCTCCAGTCTGTCTTCCTTTCGGCTTTTTCCCCTTTTACTCGGGAGACGCCACAGCGAGCGAATCATCTGATTCACACGTTTGCTTTGGCAGAGGTTTTTACGTCGGATGCCCTTCCTGTCACAACCCTTTTAGCAAGGGACAGAAACACGCTGACAGCTGCTCCAGATTACTCCTAATTGTGAGTGCAATCATGAATAATTATGTGTGTGTTGGCCCTGTAGTGGACCGGTGAGCTGTTCAGAGTGTACCCTACCTTCATCCATATAGACTCCAGTTTCCCCACCATACTTGTAGGATAAAGCTGTTTGGATGAATTAAAGAATATTACCTTATCGTCAAAAAAATTAATAAATGATGCAAGCATCTTCATATAAACATTTTACAATGAATGAAATGTAATTAAGAACAGAATTTAGATTTCTTGTGAAGTAGCACTTGAAAATGGTTTATGGTTGGTTTATTCTTAATCATGTTATTTAATAAGTACTATAAATTATTTTAGTAACCCTATTAAAACTAATAGGAAAGGTGAGTAGTGAGTAGTTACAAGAGTGAGGAACAACTCTTCACCTGGGACAGCTCTTGCTATATTTAGAAGTAATGTTCCAGGAAGTGGTAATTATATGATCTTATTGGTTTTACACAGTGATCTGAAATACAGCTCAATCACAAATCTGATGCTTAGTGAATCTCCCAGATAGCTTTCTTTACTGTCCATGAAAATGGAAGCAACATTTGTATTACTTACTGAGTCAGTCATGAAGGTTATATTCTATTCTGATGCCATGACCCATGGCTAGACATACCATTTTCACAGCCATAGGTAAATTTGAAATGTAAAATTAAAATATTCAAATAACTACATGTGCTAATCTGGGAAACATGCACATCCTAATATATTGCTGGCATCAAATGGCTGATTGAACGCCCATTTTCTTTAAATTACAAGATGACAGGTGTTGAAAGTTAATCAAAATCAAAACTCAATTATAAAATCTGTCTGTGAAAAAAATTCCAAAATCCGACCAATGGCTTCTATTTTAATGATTTAGTGGATGATTCTTTGAAAACTAATTCTCAAGAACACATGAACATTAGTATATTTTATATTTAGTATTAACATTTAGTATACGGTATTTATAGAAAATACCAATTTGTTTTTACTTTTCAAACCGGATTCCAAAAAAGTTGGGACACTATACAAATTGTGAATAAAAACTGAATGCAATGATATGGAAATGCCAAATTTTAACATTTTATTCATAATAGAACATAGATGACAGGTCAAAAGTTTAAACTGAGAAGCTGTATAATTTTAAGGGAAATATTTTGATTTTAAATTTCATGGTGTCAACAAATCTCAAAAAAGTTGGGACAGGGGACAGGTAGCAATAAGAGGCTGGAAAAGTCAATTGTGTTTATAACAAAAAGCTGGAAGACCAATTACCATTAATGACGTCCATTGGCAGCATGACTGAGCATAAAAAGAACTTCTCAGAGTGGCAGTGTATCTCAGAAGCGAAGATGGTTAGAGGATCACCAATTCCCCCAATGTTGTGCAAAAAGATAGTGGAGCAATATCAGAAAGGTGATATTTTGCAAAATATCCATGAAAAATTGCAAAGAGTTTGAAGTTATCAGTTATCATCTACAGTGCATAATATCATCCAAAGACTCAGAGAATCTAGAAAAATCTCTATGCGTAATGGTCAAGGTCGAAAAACCATACTAGATGCCCATGATCTTCGGGCCCTTAAACGGCACTGCACCACAAACAAGAATGCTACTGTAAAGGAAATCACACAATGGACTCAGCAATGCTTCCAGAAACCATTGTCAGTGAACACAAGCCACCGTGCCATCCACCTTTCCCAGCTGAAACTCTACAGTACAAAGTAGAAGCCATTTCTAAACAGGACACAGAAGCGCAGATGTTTTCTCTGAGCCAGGGGTCATTTAAAATGGAGTGTGGCAAAGTGGAAAACTCTTCTATGGTCAGACGAATCACGATTCGAAGTTCTTTATGGAAAACTGGGATTCCATGTCATTCGGACTAAAGAGGACAAGGAGAACCCAAGTTGTTATCAGCACTTAGGTCAGAAGCCTGCATCTGTGATGGTATTGGGTTGTATGAGTGCGTGTGCCATGGGCAGCTTGCACATCTGGAAAGGCACCGTCAATGCAGGAAGGTATATTCATGTTCTAGAACAACATATGCTCCCATTCAGACGCCGTCTCTTTCAGAGAAGACCTTGCATTTTTCAACATGATAATGCCAGACCACATGCAGTCATTGTGGTACATAGCGAACATAATACCACCATCCCTGTATGTAAACTGCTTCGGATTTTGCAACAGAAGGAAATTAATCATAATATTTCAACTATGAACTTTTAACAAGTGCTGTCTTCATTCCATTGACATTACATTAAAGCAGTGGTTCTCAAACAGTGGGGCACGCGGTATGATGGGGGGGGGGGGGGTGACCCCAGGGAACATGCTTTTTTTTTTTTTTTTTTTTTTTTTTCCGTATTAGGATAAAGTGTAAATCTACAGCCACTACAGCAGGTGACAGTGGCTTCCTCATTGTTAGAGTGTTCCCAGAGATAAAATAAGAAGTGAAGTTTATAAACCCACCATGGAAATTTTTAACAGTGACGGTAAGAGAGGCGGAGAGAGACGGAGACAGAGAGAGAAACGAAAGTCTTCAGAGAGCTAAGTCGAGGAAGTATGATGAAGTGGATGTAGCACTCGGCTTTACTGTGCTGCTGTGAGAAACGAGGAAAGACTGCTGTGTTTACTGTGTCTGAAAACATTGGCAGCGGACAGCATGAACCCAAATAAATTCAGGCGTCTCTTAAAGACATTACACCCCGATCACGTGATGAGCCGCGTGAATTTTTTCAGCAAAAAAAGTGCCGGATATTGCCAACAACCATCCCGCTTTGTGAATGCTACTCCAGCAAGCCAGCGAGCTCTGTTAGCATCAGATAAGGTGGAGTACCAAACCGCTCAGTGCAGAAAACCCCACAGCAGAGCAGAGGAACTGATCCTACCTGCAGCGCACACAGTCTCTGTCATGCTGGATGACGTCAGCACTGTGAAAATAAGTCCAGGTCCCAGTTCAGCATTGAGCAGGAGCTGAGAGTTCAGTATCGTGCTTTAAACCCTACTTTGAAAAGATGTGCACTGCGAAATGTGCTTATTGTACCATTAATCTGGACTTAATCATTTTGACAATAATAATAATAATAATAATAATAATAATAATAATAATAATAATACAAATTGTTTTATTCATTTTTATTCTGTAAGTTAAAGTGTTCTATATATTGTGCTCCTGAATTAATATTGCTGATAAATTTGAATGTATTATTATTTACTGATTTTATTTAATTTTATTTTTCAGGATCAAATGGTTCAAATTGTTGGTAAAAAATGCTTACAGTTTAAATAAGGATATTTTTTTATTTCAGGCAAATTGATGCACTTTAAATCTTTTTGATTAAAGACTAAAAAATTGTTAATAAAGTTATTCTTTGTTGGACGTTGATTTAGATTTCTTCCTTTTTTTGTATTCTATCATGTTAATAAGGGTTTATTATGTTAATAAGGATACAGTGTTATGCAGAGGATTACTTAAAAGAACTTTTCGACAAATAACACTATTTATATGGGGGGGATGTTTTCCTCTTCCTGGGGGGGGGGGGGGGGGGGTCACGACAGAAAATAATTGAGAAGCACTGCATTAAAGAAATAGACTTATTTATATAGACAAATTGCTTGAAATGTCATGTAGATGGATGTGTATGGAGTATTACACTTCCATAAATTTAAACATAGACAGACAAGTGGTCAGTTCATGTTCAAAGTCTCAGTGTTATGTATCCATTACTTGTTTTTTTTTTTAATCCCTGAAAGCACACACTTTGCAATTCCTTGACTCAAGGTTAATTCATTTACTTTTGTTGTCAATTCATTGCTTTTTGTTATTTAGCATATTAGAGTGATGTAGGATATAGAGTTTCTTAAGCCTTTTTATCCACTTCATGTTTACCATGCAAGGTTTGTGTCATCTCACCTGCCAGCATCTCGGAGTCTCATCCCACCTGACGGATATTTCGGTACATTATCGGTGGCTTGCTCCATTATTTATACTTGCCACAGACGTGACTGCATTAGTCATGTCTACCAAACATTTATCTTGTATAAGAGAGCCAATTGCAGAGAAAGTTCTAATAGGATTCAAACAGGATACACTTCCAAGAGCTAACAAGTGTCTGACGTGGGAAAAACAGATTGTAGAATAAAGTAAAATAAAGTAGCAATCACCTTTGAACACTTTGGATGTTGTTCAGTACATTTAATGAAGAAAATATGTTGAATTGTGGAATATGACATATGTTATTTGGGTGAGTGGATGTTTCTTATAAACGTACAAAATGTAAGAACACATATAATGATTGCCATACCAATTATGCCACTTCTTACAAGCTTTATTTACATAAGAAACTGATTATTTATCAGGTGCCTATACTATATAAGTTAGCTTGTAAGTGTTATTTGTGTGGTGAGCCACTAAGTTGTGAGATGTCCTGATAGTTTCCTTAAAAATTTGCTGGTATAATTTAGGGTCAGTGGTGGTCGAGTGGTATAGAGTTCCATCAGATCATTGATCCTAAGGTTGGGGGTTTGAGTCCCACTCTCCACAAGGTTGCCACTTTTCCCCCCAGTGCAGCTAACTGGGTTATCAAAGGCCGGCCATGTCTCTCACTGTCTATGGCGTGAGGCATGTAAAAGAACCATTGCTGACTTTCGACAAGAATAGGCTGCAAAACCGTCAGCGTATTTCGAATCGGGAGTCGGAGTCCCCTGAAGCAGTTCGTTCACAGTAACGTTCTGGTAACTTCTGCAGCAGCACTGGAACCCAGTCGTATCGGCACTTGCCCTTCCATTGGATCCTTCCGGTGGCGCCGAGAGAGGGGAGTTGCTGCTTGGGTAACACAGCCTGTCCTCCATTACTCCCTACCCCGGCTCTGCGCACTGGAGAGTATCACCAGCCGGGATAACAGCCAGAGCGCAGCCATAGTCCTTCCTGCCTGATGGAGGCCTACTATAATTTACAATTAATTTGCTTCAATGATTAATCAATGATTACAACTGTTTTGGCCCAGATGCAGCAAAATAGGCATAAACCATGTTTTAAATTTTAACTTTTGATTTTGTGTTCACCAAATATTAGGAGAAAGAGACAAAATTGTATTGCAGTTTGAACAAAGGAATTCCCACATGCTCTGTTTTAGATATCCCTGCCCCCACTCAAATATTATCCTACCTCATCAGGCCTGGGGAAAACACAGCACACAAGCTTATGGTAAACAAGTTCCTGATCTTTATTTCCAAAATTGTTGGTATTTATACAATGATTACTTTTTGTATTGTAAGGAAACTAAGGATTGATGAGCTCTATATGTAGTTTACACAGGATAGTCTAGATAGATTTTAGTCTCCAAAAAAGGTGTGTCTAGGTTAATTATGTGGTTACAATACAGTGCCTATGCAGGTGCAGAGTGTCCAGGTGTTTCTACATGTGCTCCATGATTTACAGAAATACAGTACAGATACTCCCCGACTTACGTTCATTCGTTTTAAAGTATTTTTCGATTTTACGTTTTAAAAAAATTATGTCAAATTTTGAGTTTAGCGTGCTCTCTGTAGTATGAGACACACCTACATAGTATGATGACACAATGACGTAATGACGTAATGACGCTGCTTCCAATGTTTACAAACGACAGACTGAACGTGCCCCTCCTTCTTCCCAGTTCACTACGTGTTACCCTTGTGTTAAGATGTCGTCTCTGTAATCTTTGTGTTTACACTGTTTTGCGGACTTTTGTAACCCGAAGCAAATATGATTGGTCAGAAGCATAAGCCTACTAGTGATAGTGGTAATCAGAAAAAAGCGGCAAGCCATCTCGTTAGACACGAAGAAAACTGTCGTGAATCGTTATCAAGAAAACTGATGCTGGTGTAAAACACGTGAATGTTGCACGTTTCTTCCAAATGGCTCCATTGGCCATCGGAACCATTTACAAGCAGAAGGATCGCATCACAGAGCATGTTAAAAGTTAGATTTAATACTGTATTTGATATTTGATGAGTAAATTTTATTAAAATGTATCTATTTGAAATTATTTTGCTTGAATTTAATTTATTTGAAATTAATGTTGATATTATTTGATATATTTGACATTATTTTACAATGTTATGTTTATAATCATTTATTTAGGGGTGTTTTATGAGATACGGTAATGGTATTTATGAGATATGGTAATGGTATAGTACAGTATGAACATCATACATCACTGGAACATGCAGTAACAACTTACTTTTTTTTTCAGCTTGCATTCAGCCGTCCGGAACCTAACTAAAATGTAAGTTGGGGAGTGTCTGTATAAGAAAACAAAGAGTGTGTGCCCACTGTTAATCTACACCATGAAACTACCACCATCATGTTTCACATATGGAATAAGGTTCTGATGTTTTTATTCCAAGGCTGGAAATAAATGACCAGGAGTAAAATTTTTGTATCATTTTTTTATTATCTTATTTTAGGACCTGTATGAAAATAATTATGGTTTAAATTAGATTTATGCAGAAATATAGAAAATTCTAAAGGTTTTACAAATTGTCAAGCACCATGGTAAGTTGTGTTGTTTGATATGACATACTTTGTTTGTCGACCCATTGTTGGCATTTTACCTGATTGTGTGTACTTATTTTGAGTTTAGGTTTGTTTTGCTTGCCTATTGTTTTCCCTCTCTGCTTGTGAAATATTCTCGGATGTTCATAAATGTTTTTTTTGTTTGTTTGTTTCCCTAGTGCTTCATTTCTAGTATATTTCCTGGCTGCTTTTTCCCCTTGATTTGTCAAGCATGGATCACCCTGGTTTGTTGTTGTCTGCCTATGTCCTGACCCCCATAGTGGTAAAGATTTTTGGATTAAGCCGCATAAGGCGCATGCCAGGAACCCGTATTTGTGTCCAGCCTCTAACCTCAGAATATAAATAACTCTAATACTGTAGTCTGTGGGATGCAGTACTGTTGGTTTGAGAAACAGACCAAACAAACCACTAGCCAAAAAAGTCTCTAGCCAACAATAGTATGTAGTAGTCAGGATCTGACATTGATGAAGCGTGAATAATAGCCAGTAATGACCAATAATTTAAATGCCTTCAGCTGTTTTCCCTGCCATACTGATTTCGGTGAGAAAAAATGACAGAATGTCGTATCACTGCTGAGAATGATTCATCAAATCTCTGTTTAGAGGCAATCTGGACAAGATAGAAGGGATCATTAATTGTTCATAACAACAGAAAATGTATATGTTTATATACACTGATTAACTATAACATTAAGATCACCTGACTGTTCTGATGGCTAGCCCATGTGCAATAATCTGCAATACATTGTGTTTCTGACAGCTTCCTATCATAGGCTACATTAACACTTTCAGCATTATGTGCTACTGTAGCTCTTCTATGGGTTCAGACCAGATGTACTAACCTTTCCTCCCCACACTTTGCTTCTCACACCTTGGGTAGCCAGAGCAGGCTTGCCAGTTCACCTATTGTCCTTCTTTGGATCATATTTGGCACTGAAAACCTTAAACAACACACAAGAGTTTCATTTTCCTTACCACTTAATCTTTTATGAAGGTCATGGAAAGGCTGGAGACTATCTCGGCCAGCTCTGGGTGGAAGTGGAGTACACCCAAAATGGCTCACCAGACCACCATATGGCCAAAACAGGCACTCATCCATTCACACCTACACTGAGGGGAAATCGAGAATATCCAATTAGGCTAATGTACATGTCTTTGGAATGTGGGATAAACCCAGAGGAAACATGGAAAGAACATGTAACCCACGCAGCTTTGCTTGGCGAAGCGCATGAAACCACGTCCTTCTTACTGTGATGAAAAAATGTCACCTTGTCCCCTGTAATGAGATCAGTGGTAATGTTTTCATTGGTATAACTATATAGTGGTGTACATAGTCATTAATATAGATACCAAAGACCATTTGTTATTACTTGATGTGTGACATTATTATTCTAAAACTGCAACTTGGTCAAACACCAGCTGAAATGTGCAGGCTTTGAAAAATTGCTTTAGCGACAATTACTGGGCTCCATGCTTATTATCACAACAAGAGCAATTTCAGCAAGGCTTACAAAAGAGCATCCTCTGAGATACTGGTGCTATCCAGAGACTTGGCCACATTTACACACTGTGACTAATGCAATCAACACAGGGAAAATGAAGACTCCGAAACTACGGGCTTTCTGTATGATACTGTGGACACAATGAACAGCTGACATATACGCAGCATCTTTGAAAGAGCACTTCATGTGTAATTAGATAAGATAATGGAGAAATTGTGTTTCTCCATTATCTTATCAAATTTCATTTTTGTTCACTTTTTGCTACACACAGGAAAACTCAGAGACTAGCAAAAGAAAAGTTCCTGTGCATGCACTTAATCTAGGAAGTGCTGAAGAGTCTGCTCATCCCTGGGAAAGCAAAAATCTTAATTGGGACCTGTCTTGCCACGTGCAGCTGGCCATGCAGAGCTGTCATCCTCATACTGTCATTTAGCAGAATAAAGAGCCACTGAGACATCTTCATGTCAGATGAAAGAACAACATAGAAGTGAACCTTCTGTCTCAGGGTGATAATAGGATCAGTTCAGACATAAGTGTTAGTTTCTTGAATTCTCTAAACCTCTCTCCCAAATCAGCCCTTTTGCAGTCTTTTGTTCTCAATCTCAGTACATCTTTATTCATTCATGTTCCGAACCACTTAATTTTAATTAGGGTTGCGGGGAGGCTGGCGTTCATCTCAGCTGACTCTGGGCGAGGGCAGAGTACACCCTGGACCGCTTGACAGGGCATCGCAGGGCAGAAACACGCTGACGGCTATGCAGCCTACTCTTGACGAAAGTCAACGATGGTTCTTTTACATGCCTCTCACCACAGACACTGAGAGAAATGACTGGCCTTTGATAACCCAGTTAAATGCACTGGGGGGACAGTGACAACCCGTTGAGAGTGGGGCTTGAATTCCCGACCTTAAGATCAGTGATCCATCACTTTACCACCAGGCCACCACTGCCCTCAGTACATCTTTAGCCTTTGCCAAGCTCTTGTCAATCAACAGAGAAATGACAAAAAATTATTTCATTCATTTGCTGAACATCTTTGTTCTTCTTGGGGCACCCAGAGGCTAAAGCCTATCTTGGTCAACACTGTGTGAGGAAGGTGGGGTACACTCAACTCATCAGCCCATCGCATGCCCAACACACGGAGAACATACATACGAGCATTGATATTCATACCTAGGGGCAATTGTAACAACCAATTTGCCAAATGTCCATAGCTATTGACTATTGTAGCAAGCACCCTGAATAAACCACCATAGGCATGAGAATAACATGCAAACTCCACACTCTTGCCAAACCCGAATAATGAACCCAGGAAACTGAAACCTTTCTGCTGTGCTGCAGATGTGCTTACCACAACGCCACCATGCCGCCAAATTCAGAACACCATGGTCCAAAATCAGTCATACTGGAATATGATGCTGAATCATTTCAGTGAATTACAGTTTTTCTCAGTTTAGCACAGAATACAATTTCTAAATAATTTTCCTTTTAACCCTACATCACAGGTCAGCCAAAACTAAGCATGTTTAGAGTCTGGCATCTGTTTCTTTCGTTTTGTAGTGAAATTATGACGCAAATGTGGCTAACTAGTATGGGGAGTAAATAACTGACTCAAACCACATCCATTTTTTCAGTAATGCCATACAGACTTTAAGAAGTGGTCCAGAACAAAGTTGGTTCCGAGTAGATCTATTCACATTTAGTGTATAAAGGAATTACACAGATTTAATACATAACTATGTCCTCGCACACTATTCTGACAGTTGCGAAGGATCATAACAGTGTGGAGACTGACAGAATTTAAAAGTTGCACTTGTATGTGACGCTTACCTTCAAATTGAGTTTATTTTCCGTATGAGGCAGTAAGTCTGGTTCCACTGTCTAACGGGTTAATGCATGCTCTAGCAGCGTTATTTTAATTGAACCCTATAGAGCACGTTTTCCCACACATAGAAGCACCTACAGTACACATCTCATTTTTTCAGATAGAGAAGACTATAAAGCACTGCATCTTTTTTCTTCACAAGAGCACCCATTCTAGCACTTCATCAGGTTTCCTAGGACATAGGACACTGTATATTGTTTTCGTCATCGGAAGGGCATCTTCCTTGAAAGCGCGTCATCACATTTTATTACTTATAGCCACAATCTTATGATGATGAGCCACTATGGCTCGGATGTAAAAAAAAAGCCACAATCTTAAGCAGGGTTGTCAAACTTTCAACCAAGCAGCAGCAAACCTGACTTGGCTCATTTAAACAACTGATCTGAGTCTTCAGGCAGTTGATTGATCAATCTGTGTGCTCTGTACAGAGACTGACCAATCAACTGTCTAAAGACTAAGATCAGTTCGTTAAATGAGCCAAGTCGGGTGTTCTGCTGCTTGGTTGAAACAAAAACCTGCAGCCACATGGCCCTTTGTGGCATGAGTTTGACACCCCTGATCTAAAGGGTAGTTTATGACATTTTTCCCATTTGAACAGCAGCCATCAGGATACTTATTATTATACTCTAGAAGCCACAATATCCACGTTTTATCTACCTTATTAGTCCCCACAAGGCTAGAATTTTATTTTGACCATCAGTGCACTGCCCTTGAGTACCACAGTAAATAGTACGTGTGATTAAGCAGTATTTTGTGAGTCACAAGAAAATCAGTGTGGAAGGGATCAATGCAACAAATAAATATTATTCAATTCAATTTATTTGTATCACGCTTCTTACCATTGACATTGTTACAAAGCAGCTTTACACAGTAAAACAGTGAAAGGAGGAATTTACAAAGTATAAAGGAATTTAAACATTTCCTATTAGCCCTATATATCCCTAATGAGCAAGCCAGCGGTGAAGTGGCAAGGAAAAACTCTCCCTCAGTCGGCTCAAGGAAGACACATTGAGAGGAACCAGGCCCAAAAGGCACATCCTCATTTGGGTGAAACAATAACAATACAAAACACACACACACACACACACACACACACACACACACACACACACACATACACACACACACACACACACACACACACACACACACACAATATTAAAGTCCAGAAAGTAGTCCGGTTGGTTATACAACTGTAAGTCCTAAATAATTGTGGGAAAGTGTTTATATCCCCAGCAGTGAAAAGTTATCTTTACAGTCTGTTAGTGCACATCTGGATGCATTTAGGTCTTCATCAGCCAGAAGGAAGGGCTTCCAAGATGAGGACTCCAGTCAGCATCAGCACACCAGGACAGACCATAGGACTCAGGAAGCAGAAGGATCAGGATCACCAGCATCTCAGAAGGAGAATGTGTACCTCAACAAAAACAGACAGAGAGAGAAGGGGGGGAAAGCCAGAGCTAGAGAGAGAGAGAGAGAGAGAGAGAGAGAGAGAGAGAGAGCGAGAGAGAGAGCGAGAGAGAGAGAGAGAGAGAGAGAGAGAGAGAGAGAGAGAGAGAGGGAGAGAGAGAGGTTGTTAAGTATATTCATAATAGTGTAATGGAAAGAGAAGATTTTATTATTGCTGAGTGCAAGCAAGGACTCCTTCATGATTGGCTATGGCAGCATAACTAACAGAGAGAACCAGAAGGAAGACAGACATGAGAGCACCCTGTAACATTGGGCAATCAGTCATTCCACTGTCAACAGAGCTGGGGGAGCATGTAGAGTGAGGGAGCGACAGCATCCCAACATCACAGTTTACCAGGACTCTGTATGCCTGAGAGCCCCTGATCTACTCCTTTAACTAATACAAGGATGACAAAATGCTTGACAAAACAAGTAAGTTTTCAGCCTCGTCTTAAAAAATCAGAGACTGTTTCTGAGTCCCGAAGTGGAAGGTTATTCCATAACTGTGGGGCTTTGAAAGAGAAGGCTCTGCCCCTGCAGTAGTCTTCATTATTCAAGGTATCATTAAGCATCCTGCACCTTATGATCTAAGGGGCGTTCTGGATCATAAACGACAAGAAGTTTGCTAAGATAATATGAAGCGGGACCATTAAGTGCTTTATCGGTTAAAAGTAGTATTTTACATTTGATTCGAAATTTAACTGGGAGCCAGTGCAGTGTAAATAAGATCGGGGTGATATGCTCATACCTTCTGGTTCTAGTAAGAACTCTTGCTGCTGCATTCTGGACTAAGTGGAGATTGTTTATGCACTTACTAGAACAGCCAGACAGTAACGCATTACAATAGTCTAATCTCGAGGTACCAAAAGCATGAACAAGTTTTCCTGCATCATGCGCTAACATCATATTTCTTATTACTTGGGTAGCCTTCTTTCATCTCAGGAATATTGCAAAAATATTATCTACAGGAGCTTCAAAAGAAAGACCAGCATCAATAATTACGCCACGGTCCATTACTGCTAGACATGATGAGACTAAAACACCTTGCTAGCTGCCCAAGATCCGAGTACAAATACCTTTGTCTTATCAGAGTTTAATAAGAGGAAGTTAGTAAGCATCCAGTGTCTAATGTCCTTTACAGACTTTTCAACTTCATGAAGTTAATGACTCTCATCTGGCTTTGCTGAAGTATATAACTGTGTATCATCAGCATAACAATGAAAGCAAATACTATGACCACGAATGATATTACCCAAAGGGAGGATGCATAGAGAGAATAAATAAATATTAAAATAAGTCGCTTAATTAAGTAACATTTTTACATCAACATATTAAAATTATAATCACGGCTAGCGCTGCCTCCATTCGTGATACTAGCCTGGAGGCTTGATGGTTAGCTCAGTCCCCTCAGAATCAGAAGATCTTGGGTTTGAATCTTGCTGTAAGGCGTTTGCATGATCCCCATCTTTTGCGTGCTTGGGTTTCCTCCAGGTACTTTAGTTTTCTCCTTACAGTCCAAACTTATGCACATTGGGCCAATATTCAATATCGCTACTTTACCATAATTAGAGGCTGGCGCATATTCAGCTGATTTGGGACAAGGGGAGGGGTACTCTCTGAACAGCTTTCCAGGCCATCACAGGGCTAACACTCATACAACCATTCATATGCACATTTGGAAGATTTGGAATAGCAAATTGGCCTACGGTGCTTATTTTTGTACTAGGAGGAAACCAGAGTACCTGGAATAAACCCACGTGGGGAGAACATGGAAACTCCACATGGAAATGTCCGGGCTCAGGAATTGAATGTAGGCCTTTGTGCTGTGAGGGGTACATGCTAATCAATAGATCTGTGACCTGTTTACGGTGTATCCTGCCTCTCGCCTTAAGTTTGACGGGATTGGGTCCAACTCTTCCATTGGCCCTAATGGATGAGTGGTATAAGTAATGGATAGACTTCCCATGAAACAATATAACAAACAATAGAAAAAAAAGACTGGATTCTCATAAAATATGTAATTTAATTGAAGTCCTGGGTTCAGTGATGATGTTTTTTTCAGGTTTCTTCCTACAGTTTAAAGACATGCACCTTAGGCTAATTACATGTTCCAAATTGCCCCGAGGTGTCAAGTGTAACTGTTAATGTGGTGGTCCTGTGATGGTCTGATGAGCTGTTGTGGGTGTACTCATTTCCTTCATCCTGTGTGAGTAAGCTAATGGTTGCAAATGAGTGATATTGCTAGTTGAAGTTTAAAAAAAGCAAATAATAATGAAGCAAATGCACAATAACTGAAGGCTGTAAGGGCAAAAAGAACCCAAACAGAATGACAGTACTCATACCTACAGTGACAGTTTAACTCTGACAATCTGTCTTCCAACATGTATTGGAGAGGTGGAATGAAAAAAGCAGGAGAAACTCTACTAAGCCCTAAAGTAATTTGTTGACTAAGCCTTCCAGTTATAAACTTCAAAAAATTGTCAATACAGACAATCCATTTTAATAACACTGTTAGTTTCATAGGTGGCACAGTGGGATTGTGGTTAGCATGTCTGCCTCACGGCAAGAAGGCGTGAGTCCAATTCAAAGCTCGGGTGTTTCTGTGTTGGGTTTGCATGTTCTCCCATGTGGGTTTCCTCCAGGTCCCCGGATTTCCTCCCACAGTCCAAAAACATGCACAGTAGGCTTATTGGCTGTTCCAAATCATCCTTAGGAGTGAGTGTGAATAGTTGTGAGAGTGTTGGCGATGCGTGTACCCTGCCTTTGCCTAGAGTTGGCTGAGCTGGGTGCCAGCCTCCCCACAACATCCCACAACATCTTGAATTGATAATGAATCTAATCCGCTCTATAAAGTCCTTTCCAGCATATCCCAGTAGTGTTAGGGTGAAGACTCTGGGGTCTCAGGTCATGTGTCAAAATGATTTCTCATGTTCCCTGAACCACTCTTTCACTAAGCCCCAATTTTATACCTACACCAACAGGGAACAAAAAGTCGATTTGTGGAATAACCTGGTCATTTGGTACATTCATGTCATCAACCAATTTCATTTTATTGCAACGACCATGCACACACACACACACACACACACACACACACACACACACACACACACACATATATATATATATATATATATATATATATATATATATATATATAATATTATATTATATTATATTATATATATATATATATATATATATATATATATAATATAATATTATATTATATTTTATATATATATATATATATATATATATATATATATATATATGGTGGTGGTGGTGGTAGGCCTCCGTCAGTCCCGAAGGACTATGGCTGCGCTCTGGCTGGTATCCCGGCTGGTGATACTCCCCAGTGCGCAGAGCCCGGGTAGGAGTAATGAGGGACAGGCTGTTACCCAAGCAGCAAGTCCCCCATCTCGGCGCCACCGGAAGGATCCAATGGAAAGGCAAGTGCCGATATGACTGGGTTCCAGTGCCGTTGCAGGAGAGAATCTACGGTCAATTTAGAACGGCCAATTAACCTACAGTGCACATCTTTGGATTGCGGGACGAAACCGGAGCACCTGGAGGAAACCCGCACAAGCACGGGGAGAACATGCAAACTCCACATATATACATAATACATATATGGGAGGGGGATAAGGAGGTGTCCGAAATCCAGACAACAAATTGTGCTGGCTACATTCGGTTGAAGTATACAGTAATTGCATAAATTTTATGAACTTCAAAAGTTTTCTAGTCTTATTATTCAGTAATCATGTGGATATTCTGCTTGCTTGACTTTGAAAGTCAATGCAGTGAGTTATCATTACCCAGCCTGCTTTCATTTCTTACTTCATGTCAGACAGTGCATTGTTATTCCATCTAACAAACGCACACACACAAACACTCACAAGGTCATTTATCACTGTAGTGGCCTGATCCTGAGGGCAGCTAAAGGACCCACACCTGTCAGACTTTTATCCTGGGTCTGTTTGTCCACTGCCCTCTCAGACCCTGTCAAATGTTGCTGTTTCTCGAACACTCCACGAGTTCATCTTTTGTCATCCAGAACAATAATGAAACGCCCTCTGGCCACCAATGCAATAAGCCAAGAGAGTTGTTATTTTGTCGCAGCACTGCTTTTGTATTCTCAGTGCTAACAGCAAGTCTACCTAGTTTCAATTGCCATCAAAGGAAATCACTGTCCCATTGATGCCAGGCATGTGCAGGTTTCCATGAAGTTTTATACATTCATGGAAAGGAAAATTCACAACATATTTATTGAAAAAAAACATAACATTCATATTCATCTCTGTCAGCAGATTTATCCCATCATGGAAAATCCCAAAATCTGAATTTCATATTACTGAATGAAGTGAGAATGTAGTTGTACCGTGGATAGGGATATGGATACTGTGTCTTGTTTGTCAATTTGAACTCAGCACCAGGGTCCGTCTCCTTAATTGCCATTTTGATGAAAAGGATGAGTGTACAGATACGGTTGTTATGTTAGTGCATAGACGAAACACATCCTGCAGCCCCAATCCACTAACACTAAAGAGATCAACTCTTATTAATTTATTTAATTATTTAATTGGGTGAATCTTAAATTATGTACCTTTCTTCCAACACAAATGAAATGAGTGAAGTTGTGACGTTCAGTGTATATAGTAACAGTGGATTGTCATATGTTATGTAATTAAGATGGTATGTTTAAGCCCCTGGGCAAATCACTCACACACACACACACACACACACACACACACACACACACACACACACACACACACACACACACACACACACACACACACACACACACACACACACACACACACACACACACACATAGAGCTCTGCTCAGCCAGATATATTGTAAATTCACACACCAACATGATAAAATACATCTTTGAAGGTCAGAGTGCAACAACTGTGATTCAATAGCCATGTCAATGTTCAATATTCTGTGTTCAACAGTGTGATGGGACAGTTGGATGTCCGATACCCTGTGTTTTAGTTTGTAGTTTTTAGGAGACAAGATTTCAACAACGCCACTGAGGGATTTTGTAACGAACTTGCTTTCATTGTATGTCGTTTTGGCCCATGTAATGTTCCAAGCCAGTTGATACGATGCAAGCGTTATGGTCTCTGAGCGCTTTGTAAATTTTTGGAAAAACTATCTGCTTTTCTTCCTAACTTTTCAAAGTGAACAACTTGTACTTGCGAAGTTAGTCCCATTTGGAAATTCCTGGTCAAAGTTAACATGCAGTGAGCTGAAGTGGCGCTGCAGATTTGAAGTTTTGAAATGTGCCAATGATGCCTGACATATGAGGCATAATGGCTTTCCATTACATTCAAGAACAACAACAAAAAACCCTCTCCCATTCTGTTAAAAATGTCCTTTTTTTCATCTGCATATTTTCATTTTGTTGTGTATTTTTGCACTGCCATTTTAAGAGCAAATTTGACACAAATTGTTTACTGAAATGATCTCTCCCATACTGGGAAGCTTTGCAGTATTTTCATCTCTCGCACATAAGCATTTGACAATAATACCATAACATAACATAACATAACATAACATGAGTGGTGAGAACAGCCATTCAGCCCAACTAAGCTCACCATTGTCCTATTCTAAAGTGACTCTAACCTTAAAGACGCACCATGACTAGATGGTATCCAGCACTAGATCAAGTCTGCTTTTGAAGACTTGTAAGGTTTCTGCTTCGACAACGTTGTTAGGCAATCTATTCCACACTGAAATTACCCTCTGCGAGAAAAAATATTTCCTAATATTTGTGCTAAATTTACCCTTGAATAACTTCCATTTATGACCCCTAGTTCTACTTACAGAACTTGGCCTAAATGTCGGGCATAGTTGACTTTATTAATCCCCTTAAGATACTTAAAGACCTCAATCAGATCACCTCTAATTCTCCTTTTTGAAGACTGAAAAGGTTTAGGATCCTCAGCCTCTCCTCATAGGATTCCTTTTATACCCGGAATTAGCTTTGTTGCTCTTCTCTGAACTTTTTCGAGAGTCTCGATGTCTTTTTCAAGTATGGTCCCCAGAACTGTACACAATACTCTAAATGTGGTCTAACCAATGTGTTATACAAGAGAAGGACAACATCTTTAGATCTATACTCAATACTCCTGGCTATGTAACCCACCATCCTATTTGACTTTTTACTGCTAACGCACAGTGGCTAGTACCAGTGAGGGACTGGTCAACCATCACACCCAGATCCTTTTCCTGAGAGGAACATTCTAGTTTTAAACCTCCCATGAAATACTCCTGTCTAATGTTTTTATTCCCTACATGTAGAACTTTACATTTAGCGACATTGAATTTCATTTGCCATGTATCTGCCCAAATTCAAGTCTATCCAAATCGTCCTGAATAACCTTAGTAGACTCCAGACTATTTGCCAAACCGCCCAGTTTAGTATCGTCAGCAAATTTCACCAATGTGCTCTCAATGTCCCTATCAAGGTCATTAATGTAGATGAGGAAGAGCAAGGGTCCCAACACAGATCCCTGAGGGACTCCACTTCCCACAATTCCTTGCTCAGATGAAATCCCTCCAACCACAACTCTCTGTGTTCTGTCCTGTAACCAGTTCTTAATCCACTCCAGAATACCTCCTACAATTCCAACAGACCTCGTTTTAAAAATTAGTCTCTCATGTGGTACTGTATCAAATGCTTTTTGAAAGTCCAAATAAATAATGTCATAGGCCCTGCTCTGATCATAAGTATTTGTGGCCTCCTCAAAGAATTCCAAAAGGTTTGTCAGGCATGACCTACCCTTGCGAAAACCATGTTGGCTATCCTTCAAGATGTTATTATGCTCAAGAAATGACTCAAGCTTGTCTTTTATGATAGATTCCAGTATTTTGCATGCTATGCAAGTAAGACTGACAGGCCTGTAATTGCCTGGCTCTGTACGATCCCCTTTCTTATATATTGGTATAATGATACCCTGTTTCCAATCATTTGGAATTTCTCCAGTCACTAATGACTGCCTAAAAATAACCAACAGTGGTTTAGAGATGATCTCTAAATACCATATTGAACTCAAGCCAAGCAAACATGCACATTAACAAAAACGAGAAAATTTAGATATGAACATAAGAGCTGCATGAAACTTGGCAAAGAACCACATGCTCGGAAGCCGCGGGTTGGCCAACACCTGCTCTAGAGTACTAATTTGTTTGACCTCAGCTCCAATATGGCATATACGGTGTCACCAGGGCTATATTGGAACTCTTATTATTGAAAATTGTGAACCTCATGGCCAAAATAGTAAACACAAATCCAAGGTGATGACACAAGACCAACTAGAGGGGCACTCAAAATGGTGCATCTGCCAGGCACAGATTATTATTATTATTATTATTATTATTATTATTATTATCAGTGCAGCATGATGGCATAGTGATTAGCATGTCCGCCTCACAACAAGAAGGTTATGGATTTGATTCCCTACTAGAGCATTTCTGTGTGGAGTTTGCAAGTTCTTCCTGCTTGCGTGGGTTTCCTACAAGATTTCCTAGGCTAATTGGCTGTTCTAAATCATACCTAGGTGTGACTGAGTATGAATGGTTGTGTGAGTGTTGCCCTGTGATGGCCTGGATGAGCTATTTAGGGTGTACCCCACCCTCACCCAGAGTCAGCGGAGATGGGTGCCAGCCTCCCCGAGACCCTAATTAGGACTAGAGAATTAATGAATTATATATTAAAAGGTCAGAGTGTCGAGCCAGATAAGTATCGAGCCGCTTTTCACATGGAGGGCCGACACTCCAGGGGTCCCACATGCCCGACTCAAACGGACAGTAGGGGCGAGACACATAACTAGTTGTGTAATTAAATATGTTTGCAGATAGGACTTAACAACTTAACAGTGACTCTCTAGGTATCTCTCAAAGAAGAAATATTCCTTCGAACCACTGAAGTGATACTGTATAGCATGTAACGCTCGGAGAACATTTGAAAACATTTGCTCATAAAAAAGTGAGTGAACATGAATGAGAGAATATCTGATGAAGCAAACACACATGTTCACTGACCTTTCATGTGGCACCGACTAGAATATATAATGTTGGATCCTTGTCGTTATATAATAGAGCCTAACGTTAGGTTTTTCTTTGTTACTGGAATGACGTGTATACACTAATACTATTACAAAGTACTAACAATATCACTGTTATGTCATTAGTTACTATATCATTATTGGAGAATGGGAATTTAAAAACTTACCTCTTCCAGGCCTCCGGACACACATATGCTCTGTCTAACTTGAAGATGAGGTTGTACTTCCAACTATTGAATTTGATCCTAGTGTTAGACCTACTAGAATGTTACTGTCTATGTAAATGTAATGACTCTCATAATATTACTTTATTCAGTTATTTTCTGAACCATGTAATCCTAATTAGAGTCGAGGGGAGACTGGGACCTATCTCAGATGATTCTGGGTGAGAACACAGTACACCTTGGACAGCTTGCCAGGCCATCGCAGGACAGAAACACGCTGACGGCTATGCAGTCTACTCTTAATGAAAGTCAGCAATGGTTCTTTTACATTTACCATAGACAGTGAGAGACATGGCCAGCCTTTGATAACCCAGTTAGCTGCATTGGGGGGCAGCGACAACCCATTGAGTGGGGCTTGAACCCCCAACCTTGGGATCAGTGATGAACAATATATAGCTCACACAAGAGGTGTTAACATACTGGGACTAAGTGCACACTGATATACAATTTCCTGTGGAATAAAATTTGGTAATTCACTGTACCTTTACATGAAAAGTAGTAATTTTTCCTCGTGTTGATCAAGAAAGTCAATAATTCTTAGTTTAACTGTATTTACAACACATGCATATGTAAGTTTAAGACTAATATGTCAATTTTGAACTTGGAAAACTAGTTCTGGTACAGCGTTTTTTATGTTGTTTTACTTCTTTTAGGTTTTGAGTTGAGGATGTTTGATATATATAAGTTGGCGTTAATGTCTTCTTTTCTTTTCGGCTTTTCCCCATTCTCGAGAGTCGCCACAGTGAATCATCTGATTCGCACATTTGATTTGGCATGGGTTTTTATGTCGGATGCCCTTCCTGTCACAACCCTTTTAGCAAGGGACAGAAACAGGCTGACGGCTTTGCAGCCTACTTTTTACGGAAGTCAGCAATGGTTCTTTTACATACCTCTCACCATAGACAGTGAGAGACATGGCCGGCCTTTGAGAACTCAGTTAGCTGCACTGGGGGGGACAGCGACAACCCTGTGGGGACTCAAACCCCCAACCTTAGGATCAGCGATCCTGCGCCCTATCCACTATAAGTTGGCATATAATGTACATGTAAGAAATTCTTGTCAGTTTTGACATCTGACACAGCACTGACTTTGAATTACTCTGATAGGATTACCAAGGTGATTCACATCAATGCAGGAAGATCATATAATGGAATACTTCTTATCCCTTGACTCAGTAATCCTATTTTATTAACACATCATAGCTTGAACAAAGCTCCAAGGGAAATTACAGAGAACAAAGTGCTATTAATGTTACTGCTAGCCTGAACCAGTTCCTTTTTTAGCCTTCTATCTGGGTTTCTTCCTGCCTTTGCCATCTGCTGGTCTTCATTAATGACACAGTATGCATAGCTTCCCAGTTCTGTGTTATCGCTTTGCCATGGAATGTGTAATTTTCTACCGCCAAAAAAGTAGGTTGCCTTGAAGTTCTTTCAAAACTCCACGTGTTTCAGTGGTGACAGTGGAAGCCCACACAGTGGAGGGGATGTGGGGGAGTTGAGGAATAGCATGGGGTCAGGGATAACTCGGGGTGATTGACGGAAAGTGTGTGGGCTGCATTGCTCCACCTGGAAATATACAGACTGACTTTGTCCTCAGAGTTAAATTGTTCAGCTATGAGTCACAGCCCACGTTGGCTGTGTCGTGCACATGCAAGGCACTTCTCAGAATGCAAGCCTCCTCCATCTACGCACGCGAACAAAAAATATTTTCGTCAGTCATAACCTTGAGAAAACGTACAGCATATACCTTATCTATAATTCAAGAACCTTTCAAAATAGTAATGCCATGGCCAATAGTAGTTTTAAGAAGAAATGTTCGGGTCTCTGTAAACATTTAGCAGAATATTTATGCAAAAGGAACCTCAGATTTCAAATCAATATAGTAGAGAAAACGTGCATGGAACATCTGTGTCAGATGATGTTCCAGATGTGGCAGAATCAGACTGCCACAAAACATTAATTTTTACCCCTCAAAAGTTTTTATCTTTTTAATGCAACTGCTGCTATGCCTTTCTACATGTTACATCCTGTATCGTATTTATTTATTTATTACAAAATCAAGTATAGTCTTATTCTTCAGATTCTTGAATTATTTCTCATATTATTCAGTAGATACAGTCAAATTGAAGGGACGGTTGTACAGCTTGCAGAGTGAGGAAATACTATAAGTCAAGATCTGATAGTTTCAGAGGTTAAAACTGTGTCATGCTGTTTTTATTTTTCTCCCTCCATAACAGCATAGCAGCAGAGGACACCTACAGATCAACTAATATATTATACATTCAGTGATTGTTCACTGAAATCTCTTCCTTTCATACAGATTCACATCGAATAACTCATAACTTAACATGCCATCATCTCGATTTTCAATTTTGGCCTCTCAAGAGATAACTGCCTGACAGTCACTCAAGAGAAGCTGCCCATTGGATTGTATATAATATTAAGTAATCTGTGGCTATTTTACATGATTTTGCTTTAAATGAGAATGATCTGAAAAGGGCAGAGAAACTAAGTACTTGGTGCTGAAAGCAGTGGAGGATGTGAAATGTTAAGGTGACAGAAGTAATTACTGTACTGAATTCACATTACAATCCCAAGAGAAGCTCCATTATTCAACCATATAATCTTTTTACACAATAAGGGTCAAGGGGAGAGTTCAGACAATTACCTTACTGCTCTCAGATTTGGCTGCTACTTGCAGTCATTTAAAAAAAAAACAGTCATTTTTTGAACAGGGATAGCATTGTATGTGAAGTAAGGGTTTAGATAGAGTTGCTATGAGTGATAGAACTTCTATGAGACAAAATGTATTAAGAATCTTCAGTTCATTCAGTTCATTTTCTGTAACTGCTTAATCTGAATTAGGGTCGCGGGGAGGCTGGTGCCCATCCCAGCCAACTCCGGGCGAGGGCAGAGTACACCCTGGACAGCTTGCCAGGCCATCGCAGGGCAGAAACATGCCAAAGGCTTTGCAGCCTACTCTTGTCGAAAGTCAGCAATGGTTCTTTTACATGCCTCACACCATAGACAGCGAGTGACATGGCCGGCCTTTGATACCCCAGTTAGCTGCACTGGGGGGGGGACAGTGACAACCTTGTGGAGAGTGGGATTTGAACCCCAACCTTAGGATCAGCGATCCAGTGCCCTATACCACTAGACCACCACTGCCCCTGTATTAATAATCTTGTGCTTATAATAACAATGGTAATAATAATAATAATAATAATAATAATAAGAAGAAGAAGAAGAAGAAGAAGAGAAGAAGAAGAATAAGAAGAAGAAGAAGAAGAAGAAGAAGAAGAGAAGAAGGTCTACTTTTTTTCTTTATGGGGTGACAGAGAGACTGGGGCTCATTGACTCCAGGTACAGGTGGGAAACACCCTGTACAGCTCACCAGACAGACATATAAACTTTTACACCTTACATATTACATTCATATGTATGGGACATCAAGAATATCCAGTTGGCCTATTGTGCATGTGTTTGACTGTGAAAGGAAACTGAGACACCCAGAAACGAGAGCAAGCAAGCCCCACATAGAAACACCCATGTCGGGCATTGGGCTCTGACCCAGGACCTTCTTGCTGTGAGACGAACGTGCTAACCACTACAGTACTGTGCCAGCTATGTTTAAGTATATAAAATATAACTTGTCAACTCCTTCAACTTGTCTTTCAATCTTTTTTAGGGGCATGGAATTACTTTTTCATGTTAATAAGACAAGATTGGTGCCTTTGCATGCCCACAGGCTAAATCCCTATCAGAAAAAAAGTTCAAATTATATGACATGGATGTGTCTGGGGGAGAATATTATCTCTGTTGATATTCTGCATGTAGTGAAAAGCTGAATGCAGATAGGTTGAGGCCGAAAGACCGAACAATACATGCAAGACTTTCTCACAGCAAAGATACTTCAGCTTAGACCATCGAAAATGCAAATATAACTTTCACGTTTCTAAAGCAAACAGATACTCAGAAAGTTAACCCAGAAGTGCACACCATGTGAGTATACAGAGAGGCACAATAAAGCCTGCTGAATGGATAAACTTTGAGAGCCTTTTACCAAATAATTTCAATTCAGAACAAAAACAGGAACAGTGATCAAGTTACCCACTGATCTACAAAGGAGTGACAAAAGAAACACTGACTGAAGCCAATTAGGATGGTCCAGTTTCTGTTATTATCTCCTGAAGCATTACACAAGAGTTGGGTCCCAGGCAAGACTCATCAATTCCAAAATCAACCCGTATTTCCACATGTTCAATAAAAGAAGAATGAACTAATATTCCGTCGAAGCTGCTTGAAGATAAAGTGAATTAGTCGTATTTTTTCCATGTTGTGGTTGACTGTCTGGCCACATTTTATATTTTGTGATGCTCTCCTCACATTACAGTAACTGGGAATAAAATACAGCATTCCACCCTTGGCATCTTTCCTATTTTGTTGCCTAACAACAAATTGTTTTTTTTAATCAACTGATGGGTGGTACTGTAGCATGTCTGCCTCACAGTCAGCAGGTGCTGAGTTTGATTCCCGGGCATTTTCTGTGCAGAAATTCTCTTACATTTCAAAGGCAAATAAAACAAGGTTAAAGATACTCAAAATACTTTCACAAATAAAACTTCCTTCAATTCAGTTCTTATTAATCATTATTTGCACACATGAAATTTAGTGAGGGAGGAGAGGTGGTGTCAAGGTCTGTTGCTATCCCAACATGAACCCCCAACATGAACTCGAGGAACTCAGTGTGTGATTTCGGTAGAATGGAGCTATGGCTCACACAGCTTGATGATCACTGGAAGTGTTGAGGGAAATAATTCCGGACTCCTTGTGTGGTGATGTTGGGAGGGGCTGGCCCATTCTCTTGACCTCACATCTTGAAATTATTTCTGTGGGCTACCTTAAATCACTGTAATACCCATCAAGTTTTGACTGAATCTGTGTCCTAAATAACCAGTATCAAAATGTATTCACTGATGGTCACTTTAAAAAATTTCTTTTAATTGCTCTGAATATGAGCATCTGCCAAATACTAGAAATGTAAATGGAAAACATGATTGTATGCTCACCAGCCCCATACTCTAGAGGCCCTTACTGTTGCTATTCATCAGGAGATAGCTGCTGTTCTACCAGACATGACCTGTCAAACCATATCCAGCCTTCAAAAGTATGGCCAGCAGTTGGTGGAAGTCACCTTAAAAACACAATGAAAAAATACTGTTCTGATATGTATAAAAAGCGGAGTAAAGCGGAGCCTGTAACTGATCCATTGTGGTGAAGAGGGAGTTGATAAAAAAGCCGCAAGATAAAATTCTCAATTTAGCAGTTGATCTACATTCCAACCCTCACATATGGTCACGAGCTTTGGATAGTGACCGAAATAACAAGATTGCAGATGCAAGCGACTGAAATGAGCTTCCTTCGCCGGCTGACAGGGCATTCCCTCAGAGATAGGGTGAGAAGCTCAGCTATCCGGGGGAGCTTGGAGTACAACCACTGACCCTCTGCATAGAGAGGAGCCAGTTGATGTGGCTTGGGCATCTGGTTAGAATGCCCCCTGAACACCTCCCTGGTGTGGTGTTTTGGGCATGTCCAACCAGGAAGAGAGCCCGGGGTCATGTCTTTCGACTGGTCTGGGAATGCCTTGATGTACCCCCAGAAGAGCTGGAGGAAATTGCTGGGAAGAGGGAAGTCTGGACCTCCTTGCTTAGGCTGCTGCCCCCACGACCCAACCACAGATTAATTGAGAAAGATGAAGATGAAAAAATACTGTGCTGAAAGAAGTTTCAGTACTTACCCTAGAAACGTGGGAGTGTATATGTATATAGGAGCAAATCCTTTGAACTTTCTTTGTTGAAACGTGGTTACGCCGGGTATTCCTCAGTCATTCCTTCGTGTTGAACATGAACGTTCCGCCTTCATTCCACCTGTTCCAAGATCATTCCGTAGGTCTTCCTTCTATAAAGGAATAGTACCACGGTCGTTCTGCAAACGTTCTGTCCTTTCCGTGAACGTTCCATGAGTTATCTGAAGGTCTTCCTTTGCTGTCCGCACTGGTTCCAAAAGTGATCCGAGCGCTTTTACGCATGTATTCCAACATTGTACCGCGGTCTTTCCATGTCCACCGAGGTTCCACTCGGTGATCGTTCCGAAGGTATTCCGAAGGTGTAATTTTCCATAGGTTTTTGATCCATTTTCCGTTTAAAAATGCTGAAGTTCCTCCATAGAGTGCGTTCCGCACCTTTCTGCCATGATCCTTGCATTCCACACTCCAATGAAATGGGGGTATAAATGATTGTATATATATATATATATATATATATATATATATATATATATATATATATATATATATATATAAAGGGCAGTGGTGGTCTAGTGGATAGGGCGCAGGATCGCTGATCCTGAGGTTGGGGGTTCGAGTCCCCACAAGGTTGTCACTGTCCCCCCAGTGCAGCTAACTGGGTTATCAAAGGCGGGCCATGTCTCTCACTGTCTATGGTGAAAGGCATGTAAAAGAACTATTGCTGACTTTCGTAAAGAGTAGGCTGCAAAGCCGTTGGCGTGTTTCTGTCCCTTGCCAAAGGGTTGTGACAGGAAGGGAATCCGATGTAAAAAAAAAAAACCTCTGCCAAATCAAATGTGCGAATCAGATGATTCGCTGTGGCGACTCCCGAGAAAGGGAAAAGCCGAAAGAGTAGAAGTAGAAGAGATATATATATATATATATATATATATATATATATATATATATACTATATATATAGTGATTTATACATTCATTCACCAAATTATTGACCATTAAAATCCATTCATTCATAGGATCCTATATATTACTGTATCTATGAAGAAGCTAATCTTTTTTCTTTTTACCCTTTGAACCTTTTTTCTTTTTAAACTCTGCTTTGCTGTGTGGGATTCTTCTACACTGAGCTCTAGTAGCCAGTCTGAGTGTAAGGAAGTTACTTTTTATATATAATTAGTTAAACTCCACCACCATGGCATCTGTGCATGCTCTGTTCATCAAGCTGAAGTATTAGTGAGAACAGTGAACATTATTAATAGGAGAAAGTGACAGTTACTCTCTAACTATAGACAAGGTTAAATCAGAGAAGAGAACATTGACGAGAGTCTCAAAGTGTAGTCCAGATGAATCATCAACTTAGAGAAGGGGTGCAGGAGCAAGGGAGCACCTGTTATTTTGTGTGTGTGTGTGTGTGTGTGTGTGTGTGTGTGTGT
This sequence comes from Plotosus lineatus, assembly GCA_024760905.1. NCBI lineage: Eukaryota > Metazoa > Chordata > Actinopteri > Siluriformes > Plotosidae > Plotosus > Plotosus lineatus. Next base: position 42,986,737 of record CM045729.1, on the reverse strand, counting down.
GTGTGTGTGTGTGTGTGTGTATATATATATATATATATATATATATATATATATATATGTACACCGAACCAATTAACGACATAAGCTGAGACATACCTGTGCTGCATTAATCCCTCAAAAGACAATTTGGCTCTGTATTCAACCCAGGACACTTCAGTCCTTCAGTCACTAAAAATTATATCTTCTCTCTTGGTTGTCCATCGGATCCGATGATGATGTTTGCATTTCGCGGCTCATCTGTGAATGCGAAGGTGACTCTGCAGTCCGAGCTTGGAGGCGCAGAGTCTTGAACAGTGGGGGCATTGGAAGTCCGTTCTAGTGATTACTGCTAATGCAGTTCTGTGCTGCTTGTCTCTGGCAGCAGTGAGCTTCTGGCACCGCACTTTTTCATAGTTGAACTCCTCCATTCAAATTACATGCCCCACCCATCAAAGTTGAGCCTTGATGATCATAGACTCAATGCTGGCGGAGTTGGCACACTCTAGGACCTCCAAGTTGGTAACGTGGTCCTGCCAGCTAATTCTGAGGATGAAGCGAAGAGCTTGCATGTGGAAGTGCTCCAGCTTTTTGACATGACTGCGATACAGTGTCCACGTTTCACAACTGTAGAGAAGGGACGGGAGTACCACAGCATTGTAGACCTTCAGTTTTGTTGATAGCCGTCTATGGTGTTGATTGAGCACTCGGGTGCGGACACTGCCCAGCGCCTGGCTAGCCTTGCCGATCCTATAAGTGATTTCTTTGTCCAGGGAGCCATCACAGGAAATGGTGCTTCCCAGGTACTTGAAATGTTTAACATCGGTGAGTGGTGTGTCGTCGATGACAATGCTGGGTGCGGGAGGGTGGGTGTTTGGTGCAGGTTGGTGAAGCATTTTTCTTCTTGCTGAGACTGACAGTCAGGCCGAAGAGTTTGTAGACCTCAGAGGAGCGGTCCAGCATCATCTGCAGGTCAAATTCTGTGTGGGCCACAAGGGCACAGTCATCAGCAAAGAGGACCTCTTGAAGGACAGTTTGCAGGCTCTTTGTCTTGGCAGTGAGATGACGCAGGTTGAATAGGGAGTCATCCAAACGGTAGCGAATATAAACCCCTTTCTCCAGGTCTCGCATGGCATGGGAAAACATGCAGGTGAAGAACACATTAAACAGGACTGGAGCAAGGACACAGCCCTGCTTCACACCGTTGCTGATTGTGAAGGCTTCCGACACATTCCCGCTGGAGAGGACCTGGCCAGTCATGCCATCGTGGAAAAGCCTGCTCATTGACACAAACTTTGGTGGACATCCAATACGTTCTAGGACTGTCCAGAGGGCCTCTCTATTGCCATACTGCCAGGCCTGAAACCGCACTGTGCTTCTGGGAGGTTTTGCTCTGATACTGTGATAAGTCTGTTGAGCATGACTCTGGCAAAGATCTTCCTTGCAACAGAGAGGAGGGAGATGCCCCTGTAGTTCCCACAGTCAGATTTGCTTCCCTTGTTCTTGTAGAGGGAGACAATCAGAGCATCACGGAAGTCATCAGGCATCACCTCCTCTTCTCTACTCAGCAGGACATCATGAAAGGCTTCGAGGGTGTTGGGGTCTGCCGCTTTGTAGATCTCGGCAGGAATGCCATCTTTTCCCGATACTCTGCCCGAATTTGTCTGACGGATAGCTCTTTTGATTTCATGTATTATCGGGGGTTCTGCAAGCGAGTTTTGCACTGGCTGCTGGGGAATCTGGTTCAGTGCGTCTGCGTCAACTGATGGCGGTCAGTTAAGCAGGTTACTGAAGTGCTCTTGCCAGCACCTGCTAAAGCCCTCTTGGTCTTTTATGAGGTCAGAACCGTCCGAGGACAACAACGGTGAGCAGCCTGAGATGGAGAGGTCAAAAACTGTCTTCAAAGCGCTGAAAATTTTGTTGGAGTTGTGGGTATCTGCATAGTGCTAGACTTCGGCGGCTTTATCCTGCCACCACTGGTCCTGCATCATTCGAAGGTCAGACTGGACTTTTGCCTGCAGAGTTTTAAATCTTTCACTCTTAAAGACTGAGGATGGATCATTCTGCCACTCGATGTAGGTCTTGTTTTTAGTGTGGAGGGCTTCTCTGATCTTGTCATTGTTTTCGTCAAACCAGTCTTCATGCAGTCTAGTTTTAACTCCATGCACTTCTTTTGCAGTCTCAGCAATGGTATCCTTGAAAGAGGACCAATTTTCAGAGCTGCTTTTGGAGGTCAGATCATCTTTGAGTTTTCCCATCAATTGCTTCTTGCAACTTTGTCAGATGGATTGGGTTGTTCAGCCTGGTGACGTTTTAGGAGGCCCTGACAATCTTGAGTCAATTTCTGTAAGGCAGAGTGATGTACATTGACATTACAGCCCTCACCAGCCTGTGATCAGTCCAGCATTCAGCACCTCTTATGGCACGGGTCACTTGGACGTCCCTGTAGTCACGTTGGCGTACAATAAAAGGGTCGATCATGTGCCAGTTTTTAGACCGTGGGTGCATCCAGGTGGTTTTATACTTGTCTGTCATCCTGAACAAGGTGTTGGTGATATGAAGGCTATGTTCTGCACACTTGCTAAGTAGGAGCAGGCCGTTTTCATTGATTTTGCCTACACCGTGTCTGCCCAGAACGCCTTTCCAGCTGCTGTGGTCTCTTCCTACTCTAGCGTTGAAATCGCCTCGCACAGCAAATTTGTCACTTTGTGAAGTTAACCTAATGACCTCGTCAAAGTGTTCATAGAACTGCTCTTTGTCTTCATCTGGACTGGTGAGCGTAGGAGCATATGCACTGATGACTGTGAGGTGTCTGGCCTTGCTGAAAGGAATGCGCAATGTCATGAGACATTCGCTGATTCCTACTGGCAGAGCTGGTATGTCTTTCAGCAGTGCTGTTTTAATGGCAAACCCAACACCTTGTATCCTGTCCTCAGCTTACGACTTTCCTTTCCAGAAGAAAGTGTATCCACCTCCTTCTTCTCTCAGGGATCCTTCATCGGCAAGACGTGTTTTGCTGAGTGCGGCAATGTCTATCCAGTATCGCTGGAGCTCCTTTGCAACAAGTGCTGTCCTTCTCTCTGGTCTCGGTGTGCCAGCTCGGTCCAGAAGCGTTCAGACATTTCAGGCTCCCAGAATGAGCATCTGGAGTTTTTTCTTCTTTTGCCTTGTTCGACCGCTATGAGGATGAGGCTGTCAGCTGCGGTAAGCTGACCAGACGCTAGAAGGGCAAGCATTTGTCTGAGGCACATTTTCTAGCCCCCTCCCTCATGTGAGGGTGGGCAGTGCTGTCCTAAAGAGGCTGCCCAGTTGTCCTCAGGTGCTGCCGAACTGTTCTGTTGCCCTTGGATTCAGAAACAGAGCGACCACTTACCCATGGACCGCCTGCGTGCAGGTTTGTGACTACAACCGCCAGTGTTCATCTCCACCTGTTGCTCCGCCACGCACCCATGGCCACAGGACTTGAGGGGTGTATGCTGACAGGTCGGTTGATGAGATGAGATGCAAAACGAAGCTGTGCGTGAAGGCTTTATAGTGAGAAGACCGTTGTACAGGGGCAATCCCACTCTCTCGGCCTGGGGAGTCTTGATCCAGTGGCACGTCCAGTTCTCGGCACTCCACGACACTTGTTGCCACCGCCTTCACAACTGTTGGATCTTAGGTGATGATCTCTTCCGATTGTTCTGCCAGGAGTCAGTCTTCGCATGCAGTAGGACTGGCACAGCCCAAACCTAACTCAATGAGGGTTTAAGACCCATCAGCTACCTTCACCTGGTTCAGCCGACTCGCCAAAGCCATTGTCCGGGGGGTGGCCACTGTTGCATGCGACAGCTTCAATGAGCCACAGGTGAAAGCTGAGTACCAGGACCAGGGGTTGCCCTGAGAAGAGCATGGTGTGCCCCCTGCCAAAAGGTACTACCTCTCCCTGTCACCTCGAACCCCCCTAAAAAATGTATATATATATATATATATATATATATATATATATATATACACAGTAGTACCTCACCTTACAAAATTAATTCGTTCCAGAGGTGGTTTCGCAACCTTCATAAGTAGAGATTCGTTTTAAGGCCCCCAAAACTACCATTTAAAAAGTATAAAAGCATACCTACTTACTTCTTGTTGACCATGTCTTCTTAGCAGAGTTATAATCTTACAAATGTTTATGCAAGGTTAAAAGCCAAAAATAAAGTTGCAATGAGCACACTCGAAAAACTCATGAAACAAGCTGCTGCTCCTAGCCAATTGGAGGCCAACGGGGTGGGATGTTGGGAGATAGCCAATGGGAGGTAGCTGCATCATCCCTTCTAGCCAATGGGAGGTTATTTTCGAAAAAATTTTTCGTAACCTGGATTTTTCGGTTGCTGGGACTATCGTAAGGTGAGGTACCACTGTATCTTCTTTCTTCTTTTCCTTTCGGCTTTTTCTCTTTTTCAGGGGTCGCCACAGCAAATCATCTGATTTGCACATTTGATTTGGCATAGGTTTTTACGTCGGATGCCCTTCCTGACACAACCCTTAGCAAGGGACAGAAACATGCCTGCTCTTAGCAAAAGTCAGCAATGGTTCTTTTACATGCCTCTCACCATAGACAATGAGAGACATGGCCGGACTTTGATAACCCAGTTAGCTGCACTGTAGGGGACAGTGACAACCTTGTGGAGAGTGGGACTCGAACCCCCAACTCTAGGATCAGCGATTCAGTGCCCTATACCATATATATATATATATAATGTATTTATGTATGTCCTATTATTATAAAAGAAAATTAAAAAATAAGAATAACCATGTAACTTTTCTTATGGTGAAATTACTGTTCATGTTGCTTCAATACTACATGTATATCATGTAACAGTATTATATTACTACCAAGTGCTGTGTTCAGGAGACATTGAAGAGTGCCATTTAGAAGCACTTACCTTTGTTCAGTTTTCTAATTAAAATCCCCTTGCAAGCTCATATTTCACATCATTACCATTACCTGGCATTAGACAAGTGCACTACGTAGTTCTCATGCCATTGTAATGTATAATGAAATAACATGTAACTAACATGATAGCAACACATTTAATATGTTAATGTAATAATGCCCACTTGACAAATGCTTCTGAACTTGAGCAATCTGAGCCTAGGTAGTTCACTGTGCACTTGGATACTGACTTCCTTAGCAACATACTTAAAACGTCAGGATAGGAGACTCCATCTCCCCCACTCTCATCCTGAACACCGGAACACCTCATGGGTGTGTTCTAAGCCCCCTCCTCTTCTTCCTCGTCATACATGACTGTCCCGCCACTCACACCAGCAAAAACATTGTCAAATTCACTGATGAAACCACCCTCTGATTTGATAACAGATGCAACAAGTCAGCCTACAGGAAGGAGGTCTGGCATCTGCAGTAATGGTGCAGCAACCATAATCTGGAACTTAATGCATCCAAGACCAAGGAAATGATAATGGACTTCAGGAGATCCAAACAAGCTGAGCACTCTGCCCTCTACATTGATAGAGAGGAGGTAGAGAGGGTGGAGTTTTCAAGTTTCTTGGAATCTACATCACTGCTGACTTCACCTGTATCACAAACATCTCCCAATAGGTGAGGAAAGCAGAACAAAAGATGTACAATACTTTCTTTGAAAGCTCAGACAATACCCAGACTCCTACTGACAAACTTTAACTCCTCCACTATCAAGAGTCTCCTGACCTACTGCTGCACAGTGTGGTTCATCAGCTGTACTGCAGAGGACAAGAGGGTCTTGCATCAGGTGGTGAGGACGGCAGGGTGAGTGATTGGAATTACATTAACTCCTCAGTGATATTTACATTGGCAGACGTCAGAGGAGAGCTAGTGGAATTATTAGGGACCCCCTATACCCTGGACACCCCATCTTCCCCCCTATCCCCTTTTTTTAAAAAGGTACAGGACACTAAAAAATATAAACTAACAGACTCAAGAACAGCTTTACTCACAAGCGGTTAAATGTCTAACCCCACAACCACCACTGTTACACAAACACTGACTGAATAACTATCATTCAGACCATCTCTCTGGACAGTGCAATACTATTTCTAAGTCCAATGCTCATATTAAAGTATTTAAAGTGCAAGTCATGTTTCGAGTATGTCTTGAAAGTCATACGACATTATAAAAGCATGCACCTTATGATTAAAAGCTCTAACTCTTACCTGGCATAAATCATGCACCATTGACATATCATGCAACAGTTCATGCAACAGTTGACAAAAAAGATATCTTTATCTTTATCTTTAAAGAAAAATTAAAACAATAATATGTGAATACTTTATGTGGACAGATGTACAGTATTAGTCTGTATAAGTATGTGTAAATAGGTGGAGAGATGCAGATATGAACTTGCTCCTCAAGGCAGGAATCAGCCAGTGCAGAGGTCCCAAGGCTGACGATGGCACCAGGCACCCATCTTGCAGAGCCTTTATGGACGACGTCACTGTCATGACAGAGTCACCAGCAGGAACCCATTGGATTCTCTCAGCCCTTGAAAAGATGGTGAACTGGGCTGGAATGAAAATCAAGCCACTCAAGTCAAGGAGCCTTACTATTACCAAAGGCCAGCTTGGATCACATGTTTTCATTATCCAAGATGAGAAGATTCCCACAATCCAGGATGAGAGCATTAAATGCCTGGGCAAATGCTTTGACCAGTCATTGGGAGACATAGAAAACAGCAGAGACGTCCAAAAAACACTCAAGAAGTGGCTTCAAACAATAGATGGAAGTTATCTCCAAGGCCGCTTCAACGCATGGTGCTTCCAGTACGGCATTATCCCTAGACTGCAGTGGCCATTCCTGCTCTATGACATGGCCGTCTCTACAGTAGAGTCAACGGAATGACTGTGCAGCAGATTTCTGCGTAAGTGGCTGGGGGTTCCACCAAGCTACAGTACTGTAAATCTTTACAGCAGGTCAGCTAAGCTAAGTTTGCCTCTGTCATCTGTGATTGAAGAATTCCAGACTGCAAATGTTAGAGCCATTTCTACCCTACGTATGTCCAAGGACACAGTAGTGCAGCAAGCAGGGGAAACTGTGAAGACTGGTAGAAAATGGAATCCTCGCAAAGCAGTCCAAGTGGCAGAGGAGGGCCTGCGTCATCAAGAGCTGATGGGAACAGTTTGCAAAGGATGATTTGGCCTTGGCAACTACGAGGGTAACCGATGGAGCACAGCAGATGACCGAACAAGAAGAGATATGATTGTGCAACAAACTAGAAAAGAAGCGAAATACACCAGGTTTGTCAGAGCAGTGGGGTTAGGAAGCCAAGGCAGCTGGACCAAATGGGAATCAGCCATCCAGCGCCCATTCACATGGAAGGAACTGTGGAATACTGATCAAGGACAGCTCAGCTTCCTACTATGTGCTGTGTCAGACCTGCCTCCTACGCCTTCTAACTTGCGGATATGGGGAAAAGAGGAGGATGTCTCATGCTCTCTGTGTAAAGGAAACAACTGCTCCCTGAATCACATCCTCTCAGCATGTCTTAAGGCTCTGGGAGAGGGGAGGTACTGATGGAGGCATGACACTGTCTTAAGAGAGAGTGCCATAGTGGTGGACCAGCGCAGATTGGAAGTCAACCATCAAAGTATCCAGGATACAGGAAAACCCATCCAGTTCCTGAAAGAAGGAGAGATGAAGACCAAGCCTAGCAAGCCTGCAACTAGAGGCTCAGTCCTGTCTTCAGCCTCTGACTGGCAGCTTCTTGTGAATGTGCAGAGGCAGTTGAAATTTCCAGAAGATATAGCAGTCACTCAGATGCGCCCAGATATGCTGCTACTATCCTGAGAAATGAAAGCCATCCACATAATAGAGCTTACAGTTCCCTGGGAGGATAGACTTGACATCTCACACGAGCTGAAAGCGGCAAATAACCAGGACTTGGTAGATGAAGCTTGTATAAAAGGGTGGAAAGCAAGCCTGATGCCAATAGAGGTTGGATGCAGGGGTTTTGTTGCAACATCTACAAGAAACTTCCTGCACAAGATAGGTCTTACCCCTACCACCACAAAGAAGGCGATAAAGACCATAGCTGCTTCAGCAGAGAAATGCTCAAGGTGGCTGTGGATCAAGAGGAGAGAGAGTTGGACCACAGTCAATTACAAGCCAGGAGAGTAGAGTGTAGATACACATTAGAAGACTTCAACAATCATCCAGAAGCCAGCCTGCAGGTGAAGACAGTCTTTTGTTGTTGCTGCCCCACTCAGGTGAAGCGTACAGGTTTCGGGGCAAAACGCTAAAGACCCTGAGATACCTGCTGATGATGCAGACTAGGCACGAAGAAACTACAACAACCACAAGCTGCAGATTATACAGACGCTAATCAAGCTTTGAGTAGCGTAGCATCATGGATCGACGTTTAAAAACCTATATATGTGTTTATGTGTACATATATGTATGTTTTTGTAGTTATATGTACATATATAGCTTAGTGTTGTTCCTTAGTTGTCGTTTGTGCACTTTTTGAGCTGCTAAACCAATTTTCATTGTTTATGCAACAGTTGACAATAAAGATCTCATTAATCTTACATCAGTTATAATATCCATTTACAGATGTCTGTAAATTGCCCCAGGTGTGGATGTGATTGCAAATAGTTGCATGTACATTGGCCTTCTTTCATTGGTTACAGCTGCCCCACGACTCTAGTAGGGTAAAACAGTTCAATGAGTGAATGAGTGAGAATTGACTCATGAATCTAGATCTATAAAATGTGTCAGCAGGCGAGCTTGCACAAACAACTTGGCCAGGCTCATCTTGAAATGGCAGCACTGAGGTATCTTTTTGTCTCATGGCCACTGAGGGTATCGAATAAATGCTCAGGCACAATGCCAGGAGGGAAGCAATTCGATGTATTGTACCTGGTAAACTCTGGAGAAACTTTTATATTGCTTGGGAGTGTTTGGAAAAGGCTTGATGAGAAATTAATTTAGCTTTCACTTCCAAGGGCTTCCCTTTGCCAAGTAAGAGTGGGGTGAGGATTGGAATACCGAGCATAAATAGGCCATGTTCAAATCTTTAATAATAGCAGCAGCTGCAAGAAACTGGAGCTGGAAGGCTGTTTGTGGCTGTCATCAGAGGGTGAGAGACCTTGCACAAATTGTGATAAACAAGTTTCAGGACATTGCTGATCAGCGGATAAATAGTTTTACCCTTTTAGAAATTTCTAATGTTTTGGAGTCCAAGTCTGTGGTTACCATTGCTGTTAAAACAATAAATAATGACAAGATTGCAGGGATACATGAAATTCAGTCAATGATGTTGGAGGTCCTGGACAAAATTGAGGTTGTGTGGTTAACCCACCTCTTCAGGGCTGTATGGAAATCTTTTGTACAGTTCCTTTGGACTGAAAAAAATGGAATGGTGGTTGGGGGGGTGCAGAGGGTGTGTTTTACTGAGAGGGGGTTACATTTCTCAGATCCTCAAAAGTCCATGAGAGTATGTAGGGGATGTGTCCAATAAAACACAGAATGTTTTTACTTAGGTTGGGTATAATGAGTTGGACTAATTCTTTACTCATAGGGTGGCAAGGTGGTGTAGTGGTTAATACATCCACCTCACAGCAAGAAGGTCCAGCATTCTTATCTTGAGCTCAGTAAAGTGGTTTCTGTATGGAGTTTGGATGTTTTCCCTGTGTTTGTGTGGGTTTCCTCCAGGTACTCTGGTTTCATCCCATGGTCCAAAAACATACACAGTAGGCTAATTGGCTTTTCTAAATTGTCTTTAGGTATGAGAATGAATGGTCGTGTGTGTTGGTCCAGCAATGGTATAGCAAGTTCTTCAAGGTAGATCCTGCCTTCCCCCAGAGTAAACGGCCTCCCCATGACCCTAGTAGGATTTAAGTGGTTTGGCAAATGAATTAATGAAAAAAAAATCTTTACTATTTGCAGCTTTGTGGGGGTTACAGGACCATCTTAAAGTAGCCTACATATGTTTGGGATTTGGAAAAAATCTTGTATCTTGACATTTGTTGAGAGGTATAGATGCATTGATTACCTAATTTGTTACTTCATGTTAGTTATGCAGTAAATGTAATATTTTGATGTCTAGATTTTAATCAAAGTCAGTGTCAGGTTCTGTTGAACTCTATTAGTTCTGCATCATGTCTCTACATCTGTTTGGGTGGAGATTTAAAGGACAAAATAAAATGTGCAAACAAGGATATAGAAATGTTCAGCATGAAGAATAAGAGTATCTCTGTCATATATGAGAATGCTTCACTTCTGCATGTGGAGCAGTTAGAAGTAGAATCTGTCAATTGAGTTGGAAGTTGCATTCATTTCTGCGCCAAGACCACTGACCCAAAGTCTTTTGTTACCCAAATAATAAGTTTTGGGTGACTAAAGAAATTAAAGCCCTCCTCAATGACAAGAGGAGGGCATTTAGGGCCGACAACAGAGAGGAGATGAAAACGATCTAAAGTTCACTTCTTCTTCTTCTTGTCCTTTCGGGTTTTCCCTTCAGGGGTCGCCACAGCGAATCATCTGCCTCCATCTCACCCTAGCCTCTGCATCTTTTTCTCTTACACCAACTGCCTTCATGTCCTCCTTCACCACATCCACGAATCGTCTCTTTGGTCTTCCTCTAGGCCTTCTGCCTGGTAGTTCCAACCTCAACATCCTACTACCAATATACTCACTATCCCTCCTCTGTACATGTCCAAACCATCTCAATCTAGTCTCTCTGACTTTGTCTCCAAAATGTCTTACATGTGCTGTCCCTCTGATGTGCTCATTCCTGATCCTATCCATCCTCGTGACTCCCAAAGAGAACCTCAACATTTTCATCTCTGCTACCTCCAGCTCTGCCTCCTGTCTTTTCCTCAGGGCCACAATTTCTAAACCATACAACATTGCTGGCCTCAACACCGTCTTGTACACTTTTCCTTTCATTTTTGCTGATACCTTCCTATCACACATCACACCGGACACTTTTCTCCAACCATTCCAACCAGCCTGCACATGCTTCTTCACCCCCTTTCCACACTCTCATTGCTCTGGATTGTTGAGCCCAAGTACTTAAAATCCTCCACCTTCCTTATCTCTGCTCCTTGTAACCTCACCGTTCCTGTTGGGTCCTTGGCATTCATACACATGTATTCTGTCTTACTGGGGCTCACCTTCATTCCCCTCTTTTCCAGGGCATACCTCCACCTCTCTAGGTTTTTCTGCACTTGTTCTCTGTTCTCACTGCAGATGATTCACTCAATGTCATCTGCAAACATCATAGTCCATGGAGATTCTTGCCTAACCTCGTCTGTCAGCCTGTCCATCACCATAGCAAACAAGAAGGGGCTCAGAGCTGACCCTTGATGCAGCCCACCTTCACCTTGAACTCTTCTGTCACACTGACAGCACACCTCACCACTGTCTTACATCTCTCATACATGTCCTGCACCACTCTAACATACTTCTCTGCCACTCCAGTCTTTCTCATGCAATACCACAGTTCCTCTCTCGGCACCCTGTCATATGCTTTTTCCAGATCCACAAAGGCACAATGCAGCTCCTTCTGACCTTCTCTGTACTTCTCCATTAACATCCTGAAGGCAAACACTGCATCTGTGGTGCTCTTTCTTGGCATGAAATCAAACTGTTGTTCACAAATGCTGACCTCTGCCCTTAGTCTTGCTTCCACTATTCTTTCCCATAACTTCATCGTATGGCTCATCAACTTTATCCGTCTGTAGTTGCCACAACTCTGGACCCTTGTCTTAACCCTTGTTCTTAAAAATGGGCACCAGCACACTTCTCCTCCATTCCTCTGGCATCCTCTAACTCTCTAAGACCTTGTTGAATGTTCTTGTCAGGAAATCTACTGCTTCCTCTCCTAGACACTTCCATGCCTCCACCGGTATGTCATCAGGGCTAACTGCCTCTCCACTCTTCATCCTCTTCAATGCCCTCCTCACTTCACCCTTATTAATCTTTGCTACTTACTGGTCCTCAACAGTCACCTCTTCTACTCTTTTTTCTCTATCATTTTCCTCATTCATCAGCTCTTCAAAATACTCTTTCCATCTTCCACAAGGGTTTTGCCTCTTAGAGTTCTGCTGGCACTTCCACAATGGTGTAGTGTATTAGCTTTCCATCTTTCCAGCACACTTCTGTCATTAGTCAATACATTTCTTTCTCTGTCCTTAATCACTCTAACTTGCCGCACATCCTTCCCATCTCTATTTCTCTGCTGTGCCAACCTGTATGAATCATTTTCTCCCTCTTTACTTTCCAACCGAGCATACAAGTCATCATACGCCCTCTGTTTGGCCTTTGACACTGCTACTTTCACCTGACGCTGTGTCTCCATGTACTCCTGTTTACTCTCTTCGGTCCTCTCTATGTCCCACTTTTTCTTAGCTAACCTCGTCCTTTGTACACACTCCTGCACTCCACCAAGTCTCCTTATCTACTTTCCTTCCAGAGGACACACCAAGTACTCTCCTACTTGTGTCCCTGATCACATTTGCTGTGGTTGTCCAGTCATCTGGAAGCACTTCCTGGCCACTCTTCCTTTTTCACCTTCCACCACTTTTTCTTCTGCTCTGCCTTTGCCTTCTTCACCTTCCTCACTATCAGCGTCATCTTGCATACCACGATCCTCTGCTGTTTGGCAACACTCTCACCCACTACTACTTTGCAGTCACTGACTTCCTCCAAATTACATCGCCTACACAAGATGTAGTCTACCTGTGTGCTCCTACCTCCGCTTTTGTAAGTCACTCTATGCTCCTGTTTGTTCTTGAAGAACGTATTCACCACAGCCTTTTTGCAAAATCGATCAACATCTGTCCTTGATACCAAACCTGCCCATCACTTCCTTGTCCCCTCTGTTGCCTGCACCAACATGTATATTGAAGTCTACCCCAATGACCACTCTTTCACCTCTGGGGGTACTCTGCATCACTTCATCTAACTCACTCCAGAATCTCTCCTTCTCTTCTAGCTCACATCCTGCCTGTGGGGCATAAGCACTAACAACATTGAACATCACGCCTTCAATTTCTAACTTGAGACTCATCACTCTGTCTGACACTCTTCACTTCTAGAACATTCCTGACAAACCCCTCCTTCAAGATAACTCCTACTCCATTTCTCTTCCCATCCACACCATGATAAAACAGCTTAAACCCTGCTCCTAAGCTTTTTGCTTTGCTACCTTTCCACCTGGTCTCCTGAACACACAGTATGTCCACCTTCCTCCTCTGCATCATGTCAGCCAGCTCTCTATCTTTTCCTTGCATAGTTCCAACATTCAAAGTCCCTACTTTCAGTCCTAGACTCATGCCTTTCCTCTTCTCTCTCTGCCTATGGACACGCCTCCCGCCTCTCCTTCTTCGACGTCTTCGACCAGCAGTAGTCCAATTTCCATCAGCACCCTGTTGATTGACAGCACTGATGGCGGTCGTTGTTAACCCGGGCCTCGACCGATCCGGAATGGGGTAATACTTCTGATTTGCATCATGAAAGTTTGGCATTGATTCTACGTCGGATGCCCTTCCTGACACAACCCTCTGCATTTCTCTGGGCTTGGGACCGGCATAAGGGGGAGAGACACTGGTTAGTGCCCCCCATGGCTATACTTATTGATAGATGTAGATTCCATATGTATATTTGCATATATATTCAATATTTACATGCATATATTATATATAGTTTTCTATCTAGAGTTTATTTTACTCATACTTGTATGGCACAGCTGTGTGCACACAATTTCCCCCAGGATCAATAAAATATTCTGGTTTTGATGCTGATTAGGCTTATTCCAAATTGTGTGTAAGTGTGAATGCTTGTGTGAGTGTTGGCCCCACTATGGGTTGGTGAGCCATTCAGGGTGTACTCTGCCTTTGCTGAGTGAGAGCTCTGATAGGCTCCAACCTCCCTGTGGCCCCTATTAGGATGAATTGGTTCACAAAATGACTGAGTGAGTGAGTGAGTAAGTGATTGTGACTTTGATGGAAAATATGTGGATGCACTTGAGAATATGTCTGCATCCCATAAAAAGAAATGAAAGGGTTAGCAACAGCTAGAATAATATTCTTCACCAACTGGCACTGTAATCATCTTCAGGGAAGCAGAAGGACAATGAATGAATGGATGAATATGCCTTTATATGCCGCACTCCCCCAGTGCAGCTAACTGGGTTAGCAAAGGCCAGCCATGTCTCTCACTGTCTAGGGTGAGAGTATAAAAGAACCTGACCCGATTGACTTTCGACAAGAGTAGACTGCAAAGCTGCCAGCGTGTTTCTGTTCCTTGCTAAGGGTTGTGTCAGGAAGGGCATCCGACGTAAAAACCTATGCCTAATCGAATATGTCAATCATTAATATGACTTCCGTGAAGATGGAGGCAGACGATTCACGGTGGCGACCCCTGAAAGGGAACAGCTGAAAGAAAAAAAGAAGAAGCCTTTGTATGCCGCACCCTCCCCCTTTACATTTCGGCAGCTCAAGTCCAGGAATGACTTGAAAATTAATAAATATATGCAGTATATAAGAACTACTTTATAATGAAAGAACTTTCTGTGGAAAGCATATTTTATAATTATAAACATTAAAGTTTCACCTTTTACAAAACTTATCAACTTGTTTTAGGGCTCTTCAGATGAGCAGAATATAGTAGGTTATTTACAAGCCACGCAAAAATAAATGGCAGTTTACCTTTTCTGACAGTATATTTTCATCACTTAATCTTGTCAGAAACTTCAGAGCAGCAGAAACAGTTTTACTACCAACTGACTTGAAGTGACACAAATGTGATTCATTTGGATAGTGACAATCATGGAGGAGGGCTGACATTTCCTCTGACAGCTAAATTACAACATGGCAAGTCAGGCTGATTGTGCCTCATATGACATAAAAGAGAGTGATTGGGGATATGGTTGTGGTGGATGAGTTGGTAAATTAAATGGTTGTGTGAGAACAGAACAACTGAAGGATGGAAAGGTGCAATGTCACTGGAAAAGGTGGAATCTAAATAACATGATGTCACACGCTGTAAAACAGTGTAAAACGGTAGCATCTTTTGAAAATCGCACTAAATGTTTCCATTAGGTCATCTGAGTTATTCAGGACACGCTGAGGAGGACTTTTTAGGTTCCTTCGGCAGTGCTGGTGGCTGAAGCTGGGTTAGATTTTATTTTTCATGGTGTAACGTTTTACTGATGTAAATCTCTCCTCTTTGGGGATGATTAGAGGAATATATATAAGGAATATATAAGGATATAACGAATCTCTCTTTAGAAGGTCTCAAAGTTGACCTGGGCCACGACAGTGGTGTAGTGGTTGTAATGTCTGCCTTACACCAAGAAGGTCCTGGGTTTGAGTTCCAGGCTCAGCAAGGGCATTTCGATGTGGAGTCTGTAAGTTCTCCCTGTGCTTATGTGGGTTTCCTCAGGGTACTCCGGTTTCTTCTCACAGTCCAAAGACATGCACATCAAGCTAACTGGCCGTTTCAAATTGCGTCTAGGTGTGGGTATGAATGTTTGCTTGTGTTTTGGCCCTGCAATAGACTAGCAAGCCGTTCAGGGTGTACAAGCCATCGCCCAGAGTTGCCTGTGACTTCCTGTGACCCAAGTAAGATTAAGTGATTCGGCAAATAAGGAATGAATTAATATGTAGATGTTTCTGCACTGATTCCCAGAGATAGCACTCCCAGGGACAGTCTGCAATTTCTCTTTGTAATAGCTTCTTCCCAGAGCCAATTTGCAAGCAAATAGAAGATAATAAGTTGGTGCCGCTTTTTTTTGCCTATCCTATATATCTTCTCATTTTGAAATGAAATGTAGCCGTTATAGATTATACTGCTTGGCAGTACAAATGCTCAGTTGGTGTAAAAAAAAATAACAAGAATACATATAATATAAATTAAGTCACGAGAAAATATAGTATATAAGAATAAATGTGCAATAATAGCAGAACTGCAGACTGTTTTACTTCTGCAATTTTGATCATTTGAGAGGGGGGATAATCTCATCTCAGACTTGAGACACATACTGAAGGAAAGCACCATGCAAATTACAGTTCATGCATATGTAAGTTGCAAACTAAAACCTTCCAAACATTTCTTTTCAATTAAATGCCATAAAATTTGATATTTTAAGACTCCTCTGGATTACATAAACTTGTTTAACATTATCCTTATTTGCAGAGTCTGTATTTGTATTTACTTTAGAAAACAATTTAAAAATATATATATAATGTTATTATTTATTGTTCATTCATTCATTCATTCATTCATTCCTTCTTTTCTTGAACTACTGAATACTAATTAGGGTTGGAGGGGAGGCTGCCGCCCACCTTAGTCAACTCCAGGCAAGGGCGAGGTACACGTTTTAAGGCCATCACAGGACCAACCCTCACACAACCATTCATATTCATACCCACTCCTAGAAGCAATTTGGAACAGTCAATTAATCTACAGTGCATGTTTTTAGACTGTCGGAAGAAACCAGAGAACCTGACGGAAACTATATATATATATATATATATATATATATGTATATGTATGTGTTTATATATATATATATATATATATATATATATATATATATATATATATATATATATATATATATACATTATTTTTATATGAGCAGCACCTTCCCTTCCTCTACCTTCAAGCCTGAAGTGTGCTTGAGCAATGTGTGGCAGTCCACTGCTCCGAGTGTGTATGTGCTCTCTTTGGACAGGTTAAATGCAGAGCCAAATTTTCTTTTGTGGGATTAATACAGTACAGGTATACCTCAGCTTACGTCGTTAATTGGTTCAGTTCCAGGAGAGACGATGTAAGTCAAAAACAAATCTAATTAGCTGGTCTCTCGACTAGCCAAATTTATTTATATAATATTATATAATATATATATATATGTATATATATATATATATATATATATATATATATATATATATATATATATATATATATATATATGTGTGTGTGTGTGTGTGGGCAGTGGTGGTCTAGTGGAGAGGGTGCAGGATCGCTGATCCTAAGGCTGGGGGTTCGAGTCATCACAGGGTTGTTACTGTCCCACTAGTGCAGCTAACTGGGTTATCAAAGGCGGGCCATGTTTCTCACTGTCTATGGTGAGAGGCATGTAAAAGAACCATTGCTGACTTTCATAAATGAGTAGGCTGCAAAGCCGTCAGCGTGTTTCTGTCCCTTGCTAAAGGGTTGTGACAGAAAGGGCATCCGACGTAAAAACGCATGCCAAATCAAATGTGCAAATTCGCAAAAAAATGTGCAAAGTCGCTATGGCGACTCTCGAGAACGAGAAATAGTCGAAAAGAAGACTGACTGACACACACACACACACACACACACACACACACACATATACATGTATATGTTGGAACTATGATAGGAAAGGTAGAGAGCGGGCTGACATGTTGCAGAGGAGGAAGGTGGACATACTGTGTGTTCAGGAGACCAGGTGAAAAGGTAGCAAGACTAGAAGCTTAGGAGCAGGGTTTAAGCTGTTTTTTCATGGTGTGGATGGGAAGAGAAATGGAGTAGGAGTCATCTTGAAGGAGGAGTTTGTCAGGAATGTTCTAGAAGTGAAAAGAGTGTCAGACAGAGTGATGACTCTCAAGTTATAAATTGAAGGCGTGATGTTAAATGTTGTTACTGCTTATGCCCCACAGACAGCATGTGAGCTAGAAGAGAAGGAGAGATTCTGGAGTGAGTTAGATGAAGTGATGCAGAGTGCCCCCAGAGGTGAATGAGTGGTCATTGGGGCAGACTTTAATGGACATGTTGGTGCAGGAAACAGAGGGGACGAGGAAGTGATGGGCAGGTTTGGTATCCAGGACAGGAACGCAGAAGGACAGATGTTGGTAGATTTTACAAAAAGGATGGAAAGGGCTGTGGTAAATACTTTCTTCCAGAAGAGACAGGAGCATAGGGTGACTTATAAAAGCGGAGGTAGGAGCACACAGGTAGACTACATCTTGTGTAGGGGATGTAATTTGAAGGAAGTGAGTGACTGCAAAGTAGTAGCGGGTGAGAGTGTTGCCAAACAGCATTGGATGGTGGTATGCAGGATGATGCTGATGGTGAGGAAGGTGAAGAGGGCAAAGGCAGAGCAGAAGACAAAGTGGTGGAAGGTGAAAAAGGAAGAGTGTCGGGTTGTCTTCAAAGAAGAGTTGAAAATAGCTTTGGGTGATCAGGAAGTGCTTTCAGATGACTGGACAACTACAGCTAATGTGATCAGGGAGACAGGTAGGGGAATACTTAATGTGTCATCTGGAAGGAGAGGAGATAAGGAGACTTGGTGGTGGAATGAGGAAGTGCAGGAGTGTGTACAAAGGAAGAGGTTAGCTAAGAAGAAGTGGGACATTGAGAGGACTGAAGAGAGTAAACAGGAGTACAGGGAGACACAGCATAAGGCAAAGGTAGTGGTGTCAAAGGCCAAACAGAGGGCATATGATGACTTGTATGCTCGGTTGGAAAGTAAAGCGGGAGAAAATGATTCATACAGGTTGGCACAGCAGAGAAATAGAGATGGTAAGGACGTGCAGAAGTTAAAGTGAGAAAGGACAGCAAGGGAAATGTATTGACTGATGACAGAAGTGTGCTGGGAAGATGGAAAGAGTACTTTTAAGACCTGATGAATGAGGAAAATGAGAAAGAAAAAAGAGTAGAAGAGGTGACTGTCAAGGACCAGGAAGTAGCAAAGATTAGTGCGGGTGACGTGAGGAGGGCATTGAAGAGGTTGAAGAATGGAAAGGCAGTTGGTCCCGATGACATGCTGGTGGAGGTATGGAAGTGTCTAGGAGCGGTAGCAGTAGATTTCCAGACAAGAACATCAACAAGGTATTAGAGAGTGAGAGGATGCCAGAGGAATGGAGGAGAAGTGTGCTCATGCCCATTTTTAAGAACAAGGGAGATGTGCAGAGTTGTGACAACCACAGAGGAATAAAGTTGATGAGCCATACGATGAAGTTATGGGAAAGAATAGTGGAAGCTAGACTAAGAGCAGAGGTCAGCATTTGTGAACAACAGTTTGGTTTCATGCCAAGAAAGAGCACCACAGATGCAGTGGTTGCCTTGAGGATGTTAATGGAGAAGTCGAGAGAAGGTCTGAAGGAGCTGCATTTTGCCTTTGTGGATCTGGAGAAAGCATATGACAGGGTGCCGAGAGAGGAACTGTGGTATTGCATGAGTAAATCTGGAGTGAAGTATCTTAGAGTGGTGCAGGACATGTATGAGAGATGTAAGACAGTGGTGAGGTGTGCTGTCGGTGTGACAGAAGAATTCAAGGTGGAGGTAGGACTGCATCAAGGGTCAGCTCTGAGCCCCTTCTTGTTTGCTATGGTGATGAACAGGTTGAAAGACGAGGTTAGAGAAGACTCTCCATGGAATCTCCATGTTTGCAGATGACATTGTGATCTGTAGTGAGAGCAGAGAACAAGTGCAGGAAAATCTAGAGAGGTGTAGGTATGCCCTGGAAAAATGAGGAATGAAGGTTAGCCTCAGTAACACTTCATCAGCCTCAGTAAGAAATGCTGATCAGACACCCACCAGAGAGGGGGCATTGCATTATTTGTGAGGTGCTTTATCAAATGTAGGCGCTTGTCGCAAGTGACGTATGGTGCTTGTGGACAAAGCGCGGCTTATCCGGACTTCCGATCTTTCAAGTGAGCAAGTGAATCTTGAGTACTAAACAAGTACATAAAGAACATAAAAGTGTGATGTAATGAGCTTTCAGCCAGACCCAGTGAGATGGCAGAGTGGATTTATTGTTCAAAGGAGAAGCACTTAAGCAGCGCGTTTTCACTGAGGTGAACTGCATTCAGCCCAAGCAGCTCAGCCATGCTCCTCAGCCAGAGCAAGCAGAGAACAGAGTGATGTGAGTTAATCTTCTAGTGCAGTGAGGGACGTGATGTGAGTTAATCTTCTAGGGCAGAGGTGAGCGTGCTTGTGTTTATTGGGAGTAGATAACAAGAGTGAATTCAGGACTGAGCCACGAGCAGCTCAGCCACGCCCCTCAGCCGGAGCAGAAAGAAAACAGAGTTCGATGAGCACAGCCGCCAAAATCAAAGTCTCCTCAAAACACAGACCATAACAAAAAGAACATAAAAACAACATGAAGTTTAATAAATTGGATTAACAAAACAAAAAAAAAAGATAAACATGCTATACCACAGTACATAAAATCACACACACAAACATTCTGAACATTAACTTATGTACTGTACTGGAATAATAATTGAAAAAGACTTTAATACTACATATCTTTACAACAGTTCAGATGATTATTCCTCTTCTGGGACTTCAGAGGAAACTGTCGTTTCTTCAGAAGAAAGTCTTATTTCTTCAGAAGAGACAGCCAACGTCATTACCTTTTCTGGGGCTTAGCCGGCTTTGAGTGGCATCATAACGCTTAATTGGTCATTAAAACACACTAAATAAAGGCTCATTGACAACTTGTGCGCGAATGAGGAAAAAGGGGCATATACATCATCTCAACCATTCAGCAGGAAGGAGGACAGCCATTGTCTGAATTTGAATCACATGACAGTTACTCGGCAATCCGCGAATATGTGCAGGCGCGAGTGCAAAACCACCAATAGTCAAGAGCCTACTGTATTCCTGTTTTGTTCCAGAGCCCAAAAACATAAACATTAGGCTAATTGACTGTTCTAAATCTCTGTTTTAGATGTAAGTGTGAATAGTTATTGGCCCTGCGGCGGTCTGGTAAGCAGTTCAAATGTGTATCCAGCCTTTTTGCAGAGTCAGCTAAGATCGGCTCCAGCCTGCAAGTGACCCCAGTAGAATTTAGCAATTCAGAAAATATATGAATGAGAATTCAATTTTGGTAACTACTTTATCCTGGACTGAGAAATGTTGGATTCAGAGCCTATACTAGAACACTGGGTGTTATACAAGTTCACTGGAAGTCACCATGAGCTGACACTTTCATACACTCATCCATACATACAGTTCATTTAACATAGCCAAGTAGCTAGCATATTTTGGGAGGTAGGAACAAACTAGGGAACAGGAAAGAAACCAGTTGGATATGAAAAGAATGTGTAAAACTCCAGAAGTAACTGCCATGTACATTGCACAAAACAAGACATGTACAACAGGTATGTGACAAAAACTTGTACAGTTGTGGTTATGTTGAGCAAAAGCCATCTGCCATGTGATGGAAAATGCCTCTTTGACTGGTCATTGTGTTTGGAACATGTTCAAAAGAATTTTTTCATCTCATAGAATTAACATTTCTGAGGTATGTTGCACAATGTCCCTTGAGGTCCTATAGCTGCTTCATAATAGACATTAAAATTTCACATGATTTTTGAACATTTGATGCTCTCAAAAATTTAAACCCAATTGACTTTTTAATATATCCACATGTGTTTTAAAAATTTTATAACATTGTTTTGTTTGATCTGTATGATGGTTATATATCAGCCCAGCCAAGTAAACTAATTTTCCTATTACAGACATACAACACATTTTAATATCTCAGCACAACTACACAGCTTTCAAATCCACCTCACCCAATCATTCAGTACACACATACACACATATATGTATATATATATATATATATATATATATATATATATATATATATATATATATATATATATATATATATATATATATATATACACACCTCACCCAATCATTCAGTACACACATACACACATATATGTATATATAATTTTCTGAGTAGATCCTTCCATAAGAGAGTGCTCAATACTTGTACTAGATTCTTCTGTAATCACCTGAAGAGAGAGGATGGTTTCACCATCCCTTGAAACAGATCTGTAGTGATAAATGAAGTTTCAATAGAAAGTCTTTGTCCTGTCCTTTTATTTATATTTATATATATATATATATATATATATATATCTATATATATATATATATATATATATATATATATATATATATATATATGTGTATATATATATATATATATATATATATATATATATATATATATATAAAATCACAGGTTGATTGTTAATGGGGTTAAACAGACACGAGTCTGTGGTTATAATTATATTGAAGACCGTAGTAGGCTCCAACTGCATCAGTATGATCCTAACCTCAGGATGGTGTCTGGTTGGAAAGAGGTTAAATCCGAGGTTAAAATCATATTGAAGACCTTGGAGCCTACCATTTATTTCAACATATATAAATAATCTAAGTCATACACTTCTTTCTTTTTTTCTTTCACCTATTCCTGTTAGAGTTTGAGCCCTGGCAGATCATCTTTAAAAGATTGTGTCTGTATGTTTGACTTGGTACAGGATGCCATGACTGATATAGCCCTCCCCAAACACCCATGATTGGGACCAGCAATAAGCGCACACTGGCAAGTGTAACCCCACTGGCTGGCTTGTGATACCTATATACTTACTTGCCAAATATTGCTCTAATATTACTGAGGTTTGGGGGTAGAAAGAGATCAGGACAATCTGCCCAATTGAAACTAATGAAAATCAGAGTGTGGAACAGCTAAAGGCACAGATATGACTTCTTATTTTAAAATACAACCCCTAATTCACCAATGCTTTTATCCTTTATCAGATGCAGTTTGAATTCTTGGTAACACTGGTGTGGATCACAAAATCCTAACAAGAGTGACAACTTTAAAGAACCATTTATCTGTTGTTCTTTGATGTAAACTGCACAATCATGATAAAAGCAGGTTGTGCAGATAAATTGAGGTTGGATGTCAATTCATCAGAAGATAGCAAGGCTGTGTGTCTGTGAATGTTCTCATGGCAGTCAGCACAGTTATGGACAGAATATAAGAACGATTTTTTTTGGTTTTAGGTGCTCATATTTACATTCATGGCATTTAGCAGACACCCTTATCCAAAGGGATTTGCGTTTATAATTCTTTGTAAAGCTGAGCAATTGAGGGTTAAGGATCTTGCCCAAAGGCCAAAGTGGCAGCTTGATGGTACTGAGGCCTGAACCCACAATCGTTGGAGGTTATCCATAGTTTTAGCTACTCAACCACCACGACCCCTTCAAAAATCTTGTAGATAATTCTTGACGTCAGGTCGATTTCCGAGGTATGCTGTGTGATGCTCTATGAGATTCTACAGCCGCGTTAAAATAAATACAGTATTCACATTTCAGATGCATTTTGGGCATATGATTAGCTTCCATCATAATTGATGTCAGGCACCACGGCGGCATATTGGTTAGAACATCCACCTCAGAGCAAGGCTCAGGAGTTTCTTTGTAGAGTTTGAATGATCCTCCTTTACTTGTATACAGTTTACTTGAACCTAATAGGATTTAGCAGTTTGGTGAGAGAGTGAGTGAGTGAGAGCTGATATAAAATATGTGTACAAACCATAAACAAGTCACTTTGTCTTTAATTATATTTTCCTTTGCCTGTAGGTGGGAGGTTAACAAATGCAATGAAACAAACAAGCTGTTCAAAATGGATCATTTCAAACTAAGTTAAACATAGAGTCAAAGCAAATTAATAAGACACTACACATTTTGCTTTCCTCTAGCTGCATAAATGGGTGCACAGCAGTAAGCTTCTCTCCCACTTAATGTGCACTTTTCCCCTTTAATTGCTTCAGTCATTTAAATGCAACAAGGCAAACATGTTCACGATGTAACATAAGCCCTGGGTGTGTATAAATAGTTTTTTAACCCCCTCTTCTTCTTACTTGCATTTGTTTAAAGCAGGAAGATAGAATGAGTGCTTAGCTTGAATAATCGGAGACGTGACCATTTCTCCACCCTGGTAAAACCAATTTGCTGTAAATCAAATAATCTCAATTACAGAAGAACTCTGCTGTTTACTCTACTGCAGTTTCAGCAAAATAGATAGATAAATTAAACAAAAGTGCTCATAAAAACATCAGTTTTACATTGGTAAAGAGAAATATCAGTTACGGTAGTTCACTCTGTAAATCTCTCTGTTTTATATATGTAATATATGCATAATAAACGTTATTAGATTTAGTTCACAATGTATTCTGATGTTGAAGCACTAATTTCTGGTGATGGTCTGTTATAGTTGACACGAATCTGATTTTAAACTGTTTGATATTGTCACCCTTACTGCCCATATCTGTACATAACTGTTTCCTAACTATACATACTACACATAATATATGAGGGGTGGTGGTGTCACACATGCCAGTGTTCTTCCTCATGCCAGTCCCAAGCCCGGATAAATTTAGAGGGTTGTGTCAGGAAGGGGATCCCACATAAAACCAATGCCAATTTTACAATGCGAATCACAAATAAGAATTCAATACCGGATCGGTCGAGGCCTGGGTTAATGTAGCCATGAGGGGAGGCACAAACAAGTGTCCGCCCTCACACCAGTCCCAAGCCCGGATAAATGCAGTGGGTTGCGACAGGAAGGGCATCCGACGTAAAACTTTTGCCAGAATACAAAATGCAAACTGTAAAGACAAATTTCATACCGGATCGGTCGAGGCCATCAGTGCTGTTAACCAACATGGTACTGGGGGAAATTGGACTACTGTTGGTTGAAGAAGGGCAGGTTGAAGAAGGAGAGGCGGGAGGCGTGTCCGTAGGCAGAGAGAGAAGAGGAAAGGCATGAATCGAGGACTGAAAGTAGGGACTTTGAATGTTGGAACTATGACAGGAAAAGGTAGAGAGCTGGCTGACATGATGCAGAGGAGGAAGGTGGACATAATGTGTGTTCAGGAGACCAGGTGGAAAGGCAGCAAGGCTTGGGAGCAGGATTTAAGCTGTTTTGTCATGATGTGGATGGGAAGAGAAATGGAGTAGGAGTCATCTTGAAGGTGGAGTTTGTCAGGAATGTTCTATAAGTGAAAAGAGTTTCAGACATAGTGATGAGTCTCAAGTTAGAAATTGAAGGCGTGATGTTCAGTGTTGTTAGTGCTTATGCCCCACAGGCAGGATGTGAGCTAGAAGAGAAGGAGAGATTCTGGAGTGACTTAGATGAAGTGATGCAGAGTACCCCCCAGAGGTGAAAGAGTGGTCATTGGTGCAGACTTCAATGGATATGCAACAGAGGGGACAAGGAAGTGATGGGCAAGTTTGGTATCCAGGACAGGAACACAGAAGGACAGATGTTGATTGATTTTGTGAAAGGGATGGAAATGGCTGTGGTGAATACTTTATTCCAGAAGAGACAGGAGCATAGGGTGACTTGTAAAAGCGGAGGCAGGAGCACACAGGTAGACTACATCTTGTGCAGACGATGTAATTTGAAGGAAGTCAGTAACTGCAAAGTAGTAGTGGGTGAGAGTGTTGCCAGACAGCATAGGATGGTGGTGCCCAGGATGACACTGATGGTGAGGAAGATGAAGGCAAAGGCAGAGCAGAAGTGGTGGAAGCTGAAAAAGGAAGAGTGCCGTGTTGTCTTCAAGGAGGAGTTGAAACAGGTTTTGGTGGTCAGGAAGTGCTTCCAGATAACTGGACAATTACAGGTAATGTGATCAGGGAGATAGGTAGGAGAGTACTTGGTGTGTCCTCTGGAAGGAAAGTAGATAAGGAGACTTGGTGCTGGAATGAGGAAGTGCAGGAGTGTGTACAAAGGAAGAGGTTAGCTAAGAAGAAGTGAGACATTGAGAGGACTAAAGAGAGTAAACAGGAGTACAGGGATACACAGGGTCAGGCGAAGGTAGTGGTGTCAAAGGCCAAACAGAGCGTATGATGAATTGTATGCCAGGTTGGACAGTAAGGAGGGAGAAAATTATCTATACAGCTTGGCACAGCAAAGAAATAGAGATGGGAAGGACATGCAGCAAGTTAGAGTGATTAAGGGCAGAGTGGGAAATGTATTGACTGATGACAGATGAGTGCTGGGAAGATGGAAAGAGTACTTTGAAGAGCTGATGAATGAGGAAAATGAGAGAGAGAGAAAAAAGAGTAGAAGAGGTGACTGTTGAGGACCAGGAAGTAGCAAAGATTAGTAAGGGTGAAGTGAGGAGGGCATTGAAGAAGATGAAGACTGGAGAGGCAGTTGGTCCTGATGACATACAAGTGGAGGTATGGAAGCATCTAGGAGAGGTAGCAGTAGATTTTCTAACAAGAACATTCAACAAGGTCTTAGAGAGTGAGAGGATGCCGGATGAATAGAGTAAAAGTGTGCTGGTGCCCATTTTTAAGAACAAGGGAGACGTGCAGAGTTGTGGCAACTACAGAGGGATAAAGTTGATGAGTCATACGATGGAGTTATTGGAAAGAATAGTGGACGCTAGACTAAGGGCAGCGGTCAGGATCTCTGAACAACAGTTTGATTTCATGCCAAGCAAGAGCACCACAGATGCAGTGTTTGCTTTGAGGATGTTAATCGAGAAGTACAGAGAAGGTCAGAGGGAGCTGCATTGTGCCTTTGTAGCTCTGGAGAAAGCATATGATAGGGTGCTGAGAGAGGAACTGTAGTATTGCATGAGGAAGTCTGGAGAGGCAGAGAAGTATGTTAGAGTGGTGCAGAACATGTATGAGAGATGTAAGAGAGTGGTGAAGTGTGCTGTCGGTGTGACAGAAGAGTTCAAGGTAGAGGTGGGACTGCATCAAGGGTCAGCTCTGAGCCCCTTCTTGTTTGCTATGGTAATGGACAGGTTGCCAGACAAAGCTAGACAAGAATCTCCATGGACTATAATGTTTGCAGATGACATTGTGATCTGTAGTGAAAGCAGAGAACAAGTGCAGGAAAATCTAGAGAGGTGGCGCTATGCCCTGGAAAGGAGGGGAATGAAGGTTTGCCTCAGTAAGACAGAATACATGTGTCTGAACCAGAAGGACCCAAGAGGAATGGTGAGGTTAAAGTGAGCAGAGATAAAGAAGTTGGAGGATTTTAAGTACTCAGGCTCAACAGTCCAGAGCAATGGAGAGTGTGGAAAAGAGGTGAAAAAGCGTGTGCAGGCAGGTTGGAATTGTTGGACAAATGTGTCTGGTGTGATGTGTGATAGGAATGTATCTGCAAGAATGAAATGAAAAGTGTACAAGATGGTTTTGAGGCCAGCGATGTTGTATGGCTTAGAAACAGTGGTGCTGAGGAAAAGACAGGAGGCAGAGCTCGAGGTAGCGGAGATGAAAATGTTGAGGTTCTCTTTGGGAGTAATGAGGATGGATAGGATCAGGAATGAGTTCATCAGAGGGACAGCACATGTAAGACGTTTTTGGAGACAAAGTCAGAGAGGCTAGATTGAGATGGTTTGGACATGTACAGCGGAGGGATAGTGAATATATTGGTAGAAGTATGCTGAGGTTGGAACTGCCAGGCAGAAGGCCTAGAGGAAGACCAAAGAGAAGATTTATGCATGTGGTGAAGGAGGACATGAAGATAGTTGGTGTAAGAGAAGACGATGCACAGGATTGGGTGAAATGTAGACAGATGATTCGCTGTGGCGACCCCTGAAGGGAGCAGCCGAAAGGAAAAGAAGAAGATACGGTGTGTGTGTGTGTGTGTGTGTGTGTGTGTGTGTGTGTGTGTGTGTGTGTGTGTGTGTGTGTGTGTGTGTGTGTGTGTTATATAGATAGATAGATAGATAGATAGATAGATAGAACTCACTGACCACTGGGGTGCAGAAGGATTTTATTATTTATTTTTGAAATTTTGTTGGGCTTCAAGAGCTAACCAGTGGAGTTTTAATTTGGCTAGAATCATTTTGGGCAGTATTGAGTTGCAATGCTATACTCAGAAACTGCCAGAAGACTTAACAGTGTAATTATAAGGGCAAGCATGCACATCTAAGCAAACAGCTTGTATTTATAACTGACAAGTTCATTATATTATTAATATTTGACAATATGGAAAGGATATAGAGAAACACTTGTGTCTACAGAGAAAAACCTGATCTCATAGAATGTCAGTGCGTGCAGTTCTCTATTAATCAGAGTAGTGAAATGAAGAAGTGTTAAGTAGTTAGATTTAAAGGGGTAACAGGTTTAAGCCCCACTCTCAACGGGTTGTCACTGTCCCGCCAGTGCAACTAACTGGGTTATCAAATGCCAGCAATGTTTCTCACTGTCTATGGTGTCTGATTTTCATCAAGAGTAGGCTGTATAGCCGTCAGCATGTTTCTGCCCTGCGAAGGCCTGGTGAGCTGTTTAGGGTGTACTCTGCCCTCGCCTTGAGTGAGCTGGGATGGACACCAACCTCTCCGTGACCATAATTAGGATAAAACAGTTGCAGAAAAATGATCGAATAACAGGAACAACATCTGTTTCATTTTAAGGTTTGTGATGCATTTAGCAATTTGTATGGTTCCTTCAAGTCTCTGAAAGCTGCTCTCCTGAGCTGATCACATTATCTCTGGAATTGTTCCACTCAAGATAAATACGGTTATGTAACAACTGAAGTTCAGAAGGACCCAGACCTCCACTCCTCCAGTCAATATCCATCCATACATAAACATCCCCGGTGTTACGTCCCAATAAATTTACTTTGATTAAAGCATCAGAAAACCTAAGCTCGTACAAAAAAATTAAAATTAAAAAAAAATTAAAAATTGATTTATGAATACAAAAACAAACCCTATCAGCCTAAATAGTGCTGAAAATAGATTCTTGTGTCTCAGTAAGTAAAAGATTATACACTCTGACAGTCCAGTCAATACATGCTGCACTTCTATGTGTGATCAGGATCCAACAGTTATCGCAATTTTCTCTTTCAAAACACAGAATTGATAAGTTAAATAACTACAGTATTTCAAGTAAGTGGCTGTTCAGAATTTCAAAGACTTAAGCAATGATTCTTGCATTTGGTTTTAAATATGTGTTTAAGATCATATGATATCAGTTATAAACATTACCATTAAACTGTTAATTTAAATAAAAGTATAATTATAAGTAAAGTCATTTTTCAATTATGTAAAAGGGTGGCACAGTGGTGTAGCGGTTAGCACATCTGCTTAATAGCATGAAGGTCTTTGGTTCAATTCCAGGTCTCAGTTGTTTTTGTATTTAGTGCTCCCTGTGATTGTGTGCTGTTCCTCCGGGTACTCTGGTTTCCTCTCACAGGCCAAAGAAATGCAAATTACGCTAACTCGCTGTTCCAAATTCGCCATAGGTGTAAATGTCAGTGTGAAGGATTGTGTGAATGTTGGCCCTGTGATGGTATGGTGAGATGTTCAGGATGTACCACGCCTTCACCCAGTGGTGATTGAGATGGCACCAACCTCTCAGTGACAATCATAGAAGTAAGCATTTATGTAGCATTTCGGCTGCATTGGCAGCAGGTAAGTGCATTAGAATGCATTTACTAAAGAGTCATTCTGAACAAAACCAAATGTTGAGGACTGATGGTATTGTTTTATGCGTGTGTCGCCTAATAAATAGTTTTGTTCTGTACCCAAGTGACTTTCAAATTTTCCACATTTTTGGGTACTGTGCCAGAACTTCATGCTTTCGCCTAAAAATAAGCCATTGCCCATTTATATACCTTAATCAATTTAATCAGTTTCTATATGAAACGTATGAATTAAAGGTATAACATCCACAAGGAAAGATAATTTAGTGCTGTGTTATTGGAGCATTTGTGTTATTTATTTGTTGAACAACTGAATTCTACTGGGGTGCAGGGAGGCTAGCATCTATTTCTTTCAACTCTGGAGGAAGGGAGGCTACACCCTGAACAGCTCGCCAGACCATTGCAGGGCCAGCGCACACACACAACAATTTAACATCTTGGGATAATTTGAAGCAGACTGCTGTGCATGTTTTTGGGCTGTGGGAGTAAAATGGAAAACCCAGAAAAAAACATGCAAAACATGGGGAAAATGTTCAAGTTCCACACATCTACATCTATATTTATGGGATTTGGTAGACACCTTCATCCAGAGTGACTTACATCCATATTCATTTGTACAACAGAGCAATTAAGGGTTAGGGGCCTTTCTGAGGGACCCAACAGTGACAGCTTGGTGGGACTGAGGCTTGAACTGGCTTCAGATCTGTAAAACAGAGCTCACCACTGAGCCACCACTGCCACACACAGAAACACCCTCGCTGAGCCCGGGACTTGTATCCAGGACCTCCTTGCTCTGAGGCAGAAGTACTTACCACCACGCGATCATGCCACCCTGAGTATGTATCGTATAAATCAATAGCCCATACACACAGAAAACCGGACTGCCTGGTATTACGCTATCATCATCACAGTTTTGAACTTAACATAGTCACACAATGCAGCAAAAGTACAGTGTGACACATTTATTTCAGATAGTTTAATACCAGCTAAGTCATAGATAATAAAACATGAGCTGCAAAATGCTAATTAATCTCTGGTGATTACTTTTAATTGTAGGTGTGGGGACTACCCTCATCGTTTCCCCCCTAAAGTACCAGCAGTCCCCAGTTAATGAGACTATAAAATGTACTAAACACCACACTCCCCATTCTAGATTCTTCCATGTGTGGTTGCTAAGGGCACTAGACACAACAACTACCTAACTAACATTTACATGTCTAAATATTCCCAGCTGCTTTGGCCCAAAACAAATATTACATTACATTTAATGGCAAATATTTCCTTATTTTCTGGTGCATAGGTTCATTTTCCTCTTGAATTTCTTTTCAGCTTCAGTATCATATTACAGTATACTGCTAACGTAAAAATGATACAACCCAATAACACAAGCCGTATTTTTTTCAGAAACTCGATCCTTGTCTTGTTCTTGCAGTGAATAGCTCTGTGTTTGATCAATGGGAGGTTCTGCTGGCCAAGGGCAACAATTGTAAGAGTGATGTGTGCCGTCTAAAATTCACACAAGTGAGCCGCTGAAGACTTTCCCTGCAGGAATGTTAATCAGCGTAAGTGATGTTGTGGTTGTAGTGGTAATCAGAGATCATGTATAATTCATATACTAGTGGTTGGGAATGTTGGGGTGTAAGGCAAGTATGACAAGAGGCGTGGGTGCTGGTGGACTTTGAGCTTCATTGAGCAGCTAAAGAGATGATAAAATCAGCTGATGAGGAAAAAGGCAATATAGAAAAGAGGTGAGAAAACCATTAAATTTCTTTTATACGGAAAAAATATGCACACTTGCTTTGCAGAAAACTCACATGTGCCTCCAGTACTCCTGTTTCTTTAGACACATCACATTTCTCTGTATGAAGCGCATCTAGTGATTAGCATGTCCGACTCATAGCAAGAAAGTCCTGGGTTTGAGTCTTGGGCATGGTGAGGACATTTCAATGTATTTGTGTGAGTTTCCTCGGGGTATTCTGTTTTTCTCGCATGGTCCAACAACATGCACATTAAACTAACAGGCTGTTCCAAAACACCCCTAGGTGTGAATGAGAAATGGATGTGTCTGTTGACCCTAGATTTCTGAGTTGTTCAGAATTAGAATTGTAATAATTTATTTATCCTAGAAGAAATTGTATGTACACAGTTCAGTGTGTACCCTGCTTTTGAGGCTTCAGCCTTCCCGTAAACTAGGATTTAAGGGGTTCTGCAAATGAGTCAAGGAATGAATTCATCACACTAGTGATCCATTTGTACGCCAGTCTTTCACATGTATCACATGTGGATTATACTTTCAATTGATTTTTAAAACATATATCTCACTACTGTATATATTTTCAGATGTTACTTTATAACATGAATAATTCTTTAATCACATGTTGTTTACAGATTTTTAATTCCCTGGTATAATTTACCTTCACATCAAAAGAGAAATATATTCAGTGTGCTTGTACAAAAGTATTCGAAAAAGGCCTTCACTTCAGTGAAATAACCACATTTTGTACAATATCAGTTTTACACAAAACAAGACAGATGGCCCAGTCTGATATTTGAACAGATCAAACTGTTTTAAAGCAGAACTCAGAAAAAAGATTCTCTCAACATACCAATTTTAAATACGCCTCCATGATCCACATTTTCTTCTGTATTACAGTGTATACACTGCACTGGGGTGAAAGTGTTAAGCTCTTAAGTTCAATGTTTTTGTTCTCTGTCTCACCCCACACACCATTGTTTTATAATAATGTTTTTTATGCGCTTGAATTTCAAGTGGGAAAAAATTTCCTCTGCTCTTTCCTGGAAAGGTGTACGTGTCAAATATCTAGTTCTTTAGCAATAGAGAAAACATGCTTCAAGCTGAGTAGCTTAGAATCGGTTACTGATAGTACCAGGCAACAGTGCTGTTACTTCCATTTAGCTCCTATAGATAATATATAAGTATGTTTATTGAAAAGAAGGAAATGCTATCAAGAGAGATATGTGGGAAGAGCACATTTGATAAAACACTTACCTCAATTTCAGTATATTTCAGTGTATATAGTATTTCTGCAAACATTTGCTTCTTGATGTTATTATGAGGGAAATTTTTGCAGTTGGGATTAACCTGTAGATTGGGATGTCAAACTCATTTTCACTGAGGGTACATCACTAAATTAAAAGGTGATCGATGGCCGAATAATCATTGAGCCCCTATTCTAAAAGGGCACCCATGAAAACCGCATGGGAAAATTATTTGTTTAGGCATTTGCACTCTTTTCCTTTATTCACTTGCATTTTCAAACGGTGCTTAATAGTGAACAGCTAGCTACCAAGCTTTCTTGAGTCAGAATGACTAGCTGTTTACTTGAAATAGGCTACCGCCATCTATTGAAATTAATTAGGCTTCATGGTAATGGTCAATGCAAAGAATGCATGATAATCATATTCTTTGAACGCTCTTCTGGGTCATGTAAAATAAGTTGGCAGGCTAGATACCTTGCATTTGTTTTTAATGAACTATTTTCTTTCTAGAGAATTCTGGTGAGTTCAATGTTGAGTTACTTGATGGAAAATACATTTTAATTTATTATAAGTTAATATAATGTATAGAGAATCTGAGAAATTTATTTGCAGCCTATCAAAATATTTAATGGAAAAAAACACTCATATTCTGTACAGTTTTCCTTCAGATTTATTTTCTAATCATAGTTTGTTATAGAACAGATGTAGTATATTTTAATAGGAGACAAATCCATCAGGATTCTGAAGAATTTAGTTCTTCTAACAAATATGTGAGATTTTCAAAGTGAAATCCTACAAATTCTTGTCGGCCATATGAATGGTTTCTGAGACCTGAGATGTGTTATTCAGTAAATGAATGAAGAAATGACAAATGTTAACCAGGCAACCAATACTATGTCAAAACTCTAACTTTTCAAAAGCTGGAGGGAGAGAAACCAGAGAAGAGTTTGGTATTGATATAATAGTTTAAAAATTCTCATCCCTTGTCATACATAGATCTGTTGTCAGATGTTTTCAGTAAAGCTCTGTATAATGAAAATAAACATATTTTTTTGATTCGGCAAAAAGGTGTCCATTTAGACAAATTTTTTTTATCCTTAATATTATTTTACGTTAAAGTAACTTAATTTTAACTTCTGTACCGGTAATAATTTTTATGCTTGAGCAAGGTTGAGGTACTGACTGAGCAATACTGAAAATGAGGCTGAGCTCACTGAACTAAAAACAAAGCTTGAATCAACCACACAACATAACTGCTGTTTGCTGCTTCCTTTTGGGACATATTTCACCAACAGTAAGGTGAGATATGATACTTTTTCAAAAAATACAGAGGAAGAAATTAATAAAAGAAAAATATTAATTTTATTTAAGGTTCATGATTTGGTTGAATGTTAGCACGCTGAAAAGAAAGTTACTGATTGGTCTGTACAAGGAAATTACGAATCACTTAGTCAGTGTTATGTAATAATGTCATTCTAAATATAATACCACACTACCTATAAAATAACACAATGTAATATGAGGTTTTATTTATGACATCCACATTACTTCTGGATTCACTCCCCAGGCTGGAGGCAGTACTCCTCATCCCCAGTTTAGATATTGCAGTATAGTTTAACTTTTCTGTCTCCCTTTATGACTCTGTTTAATTAATCTGCTCATCTGTGCATTTATTGTGAGATTTGGCTTTGAAAATTTGGATTCAGGTTTTTCTCCATTATTTTGTTAGCTGTATTTAATAAAATTATTTGCCTTACACTGGATAACTATTTAGGAACTTTGTGGCTCCAGAAATGCACAAATGTCATTTCATTTTCTTAATCATAAGCTTTATCTTTTATTAGCGTAACAGGGAACTATAACTTATATCTGACAACTCTGGGGGAAGGCAGGGTACACACTGAACATCTCACCAGCCCATCACAGTTCCAAAAACACACAAGCATTCACACACTCATTCACACCTGGGGCAAACTGGGACAGCTAATTAACCGAATGTGCATGTCTTTGGACTGTAGGTGAAAGTCGAGTATCTAAAGGAAACCCTCATCTTAGGAGCTTTGTGCTGTGAAAAAGATCATGACTGCCAGTCTGCTTTTAAATGTGTGTGTGTGTAATAGTAAAAATAGTTTGGGACACATTATTCTTTAATGTGCCATCAATGTGACACTGTAATAGAATGCATTGACAATTGCAATCGTCTTCTTTTCCTTTTGGCTTTTTCCCTTTTTCAGGGGTCGCCACAGTGAATCATCTGATTTGCACATTTTGACTTGGCATAGGTTTTTACGTTGGATGCCCTTCCTGACACAACTCTATAGCAAGGCACAGAAACACGCTGACGGCTTTGCAGCTACTCTTTACAAAAGTCAGCAATGGCTCTTTTACATGAACCTGTCACCATAGACAGTGAGAGACTTGGCCGGCCTTTGATAACCCAGTTAGTTGCACTGGGGGGTGGGGGTTCGTGACAACCTTGTGGAGAGTGGGACTTGAACCCCCAGCCTTAGGATCAGTGATCCACCACCCTTTACCACCAGGCCACCACTGCCCCTGACAAGTGTAATATCTCTCTGAAATAATATCACAACCACTACAGCTGATAGCTAGATAGAGTGAATGATAGATACTTTAATAACCCCAGATGGAAATTCATACAATAGTGAAAGGATGGGATATGCACTTTGAATAAATTCCATATACATCCCTGTGTGACACACAGTACAACCCAGTAATGAAACTCATTTTACACTACATAATACTATACAAGACATTTCAAATATAAATTATGTTCAAGATACATCATAATCTGAGCAAGCATAAACACAAAATATCTCCAGGGATTGTTTATATGAACTGGGATTACTATGACGTCAAAGCTGCCCAGGCAACATAACTGCTGCTTCATTCTGTGCAATAAAAGTACCAAATACATTGACCAGTTCTTATGGGGCATAACTTGGGGCTGCATTGACGTCACAGAAGCCCTCTGGGTCTGTATGTGGGGTCTCTCATGATAGTCCTGATGCTCAGTATGATGTGATTTTGATTGCCTAAATTTAGCCAGCATGCTCACAGGGAGAAAGAACATGTCTCTATTGGATCGGGCAGCAACAAACAGCTTTCAATTAGGGGTTGAGAATATTGAAGAATAACAGACCTTCAGCACCATGCATGTGCTGTGTTACACATTCATTCAGGCACGTTTACACTGTTTAAACAGGAATGTGTTACACATTCATTCAGGCACGTTTACACTTAAAACACAATTCTCACAAAAAAAGCAATGTAATTACTGTATTTAATTTATTTCGATTTATGTAAATGTTGATATTACTGTATTAGAAATTCAGACTGTTTAAACAGGAATGATGCACAGAGACTATAGGGAAATCTATCCATCACCTGTAGGAGAAGCTGGAATCAACACTAGATGATTTCAAATGAGGGTCAGGCCCACCATGAACAGCTCTCAGTCTCTCACAGGGCTAACACAGAGACAAACATCCACTAACACTCACAGCTTCTGCCAATTCAAATAGCCAGTTGACCTAATCTGCATTTCTTTAGACTGTGGGAGGAAAACAGAGCACCCACATGAAACTCCCATAAGAATAACAACATGCAAACTCTGCACAATAACGTACCACATGGCCTTAAAATTTCAACTTTTATGGCAGCATGGATAATACAATTAAAAAAGAAAATTCTTCTTTTTCTTTCGGCTGTTCCCTTCAGGGGTCGCCACAGCAAATGATCTGCCTCCATTTCTCCCTATCCTCTGCATCTTCTACTCTTACTCCAACGACATTCATGTCTGCCTTCACCACATCCATAAATCTTCTCTTTGGTCTTCCTCTGGGCCTTCTGCCTGGTAGTTCCAACCTCAGCATCCTACTACCAATATACTCACTATCCCTCCTCTGTACATGTCCAAACCATCTCAATCTAGCCTCTCTGACTTTGTCTCCAAAACATCTAACATGTGCTGTCCCTCTGATGTACTCATTTCTGATCCTATCCATCCTCGTTACTCCCAAAGAGAACCTCAACATTTTCATCTCTGCTACCTCCAGCTCTGACTCCTGTCTTTTCCCCAGGGCCACTGTCTCTAAACCATACAACATCGCTGGCCTCATCACCGTCTTGTACACTTTTCCCTTCATTCTTGCCGATACTCTCCTATCACACATCACTTTTCTCCATCCATTCCAACCTGCCTGCACGTGCTTCTTCACCTCTTTTCCACACTCTCCATTGCTCTGGATTGTTGAGCCTAAGTACTTAAAATCTTCCACCTTTCTTATCTCTGCCCCCTGTAACCTCACCGTTCCTCTTGGGTCCTTGTCGTTCACACACATGTATTCTGTCTTACTGAGACTGACCTTCATTCCCCTCCTTTCCAGGGCATACCTCCAGCTCTCTAGATTTTCCTCCACTTGTTCTCTGCTCTCACTACAGATCACGATGTCATCTGCAAACATCATAGTCCATGGAGATTCTTGTCTCACCTCGTTTGTCAGCCTGTCCATCACCATAGCAAACAAGAAGGGGCTGAGAGCTGACCCTTGATGCAGTCCCACCTCCACCTTGAACTCTTCTGTCAAACCGACAGCACACCTCACCACTGTCTTACATCTATCATACATGTCCTGCACCACTCTAACATACTTCTCTGCCACTCCAGACTTCCTCATACAATACCACAGGTCTTCTCTCGGCACCCTGTCATATGCTTTCTCCAGATCCAATAAAAAAAAAAAAAAGAAAATATCAACTACTAAATGTCTATACTGTAATTATTTTTACTTATAGTTCATTGCAGCCAGTACAAACCAAGACATTTCGTGTTTTGTCTGAACTTCAGTTGATTTGTTAATGTTCATCAATTGCTGCAACACATTTTTGAAAAATTGGGTCAGGCGCAATGTGGAGGTAGAAATGGTAAAAGAATTTAATAATGCTGTGATTTAAAAGAGGTGACATCAAGAGGTGATTGCAATCATGACTGGGTGAAAAAAGTATCCGGGAAAGGACTAGTCCTTCAGGAGCAAAGGAACTCCAGTTTATCAACACACGTGTAATAAAATATCGTTTAGATATAAATGTCCCTCAAAGAAAGATAGGAAGGGATTTGGATACAGTTCATGCTCTATAGTGCATGATGTCATTAATCAGTTTCAGGAATATGGAGGTTAATTTTGGTTTGTAAAGGGCAAAAGCACAAGCCTCAGCTGAGCACTCATGATCTCCAATTCCTCAGATGGCACTGCATCAAGCATCCCCATTCTTCTCTGTTGTTGATATGCCCATATGCGCTTGGCATTATTTAAGCCTATTGCCAAGCAGTAGGAAATGATTTCACATCCAAAGCAGCAGTAAAAACTTTACTGTATTTTCATGGACTATTTTATAATGAAAACATGTATTGCATTTAGATGAATCACTATTCTGTCTTTTTTTTTTTTTTTCTTTTTTAGTAATAGTGTTCTCCTGACCAACGAGCAGTGGTGGCCTTGTGGGAAAAGGTGCTGAATCACTGATCCTAAGGATGGGGGGTTCGAGTCCCACTCTCCACAACTGTCTCCCAGTGCAGCTAACTGGGTTATGAAAGTCCGGTCTTGTCTCACACTGTCTATGGTGAGAGGCGTGTAAAAGAACCATTGCTGACTTTCGTCAAGAGTACGCTGCGTAGCCGCCAGCGTGTTTCTGCCCCTTGCTAAAGGGTTGTGTCAGGAAGGGCATCCGACATAAAAACCTATGCCAAATCAAACATGCAAATCAGATGATTTGCTGTGGTGACCCCTGAGAAAGGGAAAAAGCTGAAAGGAAAAGAAGATGGTGTGTTCTCCTGACCACCAACAAAAAAGACCATGTTAACACTGGCCAGCAACAAGTCCAAAAGTCAGAGTCTGTCATAGTACTGGGTTGTGTCAGCGGCTTTTGTAAAGGGAACTTGCAACTAAGTGGTGGCAGCAATAATGCAGAAAGATATGTTGAGATTTTGGAGCAACCATTTCTCCAGGGACACTCATGCATATTTTAACAAGCACATTCTGCACAGATTACAAAGGCATGGCTGAGAAAGGAGAAATTGCAGGTGCTAAAATGACCTCCCTGCAGTCCCAATCTGTGCACATTAATTTGTGTTGAATGTGAAAATTAAATATATTACAATAACCTTGTACTGTTGCACACCTTAACACCTATTTGCTGTAAATTTAAAAACAAACAAACAAACAAAACAAACACCTGAAAGTCATGCAATACTCGAAAATGTTTGGTAGCCACCAAAGCAGGACAACAGGCTATTTTTTCAACACTTTGGAACCTACAGATGTAAATCTTTATTGCTTATGAACAATTTAATTTGATAATGACCTTATTTCACATGTTCACGTCCACACTGTAAGATACACTTGCAGTTTTTAAAGCATTTACCATTATACTGACAACAACAATTTAATAATGTAAAATACACAACAACCAAGGCCATTCATTTTCTCCCAGAATTTCGAAGTGGGCTTGTGAGGTATGAAGAACGGTCTTTGTCGCCATCTAGTGGACATTATTGGAAATTCATCAGCATTTAGAATGATCAAAGTTAAAAATAATCTCTCTCTCTCTCTCTCTCTCTCTCTCTCTCTCTCTCTCTCTCTCTCTCTCTCTCTCGTGCACACACACACACACACACACACACACACACAGAGAGAAAAGACATATAATATACATTGTGTTGTTTTTGAATGAGCTAGATTCTTTGTTCAATTGATTTGATCAGTATTTTAATGTGCAAATATTAGATTGAGATGGTTTGGACATGTACAGAGGAGAGATAGTGAGTATATTGGTAGTAGGATACTGAGGTTGGAACTACCAGGCAGAAGGCCGAGAGGAAGACCAAAGAGAAGATTTATGGATGTGGTGAAGGAGGACATGAAGGTAGTTGGAGTAAGAGTAGAAGATACAGAGGATAGGGTGAAATGGAGACGGATGGTTTGCTGTGGCGAACCCTGAAGGGAAAAGCCGAAAGGAAAAGAAGAAGAAGATTTTAATGTGCAAATATAAAATTATAATGGTTGTATGTATAAGAAACATTATAATATCTGGTGTTAATATGAACAAGCAAGTGCTTTCCATTGGTCATTTTAACAAGTTATACTGTATAAAATTTGTTGACATTCCTGCACTGTGGCTTGCAAAAGTATTCACGCCCCTTGAACTTTTTCACACTTTGTCACGTTACAATGACAAATGTAAATGTATTTTATTGTCAATACTTTGTAAAAAACACCTTTCACTGAAATTACAGCTGCAAGTCTTTTGGGAGTATTTCTTCACCAGTTTTTCTCATTTAGAGACTGAAACTTTGGCCCATCCTTCTTTGCAAAATAGCTGAAGATCAGTTAGATCGGCTGGAGAGTTACCCCTACACCGGTCTCAAGTCTTTTTCAGACACAGTTTTCTTTCAAGATTGCTTTATATTTAGCCCTATCCATTTTCCCATTCCCCCAGTGCAGCTAACTGGGTTATCAAAGGCCGGCCATGTCTCCCACTGTCTATGGTGTGAGGCATGTTAAAGAACCATTGCTGACTTTCATAAAGAGTAGGCTGCAAAGTCGTCGGCGTGTTTCCACCCTGCGATGGCCTGGCGAGCTGTCCAGGGTGTACTCTGCCCTCGCCCGAAGTTGGCTGGGATGGGCACCAGCCTCCCCGCGACCCTAATTAGGATTAAGCGGTTACAGAAAATGATGATGAACATTTTCCCATTAATTCTGACCAGCTTCCCTGTCCCTGCTGAAGACAAGCATCCTCACAGCATGATGCTGCCACTACCATGTTTTGCAATAAAGATGGTATTAGTTTTCATGTCACATAGCGTTTTACATTTAGGCGAAAAAATCTTATTTTGGCCTCATCTAAACGGAACACTTTCTTCCATATGTTTGCTGTGTTTCCCCACATGGCTTGTGGCAAACTGCAAATAATACTTCTTATGAGTTTTTTTTTTTCAACAATGGCTTTTTATTTGCCATTCTTCGATAAAGTCCAGATTTGTGGATTCCACAGTTGTCCTGTGGACAGATCTTCCCCACCCTCCCAAAGCTATGGATCTCTGCATCTCCTTCAGAGTTACCATGGGAGTTTTTCTTGCTTCTCTAATCAATGCTCTATTTGCTCGGTCCCTCAATTTAGGTAGCCGGCCATGTTACACAGGTTTGCAGCTGTGCCATACGCTTACCATTTTCAGATGATGGATTGAACAGTGCTTACACATTGCTGGACAATATTTACTTATTAGGTGACTTCCAACGGTGGCTAGTTGCACTGGATTTAATAATAAAGATAATAATAAAGAGGGTTGAATACAAATGAAAACAACACTATTCAGATTTTCATTTGTAATATTTTTGTAACAACTATGCATCTTTTCTTTCCATTTTCAAAATCATGCACTTCGTGTTGGTGTATCACATAAAATCCCAATAAAATACATTTACCTTCACGGTTCAAACGTGACACAATGTGTAAAAGTTTGAAAGGTAAGAAAACCTGACATCTCTTGGGGATTCATCGGTGAAAGTTAACAGTAGTAGTTTCAAATAACATATACATAAGTATTAACAATGAAAAGACAGAATACTTCATTCTTACTGAACATGCCACTCACCCAACCATATGCTAAAGTAAAGGATTAGAGTGGTGGACAGCTATTAAAGAGGAAGTGAATTTCAAGTGCCCTGGGTCACAGATAACCAACAGCAGGCGAGACTTTCAGGCAAGGAAAGGCCAAGCTTCAATTTCCTGCAACAAGCTTCACCACATATGTGGCTCAGTGGGTAAAGCTCTGGATTACTACTCTGAAGATTGATGGTTCAAGCCCCAGTCCCACCAATCTGCCACTGCTGGGTCCTTGAGTAAGGCTCAATTGTATTCAGTATATAAAAAAGATTAAATGTAAGTCACTCTGGATAATGTCTGTTAAATGCCATTAATTTAATGTAATACAAATATATCATCCTGTCTGTCTTCCTTTCGGCCATGCTAATTTTTTGAGATAGGAATTTTGGGTTTTCATGAGCTGTATGCCAAAATCATCAGTATTAAAACAATAAAATACCTGAAATATTTCAGTTGATGTGCAATGAATCTAAAATATATGAAAGTTTAATTTTTATCATTACATTACAGAAAATAATGAACTTTATCACAATATGCTAATTTTTTTAGAAGGACTAGAATGTGTATACATATTCCACCACAGGTATCCAGATATAAGCAAAATATACTTATTTTATTGCAGAAACTACTGACAATATGTTAATCACAGCTTTTATTTGTTTTGGCCTGCTCTCCACCAGTCTTTTATGTTACTCTTGGGTTAGTTTATGCCATGCTGGTGCAAAAATTTCAATCAGCTCAGCTTTGTTTGATGACATTACTGATGGATGTGCTTCCACTGAGAAACACAGGGCTATTCCATTATCAACGCAGGAGAAAAGCTGTGTTTTTCTGCTATATTTTGAGTAATCCATCTAAATCTTTCCATGTAATAAAAATGATTTCATTCGATCTTTCTTTGCCTGGCTGTCAGCTCACACACCAATCAATTTTGTAAAATAACTTGTATACCTCTCTCACGGACTTGTTGAACTGCTTAATCCTACTAGGGCTGGAGCCTCTCTCTGCCAACAAAGGGATACACCCTGAACAGCTTTCCAGACTACTGCAGGGACAACACACATACATTCACTCTCACATGTACACCTAGGAACAATATGGAGTGGCCAATTAGCTTAACATGAATGACATTGGAGTGTTGGAAGAAATCAAAGTGTCCAGAAGAAGCCCATGCAAGCATGGAAAGAACATGCAATTTTGACACACACAAAAAAAACAAAAACCTGAGCCCAGGGCTCAAACCCAGGACCTTCTTGCTGTAAGGAAGATGTGTAAACCACTATGCAACCATGCCTCCTACTGGTAAATACTGCATACTAATGTTTAAGATGTAGTTTTGTAAAAATGTATATTACATAAATAAAGATACAAATATATTTATATAACAATATAAATAAAGACACGAATCACATATAAAGAAAAAAAATAGTTTTGTTTAAGTTTCTACTTTCACTTCATTCATGCATATTCTCGTTGGTTGAACTTGTCAGAGCCAAAATAATGTATATTTTATGAAAGTAGAGTACAGTTCTGTTACACACCACGATGGGAAAAAAATAGACTCAATTTAATTATCTGAGTCACTTTAAGATAAGATAAGATAAGATACATCTTTATTAATCTCACAATGGAGAAATTCACTGTTACAGGCTCTTGAGGTACCATCAGTAGGGGGTGCAAAAATAGATACATATACAAACATGCACACATACATATATATTATATAAGTAAATAAATAAAGAGATACATAAATAGTATAAATTAATAAACATTAAAAGAAAAGAAGGGAGCAACTTTGTGGACTGGCCTATATTCAAGTGTATATGTATCTGAGGGCAGAGTAGATGGGTTGATATGGTTCACAGTCAGTGGGGTAGATGTGGTTGATTAAAGTGCACGGGGATTTTGCAAAAAGGATGGAAATGGCTGTGGTGAATACTTTCTTCAAGAAGAAACAGGAGCATAGGGTGACTTATGAAAGCGGAGGTAAGAGCACGCAG
Source organism: Plotosus lineatus (assembly GCA_024760905.1). NCBI lineage: Eukaryota > Metazoa > Chordata > Actinopteri > Siluriformes > Plotosidae > Plotosus > Plotosus lineatus. The sequence continues at coordinate 42,943,857 of CM045729.1, read as the reverse complement.
GTAGACTACATCTTGTGTAGGCGATGTATTTTGAAGGAAGTCAGTGACTGCAAAGTAGTAGTGGGTGAGAGTGTTGCCAAACAGCATAGGATGGTGGTGTGCAGGATGACACTGATGGTGAGAAAGGTGAAAAAGGCAAAGGCAGAGCAGAAGACAAAGTGGTGGAAGCTGAAAAAGGAAGAGTGTCGTGTTTTCTTCAAGGAGGAGTTGAAACAGCCTTTGGGTAGTCAGGAAGTGCTTCCAGATGACTGGACAACCACAGCCAATGTGATCAGAGAGACCGGTAGGAGAGTACTTGGTGTGTCCTCTGGAAGGAAAGTAGATAAGGAAACTTGGTGGTGGAATGAGGAAGTGCAGGAGTGTGTACAAAAGAAGAGGTTAGCCAAGAAGAAGTGGGACATTGAGAGGACCGAAGAGAGTAAACAGGAGTACAGGGAGACACAGCGTAAGGCAAAGGTAGCAGTGTCAAAGGCCAAACAGAGGGCATATGATGACTTGTATGATAGGTTGAACAGTAAGGAGGGAGAAAATGATTTATACAGGTTAGCACAGCAGAGAAACAGAGATGGGAAAGACGTGCAGCAAGTAAGAGTGATAAAGGATAGAGAGGGAAATGTATTGACTGATGACAGAAGTGTGTTGGGAAGATGGAAAGAGTACTTTGACGAGCTGATGAATGAGGAAAATGAGAGAGAAAAAAGAGTAGAAGGGGTGACCGTTGAGGAGCAGGAAGTAGCAAAGATTCGTAAGAGAGAAGTGAGGAGGGAATTGAAGAGGATGAAGAGTGGAAAGGCAGTTGGCCCTGATGACATACCAGTTGAGGTATGGAAGTGTCTAGGGGAGGTAGCAGTAGATTCTCTGACAAGAATATTCAACAAGGTCTTAGAAAGTGAGCAGATGCCAGAGGAATGGAGGAGAAGTGTGCTTGTGCCCATTTTTAAGAACAAGGGAGATGTACAGAGTTGTGGCAACTACAGAGGGATAAAGTTGATGAGCCATACAATGAAGCTATGGGAAAGAATAGTGGACTCAGGGCAGAGGTCAGCATTTGTGAACAACAGTTTGGTTTCATGACAAGAAAGAGCACCACAGATGAAGTGTTTGCTTTGAGGATGTTAATAGAGCAGTACAGAGGGGGTCAGTGGTGGTCTAGTGGTATAGGGCGCTGGATCGCTGATCCAAAGGTTGGGGGTTCAAGTCCCACTCTCCACAAGGTTGTCACTGTCCCCCAGTGCAGCTAATTGGGTTATCAAAGGCGGGCCATGTCTCTCACTGTCTATGGTGAGAGGCATGTAAAAGAACCATTGCTGACTTTCGTAAAGAGTATGCTGCAAAGTCGTCAGCGTGTTTCTGTCCCTTGCTAAAAAGGGTTGTGACAGGAAGGGCATCCGATGTAAAAACCTCTGCCAAATCAAATGTGCGAATCAGATGATTCGCTGTGGCAACTCCCGAGAAAGGGGAAAAAGACAAAAGGAAGACAGACAGACAATAGAGAAGTACAGAGAAGGTCAGAAGGAGCTGCATTGTGCCTTTGTGGATCTGGAGAAAGCATATGACAGGGTGCCGAGAGAAGAACTGTGGTATTGTATGAGGAAGTTCAAGGTGGAGGTGGGACTGCATCAAGGGTCAGCTCTCAGACCCTTCTTGTTTGCTATGGTGATGGACAGGCTGACAGACGAGGTTAGACAAGAATCTCCATGGACTATGATGTTTTGCAGATGACATCGTGATCTGTAGTGAGAGCAGAGAACAAGTGGAGGAAAATCTAGAGAGGTGGAGGTATGCCCTGGAAAGGAGGGGATTGAAGGTTAGTCTCAGTAAGACAGAATACATGTGTGTGAACGACAAGGACCCAAGAGAACTTTGAGGTTACAGGGGGCAGAAATAAAGAAGGTGGAGGATTTTAAGTACTTAGGCTCAACAATCCAGAGCAATGGAGAGTGTGGAAAAGAGGTGAAGAAGCACGTGCAGGCAGGTTGGAATGGATGGAGAAAAGTGTCCGGTGTGATGTGTGATAGGAGAGTATCGGCAAGAATGAAGGGAAAAGTGTACAAGACGGTTGAAGTAAGAGTAGAAGATGCAGAGGATAGGGTGAGATGGAGGCAGATCATTTGCTGTGGTGACCCCTGAAGGGAACAGCCGAAAGGAAAAGAAGAAGAAGGTGGCGCACTTCACGTATTGCGTGAAAGTCGGGAGAGAGGCAGAGAGAGGGGCGTGGTTAAAGTCCCCGCTGATCAGAATCATGGCGCGAGGGTGACGAGTCTGTGTCTGACAGCGCTGTGGAGACGCTCACACGCGGCCGCCGCATCAGCCGAGGGCGGAAAGTACACGCAAAACACAATCACGTGTGAAAACTCCCTCGGTAGATAATATGGCCGCGCGCTCACCGCGAACAGCTCCAGATCCCGCGTGCATAGCTGCTCCTTCACTTGCACGTTGGCCGGGTGGCACCATCGTTCATTCACATAGACCGCCACACCCCCGCCTTTCTTCTTTTCGCTCTCCGTTACACTCCGATCTGCACGCGCGAGTGTGAATCCGTTCAGAGAAACCACAGAGTCCGGTGTGAGTTCATTCAGCCACGTCTCTGAAAAACACACGAGGCTGCAGTCCCGGTACTGCCTCTGCTGTCGGTACTGCCTCTGCTGCCGGGTCAGCGCCGCCAGCTCCTCGGTCTTGTTGGCGATCGCGCGGACATTTCCCATGATGACAGAGGGAACACATGTCCTCCGCGTCTTTCGTCCCCCTTTGCAGCCTCTCCTTTTCCTCCGTATTTCCACAGGAACAACAGGCTTTTCCGCGTGAAGGAGGGCTGGGCCGCGCAGGCCGAGGAGGGTCTCACGCGTGTAAGACCTGCGTTGCTCAGAGCCGTCGGTGAATGAGTTTCCTGACGCCGATCCAAAAAGTGAAAGTAAAAGTGCACAGAAAAACAAAAGCATCATAAAAGTAGGTTTTCCAGATGCAGGATTGAAGAAAGAAAAAGAAAATTTGATAAAAAGATCAAGAAACACGCCAATATACAATAGAAAAGAGGGGGGAAAAAAGGAAAATAAACTGAAGAGCTCCTGTAACTGGCTGCAGGTCACCCGGCGCCATTTATACATTATTAGTTTCATATGGAGGCCAACTAACTCTGGGCTCAGGCATGGTACACTCTGAACAGCTTGCCAGACCATCGCAGGAACAAAATACAGCCATTCACACTCAGGGGCAATTTGGTACAGCCAATTAAGTGCAAACTGTGCATTGGATTGAGGGGAAAAAACAGAAATAGTGGTGGTGGTGGCGGCGGCTGTGCTATTGCTACTCCTCTATGCAAGTCAAAGAGCAGTTAGAAATATCAGTAACTACAGGCATAACAGAAAGTTATAATATAAAAGGGCCAGTTTTATAGTTTCAGAAAAAGTTTTTATTTTGTGTAAAGCACATTAAAATAAATCAAAGAATACCAGTATCAAGAAAATAAGCAGTTTATCACTCAAAAACAAAAATCCTAACAATGCAGTTTTTCTGGGACATATACATTTACAAACCATCTCTACTCCATTTGGAAATTTTTAGCATAGAAATAACCAGGTAAAATGTCAGGTTTTATTACAATTTCTTCACAAGAGTTATATTTTCACCTATTTGATACTTGATTGTTTTTTTAACTTGATGAATAGGTAGGAAATGACAACAGTTATGATCACACCTGCAACGGTGGCACTGAGAAGACCATATAGGGCCACCTCTGCATTTGCAGCAGATACTTCTAAACCAAGAAATTTTACCATCATGTGCTGATTGGGAGAAGGGGGCGATGTCGGAGGTGAGCTCGTTCCTATGGTAACAGAGTGAAAAATGGGATAATGTTAGTTTAATGTATTTGTTGAGGTTTGTAAATTTCATCTGGGTATTTGTGGTCATTTGTGATCACCTTCAGCTAGGTTTTGGCAATCATGAGGTCCCTTTGAAGGATCTGGGAAGCCATTACAATTGATAATGGTGGCGTAGTGTGTGGCAGACCTCTTGGCAATACGTGGCAGTGATGGGTCAGAGCGATTCACATAAAATAAACCAAATTTCTCAGCAAAACCAGTGGCCCATTCCAGATTGTCCATTAAAGTCCAGGCTGTATAGCCACGAATGTCTACTTCATCCAACAAATATGCTAGAGAAAGCAAAGTGCTATTAAAATGTAATGTCATGTTCCTGTTACAAAACATTTTTATAATATTTAACTGAGTTCAATTTCATCGATAAGATTATCATATTATCAGTGAAAAGATAACATAGAGGTAGATAGATGTGCAGTTTGACTCATGAACATAAACAGCGATTATCACTGGTTGTACCTTTCAAAGCCTGATTAATGTAGTTTTCATAATAGTGGATTCGATGAAGATCATTCAGGTCCATGTCTCCTCTTTCAGAAATTCCGTTCTCAGTGATGTAGATAGGAGGGTTTCCATACTGTTCCTTGATGAAGTTTAAAATTGTTCTAAATCCAGGTGGGGTCACTTTCAACCAGGATGATCCAGAATCCAGCCATGAACGGTCATGGATAGTTCCTACCCCCCTTAATAAGTAAAATTGTAAGTAGAAAATTTATTAAAGCTAAACACTTATATGGATGATTGCACCAACATATGCTTATTAAACATCTGATTCCAGATTTTATCCTGTTACTATTACAAACTTCATTCTTTCAGGGTTTTTGGATGGAACTACATAAACATTAGTGGGATCAAGCACCAATGTTGGGTGAGGAGACCTGGCACACAAACATTCCAAATAATCTCAAAAGTGTTCAGTGGGGTTAAGATCAGAACTGTATGTGAGCCAGTCAAGGTCATTCTGGTTTGTACAAGATTGCAATCATGATAACGTATGTTTGAACTTGACTCCTTGGTTACAGTTAAGAAAAATCCCAATGCTACAGAATACAACGTATACTAAACAACTTTACAGCAATGATTTAAGGCAAAAATGGAGAGATGGTCAGGTGTCCACATACTTTTAGCTACGTAGTGTATTTAGTTAGCCTGTTACCTGTCTGCATCATAGTGTTGAAGGTTCTTGTAATCCAGGTTAAAAGTCAGCACAGTGGTGTAATGATTGAACCCAAAGTAATCATAGGTGCCTTTTATCCTTTTCACCTCTTCTGGGGTAAATTCTGGAAGGCTTTATAAACACATGTTGAAATGCATCATGTTTAAGATTTGTCAATCCATCCAGAGACAGAGACACATCCACAGCAAACAGACAATCAAATTTGTTAATGTATTGAAAGGAGTTTTCAGAGTTGCAGTAATTTCTATTTCTGTTTGATATCCTTTGGCTTTTTTCCCTTTCTCGGGAGTCACCACGGTGAATCATCTAATTCGCACATTTGATTTGGCATAGGTTTTTATGTCGGATGCCCTTCCTGTCACAACCCTTTAGCAAGGGACAGAAACACATTGACAGCTTTGCAGCTACTCTTTACGAAAGTCGGCAATGGTTCTTTTACATGCCTCTCACCATAGACAGTGAGAGACATGGCCTGCCTTTGATAACCCAGTTTGCTGCACTGGGGTAGGGGTGGGGAACAGTGACAACCTTGTGGGGACTCGAACCCCCAACCTTAGGATCAGTGATTCTGCGCCCTATCCACTAGACCACCGCTGCCCCTTGTGAATAGAGAATGTGACCCTTATTGCAAGCCACCCCAGAGCTCTGGGTGACACAAAGAATTAGACAACGAAAAGAAATCTCAACATGTATTCTTATTTTTTATTTGAAATTACAGTACCAGTATATAAATGTTTTATAAAAGCAGCTAGCTATACCGTGAACACCTGGATCAAAAGAGTTGCCTGATTTTCAAAAAGACCGTATTGAGGATCGGTTTAATGGTGGACAGCCAGCGGCAGATCACACAAAACCATGGGATTTCGCTTGCCACAACCAACAGAGTGATTATACAATTCACCAGCAAAGGCAAAGAATCAATAGCATCCAACACAGTTCGACATGGGCCTTCAACACATTTATTCAAACTGTTTAAAATTATCCATGTTGCAACACATTTGATGCTAAAGAGAAACTACATCAGCTTAGATACTATACACAGTACCAGTCAAACGGTCTGGACACACTTTATACTTCAGTTAGAATGCGTAGGTGTGCCCAGAATTTTGACTGGTACTGCATGTCATAACTGGTTTCATTTCCTTCCTCTGAAGTTATGCTGCAATCCATTGTACCCATAACTCTGAAAATCGTTCTGTAGTCAAAGATATGATGAGAGTGCAATGGGACAGACATTCAACTTTCATTTTATGAAATATATTTGATGTCCAAATATTTCAGTTCAGTATGCCATATTTTATATATAAGTGAAAATAAAAGGACAGGACAAAGACTGTAATTTTTCTGTAATCACCTGAAGAGAGAGGATGGTTTCACCACCCCTCGAAACAGATCTGTAGTGAAAATGAAGTTTCAATGTCCTTTTATCTTTACTTATATTTGCTCTACGAAAAAGTATTGAGCCCTCTCCTATGGAAGGATCTACTCAGAAAATTCTCTCTCTCTCTATCTATCTATCTATCTATCTATATATATATATATATATATATATATATATATATATATATATATATATATATATATATATATATATATATATATATATATATATATATATATATATATATATATATATATATATATATATATATATATATATATATATATATATATATATACATACACATATACATACACACACACACACACACACCGTATTCGACATAATAAGCACTCTGACCCAATAGCCACCCCCCCCCCCCCAGTGATTTTGATCTCAGGTCTAATAATAGCCCATGTGTACGGGGAGCAAAATGGTATATGATCGTGGTCATAGATCTTCTTCTTCTTCAGATCAAACTTACCCATTTTTTTTCGATCAGTCTCTGTAACCATAAAATGGCACTGGGGAAAAATATTTTGCTGTGTTCTCTTGGTAAATGTCCAACAACCGATGAACCATTAGAAACTGCTACAGCAAAACTATGGGATGCTCTGAATGAATGGAGCGATGAGCCAGATCAGAAAGTGATGAGAAATTTTCACCTGATTCTCCTGCTCACTAGCTTCGTAAATTTAAAAAATGTTCCTGGCCATGTGCTTTTTTATGTTCCTGTTGATAGGTTCAACGTGCACATGTGCTAAAGTTGACAGTGTCGATTGGCTCGATTTTACTTCAGGGAAAATGTTAAAGGGAAATGTTTAAAGGTAGGGAAAAGTAAGGGGTCTTTTTTTTTTATTACACTGTTTTCTGTTTATTTTCAGCTCTCATGTAAGTAGTTTGGTTGATACCACAAAATGAATAACACAAATACCAGTAAAACTATTAAAATATTGTTCTGTTATATTCATGTTTTGCACCTCGACGGTAATAAGCACTTACCATTCTACTCTGCTGGTAATGTTTTAATAAGCGCCCACCCACTCCAATTTTTTAAGTGCCCTGGGCACTTATCACAGTGAATATGGTGTGTGTGTGTGTGTGTGTGTGTGTGTGTGTGTGTGTGTGTATGTAATGAATTAGCTTGTCTCTAGGCTAGTCTAGGCTATGCCAAATTTACTTGTTTATATATATGTATATATATATATATATATATATATATATATATATATATATATATATATATATATATATATATATAAACAAGTAAATAAATAAATTTGACATATATATATATATACACACACACACACACACACACACACACACACACACACATAAATATTCAATATACTAAATATATTACAATATATATAATTACAATTAGGTAAACTTTTTCATTTTTCCATATACAGTAATTTTTGAAAGCCAATGTAAAATCGAGAATGACTTAACTCGAAATGGCTTACGTCGATGCACACCTGTATATGTGTGTGTGTGTGTGTGTGTGTGTGTGTGTGTGTACACACATATATATATACACATATATATATACACACACACACATATATATATACACATATATATGCACAAACGTACACGTACACGCGCGCGCGCACACACACACACACACACACACACACACACACACGCACACACCTTGGAATTTTTAATAATTTTACTCAAATGTGGTTTACCGTGATTTTGACAGTCCAGCAGCTAAACTTCTTTCTCGAACTCTATTCTTCATCACATCATTGTAATCACCATTAAATACAGGATGAGCAAACCAACCAATCTGGAACTACATTACAACAATTAGAAATGGCTCAAAACCATGACAGCCCAGCAGTCACTGGATTAAATAATTTTTACCTGCACAAGACGCATGGCTGCATCATAATCCTCTTGTTTGTATGGGTTTCTAGGCTCCGCCCAATCCGAATTGATGGTTATCCCAACAATGCCACCTTGTTTGGCTCGGTACTTGTCATTATACAGATGCCAAGCCTCAGCATGAGCTTTAAGGAGGTTGTGAGCTACTATATAAGGTGCTGTGCCAGGTCGAAAACTTACACCTAAAAAATGGACAAAAATCTTACATTTTTTCTTACTGTCAAACCAAAGTATTACTCTGTCTTGCATAACAGTGTGGCATTACAATGTAATCTTAAACAACTAATCGAACACTATCTAAAATAGAAACACGGTAAATGACAACTGATGAAATCTATTGATTTCCCTAATATTTACTTGAACTGAGTAGTGGAGAAGGATAAATGTGAGTACAACTGTTAAGACTACAGTACTACAAATTATGTGTTTAATTCTGCTCTGAACCCACACTCTGTATGTGGATGATTTAAACCTGTGATTTGTATAGGACAGGCTCAACAAGATTTTGATTTAATTACTATCACTATATACCACATGGGAATGGCACATTAACCTTTTGTTGCTTAAATCAAAATTATGGACATTTAGTCTGCTTTTTTTGTTACGGTGTAGTACCCATGTAGTATGTAATCACCTCAGACTGGGTGGCTGTCTGTGAATTGAACAGTTCCCACAACTGTAACCTTCACATTGCCTTCAGTGCATAATTGTTATATGCAAACTTTAATGATACTTTACCTGGTGCAGCAGTGCCGTAACCATGTCCAACATTTGCAATATTGTAGGGCTCATTAACTGTGATCCAAAATTTTACTTTGTTTCCCAAATTTCTATAGACAACATCAGCATAATCTCTGAACTTTTCAACGATGGTATCATTCTCCCACCCTTTAATATCCTGTAAAGCTTGAGGGAGATCCCAGTGGTACAATGTGACCTATTGGAATAAAAGGAAAGTATTGATCCTGGAGGGAATTTTGTACACACAGTTGCTCCATACAAAGTAAGTATGAAACAAAGATAAAGTCTTGATAAAGAAAAAAAGAAAAATTACAAATATGTAAAATAATTAAATACAGTATAAGAAAAAGTACGGGAAGCACAGGATCAATTGAAACAGGCTGCACACAGGTTAATGCATGTGCACTAATTATAAAGAAAAATTACTTAGACTACATAAAAGTATTTAACCGTAACTGCTCGGGAGTAATCATCAGCTTAAAAGAGGTTAAGGTTTTATTCACCTGAGGGTTTATGTTGGCTGCCAAAAGTGCATCAATCAGACGGTGGTAATAATCCAATCCTGCCTTATTAATGTTTTTAGTGGTTCCATCAGGCAGAATTCTTGGCCATGATATGGAGAAACGGTAGTGATTCACTTTGAGCATTTTAAGTGCTTCAACATCATCAGAGATTTTATTGTAGCTATCACAAGCAATGTCCCCAGTGTCATCGTTTCCTACTTTAAGAGGCGTGTGTGCAAATGTGTCCCAAATGCTCAAACCTTTTCCATCTGCTCTCCAGCCTCCCTCAATCTAATAATTGGGAATGCAACAGACAAATGGACAGGTTTAAAGAAGACAATGTAGATCGTACAGTGTGCAAGAGTACCCAACAAAAATAGCCATTACTTAGTATATTCTTAAATATAAAATTGTATATAAATTGAGTATAACCTTTCTACTGTAACAAATTAGCATATGGATTTACCTGGTAAGATGCAGTAGCTACACTCCATGCAAACCCTTCACGGAAATGGCCATATAGTGGTTTTTCCTCACCTGGTTGTGGAAAACCATTATCTTTGATTACTTGATAATAATAATGAGCACTGCGTTTTGGAGTCCTTGGCCTGTTTGGGTCTTTAAAGTCCACATGGTGAAGTCCAAAGCCAATGGTGTAACCATTAAGCCACTCAAAAGAATCCATTAGAGACCAAGCTGTGTAACCCTTAAGTCGCACTCCATCTAAGTTTTGTGCTAAAAATAATAATAATAAAAAAAACACCAAGCTGTAAAATTTGAAATGATTGTTGACTGTCTACTTTGTTTGTGTGTCAACATATAGTAACGGAAAACTTTGGGAATCTATTAATGCTGGGCCCAGTTTTCCCATTGTTTTGGCTCTGGAATTGTACAAGGGAAAAACACTTCATATCAGTTAAGTGTTAAGTTTAGAATATGACAAATGGCAACATCATGCAACCATGTCAAAGTAAAATGACTGCTTTCAATACCAACTCAAAGTGTTAATATGCCAGTAATTGTCTGACAACATGGAATCACTTAAGAAATTCACCTTCATCTGTTTACCTCAATAATGGTTAAGAAACTAAGAAATGACAGATACTACATCAGTGTTTCCCTTTATCTTAATCTGCTCTCTGACAGAACACTCCATTAGAGTAAGTGCCTATAGTGGACTATTACATAGTGCTGTTTCCAGCTCTTTACAGGTGGAGAAAAAAAAAAATTAGAACTCGAGAAGTTTATTTTCAAAGTAATACACAGAGTTCCTTTTTTTCAATTATCAAGTATTCATAAATTAAGCATGAGAACATTATTATAACAGTATGAGCCCGTCTCTGGTATAAACCAGTGATTTACTTTAACATGATTGTTTAATACTGGCATAATTGCATTCACTTTTGTCCCTAGCAAAATTTGGACCACTTCAAAAATTGGGAAAATATGTTTCACAAATTCCTATGTTTTCATTTAACTAAATATGTGGTCACACAATACCAATCATGATTCCAATTTGAGCCAATCATACTCTGATATTAGCCTGATATTTTAGCAAATTTTGTTCTGATATGTCCCAATGTTCATTGATGTTCTCCGACTATTACCGGACGATATTCCAATGTTGTTAAGATCTGCATTGCTGTCATTCATGCAAATGCTGTTCCAATGTGTCTCTGATATTGAATTAAAAAAGGTCAATTTCCCCGAAATTTAGTGTTACACTGATCACTACTCACGTGTACCGATGATCTCATATGCGATTTTCTTCGATGTATACCAGTGTTTTCCAATGTGCACTGATGCTATCTGATTTCCTCTTATATAACATTAGAATATGATTGGGGAAACTCGGGATCATGACCAGTATCATATGTGAGCGCACCTTTAAATAAAATATTACCACACCTTTAAGAGCATCATTAATGTAGGTCTTGAGGAAAAATATCCTCTCGGTGTCATCAAATGTTGTACCAATATCTGTAGCCATTCCATTTTCAGTTATGTAAATTTCTGGGTCGCCATACTCTTCCTTTATCCAGTTTAGAAGTCTTCTCAATCCCCAACTTGCTGCCCTGAGTTCTTTCATTGCAGTAGCCTGAGAGTCTGACACATCAGTTTTAGCAACATCCTGATCAAACTCATAGGATTTAGGGGTAAGTCTAGAAGTCACATGTCTTGCCTTCTTGGTCGTGTAGGCATTAATGCAGAAGACATCAGCAGTGCCTCGAATATATGCTTTTTCCTGCTCGGTAAAAGATGGCAATCTGGATTCATTTAAGCCTTGAATCTCACTCTTGTTACCCACCTGCCATTTCATGACATCAGGGTAGTCTCCATTTTTGAAGATGGGATGCGCAAACCATCCAAGCTGAAATTGGAGTGCTCGGTCAGCAGCCATCACCTCTCGAGGTTCGTTTATGTCTTCAGGTTCAATCCAGTCCGCATTCAGGCTAATGGAAACCAGACCATGTTGTGTTTTCCTGTATTTCATATCATATGTGTTGTATGCTTTAGCATGAGCCTTTAAAAGGTTATGTGCTATCCTGTAAGGGGCTTCACCGGGTTTCTTGATATTGGGTGGAAAATTTCCCAATCCATAGCCTACCCAAGCAATTGTCTGAGGCTGATTGAAGGTAATCCAAAACTTTACTCTGTCTCCAAATGTTTCATAGCAGAAGTCACAATAGTCATTGAATATGTCAATCATAGTTACATTGTCCCATCCATTGATATCCTGGAGAGCTTGTGGAAGATCCCAGTGGTAAAGCGTCACCATTGGTGTGATATCATATGCAATTAGAGCATTTATTAATTGGTTGTAATAGTCAACCCCTTTCTTGTTTAAGGAATCTCTGTACCCACTGGGAAATATCCTAGACCAGGATAAAGAGAACCGATAAGTTTTTGCTTTTAGGGCTCTCAACATATAGAGGTCTTCCTCTATTTTATTATAGCTGTCACATGCTACATCACCATTGTCCTTGTTTTTGATGTTATTAGCACTTTGAGTGAAATTGTCCCATACACTAGGTCCCTTTCCATCAGCATTCCAGCCGCCTTCAATCTGATATGCTGAAGATGAAACACCCCATTGGAATCCTTCCGGAAATGTCCCATATTGAAAAAGCTTTTTCTGAAATCTGGATTGATGTGAAAATTTGTCCCAAATGACTTTTGATTTTGAAGGAACTTCAGATGGTGGTAGGTCAAGGCGCCGGGAACTTTCAGTTTCATTTCTAGTTATTTGTCTGAAAGACTTTACATTCATTTCTGTAAAGCCATTTCTTCTAATCACCTGGGATAAGTAGTAAGCTGATGCTTTTGGAGTTCTGGGTCTATTGGGATCTTCAAAGTTTACAAAATGGATACCAAATCTTTGGCTATAGCCTTGTGGGCCCTCAAATCCATCTAGTAAGGACTGTACAGTGAACCTCTGCACCACAGCTTTGTCAAAGTGGATAGCTATATTGAGAAATTAAAAAAAATTAGTTCATATTCACATAGTTTATTTACAACATATACTGTACGCCATTAATAAGTTATTATTTAACAGTATATAGTTAGGAACATGATTATATATATATATATATATATATATATATATATATATATATATATATATATATATATATATATATATATATATATATATTAATACCATTTTTTTAACAAATGTTTGGTATAAGGGTTATAATTTTTACTTAATTATAATGAGCCTAATAATTACCTTTCAAGACCTCATTGATATATGCCTTAAAGAAGTCTATACGCTGGGTATCATTAAGCAAGTCACTGTTGTACTCAGTTGGCATTCCATTCCCAGTGATGTAAATGGGTATGTTGGTGACTGATGTGTATTCTGTAGTAATATAGCTCAGTAAACGGCGAAGACCCCATGGCACGGACTGAATTTGGTCTGATGCTGTGGTTGGCCATTTTGGATCAATATGAGTCTGAAAGTCCCCAATACTATCGGGTCCAGGGATACAGGTGCCTAGGCTTTCACTAACAAGGCGAGAAGTGTGGTGATTCAGCCCAAAAAAATCAGCTGTACGTTGGATCCTCTTTTTCTCAGTTTCTGTGAAGACGGGAAGCCTAGCCACCTCCTTACCACATTCGGCTTGCTTCTTATCAATCTGGTTCCTTAGCAATGTTGGATAGTCTCCATCTACAAAGATTGGGTGAGCAAACCATCCCAGTATAAAATTCAAGTAACGCTCTGCAGCCTTTACATCCTGAAGGCTGGAAGAATCTTTTGGTTCTGCCCAGTCTGAGTTGAGAGCAATGCCCAGTCTTCCACCCTGCTTTGCCCGATATGTATCATTGTACACATGCCAAGCCTCTGCATGAGATTTTATCATGTTGTGTGTCACCTGAAAAAAACAGCAAAAAACAAAACAACAATCAGGTTCTGGTATGATCTCGTTTTAAAATGCTCTCCAATAGCAGCTTTTGTTGTGATAGATCGTCAAACTCACTGAGCTCTACATACAACTGGACTGGTAAACCTTCGCTGTGTACGACACTGAAACCACACAGTCAGCATATAGGTACTCCTAATAAAGCTCATACTTTGCCTATCATATAAACCTAGAGCACAATATGACTTTGCTGTGCAAAATCATATTCATATTTTAAGCAAGCCATTACTTTACAATTTGTTTTTTTTTTTTTACTGGTGTGTTCTGACAATGCCATAAACTCACCACATTACTCCTGTTGGGAATGGCGCTAACATATTGATGCTGTTCACATTTCCAGTTGTATAAAGAGCTCAATGGTCCAACTTACCTGGTAAGAAGCAACAATTGGGTCTTTTATTGATGGAGGGTATTTTCCTGTGCCATAGCCATAGTTGCTAATTATCCAGGGATTACTGAAGGTGTTCCATGTCTTTACTCGTTCCCCATATCTGGAGAAGCAGAAATCAGCAAAATCTTTGAATGCCTCCACAATCGACTCATTGGCCCAGCCTCCGTGGTTCTGCAGGGCTTGTGGGAGGTCCCAGTGATGCAAGGTAACTGTAGGCTCTATACCAGAGTTAAGTAGTGTATCAATCAACTTGTCATAATACAAGGCTCCTTTTTCAAGGAAGCTTTCTTTTTGACCTGTGGGGAAAATTCGAGCCCAAGAAATAGAGAACTGATAATTTGACAAGTGCATGCCCCTGAGCAGGTACACATCGTAGTCCACCTTGTAGTAGCTGTCACATGCAAGATCAGCAGTCTGGTTTTCAAAGACTTTCCCATCGTGTCCAAAACGATCCCAGACAGTCTCCCCTTTTCCATCTTCAGCCCAGCCACCTTCTATCTTGAAGGACTCAGTGGAGACTGCCCATTGAAATCCATCTGGGAATGAGCCATTCAGAAAAAGATCCCTCTCAGATGTACTCTGAGTTCTGAATTTCTCCCACACTCTTTGGTATGAAAATACAGCTTTACTGTTGTCCTTGCTGCCAGGCTTTTGGTCATCACCCTGCAAACTGTGCAATTTTATATATACTTTAGGTATACATTTTGGAATCAATATATGTACTTGTTATTTATACATAACGATTAGTATTGCATTATCTCAAACAAACAAAAAAATAGGTAGCTATTTAAAATGTATTTTTCTATGTTTACCTCATATGTCTCTCATCAATCTCTCCCAATAGGTCAGTAATATCACACCCCACGATGTGAAACTCTGGGTATTTTAAAACTGAAAAATTGAGCAATTTTAAGGATTCTCTTAAATGCAATAAAAATATGTAGTAGTTTCTTTTTAAAGAATGAATGTTAAATTAATTAAACATATTTAAAAATATACTGGCATAATACTATCTGGAGTAATAGAAAAAACATCCAATGTGACATGTTAGGTGATAGTTTTATAGCCTCAGACCTTTGGAAGAGCTGTTAGATAAGTAATCTGAATATCATAATTTATAAGATAATCTATAATCTATTTTATATAATTTAGACTATAATTGATTTTATGACCTGCTATTTGAATGTTGATTACATAAAAAGTACTTTTACCTTGAATGACACTACTGAGAGCTTGAAAGCCACTGTCATCACAGTGCTTTATGTTCATCTGATACATTAGAATGTGTTGATGACCAATGGTTTCCTGAAACCATACAATTCATTGATTTGACAACATAACAAAATACTGCAATATTCCCACACAGGTTAAATAATGATTATATCACACAATCATGGATAACAATTTCTGACAATGATAGTAAATATAGAGTCGTTTTAAAGACATTATATTATTACTCATTCCAAGCCTTTAGGTTGAACCTACTAAGCTTCATATAAGTACAAAAGAAGAAGAAGAAGAAGAAGAAAAGCATTAAAATACCGCATTTGCCACGTGTAAAGGAATCCCTGTCACGTTTGTGGTTATCTCTCAGGGGCAATGTGAAACAATCGATCAACCTTAATAATTTGTATACACACCAATCAGTCATAACATTAAAACCACTTTATTATTGTGAAGGGCCTACTTGTGTTTCAGAAACGGTTCTAACTCCTCAAGGTATGAACTCAAGACCTCTAAGGGTGTGCTGTAGTTCCTGGCAACAAGCAAATCACAGAACATCTTTAAATTCTTGAAAATTCCAATATAATCTCAGTGATTTGAACATTTTTTTCAGCATATCCCATACATTAAAAACAGTTTGTTTTCTTTTTTCTTTTTTGCAGTACGGCAGGATGCATACCGCTGAAAGCCTGTGTAATCCATCCTCTTTACATACATTACATCTTTACCAACAAAAGAAATACACCCAGCAGTTGATTGGTCAATCTGTTCGCTCTGAAGAAAGATTGACCAATTAACTGTCTAAAGACTTATTTCAGTTGATTAAATGAGCCAAGTCAGGTGTGCCGTTGCTTGGTTTAAACAAAAACCTGCAGCCAAATGGCCCTTTGTGGCATGAGTTCAACACCCCTGCGCTAACAGATTAATGACAAGCACATTGGACTGCTTGAATATTTGTGACTGTGAATGGTTTTGTGTGTGTTGGCCCTAAGATGGTTCGATGACCTGGTCAGGCTGTTCCCTGCTTTGTGTGGTGTCAGAAAAATTAAGCTACAGCCACCCATGACTGTAGGATTAAGTGGTTCAGCAAATGAGTGAATGAGAGTGACAGGTTCAGGGTTGTAAGTGGTTGATGGCCTGTTCCTTAATGACATAGCAGCCAGTTGTCCAAGCATATCCTAATGCTACTTCCTATTAGCTGAACCAAGGTCATTCGCATCTTCACTTACTATCAACTTTAAAAGCAACACCTGTAAATATGCTTCATACAGTTATCTAATCAGCCAATCATGTAGTATTAGCACAATCCATGAAACCTTGCAGGTATGGATTGAAAGGTAAAGTGTGTGTTCAATTTAATAATAGAAAACAGAAAAGTGTGATATCTATGATTTTAACCGTAGCATGACTTTTAGTGCATAAACATCGAGTAGACATTTCAGACTGTTTGTTATCCTTAATGTTGACTTCATATGGATACTTTCAGAGCCATGAGCAGCCATAGCATTTTTCAAATGTTTAGTGTGTGGGCAACTGGTACCGTGAGCTGCAGAACAGGAGGAATTCAACTAATTTAGACAGTTCGGTCATGAGCAATTCAAGTGTAAAATGGCCTCATGACAGCAGTATACAATGAGGTTTTACAGTACATGCCTCTAGGTAGAGGATATTGAGTTGTGATACAAGGAAGCAACAGATGTTTCACATAGCTTTTTTTCATAAAAAGAGGTATGACATAACATCTATAGTTTATTGAAACCCAATTACTGTCATAGGGATGCTTCTAACGGGGCAGCATGTTGAATCAGCACTGTCGTCTTACAGCAAGAAGGTTCTCAGCTCAAGCTTTGCAGACACCCATGTCCTTTCTGTGCGTAGTCTGCCTGTTCTCCCACTGTGGGGTTTTCCTTCTGGGTACTCTGATTTTATCCTACAGTCCAAAGGCCAGTAGGGTCAACTAGGTTCTCCAATCCCCCCTCCCCCATTTTCTTGCTAATTTTAGTCTTATCCAACTCCCACCCATCAAGTATCACACTTGATGTGCCACCAATCAGGGAGGAGCGAAAGCATGCACACACCCTCCACGACATGCAATGTTAGCCACACGCCTCTTTGAGAACTGCTGCTCATGCTTTCAGTGTAACATACTTGAAAAGAAATCACTATCTGCTCCCTCATATGAGTAAGTTCACAGATGCCCATGACTGGCTGTCGATCACTGTGAGTGACAGGGAAGTAAGCGTAAGAGCTTGGCCAATTAGACCTCCCAGGGAGTCCCAGTCACAGATGGCTGTGGCCTCAACCCGGCCTTCGAACTTGCGATCTCTGGGTTTATAGCCTTGTTAATGTGCCAATCGGGAGCCCCCCAACTGGCTACTCTAAATTGCCTATAGGTGTGAAAGGTTTGTCTTTGCATTAGACTACGTTGTTCAGGGTACGCCTTATCCCAGCTGGGATTGGTTTCAGCTTTCCCCATGACCCTGACAAAAATAAGCAGTATAGATAGATTGTTGGTCCTAATGGCTTGAATAAGTAAAGTAACAGTTTTATTAGAATTATGTAAATCATTAAAAACCTCACTGAAAAAAAGATATAATCATCAAAGACAATAAATGTATTATTTTTATTATTACAAAAATTGAAACCCTTTGCTTGCTTCCATGCTACTGCCACAAAGTGGGTACACATATTACCTGTAATAATGTCAATGATTCTCTTAGGCTTGCTGTGGTTTCGCAATTATAGTCCATGTGCATAGACAAAAAGTCTACTTTTTTCTAAAAAGGAAAAAGCAAAGAAGTTCTAATTAATGATTGGGCAGTAAACATAAGGATTATTAACAAATTCCAATTTAAAATCTTACCATGTCGGTGGGAGCTGTATGGTAAATACTGGTGACATCACTCTCTCTCATTCCAAAGGACACATGGACTCCTGAAAAGCAACTGAAGATTTATCTAATGTAGGGATTATTACATACATATTAGATATAACATGGTATAGATCGAGAGCAAAGAAGTTAAGATAAACCCTGTTTAAAGATTTAAATTGAGTATTAAGATGAAAAATATTCCCGAAGATATTAGCAAAATGAAGGATATAGAATTGTGGCCTTTGTGAAATGATTTTTAATGAAAACTGTAAATACAGTAGTATGTTGAAAAAAGTGAATAAAGCTCAAAATCCTTATAATAGCTTTTATTTCAATACACACGAGTATGTTGGGAATGCCACACATTCTATTCTAAATCAAACCATGAATAAAAATATATCAAATTTGTGTTATTCCTTTAAATAAATTGACGAAAAGCGAATATTAGACAGTTCAAAAAATAGCAGTGTGTGCAGATTTTGCTTCCTTTGAATCACTGAACTAATATTTAGTTGCATAAACACTGTTTCTGAGAACTGCTGGACATCTGTGTTGTATGGAGTCAACCAACTTCTGGCACCTGTGAGCAGGTTTTCCAGAGCCGAATGATTGGACTACATGCCAGTTCTTTTGTATTTCTTTGTTTTGCCTCAGAAACTGCATTTCTGATGTCGCTCCACAAGTTTTCTATTGGATTAAGGTTTGGGGAATGGGCCGGATGCTCCATAACTTTAATCTTGTTGATCTGGAACAAGGATATTGCCCATTTACTGATGTGTTTGAGGTTGTTGTTGTGTTGGAACACCCATTTCAAGGGCATTTCCTCATCATGGTAGGGAAGCACAACCTCCAAGTATTCTGGTGTATTCAAACTGATCCATGATCCCAGGTATGCGATAAATAGGCCCAACACCGTAGTATGAGAACATCCCCTTATCATGATGCTTACGCCATCATGTGTCACTGTCTTCACAGTTTTCTGTGGCTTGAAGTCAGTGTTTGGGAGTTGTCTAACAAACTGTTTCCGGTCACTAGACCCAAATAAAGAACAATTTTATTTTCATCAGTCCACAAACTGTTGTGCCATTTCTCTTTAAGCCAGTCACTGTGCTCTTTGGCAAATTGTAACCTCTAAAGTAAGTCTTTTTTCCCCCCCGAACAGTTTAACTTTGCAGGGGTTTCTTGCCAATAGCTTGGCTTCACATAGGCATCTTCTAATTGTAACAGTACTCACAGGTAACTTTAGACCTTTTTTTTAATCCTCCTGGAGCTTGGTGGTTGAGTCCTTGCCATTTTGGCTCTTCTTCAATCCATTCAAATGGTAGATTTTCACTTTCTTCCACATCCGTCGGGTTTTGTTTGCCATTTTAAAGCATTTATAATCATTTTAGCTTAGCAACCTAACATTTTCTGCGCTTCTTTTTATGTTTGCCCCTCTCCAAACAACTTTTTAATCAAGGTACACTGTTCTTCTAAGTGAGTATATTGGCAGTAGGATGCTGAGGTTGGAACTACCAGGCAGAAGGCCTAGAGGAAGACCAAAGAAGAGATTTATGGATGTGGTGAAGGAAGACATGAAGGTCGTTGGAGTCAAAAAAGAAGATGCAGAGGACAGGGTGAGCTGGATGCGGATGATTTGCTGTGGCGACCCCTGAAGGGAGCAGCCGAAAGGAAAAGAAGTACACTGTTCTTCTGAACAATGTCTGGAATGACCCATCCCCCCCCCCCCCCCAAAAAAAAAAAAAAAAACAGGAGACCTTAAAGTGGAAATACAGTGAGGACCTCTGATCTTTCAAAAGGTACTGTAATTCCGCTTTAAATAAAACATCCCGTCCATGTGTGTGTGTGTGTGTGTGTGTGTGATAGAGAGAGAGAGAGAGAGAGAGAGAGAGAGAGAGAGAGAGAGAGAGAGAAGCTTAACTCTTTAGGTTTTAGTTTAGTTCTTTAAATTGTTTAATTCAGTAAATGCTTCATAAATGTGGGCGCATTTGAGCTCATCTGGAATTCCGATCCCTCAAGGAATCAAGTTAAAGTTGAGTTTGGACCTCCTTTGTCAAGCAGGGAATGCGATTTGAATTCCATGTCTTGTGAGCATGGCCCACAAGGCTAGAATAAACATGTGTATTGTATACATTGTAATGCCTCTGTGTGTGTGTGTGTGTGTGTGTGTGTGTGTGTGTGTGTGTGTGTGTGTGTGTGAGAGAGAGACAGGTGTGTGTGTGTGTGTGTGTGTGTGTGTGTGTGTGTGTGTATGTTAATACAAAATGTTTAATAATGGTCTAATTAATAAATGTTAATAAAATGTTTAAATTGTTTAATAAATAATTTTCTTTTACTTTTAACACATATTTCATACAAAATTGGTGTACTTTTATCATTTTTATAGGCTTTATGCGGTTTATCCAGTCCAAAGACTGGAGCCTTGGAACAAATCAGGAGTTTAACATGTAAAATGCGACCCCTACTGACGAAATCAACGCATTACGAAAAAGGCACTGGAACGGATTAATTTCATAGGTAGGGGGCCGTCTGTATTTGACATGTAGAAATATAATTTCTGATTGATGAGCTTAGTGATGTCTGACTGCTATTATTTTGAACACAACTGTATATTATGTAAATCACGGACATAACTTTTCATTGAAATATTTATTCACTGATGTATTTTATTATGCTGCACAATATATGTGTTTAACATACAATATTTAATTAAAAGCCATATCTTTTCAATTATGTTAAAATCAAACTATTGTTTATATTTCAGATAAACACTCATGATATCAGAAAAAAATTCTTTCATTCATTTCTGCAGATCATTAATCCTAAATAGGAAAGGCTGGTGCCCATCTCAGCTGACTCTGGGCGAAGGCAGGGTACATCCTGGACAGCTCGCCAGGCCATCACAGGGCCACCACTCACAAAACCATTCACACTCAAACCTATGGGCAATTTGGAAAAGGCAATTAGCCTGCAGTGTATGTTTTTAGATTGTGGGAGGAAACCAGAGTAGCCAGAGAAAACCCATGCAAACATAGGGAGAACATGCAAACTCCACACAGAAACGCTCAAGCTAGAAATCAAACTCAGGCCTTCTTGCTGTGAAGCGGATGTGCTAACCACTATGCCACCGTGCTGCTCAGAAAAAAAAAAGTGAATATCACATTATATTTTATACTTACCCTCAAACATATTGTGGTACAGTGTATACACATACGAATGAATGTGGAGAGCATGTTGAATTTGCACCAAGTCTGTAAGTTTGTATACATTGCTAAATGTGATGTAAGACTCAGCTAGATCTGCAAACTTGGTGAAAACAAAAGCTGCATAATCCTTAAAGAGTTGCCTCACATATGGATTCTCCCAGCCTCCGTATCTGATCCTAAGGCTTTCAGGGACTGCGGAATGGTGAAGCTCAATTATAGGTTGGATGCCTGTCTGAGTCAGTAGCTTCATAAGAGTCCTATAGCAGGTGACTGTCTCTTCATGAGGTTGGCTTGCATTACCAGTAGGAAAAATATTTAGCCAGGTCAGAGGAACTTTGTAATGTGTCACCTCTCTGTCCTGCAGAAACCGAAAGTGGTCCCTTGACTGTGTTGGGAGAGCATCTTTGCAGTCGAAGACATCGCCAGCACCTGAAGGCAAAATTTGACTGGCCAAAGGGTTTCTTTCCAATTCCTTAACAAAATGCTTGGTTAAAGGGCCTGCTAATGTCATGAAGTCCTGCAATTGTTCTCCTTGAATACAAAACCAGTGGAAAATCAATAGCCAAGGAAAGAGAAAAACTCCCTTCATGGTGAAGTCCTTCTTCCCCTCTTCACCAGCTTGGTTTAAAAAATAAATTCAGTCAATCATACACATACACACACACACACACACAACACAACCCCTGAGGCTTATATATAATTTACTGCATTGTTAACAGCAGATAGACTATCAATGTAGATAAACAATCTTCAGATTTTATGATGTCACAATTTTCATATGGTAATATGAATGAAAATGCTCACGTTGCTTTATTTATTATTTACTCAGGGACTCCAGTTTACTTCGGTACACACCATATGTGTATCGTTAAAGCATAAAATATATAAATCAGAGCTTAAGTTATATCAAAAAGTATTTGTTATCAGTTACAAAGTGTCCCAAAGAAATATTTGATCTCTCTAAATCTTGATATTTTTCGCTCGTTTTCTGGTTGTACTGTTAGTTACAGAATATAGGGAACTATTCGATAAAGAGCCGAAAAACACTTTTAAAACACTAAAACGTAAAGGTAGAGACTAAGCTTCAGATTTAATGCTAATATCAACCTGCCTTTGATTTTACAGTGAATTACTTCAATTGGCAGTGGTGGGCCGGTGGTAGGGTGCTGGTATTGATCCGAAGGTTGGAGGGCCCCCTTCCCCCGCAGCTAACTGGGTTATCAAAGGATAGCCATGTCTCTCACTATCTGCCTGTTTGGCATGTAAAAGAACCATTGCTGATTTTTGTAAAGAGTAGGTCACTGAGTTTCCATCCATCAGGGTGTTCCTGACCTGCAACGGCCTAGTGAGCTGTCCAGGGTGTAGTGTTCCTTCACCTGGAGTCAGCTGAGATGGGCACCAGCCTCCCCGCAACCCCAGTTAGGATTAAGCGTATCAGAAAATGGATGAATGAAATACTTTGAACATAATAATTAATATCTACCACACAGGAACAGATATCTAATGATTCACTATTTAAAAATAAAATTAATAAAAAAAAAAAAAACAGTTCTGAGTGGTTACTCCGGATAATGCTCAAGTTGAAATGACCGACACTCATGCACGGCTTGCTATGGCACTGATTCTACAATTCTCTGTGTAAAAAGTACTTAAATTCGAACTCGGAATGAGTTTTGAAAGATACTTCCCTAAACACTGTGTGCTCATTGTCACACTTTAAAAATAATAAAAACCTTCAAATTGCTTTTTTTGTTGTTGTTCTTAATTTACTTAAATAAACATTTGCATTGTGCTTATATTAGTGTGTAGCTTTACTAGGGTCAGATATCCGAGGGTCCACTATACTATGCTACCTCTCAAACAGGGTTTGTAAGGGCTTGCCCATGAGTCTGACTAATATGCTGACTCATGTGCATGCCCTCACCTTGAGCACTGAAACTTTGTTCAGAATAGTTACATAACACAAGAAATGGTAAGTACAAGGTGATAAAGTATTAGAGGCACACCATCATAAATACCTTGCAAACCTTGCATTTGACTGCCATATCAAGCAGTTTGAGATACACTTACACAGCGACAAAAATTAAACAAAATACACACAAGCACAACCTATCAGAAGAAAAAAATCTACAGTATTGTCCCTGGTACTTAAAACCCAAGAAGTAAAAGCACTCGGTCAGCGAGATGGCCTCTAACAAGTTCAAGAGGATGTTGAACCGAGAGCTGACGCACCTGTCTGAAATGAGCCGATCTCGAAAAAACACATCAACGACATGGACAAAAATATTAACTTCACTAAGAAGGATACCAGGCACACTAGGTTTCCATTCCGGTACCGTTTTGTGCTCAACGTAACCTCAATACTGTACTGAACTTTCTGGAAAATTCACACATGTATACTAACACTTTTTGGGACAGTGGTGGCCTGGTGATAAAAGGCACTGGATCACTGATGGGGGTTCGACTCCCACTCTCCACAAGGTTGTCACTGCCCCCCCCCCCCCCTTTATCAAAGGCGGGCCATGTCTCTCACTGTCTATGGTGTGAGGCATGTAAAAGAACCATTGCTGACTTTCGTAAAGAGTAGCTGCAAAGCTGTCAGTGTGTTTTTGCCCCTTGCTGAAGGGTTGTGTCAGGAAGGGCATCCGACATAAAAACCTATGCCAAATCAAACATTCGATTCAGATGATTCACTGTGGCGACCCCTCAGAAAAAGGGAAAGAGCCAAAAGGAAAAGAAGAATAAGTATACCAGCACTCTTTGCATCCCACCACTGACTGGAGCACAAACCTAGGGTTACCAGGACCTTACGCCACTGAGCAGGGAAAGGTCCCATCAAGGCTGAGGGAAGAGAAAAGGGCCACCTACATAGCATGAGAGACACATGCCTGTCAAAACTAGGTCATCATCATGTCAACTAAGAGACTTGGAAAATAATCTCAGATATCAACCAGTGAGAAGCAGAACATCAGACCAAAAAACAATAATCCTATACGTGGTCGGATTGCTGGAGAACCTGAGAAGAGTCTTCAAGCACGATATCCCAGAACACTGAAGACCCAGCAACACTTTCAGATCAACAACTGGACCAGTCCAAGGACAAAATGCCTAAAGACACACTGCGCTAATGCATGAGGAGTGTGCAGACCTCAACACAGATCTTCTTCTTTTCCTTTCGGCTTTTCCCTTCAGGGGTCGCCACAGCGAATCATCTGCCTCCATCTCACCCTATCCTTTGCATCTTCTTCTCTTACACCAACGACCTTCATGTCCTCCTTCACCACATCCATGAATCGTCTCTTTGGTCTTCCTCTAGGCCTTTTGCCTGGTAGTTCCAGCCTCAGCATCCTATTACCAATATACTCACTATCCCTCCTCTGTACATGTCCAAACCATCTCAATCTAGCCTCTCTGACTTTGTCTCCAAAACGTCTTACATGTGCAGTCCCTCTGATGTGCTCATTCCTAATCCTATCCATCCTCGTTACTCCCAAAGAGAACCTCAACATTTTCATCTCTGCTACCTCCAGCTCTGCCTCCTGTCTTTTCCCCAGGGCCACTGTTTCTAACCCATACAACATCGCTGGCCTCAACACCGTCTTGTACACTTTTCCTTTCATTCTTGCCGATACCCTCCTATCACACATCACACCGGACACTTTTCTCCAACCAATCCAACCTGCCTGCACACGCTTCTTCACCTCTTTTCCACACTCTCCATTGCTCTGGATTGTTGAGCCTAAGTACTTAAAATCCTCCACCTTTCTTATCTCTTCTCCCTGTAATCTCACCGTTCCTCTTGGGTCCTTGTCATTCATGCACATGTATTCTGTCTTACTGAGGCTAATCTTCATTCACCTCCTTTCCAGGGCATACCTCCACCTCTCTAGATTTTCCTGCACTTGTTCTCTGCTCTCACTACAGATCACAATGTCATCTGCAAACATCATAGTCCATGGGGAATCTTGTGTAACCTCGTCTGTCAGCCTGTCCATCACCATAGCAAACAAGAAGGAGCTGAGAGCTGACTCTTGATGCAGTCCCACCTCCACCTTGAACTCTTGTGTCACACTGACAGCACACCTCACCACTGTCTTACATCTCTCATACATGTCCTGCACCACTCTAACATACTTCTCTGCCACTCCAGACTTCCTCATGCAATACCACAGTTCTTCTCTCGGCACCCTGCCATATGCTTTCTCCAGATCCACAAAGGCACAATGCAGCTCCTTCTGACCTTCTCTGTACTTCTCCATTAACATCCTCAAGGCAAACACTGCATCTGTGGTGCTCTTTCTTGGCATGAAACCAAACTGTTGTTCACAAATGCTGACCTCTGCCCTTAGTCTAGCTTCCACTATTCTTTCCCATAACTTGATCGTATGGCTCATCAACTTTATCCCTCTGTAGTTGCCACAACTCTGCACGTCTCCCTTGTTCTTAAAAATGGGCACCAGCACACTTCTCCTCCATTCCTCTGGCATCCTCTCTCTAAAACCTTGTTAAATGTTCTTGTCAGAAAATCTACTGCTACCTCTCCTAGACACTTCCATACCTCCACCGGTATGTCATCAGGACCAACTGCCTTTCCATTCTTCATCCTCTTCAATGCCCTCCTCACTTCACCCTTACTAATCTTTGCTACTTCCTGGTCCTCAACAGTAACCTCTTCTACTCTTTTTTCTCTCTCATTTTCCTCATTCATCAGCTCTTCAAAGTACTCTTTCCATCTTCCCAGCACACTTCTGTCATCAGTCAATACATTTCCCTCTCTGTCCTTTATCAATCTAACTTGCTGCACGTCCTTCCCATCTCTATTTCTCTGCTGTGCCAACCTGTATAAATCATTTTCTCCCTCTTTACTTTCCAACCGAGCATATAAGTCATCAAACGTGCTCTGTTTGGCCTTTGACACTGCTACCTTTGCCTTATGCTGTGTCTCTCTGTACTCCTGTTTACTCTCTTCGGTTTTCTCAATGTCCCACTTCTTCTTAGCTAACCTCTTCCTTTGTACACACTCCTGCACTTCCTCATTCCACCACCAAGTCTCCTTATCTACTCTCCTTCCAGATGACACACCAAGTATTCTCCTACCTGTCTCCCTGATCACATTAGCTGTAGTTGTCCAGTCATCTGGAAGCACTTCCTGACCACCCAAAGCCTGTTTCAACTTCTCCTTGAAGACAACCCGACACGCTTCCTTTTTCAACTTCCACCACTTTGTCTTCTGCTCTGCCTTTGCCTTCTTCACCTTCCTCACCATCAGCATCATCCTGCACACCACCATCCTATGCTGTTTGGCAACACTCTCACCCGCTACTACTTTGCAGTCACTGACTTCCTTTAAATTACATCGCCTGCACAAGATGTGGTCTACCTGTGTGCTCCTACCTCCACTTTTATAAGTCACCCTATACTCCTCTCTCTTCTGGAAGAAAGTATTCACCACAGCCATTTCCATCCTTTTTGCAAAATCTAACATCTGTCCTTCTGCGTTCCTGTCAAAACCTGCAGTCACCTGACCTTTTGTTGTAGGAGTTTGACACCCCTGGCTTAATTGTTAATATTAATTCTCTCATTGTCTGGAGTGAGAGGCTATTAAAAGTCGGCTGCATCGCCGTCGTGTTTCTCCAGCTCGATGGTCTGGCGAGCCTTCCAGGGTGTACTCTGCCCTTGCCTCGAGCCAGCCTCCCCACGACCCTAATTAGAATTAAGTGGTTCAGAAAATGAATTAATGAATTTGTGTTGAATAGAACATGGAACAACAGAGAGTGTATCATATTTCAAAAGCTTTATTTAGTACTTGCACAAAAATAGTATTGGTACAAAAGAAGGTATAAAGGACAGTACAAAGTTTATATAAAACAAAACCCATGTGAAATGATTTAACACAAAACTAGCCTAATTCAGATAGCTAAAAAAAAAAAAAAAACATGGCATGCCCTCTCTAAAGGGGACGTTTGTGAATATTCATCTACACTTCAATTAAGTTTTTTTTCCATACAAAAAAAAAAAAAAGAAAGAAAAAACAAATCAGTCAAAGTAGACTAGATTAACACCAGTCAACTGGACACCAATGATTTAATTAATCTCTTCGAGCTTAGCTTTTTTTTATTTCAACACCAATTGCAAGAAAACTCTAAAAACATGTGAATTCATTGGACTCGATTTAAATAAAGAAACATCACTGACTGCTTACATACAAAAACACAACTACTTTTCAGGACTAACTCCTTATGATGTATAAGCCACACACACACACACACAACATTCCAACAAAATTACCAGATGGATTCACATCCGGCCGAGAAAGATACAATGAATAGCAGTAAACAAAAATATTGACCAAAAATAAAAAATAAAATTCTTGCATGACACCAAGAATCTTTCCTATCCCAAACAAAGAGGCATGCAACAAAATGCTCAGTCACAGATAGTGGAAAAACACAAAAGCTTCCTTGCAGATGAACAAATATGGTTCATAAGTATTCAAGCATTTTCCAGGTTTTTATTGTTTTGATTATTTAAACAAAAAGGCACCAACAAGTGGTGTTATTATTCCAAAATAGTAAAAATGAGATGTCAAGACAGCTGTGTTCCAGTTCATAATGAGATGCAATTTCTCAAATGTACAAACCCACATCACTAATGGGAACATACCCCGAGATGAATTACTGTTACAGGCTAGATACCAAATTGATTTGGAATGTGGAGTACAATATATACAATCAAAAATGTTTGTTGTGCAACACCACATTTGTAAAGTACAAATGAAACAGACGTTTAAATTCAAATCAATTGGGGAAGAGGTGCTGGTCTGAAGTCAGTGTTCGTACCGATTAATAAAGACCACTTGAATTCAATAGGCAAGGTGGCAGAATTTCTCCCAGATGTACTTTATTACCAGGTAAAAACATAGACACCCATTTCTCATGATCATACAGCTTTGGGTGTAAAATGTCTTTCCGAGGGAAAAAAAAATAAATAAATACATTGATCCCTGTGTATGAAACATTAACTGAATTTTAAGTGGTAAAAACAGGCTTATTTGCACTGCAGAAAGCCAGTACTGTACTCCTTTTATGATTAAAGATGGAAAGGCAGCACAAATAGCTAGCTAATGATGCTAATCTGTCATCAATACTACTTTGAATAAATATCAAAGTTTTCTTAAAAAAAAAAAAAATTGCTCATTTTAATATCTCTATATATAAACATGAGGTAGCCAGGTTTTGGCGCGTTCACCATTTTCTCTACAAAAAGTAGCAAGAATGCTTCTGGGAGTGAGTGGGTCTAAACTTGTCAGGTACCAAATTGTCTAATTGGAGTTTTCATTGATAAATTATGCTGCGTCTATAAACCTGAAAGACCAGAAGGTGTTTGAGAACTTTACAAATAGGTCCTTGGTAAATCCTACAGTAAGGGTCAACCTTCCAATGTAACTAAATAAACCCTACCTTCGACAAATAAGCCCTTTGACACAGGACTACATATACATGCACTGACTTACACACGAGTACTTTAACAAAAGCCTAATTCATCCTACACACGTACCCAAACTAGTCAAAAAGTGTAGTGTGACTTAACACTGGCTCATCCATTGCTTTTTGGAATGACAATATGTAAACTCGAGTTTTTAAAAATTAAGGCATTTTTCAGATGCAACCCTCAACACTTAAGCATGTTAAACATATGGAAGATCTTAGGCATATAAACAAAAAAAAAAAATCTGCTCAGAAAGAAAGTTTTATTCGCCCTTGTCCACTTCGGAATGTCAGGGAGACCATTTTCCCAGCATCACTGGCTGCTGAGATATTCTGAGGCTGTTATTACAGTGCACCAGCATGCTCACAGTGTCAGGATGCCTTACTAAAAATCCCACACACACACACAATGTCCATCTTCATAATGGGTTCTTCCTCCATGATGTTTTGGTAGGAATGAAAGTAGACGCAATGTTGACTTGGGACTCAGGAGCTGACCCCTAAAGACAGACAAAATAAGTACATTGACAAGACAAATTTGAGGTGTTGTGTTCTTTACATTGCTTAGCATAACCAATTAAAGTAACACTGAATAAGAACAATGCAAGGTTCGATAGATGAAAATTATTCCCCCAAGAAATAACAAAACCAATTACAGTCGGCCCCCTACTTACGAAACCCTCTTGGTACGAAAATTCCGGGTTATGAAAAACATTTCCCCAAGTTTTCGTCCCCGGGATACGAAAACAACCTCCTCTTACGAAAAGCACCAAATGCACCATTCAAAATTGAAATGCGCCAATAAAAAAATTTCACACGATGCATGAGTTGCTCTCTCATTGGCTGTCGCCCAACATCCCGCCCCGCTGGCCTCCCATTGGCTCGGACATTACCCATACTTCCTGTTTGTCACACGCGTGAAGAAGAGTAGACTGTTGGCTTGTTTTGAGATTGATCATGACGCGTTATATTTCGTTATCGCCGAAACCCCTCTACAATCGAGACGATATTGAGCCCCAGAAGGAAACTAAAGCGGAAATACAGTGACGGAGGCAATTATTTCGGCACCATATTAAAACTGAGTGGTCAGTGGGAGAAGACCTCCGATCTCACAAGGAAGGAAGTTAATATTGAATGAGGACCTCTGAGCTTTCAAGCAGGTACTGTAATTCTGCTTGAAATAAAACATCCCGTCCATTTAAACAGAATTGTTACTTCAGCTGTGCGTTGCGTGTGGGCGTGGCCCAAATTGTGTGCACGCGAGAGACACAGAAGGAGGCTTAACTCTTTAGTTTAAAGTTGTTTAATTCAGTAGAAGTTAAATAAATGTGGCACATGTGAGCAAAACGCTGCTCATCTGGACCTCCAGGCCCTCAAGGAATCAAGTTAAAGTTGAGTTTGGACTGTCAAGCAGGGAATGCGCTTTGAATTCCATGACTTAAAATACTCCGGCGTCCTGCTTGTGGGCATGGCCCACAGCACCACAATAAATGTTTAATGTGTATGCAACAGACATTTAATGTGTACTGTATATTGTGTGTGTTAATAAAAATGTTTAATAATGGTTTAATTAATAAATGTTAAAATCATTTAATTTTTTTTACTTTTAACACATCATACAAAATTGGTGTACTTTTATCATTTATAAAGGGTTTATGGGGTAGTCTTGGGAGCCTTGGAACGAATCAGGTGTTGTACATATAAAATGCATCCCTGCTTACGAAACTGGCGCTGGAACAGATTAATTTTGTAAGTAGGGGGCCGACTAATCCATTTCAAACCTTCTCAAACTCAACCTGTCACAAACTCATTTGACCCAAGTTATTAAAAATAAACACAGCAAAACAAATATTTCACAATGCATGTACATTACCATTAATAAAAGAATAAACGATAAGTCAGCTAACCCTTTCGATCATTGACTGCGGCAAAGATGTCACGTGGGCAGGCAGGGGGGTGGTGCATAACAGGAGGGGAATTTTGTGCATGTGCAGGCTATAAACGCCAGTGAGGAAATGGCTTGTTGTGGAAGGAAGGTGAGCTTCCAGAGTCCAGAGCTTAAATAGTGGGCCCAGTGTGATGCCAGGGAGGGCGCGTATGGCCCAGGGGAACATGCTTTTTTTTGTCATACACTACTAGAATTAAGTGTAATTGCACATCCATTACAGTAGTTGGCAGTGGTGCTCAACGTCACCCTATGGCATAGGGAAAAAGCACCGAGCAAACGATATAAAGTGCAATAAACACTACTCGCGTGTGGGGCGTGAAGTGTTTTTTTTCCTCCCTGGAGGGGGCGTCACAGAAAATAATTGAGAAGCACCACACAAGGCGTTCTCAGAGTGCGGAGGAATACACGCAAAAGAACATGGTCTAATCGGCCCGGAAAAGCCATTTCGAGCAGAGCTCGTAAATAAAAATTTCTCGTTGGATTGGGTACACTTTTAGTGGGATCAAAGCTCATATCATGGAAAATTCCTTATAAGGGACAGTCCTAAGTTAAGGTACCACTGTATTTTATTCTTATTTCAATAGCTTATATTTGAGATGTTTGATTAGCCTTGTCCTTGCCTTATACAAACATCCTATTTTCAAGACATCACACCCTGGTGAGTGTTTGGGTCAAAATGGCAGCCTTCTTAAAATAGGCTAATGCACACTAATGAACACAATTTATTAGACTAACTTTGAACACAAGTCACATGATGATGAAAATACATATTTTCAGCATAACAGAAGTGTTCAGGTGCCTCCACAACCACCTCGCTTTAAAAACAAAAAGACACCAACATTTTAGCCTGCCAGCTACTTATATCGCATCAGTGGCACGTTTATATATCAGTGGCACAAGAGAATTTGTGTTTGCAAGACTGATCATCCGGGTTCCACATTTATTGACTGCACTACTTTCTATTTTTATTCTAGCAAACCGTTTCCAAATAATTGGTGTCATGATGTTAGACAATAAATCAGCTTAGTATACTAGTAGATAATGGATATATAAATCAATTTATTTTAGCAAGAAATAAACCATTTGCTTAATGGACCAAAAATTATCCAATATCGGTCCTGAAAATAGGATGTTTGTATAAGGCAAGGAAATGGCTAATCAAACATCTCAAATATAAGCTATTGAAATAAGAATAAAATACAGTAGTACCTTGACTTAGGACTGTCCCTTATAACGATTGCATTACAAGAAGAGCATTTTGTCAGGCAAGGAACCTTAAGTCAAACTAATACGAGGAGTGTAAGAGTTGGCACAACTTTCACTTGATGTACAGTAGACCCTTGACATTCGCAGGGGTTCGGTTCCGAGCACTCCCACGAATCAAGATAATCCACGAGTTCTGTAGCCAGAAGTAAAACCCCATGTATCACGTCACATGCGCGAATGAGCAGCCGGAAGTAAAATACTATGTATCTATTACATGCTATGCTTCTTAAACACATTCTATAGACAGTTTTATTCGTTAATACAGTATTAATGTAGTAAAATAGTAATTATTAAGAAAAACTTTTCAATGTTTACTCTTATTTTTATTGATGATAAAATATAAACATTACACAGCATATACTGTTGTAAAGCACTTGTTTTAAAGTCTTTTTCAATTATTATTCCAGTACAGTACCCAAGTTAATTCTGAGAATGTTTGTGTGTGAGATTTTATGTTCTGTAGCATGTTTAACAAATGATACCAAAAGGATAAACTTTATTACGCTTCATGTCCTTTTACATTGAACTTGGAGGGACTTCTCCTGCCTAGAGGGCAACGTCAGGGAGTTCTCAGAGTCAAATTGTTTTTGTTCATGTTTTGCACTATGCTCGTCTATGATCAGTCGACCCTACTACAGCTATGAACAGCTTCGGGCAACTAAACATGCAACAACTTGCATCTTGAACTTATATGCTATGGCAGCTCAATGCTAGCGGTTAGCCAGCGGTTCCCGGCGAAGCCCAGGTGGAGCTCTCAGAGGCTTGGTTAGCACTTCCGCCATACAACTTGAAAATGTTCAGTCCCTGCGAAACAAGATGGACGAGCTTCATGCTCATATTGCAGCGCAGAGGGGTCTACAGAACTGTGTTTCAGTGAAACATGGCTCGAGGAGAGTACACCCAATGAGGCGATTGCTCCAGCTGGCTACACGGCCTTCATCCTCTGCGCCGGAGTCGTCGTTCGGCCCCTTCCCGCCTGGACTTCTTGTCTGCTGGGGTGCAGCTCACATTGCATATTAGCTCTGCTAGCCGCATCCCGGCTAACAAGCCCAGTTGAGCGTGCTTAGTTATACACGCCCGAAGATACTCCAATCTTCTAGCTGTAGTAGAGTCGACCGGTCATAGACGAGCATAGAGCAAGACATGAACAAACAAAACAATAAAAATAAATTAAAATGAACAAAGAAATAATTTGACTCAGAACTCCACGACATCGCCCTCTAGGTAGCGCCATCTTGGAGACGTCACTCCAAGTTCAATGTAAAAGGACATTGAAGAGTACTGTAATAAAGTTTATCCTTTTGGTATCGTTTGTTAAACATGCTACAGAACATAAAATCTCATGCATAAACATGAACTTAGGCACTTTACTGGAATAATAATTGAAAAAGATTTTAATACAACAGTTCGGAGAAAACCGTCGTTTCTCAGGAGAAAGTCTCATTTCTTCAGAAGAGACACCCAGCGTTTTCTATCGCTTAGCCAGAGAAGACGCATAGCGTTTGAGTGGTATAAAGCTTAACTGGTAATTAAAACACACAAAAAAGAGGCTCATTGACAACTTGTGTGAATGAGGAAAAAGGGGCGGGACATCAGCTAAGCTAACCAATCAGAAGAAAGGAGGACAGCCATTGGCTGAATTTGAATCATGTGCTGGATGCTTGGGTGCAAAACCGCGAATAGTCAAGGGCCTACAGTACATTGTTCAAATTATACATGTTTGAAGAACTCTTCCCGATAACCCACAATAGCCCCTCTTTTCCATGACATGTAGCTAATGAATTCAAACGACCGTAAGGACCTGGCCCATTAACTACATCTGAAACTCCGACTTGATTTGTGCAAAAAACAGTCACAAATTAGTTAACTTGCTGCACAACTGGACTGTGGCCATAATTCTATACAGAAAATGGTGGAAGGCTTAGGCAAGTATCAAATTGTGTGCAAAATAGGCAACTTGGCAGTTAACACCTGATATGAGAGAAGAGTGGAAGCCTGCAACGATCTTCTGGAAGCATTTGTAGCCAAAAAAGACTATAGAGTAGGACCTTTGCTTTGAAAAAGATTTGTTCTACAAACATGTAATATAAACAGTCATCGTCAGTTAATTTAAAAAAAAGTTATGCCAACTTTTGGTACAACCCTTGTTTATTTACTGCCATTTCATAAGTATATTATACATCCGTTTGGCTACCTGAAAAAAGTGCTTTCAAAATGTTACATTCTCTGTAGCAAGTGTACTGCATTTATAAATCATCAATTTGCCAACTTTATTTATTTTCATAATAAACTTACCCCTCACAAAAACTGGCTTGATTCCCCTTTCTCACAGGAAACAGCTTGCTTTTCCTGTTTCTCAAAGTTGAGACGGTTCTGCTCGGCAGCTGTCCCATTGGACTCAGGGCTGCTGCTTCGCACTGGACTGCCTTCTTGGTATGCCATGTCCAGGTGCTGCTGGGCGAGCTTCAGGTGCCTCCGCAATCGGTCCAGCTCCCGTGAAGACGCCTCAACACCCAGAGACTCATGGCCCAAGTCACCTAGGTTGTAATCATCTCTCACTCCTGCCTTGTTAGAATCCTTCTTAACAGTTGTAATATAGCCAGGAGGTGCTGAGGGCATGTGACGCGGGTAGTTCATGGTTGTGTGCTTGGTTACAGCAAGATGACGGTGATGCTGGTTTTGTGCACGTTTACGGAAAGTTTCATGGATGCCACTGCAACCCAGGTGCAAGATCTCAAGCACCGTGAGCAACAGGCACAGGATGCTCACGGCATACATGATGAGGAGGAAGATGGTCTTTTCAGTGGGACGGGACACAAAGCAATCCACTATGTGTGGGCAGGGGCTCTGCTGGCACATGTATGAGGGTGCCACCTCGAACCCATACAGCAAATACTGACCGAACAGAAAGGCCACCTCAAAAGCCACACGCGAGAGAAGCTGAAACACATACACCTTCATCAAGCCATCACGCTTGATCCTTCTCCTTCCATCATGCTTCTTCACCTTTTCCTTCTCTTTTTTTGGCATTTCAATCACCTCAGAAATCATGGGGTCCTCCTCACCATTGTCCTCAGCCTCTTCATAATCACGGTTAGTGCTGCGGGTCACATGAGGCATGTGCTTCTGCCCACTTGGTGGCATGTAATCCTCATCACTCATGCGTGCAATCTTGTGCATCGCAAAGCCAAGGTACAGAATTGTGGGTGTGGTGATCATGATGACCTGGAAAATCCAGAACCTTACATGCGAGAGTGGAGCAAAGGCATCATAACACACATTTTCACAACCAGGTTGATGCGTATTGCATACAAACTTGCTCTGTTCATCATAGTATATGGACTCTCCACCCACTGCAGTCAGTACAATCCGAAACACAATGAGCAACGTAAGCCAAAGCTTGCCAACAAACGTCGAATGGTTGGAGATCTCATCCAGAAGACGCGTTAAGAAACTCCAGCTCATGATGTCACTGCCACCGCACGCTGTTCAGTACTGTTTAAGAGAGGAGGGGGGAAATTAGTTTAGGATTTATTTGGCAAAGTTGCTAAAATATCAATAACAGTCATATTTTTGAAAGCAATATAGAGTAAACAACAAAAAAAAAAATCATTTCAACATGGACTTTTGAAGGCTTGTCGGGCTTAACAGTTTAAGATTGAGATCATGTTGCAAACCCAATTCATGCCCCTTCACAAACCTAATTTACATCTATGAATAAATATGGGTGGTACTATACCATAGTGATAAGCAAGTCTTTTCCTTTTGGCTTTTCTCGGGGGCGCCACAGCAAATCATCCGATACACGTTTGATTTGGCATGGGGGGGGGGGTATTTATGTCTAATGCCCTTCTTCACACAACCCTTTAGCAAGGGACAAACACACTGATGGCTATGCAGCCTACTCTTTAGAAAAGTCAGCAATGGTTCTTTTACATGCCTCTCAACATAGACAGTGAGACACATGGCCCGTCTTTGACAACTCAGTTAGCTGCATGTTGGGGGGGGGCATTGGCA
Organism: Plotosus lineatus; assembly: GCA_024760905.1. Classification (NCBI taxonomy): domain Eukaryota; kingdom Metazoa; phylum Chordata; class Actinopteri; order Siluriformes; family Plotosidae; genus Plotosus; species Plotosus lineatus. The sequence continues at coordinate 42,907,446 of CM045729.1, read as the reverse complement.
ACCTTGTAGAGAGTAGGAGTTGAACCCCCAACCTTAGGATCAGCAATCCAGCACCCTTTACCATTATCTAGAATAAAATAAGAACTTCAAGTTTGAATGTTCTCCCTGTACTTTGTGGGCTTCTTCCAAGTACTCAAGTTGCCTCCCAGAGCCCGAAGACAAGCCAATTAGGTTGACAGGTCATTTGAAACTTCCCCAGCTTCAATATCCTAAAATATCAAACCTATTGGTTAGTACAGTGCAAAAAGTGGAGGACAGGGAAGAAAAAAAAAATGTCCTGCCAGTAGATGGAGCCACCACAACACTTTAAAAAATAAATAAATTAGAGGCACCATACTTACACAATACTGACCACGTGCATTGTGAAAATTTTCTCCCTTGACTATATTGTTTTGATGTTAGTATTGCATTTTTTGTTTTTTTTTTTTCCTTTCTTGCCTATACAAAACTAAGAACACACTAAACTTTCTATACCACAAATTTTGGCAAGAGTAAATATTTTCAGACTAATCAAGTTATTCTTAAAGACAGGTTGGGGCTTTTTTTTAAGCCAAATTACAGCCACTCCTGAAATTGAGGTGAGGGAATTAGTGAATCATTTGAATATGAAACCTGTGAAGAAAGTCAATGATGGGTGGTAAAACCATGGTGTGAAATAGCCTTTTGACTTCAGCTTCTGCCCTTTTCCGTTCCTTCCAAACAATGTGTTCGCACCTACCTAATAAAACACAGTAGCCAATACATGTGAAAGAGTATGCTAAAAATTGGAGCCAGACTGGCTGATTGGGAGGGTCAAAGTGAGGAACAAGAAAATCAGGACCGATGCGAATTGCAAATTCCCCAGATTTGTCCCAGCTTAAATAAACACAGGGGTCAGTGGATTCACAGGACATTCAGAACCACCTAGGAAACCTTGGCAAATGTTGGCTGTTTGATCTTGTGTAACTAACACCAGAAACCAAGTCCACCATCTCCACCCACCACAAACACACAGCTCTTCTAAAGTCTTTTCTTAATACCCTTCAGCTGTGTTCCTTTACTTGCAATGCAACCTTTCAACTCGTGCCAGGCTGTCGAATAATCCACAAGTCGGAATTTCCTCGTCTCCCGAGGCATGTAAACATGTCAAAACTTGTACACAGCTGGCTCAACAGCAGCAAAGCTCAGCTCACTAAAATACAGGTTGCTTAAATGAAAAAGTCTTGGAAGACTGCTGGAGTAAATGGATGTATGGGTGCAAATCCCTGTGTTCACATGGAACACAAAAGGTGTTCATTTTAAATAAATGAAAGGTATGTAAACAGTTGCATATAGCCTGCTGGCAATGGTAAAGCAAAATAAGGTTTGCCCTGGGGAAAGTTGTATAATTGGGGGAGGGGCAACAATACCATGCTGCCAAATTACAGCAATTTGTAGGTGCACCAACAAGGACACATTGGTGCCAAGCAGACAAGGAAAACGAGTCATAGACAGTTGGCGCTCTGTAATTCTACATTTCTCTGTGCCAAGGCCGGTTTTTTAATGCTTCTAGCATTATACCTTGCACAACCAAGCAGACTTGCCTCAAATAATTGGCATCGGGCCAAGCCCAGAAGACAAAAGAATCAAGTCCTTTTTTTGGTTTTTTTTTTTTTTTTTTTTTTGGGCGGCAAAACCTAAATGTCCCTGCTAAGGAATCAAATGTGAAAAGAAAAACACTGCAAATAATATGATCACATTCCTGATCACACCAGGGAGTGGTCAGGCAACTCCCATGATCCAATGACTGGAGTCTAGGGGGGGGGGGGGGGTCCCCGACTACTTCATTAGACAAAATATAGCTAAAGCAACAGTCATCTTTAATCACGTGACTGATATATTCAAGCCCGAACTCTTCGGAGCCCAAATCCCCAAAATTCATCCAGGAAACAAACACAGCAGTGTTTTAAATACAGTATTCATGATTTACCACATAGGAGTCCTACAAAGGCCAAGCAAGTCAGCTATTAGAACCTGAGCACCACAGGAACAGGACGGCATTGTGAGACATCTGGGAGAGAAGGTAACACTCAAATCCAAAAGTATTCCTACCCAAAATGACCCATTGGCTTTGTTAATTATTTGGGATTTTCAAAAAAAAACAAAAAAAAAAAACATAATATACAAGTTGAATGTTCTGAGTCCAGCTGTAAAGGTGGAAGAAAGAACGTGCATTCAGAGTATTTATTGCCTTAGGGGTAAATTGAGGTTCAGCCCAAGGCATAGGTGCCCAATATGACTCAGTGAGATCTGAATCTTCCAGGTTAAACATTTTTAATTTCTCTGTTTCACACAGAGCCCTTCAGAAGCAAGCTATGGAGCAGATTACACTACAGACTACTGGTCTAACACCTGGGATATAGCAGCCATTTTAGCCTGCAATTTCTTCATAGGCCAATAAGAGACATTTTAAAAGCAACAACTGAACCATTGTGATATTACTGGTCTACAATAAACTTACATTACAACTCGGTTTAACTGCTACCGTATAGCCACAATAACGTCGACACTTAACGTCCTACAAACCAGACGTTCCACTTAAACCTTAATTTAAAAATATGAATAAAATGGTAGTTGGGTTGGGATGGGGGAGCAGCTGGACTCGCCATTGTTGGGAGTCGATTCATTCAGACCGATTCCTGAAGCCTCCATCAGCAAACACCAAACCGCCAATACTGTACAAAGGCACACAAAAGATTCGAAAATTCTGGAACATATATAAAGCTTAATATTGTTGGTGAGTGAAAAAGGATTTTTGTTCGACCAGGGCGACGTGTGAATTTAAATAATTAAAAATATCACATGCTAAAATAAGCATCTTTAAAAACACACCACACACCTGAAAGGTAAACACTTATAAAACGCGGGGTTTTTAAATACAGTCTTAATGAACAGAAAAATCTGACCCATTTCTTGATCAGGAGGACTACACTCAACATAAAAACCACACAAAAAAGACTCGGTTTACTGATAATTACTTCATAATGCCATAAATATTTCGAAACGCCGTTTTTTAACCTGTTTAAAATTCCATTCATTTTGAGACTTAAATTAATTATTTTGGAAATAAAATTTGTTTGAGAAACAAAATCAAATCCTTAAAAAAACAAACAAAAAAAAACTGTTTTCAAAGGCTTGAGAGGAAAATGTGGCGTGCAACGTGTCGCCTCGTCCCCAACATTGAACCTCATCCTTCTGAGTCAAAGCCCAACATTTAACACGACTTTTACCAGATAAACCACCACATTTCACACCGGTTACCTCAAAACAATCAAGCAAACCAACTACAAGTATTAATAAAGCGGTAATATGTTAGAAACGCTTCGTGGTTTCGACCCAAATGATACTGAACGCCGACTTTACTATTGTTCTCCCTCTCTCCTCCAGGATAAACGCGGGTCTTAACTACATCTCATAAGCCACCCATATATATCTTTAGTTTTATTCACGTCTCTTTTTCGTATCATCTGCAGAAGTGCACCCTGTTGTTTTATGCCTCACACGTTTGTTAACCTTTTCAGCGCCATTACAATCCCAAAGCTAAGCTAATAACACAACTTCACCCCAACACGACATCCGTACCGTTAAAGAGAGACTTCCACTCGCCCTCCTCGGGGTTTTTCTTCTTTTCGCCTACTGTGTGAAGGATTACCACATTTCCCCTTCAACCAAACGCTGAAGCCTCTATAAACCGTTCAGATTAGGTCCATTTGCTGATTCTCCCCTCTCCGACGGGGCTCTAAATAAACGCGGACAAAAGAGGAGCCCCCAAATTGCTTTCCCTCCTCTCCCGTCCCCGCCCCCTTCTCCCCCTCCCCCCCCTCCCTCCCTCCCCTCTATTCTCTCTCTCTCTCTCTCCCTCTCTCTCGTTTCCCCAGTCCCTTTCTCCTCTTCTTTCTCCTCCAGAGTCCCGAAAGTCTGAAACTCCCCCACCTGTTCACCTGTTTAACATTTTATTACCTAGGTTACACACTCCAAGAAAAAAAAAAACGAGGATGACATGACGTATTTATTGATTGATTGATTTAAAATGTAGCTCGGTTAACACGTATAACTCTCACAGCATAGAGGTTCTGGGTTTGATTCCCAGGCTTTGGTGGTTCTGTGTGGAGTATGAATGTTCTTGCCCGCGCTTGCATGGGTTTCCTCCGGGTACTCAGGTTTCCTCCCAAAGCCCGAAGGCATGGCTGCAGATCAGGCAAAACTTCTTCAGCGAGCAAGTGGTTCACCACTGGAATAGTGATGGCCAGAGAGCCCAATGCCTTAAAGGCAAAATTAGGCAAGTATCAGGAAGGAACACAACAATCTCAACTTGTAATCCTCCATTAAGCCATAAATTTAGGTGTAAATGCACATTAGGCTGAGTGGCTGTTCCCGATTGCCCCTAGGTGTGATTGTGTGTGCTGCCCTGTCATGGCTTGATGATCTGTTCACTTACCTAGTGTTGGTTGATTTGGGCAAAAGCCTCTTGGCAACTCTTTAAGTGTTTCAACAAATGAATGAATGATGAATGCGCACTGATATCTTCAAAGTTTCACTCTAAAGATCCATTTGTGTGCTTTGAAGGTCACATTCACATACAGTTTGTCTATATGTAGGTATGTGGGGAAAAACAGACCTTTTTTATACCACTTTTTCTCTTTCCACCGACTTCACAACCTGCTGGTCATTCACAGGAGAATTTTCCGTGAGATAGTGATACCACCTACATGCAGCACTGAACGACACAGGAAATCATTCCGACCTGTTGCGATTAAACTTGCACAACATTTACATTCTACTTTTTATCATATTGATAACACTGTACATACAGCATTACTCTCTCTTTCTCTCTCTCTCTCTCCACACTCTCACTCACACACACACAACACACACACACACACACACACACACACACACACACACACACATATATATATATATATATATATATATATATATATATAGGGATCCCTCACTTTTTGCGGTTAATTGGGACTGAGATCCCCGTGACCACCGAATTCTGCGAAGTAGGAAGTAGGATCACCCCCCCTGACTGATGTACACATACATGAATATGTGTATATAATATCAATAAATACATATTCAATTCTATAAATGCTTATAATAACAATTAAACATTTAGATTAAATGAGGGCAGCGTACACAACAATTAAACGAGGGCAGAGTACACAACAATTAAACGAGGGCAGAGTACACCCTGGACAGCTCATCCATCCATCTCAGGGCGTAAGTGAATCTTTTTCTTCTTCTTTCCTTTCGGCTGTTCCCTTCAGGGGTCGCCACAGCAAATTATCTGCCTCCATCTCACCCTATCCTCTGCATCTTCTTCTCTTACACCAACTACCTTCATGTACTCCTTCACCACGTCCATGAATCGTCTCTTTGGTCTTCCTCTAGGCCTTCTGCCTGGTAGTTCCAACCTCAGCATCCTACTACCAATATACTCACTATCCCTCCTCTGTACATGTCCAAACCATCTCAATCTAGCCTCTCTGACTTTGTCTCCAAAACGTCTTACATGTGCTATGCCTCTGATGTGCTCATTCGTGATCCTATCCATCCTCATTACTCCCAAAGAGAACCTCAACATTTTCATCTCTGCTACCTCCAGCTCTGCCTTCTGTCTTTTCCCCAGGGCCACTGTTTCTAAACGATACAACATCGCTGGCCTCAACACTGTCTTGTACACTTTTCCTTTCATTCTTGCCGATACTTTCCTATCACACATAACACTGGACACTTTTCTCCAACCATTCCAACCAGCCTGCACACGCTTCTTCACCTCTTTTCCACACTCTCCATTGTTTTGGATTGTTGAGCCTAAGTACTTAAAATCCTCCACCTTCCTTATCTCTGCTCCCTGTAACCTCACCATTCCTCTTGGGTCCTTGTCATTCATACACATGTATTTTGTCTTACTGAGGCTAACCTTCAATCCTCTACTTTCCAGGGCATACCTCCACCTCTCTAGATTTTCCTGCACTTGTTCTCTGCTCTCACTGCAGATCACAATGTCATCTGAAAACATCATAGTCCATGGAGATTCCTGTCGAAACTCGTCTGTCAGCCTGTCCATCACCATTGCAAACAACAAGGGGCTCAGAGCTGACCCTTGATGCAGTCCTACCTCCACCTTGAACTCTTCTGTCACACCGACAGCACACCTCACCACTGTCTTACATCTCTTATACATGTCCTGCACCACTCTAACATACTTCTCTGCCACTCCAGACTTTCTCATGCAATACCACAGTTCCTCTCTTGGCACCCTGTCATATGCTTTCTCCAGATCCACAAAGGCACAATGCAGCTCCTTCTGACCTTCTCTATACTTCTCTATTAATATCCTCAAGGCAAACACTGCATCTATGGAGCTCTTTCTTGGCATGAAACCAAACTGTTGTTCTTCACAAATGCTGACCTCTGCCCTTAGTCTAGCTTCCACTATTCTTTCCCATAACTTCATCGTATGGCTCATCAACTTTATTCCTCTGTAGTTGCCACAACTCTGCATGTCTCCCTTGTTCTTAAAAATGGGCACAAGCACACTTCTCCTCCATTCCTCTGGCATCCTCTCACTCTCTAAGACCTTGTTGAATGTTCTTGTCAGGAAATCTACTGCTACCTCTCCTAGACACTTCCATACCTCCACCGGTATGTCATCAGGACCAACTGCCTTTCCATTCTTCATCCTCTTCAATGCTCTCCTCACTTCACCCTGACTAATCTTTGCTACTTCCTGGTCCTCAACAGTCACCTCTTCTACTCTCTTTTTTTCTCTCGCATTTTCCTCATTCATCAGCTCTTCAAAGTACTCTTTCCATCTTCCCAGCACACTGCTGTCATCAGTCAAATACATTTCCCTCTCTGTCCTTAATCACTCTAACTTGCTGCACGTCCTTCCCATCTCTATTTCTCTGCTGTGCCAACCTGTATAAATCATTTTCTCCCTCTTTACTTTCCAACCGAGCATACAAGTCATCATATGCCCACTCTGTTTGGCCTTTGACACCGCTACCTTCGCCTTATGCTGTGTCTCCCTGTACTCTTGTTTACTCTCTTCAGTCCTCTCAATGTCCCACTTCTTCTTAGCTAACCTCTTCCTTTGTACACACTCCTGCACTTCCTCATTCCACCACCAAGTCTCCTTATCTACTCTCCTTCCAGATGACACACCAAGTATTCTCCTACCTGTCTCCCTGATCACATTAGCTGTAGTTATCCAGTCATCTGGAAGCACTTCCTGACCACCCAAAGCCATTTTCAACTTCTCCTTGAAGACAACACGACACTCTTCCTTTTTCAGCTTCCACTACCTTGTCTTCTACTCTGCCTTTGCCTTCTTCACCTTCCACACCATCAGCATCATCCTGCACACCACCATCCTATGCTGTTTGGCAACACTCTCACCTGCTACTACTTTGCAGTCACTGACTTCCTTCAAATTACATCGCCTACACAAGATGTAGTCTACCTATGTGCTTCTGCCTCTGCTTTTATAAGTCACCCTATGCTCCTCTCTCTTCTGGAAGAAAGTATTCACCACTGCCATTTCCATCCTTTTTGCAAAATCTACCAACATCTGTCCTTCTGCGTTGCTGTCCTGGATACCAAACCTGCCCATCACTTCCTCATCCCCTCTGTTTCCTGCACCAACATGTCCATTGATATCTGCCCCAATGACCACTCTTTCATCTTTGGGGGTACTCTGCACCACTTCATCTAACTCCCTCCAGAATCTCTCCTTCTATTCTAGCTCACATCCTGTCTGTGGGGCATAAGCACTAACAACATTTAACCTCACGCCTTCAATTTCTAACTTGAGACTCATCACTCTGTCTGACGCTCTTTTCACTTCTAGAACATTCCTGACAAACTCCTCTTTCAAGATGACTCCTACTCCATTTCTCTTCCCATCCACATCATGATAAAACAGCTTAAACCCTGATCCCAAGCCTCTAGCCTTGCTACCTTTCCACCTGGTCTACTGAACACACAGTATGTCCACCTTCCTCCTCTGCATCATGTCAGCCAGCTCAGGGCATAAGTGAATGCGCCTCTAAATCTTTTGTAAAAGAAACACCACATTCTTATAAGGTATAAAGTCCAGTGACAGTTTTAACCTATGACCCTGAAAAATCCTGATCAAATGTAACAGCTCCCAGTTTCCAAAACTGTGTTCAAACAAGTCACACCAGTTCCCTTGATTACTTCAAACCAGTTCACTTGATAAGATTCCTTGATTACTTCACTGAAACTATTTTCTCCTTATTGTTGTGCAAATTTGTATACAGTGCTGCATTAGTCACAGACCACACAGGTAGCAAGTCTATCTCCTGCTTCAGGCAGTGGATTTACTAGAATATTTTTAACACAAAATTAATCTTTTATACACACCCACCTTCTTCATCCAATTTATAGATGCAAAATTAAAGACGACACATTATAGAGACAACAAGGCCATTTTTTTTCTGTGCACTAAATACTTTTGCGTGTAATCCTAAAAACAGGAATACAAGTTGAGAAATTTGTTTCAGCTTTCTGTGTTTGGTATGTACATCTGGATATGTAAGGCAAAATTGAAGAACACATTTTATATTAAAAACTATTGGAAATAAATGTTTTTTATGAAATGGAAGTAAAACGTTACATAAATTAATATTTATTTGGGGCAGCACGGTGGCATAGCAGTTAACACATCTGCCTCGTAGTGGTAAGGGTCCTGGGTTCAAGTCTTGGGCTTGGCTGGGGCATTTCTGTGGTGTTTGCATGGATTTCCCCTGGGTATTCTGGTTGTCTTCCATAGTCCAAAGACAAGCACACTTGGCTTATTTTCTGTTCCAGATTATCCCTAGATGTGGTTGTGTTGGTTCTGTAATGAACTGGCAAGCTGTTCATGGTGTGTCCTGCTTTGCTCAGACTCAGTTGACAGAAGATTCAACCTCCCAGCAACCCCAGTGAGAGTAAATGGTATGACAAATGTATGAATGACTGAATATTTGAAGAGTTTGTTTGTAAAAACAGAAAATTGTTAATTGTTTTAATGATCAGAATTTTTTCAAGTACTGGTAGCTTTTTTAAAAAAATCCAGTACGCAATAACAATTTGACTTGTGTTTTTTCAAACAAACTTCATTTATTTAGTTGCATACCCCAAGTGCTCTCAATGGGGCAGTGGTGGTCTAGTGGTATAGGGTGCTGGATCGCTGATCCAAAAGGTGGGGGGTTCGAGTCCCACTCTCCACAAGGTTGTCACCCCCCCCCCCCCCCTCAGTGCGGCTAACTGGGTTATCAAAGGCAGGCCATGTCTCTCACTGTCTCTAGTGAGAAGCATGTAAAAGAACCATTGCTGACATTCGTAAAGAGTAGGCTGCAAAGTCGTCAGTGTGTTTCTGGCCCTTGCTAAAAGGGTTGTGACAGGAAGGGCATCTGACGTAGAAACCTCTGCCAAATCAAACGTGCGAATCAAATGATTCGCTGTGGCGACTCCCGAGTAAAAGGGAAAAAGCCGAAAGGAAGACAGACAGACAGACAAACAGACCCCAAGAGCTCTCAATAATTTACATCAAGCCTATGATCCATACACTCCTCTAGATTTCTATCTTTCTTTCTTTCTTTATACCTTTCCAGGCTTTTACCACAGCTTTTTTTGGTGTTGTTTTCTGTTTTGCATGGTTTTGCTTTTCAGTTTTCTCTTCATGGGGTGAAGTACGTGTTCAGCTGGGTTAAGACCTTGTGATTGCTTGGCCAGTTCAAAACCTTCTATTGTTACCTCCTAATGAAATTCTTTGTTGAGGCGGCAGAATCTTTTCGGATTGTTGTCTCCCTACATAATGAAAGTCCTCCTGACTAGTTTGGATGCATTTCTTCATTAAATCAGCTGACAATATGTTTCTGCATTCATTGTGCTACTATGACAATGACTGAGCCTGTTCCAGAACAAGCCATACAAGCCGTGCAAGCCCAAGGCATGACAATGTCCACTTAGGCTATCATGATTAATGTCTTGAAGTCATCCCTTCTTTCTCCATACTTTAATCTTTTCATCAATTGGGTAGAGGCTCATCACTGTCTCATCAGTCAATAAAATTTTGATCCAGAACAGATGCTGCTCATCCCTATACCTTTTTTTTTTTTTTTTTTTTTTTAAATTCAATTTGGCTTTTTTTTTTTTTTAATTCAATTTAAGAAGGGGGACCGGAGGGTGTGTTCCAATTATCGGGGAATTAAACTCCTCAGCCTACCTGGGAAAGTCTATGCAGGGGTACTAGAGAGGAGGATCCGACCGATAGTCGAACCTCGGATTCAGGAGGAACAATGTGGTTTTCGTCCTGGCCGCAGCACTCTTGACCAACTCTATACGCTCCACAGGATTCTGGAGGGGGCATGGGAGTTTGCCCAATCTGTCCACATGTGCTTTGTGGATTTGGAGAAGGCTTTCGACCGTGGCCCTCGAAAGATCTTGTGGGGCGTGCTCCGAGAATACGGCGTTCCGGATCCGTTGCTACGAGCGATTCGGTCGCTGTATCACCGGAGCCAGAGTTTGGTCCGTATTGGTAACAGCAGGTCGGATTCGTTTCCAGTGGGAGTTGGAGTCCGCCAAGGCTGTCCTTTGTCACCGATTCTGTTCATAATTTTTATGGACAGAATTTCTAGGCGCAGTCGAGGCGATGAGGGGTTCTGGTTTGGTGGCCATCGGATATCGTCTCTGCTTTTTGCGGATGATGTTGTCTTTTGGCTTCATCAAGTCGGGCCCTCCAGCTCTCATTGGAGCGATTCGCAGCTGAGTGCGAAGCAGCCGGGATGAAGATCAGTACCTCCAAGTCCGAGGCCATGGTTCTCAGTCGGACAATGGTGGAATGCACCCTCCGGGTCGGGAATGAGGTCCTGCCCCAAGTGGAGGAGTTTAAGTATCTTGGGGTCTTGTTTACGAGTGAGGGAAGGATGGAGCGAGAGATCGACAGACGGATCGCTGCAGCCTCTGCTGTTAAGTTGTTGCTGGTCCGTTGTGGTGAAAAAGGAGCTGAGCCGCAAGGCGAAGCTCTCAATTTACCAGTCGATCTACGTTCCAACCCTCACCTATGGTCACGAGCTTTGGGTAATGACCGAAAGAACAAGATCACGGATACAAGCGGCTGAAATGAGCTTTCTTCGCCGGGTGGCGGGGTTCTCCCTTAGAGATAGGGTGAGAAGCTCCGCCATCCGGGAGAGCTCGAGTAGTTCCGCTGCTCCTCCGCATTGAGAGGGGCCAGTTGAGGTGGCTCGGGCATCTGGTCAGAATGCCCCCGGACGCCTCCCTGGTGTGGTGTTTCGGGCATGTCCAACCGGGAAGAGACCCCGGGGTCGACCTAGAACACGCTGGAGGGACTATGTCTCTCGGCTTGTCTGGGACCGCCTCGGTGTCCCCCCGGGAGAGTTGGAGGAAGTAGCTCGGGAGAGGGATGTCTGGACCTTTTTGCTAAGGTTGCTGCCCCCGCGACCCGACCCTGGACTAAGCGGAAGAAGATGATGATGATGACGAATTTGGCTTTCTAATTTTAACTGCTAAATGAATGGATTGCATCTTATAGTATGGAATCAATATTTTTGCTCTCCAAGCAAAAATCAAAACTGTGGACTGTAATATTTCCTGTATTTTCACTGTTGTGTACATTTTTTCTTACAAACCACACAGGTATTGAGTCTTTCTTGTGCTTCAGACAGAGTAGCATTACTATAATTTTTCATTCAAAATTAATCTTTTATACACACTGACCTTCTTGAGCCAATTTATAAATGCACAAATGAAAACTACACATCATACAGACAGCAAGGCCAGTTTTTTTCTGTGCACGTAAAACATGAATATGAGTTGAGAGATCAGTTTCTGCTATTTACAACTAGATATGTTAAACAGAATAAAATGCAGCCATGAGGCGGGACACACACACACACACACACACACACACACACACACACACACACACACACACACACACACACACACACACACACACACACACACACACACACACACTGACCAGTGTCTCTCCCCGTTATGCTGGTCCCAAGCCCGGATAAATGCAGATGGTTGCGACAGGAAGGGCATCCGGCGTAAAACTTCTGCCACATTAAAAATGCAAATGGTCAAAACAAAATTCATACCGGATTGGTTGAGGCCCGGGTTAACAATGACCGCCATCAGTGCTGTCAACGAACAGGGTGCTGATGGAAATTGGACTACTGTTGGTCGAAGAAGGAGAGGCGGGAGGCGTGTCCGTAGGCAGAGAGAGAAGAGGAAATGCGTGAGCCTAGGACTGAGAGTAGGGACTTTGAATGTTGGAACTATGCAAGAAAAAGATAGGGAACTGGCTGACATGATGCAGAGGAGGAAGGTGGACATACTGTGTGTTCAGGAGACCAGGTGGAAAGGTAGCAAGGCTAGAAGCTTCGGAGCAGGGTTTAAGCTGTTTTATCACGGTGTAGATGGGAAGAGAAATGGAGTAGGAGTCATCTTGAAGGAGGAGTTTGTCAGGAATGTTTTAGAAGTGAAAAGAGTGTCAAACAGAGTGATGAGTCTCAAGTTAGAAATTGAAGGCGTGGTGGTCAATGTTGTTAGTGCTTATTCCCCACAGACAGGATGTAAGCTAGAAGAGAAGGAGAGATTCTGGAGTGAGTTAGATGAAGTGATGCAGAGTACCCACAGAGGTGAAAGAGTTTTCATTGGGGCAGACTTCAATGGACATGTTGGTGCAGGCAACAGACTGGACGAGGAAGTGATGGGCAGGTGGAGGGGAGTGTCTCCTCAGTTCCTTCAATTGTTTTTTTTTTTTTTTTTTTTTTTTTTTACCAAGACTCGTTATTTTATTCTATTTTATTTTATTTGATTTTATTTTATTTGATCTGAAGCAATTTCATCAGGGAGCTGCATCATGAAATCAGCCAATCACATTTATTGTACTATACATGAGATCTCGCTTAAGTAAAAATGGTTTGGAATAAAGATAATTAATGACTTCATTTATTTATTGAACGGATTTTAGGGGCTTGAACAACTGATGGGGGCAGTGGTGGTCTAGTGGTATAAGGCGTCGGATCGCTGATCCAAAGTTTGGGGGTTCGATTCCCACTCTCCACAAGGTTGTCAAGTTCCCCCCCCAGTGCAGCTAACTGGGTTATCAAAGGCCGGCCATGTCTCTCACTGTCTATGGTGTGAGGCATGTAAAAGAACCATTGCTGACTTTCGACAAGAGTAGGCTGCAAAGCCGTCAGCGTGTTTCCGCCCTGCGATGGCCTGGCGAGCTGTCCAGGGTGTACTCTGCCCTCGCCCGAAGTTGGCTGGGATGGGTGCCAGCCTCCCCACGACCCTAATTCGGATTAAGCGGTTACAGAAAATGATGATGAATGATGAACAACTGATCCGAATTTGCATTTAAAAAGGAGTTGTGTGAATGGTAATGTGGTGATGATGAGAAAGAGAATCTAATGTTTTTGTCCCCTCACCCTTTGACAGCATGATAACTTGATTCATAATAATTAACTTAACACTGCCATTCAAAGTCAGGCTTATCTTTGTACAGTGTATCAATAATGGATAAATAGCTGATATATAAAATCCCCTATAGCATATTAAGTTAGCATTTACACCTAGAGCATTTGGCAGAAACCTCATTGCCAACACTTTTACAAAAAGTCTTTGTGTGAATATTTCATGCATGAAATCCCTGTAGTTATTGACTACATAACACCAATAATTTAATGAAAATATGAGGCTTCTTAAAAGAATGTCTATCTCTTGCTAACACTTTTTTTGCACAAGTTTATGCAAGAATGCTAAGGCATACTTATACACCAACATAGCAAATGGTGTGGCCTGTTTTGTAGTAGTTTTACTTCTACCCATGCTGGCTTTAGTAAGAAAATAGACGACTAAAAACATCTGCTTTACATGTGGTTTGTCAAAAATTGTTCCGTTTATAATGCAAGAGATCTAAATTCATTTTCAGGTGTTTATATAGCCTTCAGGAAAAGAAAAGCATACAATCAATCATACAGAAGAAATTGTTCTGAGAAAGGACCTCGGACCCTGTCTGCCAGCTCTGTACTGCATTATAAAGTGTTAATTTGACTCTGATTGGATTACCATCTGCTGGCTCCAGACTCTGAGTGGTCCTTCATGACATCATGTGTCAGATTGATCTTGTTTATTTTAGTTCAACACCAATTTGTTCTCTCAAGTCATCCATTCCTTTTTAAAAGGTGCCTGTACCCAAAATTTACAGCATTCAAAAAATATCCACTATACTTTAGTATTAACTTTTAAACATCGCGTGATGTCGGTAGTTTATAAGTCCACATTTCCTTTTTTTCTTTCTGACATTCCTTGCTCACGAAGGTTGAGCGCGCGGACATGTTGACATGTTACAACGTAACATTGTTGACAGTCGTATAGCCAATTGCAGAATGTCAGTATATTTTCCTCAAGCAATTCATGTTCTTTACAACAATAGCACTCCTGATCGTTTTTTTGACGCACGCATTTTCTACAAGAGCACCAAATATTTGCTAGTTGTTTGCTACGATTTTCCCGTGTAAGAGCTTCTGCCGACTCTCCAATATCGTCCTCCGAGTCATCACTTTCCTGGTCCGATTTCACTAAATGTGGATAGTCTTTCTTCAGTGGTTCATATAAATAACCTTCTAATCTTTCTACGAAACTGTCTTCGTCCATGGTTTAAAAACAACAACTATAATATCTGTTTTTTCCAAGTTTCCGTGAGCTTGTGTTGTATATGTCAGGTATATAGCCATAGGTTTACATTGCAATCTCGCAGTTCCGGTCGAGGCTTTGTCAACGATATGACACCACTTCAAATGCGCCATTTTAAAACTCATGTGCTCTGAAGCTTGACATTAGTGAAGCCCTTAAATCGCTTAAAGCTGGTTTGTGAGAGAATATAATAAAGGCCTTATAGGTGTATTGTCACTACGTGCGAATCAGATGATTCGCTGTGGCGACTCCCGAGTAAAAGGGAAAAAGCCGAAAGGAAGACAGACAGATAGGTGTATTGTCACTAGCTATACACAATACATCAAATTAGGTATATGAGCGCTTTGACTACAGGTACCCTTTAACTTCCTTGGAACAGAGTGCAATGGCTGAAAAAAAATCTTCTGTGAATAAACTACTCATTCAATAGGAACAAATATATGACATTGTGACATTTCAGGCTGCCAGCCCAGAGCCCACAGTGGGGGCGCAGCGTGTCAAACATTTATTTATTTGTTGATTTTACAGTCACCTTAGTTTTGGTAAGTCAAATAAAATTGTTTATTTTCCAACATGAAAAAATTAATAAAAGGATAAAAAAAATAATACCCTCAATGGAATTAACTGGGTTGACATAAAACTTTTTTTTACCGATTTCATGAGATACGGATGTTTCCGAAACAGTGGAATCATCGGTCTTGAGTCGCTTCCACAACGTATTTAATATTGGTTGTTTAGAGCTACTTCGCTTCGGCGCCATGCTTGTAGGTACAACTCATATCAGTTTGGACTATATTTCACCTGGGTTTGTACGACCCGTCATGATCGAAATCTACACGGGAGCACAGGCAAATGGTGGCACGTATATAAAAAGTGCCGCGCTTTTGAATGAGGCAGTATGCATTCTGTAAGGATATCACTTTTCAGTTAATATTTCCTATTTGTGCACTCCCCACATCAGAACATGCTCAATGCATAAAAATTATTTATAAGAAAAAGGGAAAGGAAAAAAAAACAGTTAGCTCATCCCTCTTCATATCTGTAGTGGGGCCGGTGGTGTAGTGGTTAGGTTGCTGGGCTCGTGATCAGGAGGTTGTGGGTTCGAATCCCATTTAGACCCCCACTTTGCTAAAACCCCCTGGGCAAGGTCTTAACCACATGTGTGCCTCTGTTTACCCAGCAGTATAAATGGGTACCAGTAAAATATACTGGGAAGGTAACCTGTGATGGACTAGCGTCCCATCCAGGAGGAGTTGAACTCCTGGTTGTTTCACGCTATGGAAACCGGGGATAAGCACCGGACTGATAAGCCACTAGGCTTGGGTGTAAAAAGCCCAACAGACTTTACCTCTTCATATCTGTAATCTCAACTGTGGGAATCCCAGTTATTTCGAGATGACACTTAGTTCACATATGTGTGTTTTTAACATGATATACTGAAATATTGGGGGGTGATGGGGTGTCAGGGAGAGGTAGTACTTTAGTAGGGGGCATGCCATGTGTTTTTCAGGACAGCTCGTCTGCCACTTGTCCTCACCTGTCACCCAGCTCTTACCTGTGGCTCCTCGAAGCTGTTGCATGCAACAGTGGCCACCCCCTGCGGCAATGGCTTTGGTGGGCCAGCTAAACAGGTTGAGGGTAGTCGGTCGGATCTGAAACCCTCTGGCGAGTTTAGGAACTGGAAGTGGATGTGGCATCTTAAGAAGTCCTGGTCATCCACTGCAGTCTGGCAGTCTCTTGTTGTAACGGTTCTCCGTGCCACTGGATTAAGGCTTCCCAGACCGAGAGAGGGAGAGTGGGATTGTCCCCATGCGACGATCTTCCCACTATAAAATTTTCACACACAAGTCCGTTTTTGGAAACTCACCTTAACACTGATCTGTATGCACACCTTCAAGTCCTGCGGCGATGGGCACGTGGCGAAGCAACAGGTGACGGTGACCACTGGCAGTTATAGTCACAATCCTGCACATAGGCGGTCCATGGGCAAGTGATCGTTCTTTTTTTTTTCCTGAATCCGAGGGCAACAGGAGAGTCCGGCAGCACCCGTGGACGACTGGGCAGCCTCTCTAGGACAGCACTGCCCATCCTCACATGGGGGAAGGGACTAGAAAAGGTGTCTCAAGCAAATGCTTGCCCTTCGTAGTCTGGTCAGCTTACCACGATTGACAGACTCACGCTCACTGAGGTAAAAAAAAAAAGCAAAACAAAAAACATAACCTTTTCCTGGGAGCATGGAATGTCCGAAGACTGCTGGATAGAGTCAATACATCAAGACCAGAAAGGAGAACAGCGTTTGTTGCAAATGAACTTCAGAGATTCAGAATATACATTGCTACACTCAGCGAAACAAGACTTGCCGACGAAGGCTCACTAAGAGAAGAAGGGGGTGGTCACACCTTTTTCTGGAAAGGAAAACCTCAAGATGAAAACAGAATTCATGGTATAGGCTTTGCCATTAGAACATCTCTGCTCAAAAGTATCCCAGTCCTTCCAGTTGGTATTAACGGACGCTTCATAAAGCTGTGAATACCTCTGAGCAAATCAAGATATCTTACCAGCTTCAGTGTGTATGCACCCACTCTCACTAGTCCTGATTACATCAAGGAGCAATTCTCTGAACAACTTGATGAGGTTATCAGCTCTACCTCTCTGAGTGACAAACTTATAATCCTTGGAAATTTCAGTGCAAGAGTGGAAAGTGACTACAAAAACTGGGAAGGAGTTCTCACCAGGCAAGGAGTAGGCAAGGTCAATTGCAACGGACTGCTGCTCCTCAGCAGGTGTGTAGAACACAGCCTGTGCATTACTAACACCTTCTTCAGGATGGCCGAGAAATATAAAACCACATGGATGCACCCGAGGTACAAACACTGGCATATGATTGACTTCATCATTGTACGTCAACGTGACATCAGTCACGTATGCATGAGACACACCATGAGAGGTGCTGAATGCTGGACTGACTACAGACTTGTTAGGGCCAAAATGATGCTGCACATACCACTGCCTCACAGAAACAAGCCCAAGACTGTTAGAGCTTCATTCAACATTGCTCAGCTAAAAGACACAGCCTACCTTCTAAAGTTCCAGTAGCAGCTTGACGACAAACTTCAAGATGATCTTTCCTCTGAGGATGGCACTGCAAAATGGTTCTCGTTCAAGGAGACTGCCTCTGAGACTGCTAAGGAGGTTCTTGGGGCAAAAATGAGAGTTCATGAAGATTGGTTCGATCAGAATGATGAAAAAATCAAGGAAGCCCTCAAGGCAAAGAACAAGGCCTATATTGAATGGCAGAACGATTCTTCTTCTGTATCAAAACGCAAAACTTTCAAAACTCTGCAGGCCAAAGTGCAATTCGATCTATGGACAATGTGAGACAAATGGTGGTGGGGAAAAGCTTCTGAAGTCCAACACTATGTTGACACACACAATGCAAAGAAATTCTTTAGTTTGCTGAAGACAGTCTACTTACCATCTACATCGAGATGCTCTCCCTTACTATTTTCTGATGGCTCAGCTCTGATCAAAGACCAAGAAGGGTTGAGCAAATGCTGGCAAGAACACTTTAATAATCTGCTCAATCGGCCATCTTCAGTCAACATGGAGGCACTCAATCAGATCCCTCAACAACCGATACAAGATACTCTTGCTGAGCCTCGAAAAATGGCTGAAATCAGGAAAGCAATCCTTCAAACAAACTCAGGCAGAGCATCTGGAAAGGACAGAATACCTACGTAAATCTACAAGGCGGCAGGCCCAAATGCCCTAGAGGCCTTTCATGATGCCAGATGCCGGACGACTTTATTGATGCCTTGATTGCCTCCCTGTATAAGAACAAGGGTAGCAAAACTGACTGTGAAAACTGCAGAGGTATATGTCACTTCTCCCCAATCACCGGGAAAATATTCTCCAGAGTAATTCTCAATCGACTCATTGCTGTCTCTGAAAAGAACTTGCCAGAGGCACAGTGCGGCTTTAGACTGGGGAGAAGTACTATCAATATGATTTTTGCCAAGAGACAACTTCAAGAGAAGTGTATAGAACAAAATATGCCTATGTACTCTGTCTCCATTGACCTCACAAAGGCTTTTGACACAGTCAACAGGGAAGCTCTCTAGGCTGTGCTTGAGCATATTGGATGTCCACCAAAATTTGTTTCAATAATTAGGCACTTCCATGATGGCATGACAGGACCCTTCCATGATGGCTGTCCCATGCAGTGAAAGACCTCGAGCAAGGAGTCTACATTTGCTACCGTCTAGACCAGGGGTTGGCAACCTTTGCCATTCAAAGAGCCATTTGGACCCGTTTTCCACAGTAAAGAAAACTCTGGGAGCCACAAATCCATTTTTGACATTTAAAATATTTTTTTCCCCTTTTTCCTTCATGTTAATATAAAAACAATTTGTGGCATTCATTTAAACGACTGCAGAGACAATTAAATTACAATTCTGCTTGCAACAAAAACATTTAGATAAAAAAAAAGTTGAATAAAAATTTACTTTCAATGAAAATTCCCAATGTCTATTTGAGGCCTGAGGCAGTGGTGGCCTGGTGGTAAAGGTGCTAGATCACTGACTCAGGGTTCAAGCCCCACTCTCCACGGATTGTTACTGTCCTCCCAGTGCAGCTAACTGGGTTATAAAAGGCTGGCCATGTCTCTCACTGTTTATGGTGCGAGGCTGGAAAAGAATCTTTGCTGACTTTCAACAAGAGGAGCTGCATAGCCATCAGCATCTTCCTGCCCTGCGATGGCCTGGCATGCTGTCCAGGGTGCACTCTGCTCTCGCCCGGAGATGGCTGGGATAGGTGCCAGCCTCCCTGCGATCCTTATTAGAATTAAGAGGTTCAGAAAATGAATGAATGTGTTTGAGTCCTTCTTGTATTTTTATAAAGAAAAAGAATATCTATCCCACGAAGCGAGGGACGGGGTGCAGCCAGATGTGTTAACGGGTTTGGTAAATTAAGCATCACTCCCTTTCGTGGGATTTTCTTTTTTTTTTATTCGTTATATTAATGTTGTTTTGTCATAGTTTTAATTTGCAAAAACGACAGCAACACAGAAAAGTATATGAAGACTTATTTTAAGAGGAAGCCTGCTCAACATTCTTTTAAATAATATTAATGCTTAATACTGCACCGACGACCCATTCTCAGAGTGAGACTGAACCACACCCAGTCTTATTTTGTCACTGGGAGGAGAGTTATTTAATTTGGAGATTGCTGTGCAACCAAATCTCATCCACTTCACCATTACTTCAGCTGTGATTTCCGTTTCTGGATTACAAACCCCGGCGGCAGAAAAAATCTCTCGCTCCCTGCGTTACTAATGGCGAGAACACTGCTTATGAACACAAGGGTTTGGAATACCGTGGCTCCCTCCACCAACACAGTCAATCCAAAACACTGAGACTCTCATTGTAGCTGATTAATATAACAATAGCCATGTCCACATGAACACGCACACAAAATCACCCCGCTCACACCAACTAAATATCTGCCCACATCCATGACTGTTAATTTTCATTTATGTAATCGTCAACCCTAAAAGAGCATTTTCTTCAAGGTTACCGCTGGGTACCTGTGGGTACCTGGCCATTGCAGGACTCTGCCTTATGCAGATTCTCCCGTCATTCAAGTAAAAACTGGTTTAATTCACTCCTGGTGGCCCAGAGGGCTTCCCATGTGTGTAAATAAGCGGCATTTACCTGTTGCAGTTGTTTTTGGTGATGCAGTGGTTTTTGCAGATGAAGCAAGTTTGTACCTGTCGGCCACCATAAAGTACAACACTCATTATTTTTAAAAGCCACGGAGCCGCATCAGAGAGGTGAACAAGCTGCATGCGGCTCCAGAGCCGCGCGTTGCCGACCCCTGGTCTAGACAGCTCCCTCTTTGACCTGCGTCGAGTCAATGCTAAGACCAAGAGACTTCTAGATCTCATCCAAGAAGTCCTCTTTGCTGATGACTGTGCTCTAGTGGTGCATGCTGAATCCCACCTGGAACTGATGCTAGATCACTTTTCAGAACCCTCCAAACTGTTCGGCTTAACAATCAGCCTTGGTAAAACTGAGGTGCTTTGCCAACCTGCACAAACAACAAACTCCCAAGCTCTGACAATCGTCATTGTGAATACTCAGCTGAAGAATGTGGAACATTTCAAATATATAGGAAGCACCATCTCCTCCAATGGCTCCTTAGACAAAGAAATCGATGCTCGGATCAGCAAAGCAAGCCAAGCTTTAGGAAGACTCCGAAACAAAGTGCTCAACCAACACAACATCTGATTGAGTACAAAATTGAAAGTGTACAATGCAGTGATTCTGCCCTCCCACCTCTATGGCTGTGAGACTTGGACACTGTACCGTAAGCACATCAAGAAATTGGAGAAATTCCACATGCGTTCTCTACGTTCCATCCTTGGAATCCGCTGGCAGGACCGCATTACCAATCTTGAGGTCCTGGACCAAGCTCAATCACAAAGCATGGATCCATACTCATCAGGGCCCAACTGTGAAGGGTAGGACATGTCATCCGCATGGAAGAATACCGCTTGCCAAGGCGCTTGTTGTACAGAGAACTTCAAAAGGGAATGAGAAACCAAGGTCGTCCAAAAAAGCACTACAAAGACTCAGTCAAAATGGATCTCCAGTTGTGTGAACTCAAACCAAAGGAATTGGAGGATTGTGCCAGTGATCGATCAAGCTGGCGAGCCACCATCCATAAAGCTACTGTCACTTTCAAGGATGCTCGTCACTAGAAGCTCACTGCAGTCAGAGAACAATGGCACAGAGCATCAGCCGCAGTGATCCAAACTACGGACTTTTGGTGCCCCCACTGTTCCAGACTCTGCGTCTCCAGCCTGGGGTTGCGCAGCCACCTCCAGAAACACAGATGAGTGTGACAAAACGAAATGTCTTCTTCGGACACGAAGGTCTACACACACACTAAAATATTAATAATCATAATAATGATTTTACTGTAACTAAACCATTAACATAATGTTATCCTTCACACTTTTAGTGTCTTTTCTAATCCTGGAAGAACAGAAAAGTACAAATGTCACACTCTGTTTAGCTGAAACACGGGTAATTCTGGTCTTCCGACATTATATAACTCTTATCATCATATGCTCATGAGCCTGCCTCCAAACACTTATAAGATTGGAGGTAATTACTCTAAATAAGATTTCGAAGGTAATTACTCAATAGAATCTACCATTGTAAGAGTGATCCTATGGTAATTTTTCTCATAATTCATAATTTATTAAATGTTCTTTAAAAATCTTCTCTGACCTTCTTGGATATGGAGGCCAGGTAGTTTGCTTCTTAAAAACTAAAGCTGCTAGTCCATGTGCTACAGTTATTCACAAATGTTGTAACCAGTGAAGTGTGGTGAGCTTAACAGCTAGTGAGGCACTTACTCTTTTAGAGTCAGATTTACAAATACAAATCAACTCAAAAGAGGATACTATTCATCATTTGATTGACAACAGACATCAAATCAGTACCAAAGAGAGAAGCAATGGTGACTGTCTCCACCGTTAGCATGGTGTTTGATGTTTTCTGTAATGCAATCTCATATCACGTTTTTTTCTGTTTTAGTGCATTTTTAAAGAACTGAAATTCTTTTTAGACAATGCATTGTATTATATTTCATTTCAGAGTTGTTTATACAAACATTTCATTTGAGAGTAAAATTTATTCCAACTGTGTTGGTCTTTTTTGTTATTATCTCTTGTTTTGATTGAAATTCCAGATTTAAAAATTTTCTCAGCTTGGAAGGTAATCTTGCATTTTGATAAGATAGACTGTAAAGAAAATATAAACAATAAACAAAGAAGACTTTAAATTGCGCAAGAATCTGTGGGCTCACAAGCTTCCTCTGCCATGAGTCAGTGATACTGTTCACCTCACTGAGTAAGTTTTATGCAAGGAATAATAAAGTTAGTTGACCTAACCGAACTGGGCCAGCCTAATGCTCTCATGGTGGCCCAGCTTCTTCAAAGGCAAATATGGACTGATAGTGATTCTGGTCCTTGTCAGCCACTGACCAAGCCGGTGTACTTCAATGAGTATGGGTTTTGGCGGCTTCCGGTGGACCCCCCCACCCCCACCCCCCACCCCGGCCTGGTGCCACCAGCAGCTGCCACCAGACCAAATCTTTGCTCCATTGGTTGCCTTCTGTATCAAACTTCTCAGATTCACCCGGCTGCCGACGTCACTGTGGTGTTGCTCCTGGATGACAACTGCCGCCGACTTATCCAATTTGCGTTGTGGGTCTGGAATCCTCTTAAAGCAGGCTGCCTTCTTCTCGTGGATTTTCAGTCCTCTGCCTTTCTTATAGAACTTCTTGCATACATCACACTGTTCCATTGAATAGTTGTTGTAGCAAAAAATTAAAGGTTCCACGGTGGGTTGCTAACCCCTCTTAGCTTGTTGCCTGTTTCCTTGTTCGAGGCCAACAAATCTGACTAATCTGCAGCCTAAACCCATTACAGAAATACATTTTATACATTATCCACATTATGAAAAGGCAAAGAATATAATCAGAGTGTTTGAAAGCATTTCATCTGTGATATATAAAGGAACAGCGACACACTATTTGCATCGCATACCAGCGCAGTTTGTGAGGGATTCCACCTGAGCGGTACAGCAAAGCACTGCCTCACTGCACATATCCTCCCCGTATTTGAACGGAACATATGGAGATTCTGCTATTCTTTATTGAAAAAAAAAAAATATATATTGGATTTGAAGTCGAAAAAGGTTTGTAATACATACCAGATGACAAATATGAACATTTATTATATGATTAACTATGATTAACTCCTTTTTTCTTTTCAAGATTGACAGGGAAGGCTTTGCCTCCACTGAATGCTTGTCACTGGTTGTAACCACATCGCTGAAGTTAAGTCAGAGGAAAAAAGTAGGTTCACTCAAGAAACCTTCTTCACACTCACTGTACAACATTATAGTACTTAATACTCACTTTCACTCTTCTCTTCAAATCAAACACTGCATCTGTGGTGCTCTTTCTTGGCATGAAACCAACCTGTTGTTCACAAATGCTGACCTCTGCCCTTAGTCTAGCTTCCACTATTCTTTCCCATAACTTCATCGTATGGCTCATCAACTTTGTCCCTCTGTAGTTGCCACAATTCTGCATGTCTCCCTTGTTCTTAAAAATGGGCACCATCACACTTCTCCTCCATTCCTCTGGCATCCTCTCACTCTCTAAGACCTTGTTGAATGTTCTTGTCAGGAAATCTACTGCTACCTCTCCTAGACACTTCCATACCTCCACCCGTATGTCATCAGGACCAACTGCCTTCCCATTCTTCATCCTCTTCAATGCCCTCCTCACTTCACCCTTACTAATCTTTGCTACTTCCTGATCCTCAAAGTCACCTCTTCTACTCTTTTTTCTCTCGCATTTTCCTCATTCATTAGCCCTTCGAGGTACTCTTTCCATCTTCCCAGCACACTTCTGTCATCAGTCAATACATTTCCCTATCTGTCCTTAATCACTCTAACTTGCTGCACGTCCTTCCCATCTCTATTTCTCTGCTGTGCCAACCTGTATAAATCATTTTCTCCCTCTTTACCTTTACTTTTCAACTGAGCATACAAGTCATCATACGCCCTCTGTTTGGCCTTCGACACCGCTACCTTCGCCTTATGCTGTGTCTCCCTGTACTCTTGTTTACTCTCTTCAGTCCTCTCTATGTCCCACTTCTTCTTAGCTAACCTCTTCCTTGTACACACTCCTGCACTTCCTCATTCCACCACCAAGTCTTCTTATCTCCTCTCCTTCCAGATGACACACCAAGTGTTATCCTACCTGTCTCCCTGATCGCATTAGCTGTAGTTGTCCAGTCATCTGGAAGCACTTCCTGACCACGCAACGCTATTTTCAACTCCTCCTTGAAGACAACACGACACTCTTCCTTTTTCAGCTTCCACCACTTTGTCTTCTGCTGTGCCTTTGCCTTCTTCACCTTCCTCACCATCAGTGTCATCCTGCACACCACCATCCTATGCTGTTTGGTAACACTCTCACCCGCTTCTACTTTGCAGTCACTGACTTCCTTCAAATTACATCGTCTACACAAGATGTAGTCTACCTGTGTGCTCCTGCCTCCACTTTTATAAGTCACTCTATGCTCCTGTCTGTTCTGGAATAAAGTATTTACCATAGCCATTTCCATCCTTTTTGCAAAATCTACCAACATCTGTCCTTCTGCGTTCCTGTCCTGGATACCAAACCTGCCCATCACTTCTTCGTCCCCTCTGTTTCCTGCACCAACATGTCCATTGAAGTCTGCCCCAATGAAAACTCTTTCACCTCTGGTGGTATTCTGCATCACTTCATCTAACTCCCTCCAGAATCTCACCTTCTCTTCTCGCTCACATTCTGCCTGTGGGGCATAAGCACTAACAACATTGAACCTCACACTTTCAATTTCTAACTTGAGACTCATCACTCAGTCTGACGCTCTTTTCACTTCTAGAACATTCCTGACAAACTCCTCCTTCAAGATGACTCCTCCTCCATTTCTTTTCCCATCCACACCATGAAAAAACAGTTTAAACCCTGCTCCTAAGCTTCTAGCCTTGCTACCTTTCCACCTGGTCTCCTGAACACACAGTATGTCCACCTTCCTCCTCTGCATCATGTCAGCCAGCTCTCTACCTTTTCCTGCCATAGTTCCAACATTCAAAGTCCCTACTCTGAGTCCTAGTCTTATGTTTTTCCTCTTCTCTCTCTGCCTACGGACACGCGTCCCACCTCTCCTTCTTCGACGTCTTCGACCAACAGTACTCCACTTTCCACCAGCACCCTGTTGGGGATCAGCGTGAGGGAGAGACACTGGTATGTGCCCCTGCCTCACGGCTGCATTACCCCCTCTTATCCAGAGCGACTTGCATAAGTACTTTAAAGTAACTGTCAGTGAATATATTCTTATACTGGTTTGTTAGAACACATACTAAGTATACCATCAGTCAAAGTCAGTCAATAGGTTTCCAGTGTGTATATAGCATAGTGCTAATCTAGGTACTGCCAAAAATGGTAAGCTTTCAGCAGTACAGTAATTTGAAGATACCAAGTGACTCAGCTGTCCGGACATCCAAAGGAAGTTCATTCCACCACCTTGGAACCACAACAGAGAAGAGTTTAAATGCATTTTCCCCTTTCCATTGGTAGAGGGAGGGATCACTCTAGCAGTGCTCGAGGATCTGAGAGAACACGATGCAGTGTGAGGTGTGGTGCTTTAGGGTAGGAAGGTGCAGGTCCATTTTTGGCTTTGTAGGCAAGCATTAGTGTTTTAAATAGAAAGCAAACAGGTAAGGAAATCAATGGAGAGATCGTAGCAGTGGTGTGGTGTGAAAAAAATTGAGAAGGCTGAAAACAATCCATGCAGCTGCATTCTGGATCATTGCAGAGGTCAAGTAGCGCTCAAAGGTAGCCCTGCCAGGAGTGAGTAAAGATGAGATAAGATAAGATAAGATAATACTTTATGTAACACCAGCTTGATATAGCTGTGCTAGGTTTTATACTAGGTTCTGGAGGAGTAAAATGAATTGTGGAGATTTGAATTTGAACAGCCGGCAGATTTATTACAATTAACAATACTACAAGAAACAGTGCAAACAATATTGTAGAACTTTCTTTACAAATTAAAAATAAAATAAAATAAGCTTAATCTCTAAGGTTTGATTCGTGTGAACCCGGGAGTCTTTTCCAGGATTGTGATCCGTTTGGGATAAAGGTGTTTTTATCTATTCTTATCTGGGATCCTGTGATTTGAAGTGGTTGGGTCTGTAGATCTACTCTCGCATCCAGAGAACAGTTGGCCACACTGCTTCTGGATCCACCAAGAGTTCTCACTGGATTTGGCTCGCCATCCGTGTCCGAAACCAGCTTCCAGATCAAATCCAGATCCACTAAAAAACCAGTCGGAGCTTCCAAGAAAACAAGCTCTCTCCACCCGGTTCGATTGAGAGAGAACAAAACACATACAAGGCTTCGTGTCGCTTTTCGAGGGCTCTGTATGCGTCCTGCTCTTCACGCTCTCTGCTGCACTCTCTGCTGGTCGCATGCAGGCACGTGCCTATGATGCGTTCAAGGGGACTAGGAAACTAGTGCTTTCAGGGAGTGTTGGAACTAGGGTTTTCCAATAAAATTAGTAACCATGTGTTTACCTGTGTTACACCCTCCCCTTGAATAAGCATGAGTCCCGTCATGTACTTAAATGTTTGTTTAAACATCATAGATCTGATGGTTTTCATAGCTACTAAATGACTCTAGGGCTTGGTTAAAGTTATCCAAGAACCGTTGTGCAAAAGATATCAGCGGTTGACCCAATTGAGGGTAATGAAACCGTCCTGGGGCTCGCTTTAATCTTTCAGATTTTCTCACATTGGGAGTTTCATTTGTTGTTTCAATTGTCTGTTCTGTTTGTTGGTCAATCACATCACCATTTTGCTCTGTGTCCACAATATTAACGTCTGGTCCTCCTTGTATTTGGTTTTCATCATCTCCTCCTTCCATGACATCTGAATGTGATTCCTCTTTGAGTAGTTCGGCCTCATTCTGATTTTCCTGTTCATTGTCCATCTCGTCTGTGTCTGTCTCAACTGAAACTGTTGGGTGCAAGGAGGTATCCTTATTGAGTGAGAGTGGTTCATTTGAAATATCCGAGTTTGTTGTCTGGTTTCGTACATTTGATTGGTCTTGATTATTGTCATAAATCTTAATGAATGTCTCTGTTTCGATTGAAGGTTGTCCTGGCATGGGTTCATACTCTTCTGATTCTGACAGATCTGAGTCCTGTGGTTCGGAAGGACTTTGTCGAGTTTTATGCGTCTACGTGGAGGTTTTGGTCTTGTCTCAACTTCATCCTCAATGTCTGAGAGGTCACCACACGCAAGTAAAAGGTCTCGGTGAAGAGTTCTACTTGGACCATCACCTCTCTCTGGTCGAACCACATACACAGGAACATTTTCCATTTTCTTGACAACACGGTACACCATGCGTTCCCATTTGTCGGCAAGTTTATGTTTATTGCGCAAGCGGACATTTTTGACTAAAACTCTATCTCCTGCTTCAAGAGTGGTTTCTCTGACTTTCTTATCAAATCTGCTCTTATTGCGCTCTGCAACTTTTTGGAGGTTTCAAGGGCAATTTGGTAACTTTCTTCGAGTTTAGCCTTTAGACTGCGCACATACTGAGAATGGGATGCAGGTGAGTCCCCTGTAACGGGCAACCCAAAGGCAAGGTCAACTGGTAGCTTAGGCTTACGGCCAAACATCAACTCATAAGGACTAAACCCAGTAACCTCACTCTTTGAACAGTTGTAGGCGTGTGTGAGAGGCTTGACAAAATCACGCCAATGAACTTTTGGTCATCCTTCAGAGTACCTAACATACTAAGGAGGGTGCGATTGAATCGCTCTACAGGGTTACCCCTCGGGTGATAAGGACTGGTTCTCACTTTTTGATGCCTGTAATAGCACACAGTTCCTTAATCACATGTGACTCAAAATCCCTCCCTGGTCACTATGGAGGCGTTCGGGAACCCGTAGTGAACCAAAAAGTTTTCCCAGAGATTTTTAGCCACAGTGGTTGCCTTTTGATCACGAGTGGGCAAGGCCACCGCATATTTCGTAAAATGATCTGTGATGACTAAAACGTCCTTGGTACTCTTACTATCGGGCTCAATCGAAAGAAAGTCCATGCAGACCAATTCCATTGGTCGCGTGGTTTTAATATTAACTAAAGGCGCGGCCTTTTCAGGCAAGGACTTTCTTCGAACACAACGACCACAGTTCTTTATTTTGGTCTCAACGTCATGACCCATCTTAGGCCAATAAAATCTTGCTCTCACTAGTTCATGAGTCCTCTCCCACCCCATATGACCCATGTCATCGTGGAGTAACTTTAGAACAGTGGGTCTAAGTGAGACAGGGAGTACAAGCTGGTAAGTTGTATCTGGGTCACATTGTCGTCTCCTGAACAAAAGGTCATCCCTCATTTCAAGACGTTTCCATTCTCGGAGCATCAGTTTTATTTCAAATGTTTCTCTGTTGTTATGTGGAACATCTGCTCCAGCTTCAAGTAACTGAATGACACGATTGATGCTTGGGTCAGATCTTTGTTGTTCTTTAAGCTCATGAGCAGAAAACAAGGGAACAGTTACCTGACCAGATGTTTCAGCATCACTGTATACATCAGGAATTGCATCAGCATTCATAGCCAAGGACTCAACAAGAATGACATGAGGTGAATCTTTGGTTTTCTCATTGAGAAAATGCTTGTGACATACTGCTGCAATAGTATCAGGACATAAATCACTACATCGAGGAGGATCCGAGAAGGCGTGAGGTGAGTTGTTGTATTCGGTTCTCCTCTTCTAATGTCACATAATCCGCAGCTAGTGTTTGGTGGGGCCTTCGTGATAGGCCATCTGCGTCCTGGTTAGCCTTTCCAGCTCTGTATTTGATTTGGAAATTGAAGGTGGATAGCGCTGCTAACCAGCGATAGCTAGCTGCATCAAGCTTTGCAGTGGTCAGAATGTATGTAAGCGGATTATTATCCGTTACAACTGTGAATTCATTACCATAAAGGTAATCATGAAACTTTTCTACAATGGACCATTTCAGAGCTAGAAATTCTAGCTTATGAGCTGGATATCTGGTTTCGCTTGGTGTCAGCCCCCTACTGGCATAGGCTATGACGCGCATTTTACCACCTTGCTCTTGATAAAGAGCGGCACCTAGGCCTGTAGAGCTGGCGTCGGTATGCAGAACATATTGGAGCTTTGGATCTGCAAAGCCCAATACAGGAGAGGATGTTAATTTCTCTTTAATGCATTCAAAGGCTGACTGACAGACAGATGTCCACCTCTCGGCAAAAGGTTCTCGAGGGTTGAAATACTTAGAAGTGTCGGTTCGTTTCTGGACTCTTCTATAAGGTGGGTAGCCACATGTAAGGTCGTTTAAGGGCCGAACTATCTTTGAATAATCTTTAACAAATCGGCGATAGTAGCCGGTGAACCCTAAAAACGACTTGAGTTGCTTCAAGTTTTGTGGCACTGGCCAGGTCTTAATGGCTGCTACTTTTTCAGGATCTGTTTCTACGCCATTTCTTGAAACAATATGGCCTAAATATTTAACCGATGTCTGAAAAAAGCGACATTTCTGGGGGACAACTTTAAGCCATATTCACGAAGACGGTCCAAAACATGCTTTAGCCTCTGTTCGTGTTGCTCTAGGGAGTCTGAGAAAACAATCAAATCGTCTAGGAAGACGAGCACCTCCTTAAGATTAATGTCTCCCATGCACCTCTCCATTAACCTCTGAAAGGTGCTGGGAGCATTTGTGATTCCCTGAGGCATTCGATTGAACTCATAAAACCCTAGGGGCATACAAACGCTGTTTTGGCCTTATCTTCCTCATCCATCTCTATCTGGTAGTAGCCCGACTTTAAGTCCATGACAGAGAACCAGTTTGACCCAGATAGAGCGGAGAAGGTCTCTTCAAGATTTGGTAACGCGTGGCGTCTTTAACCGTTTGTACGTTAACCTTACGGTAGTCCACACAGAGACGTGCCTCACCCGTCTTTTTCTTAACTACAACGATGGGGGACGAAAGGGGATTCTGATGGTCTTATTACCCGGCATCGAGAAGCATTTTGAGGTGTTTCCTAACAGCTTCGTAGTCATTTGGGTGAATAGGCCTCGATCTCTGTTTTATGGGTGTTTCGTCTTTAAGCTTGATTTTATGCTTAACTCTAGTGGCATGGCCAAAGTCAAGATCGTGGCATGCGAAGACATCACTGTAAGCACTCAGACTCTGTGTGATGCGACTTTTCCACTCCTCAGGCAGAGGTGAATTTTCAAAATCAAAAGTCAACTGGTCCTTCGGTGATGAGGAGTCTGCAGACAAGCGACAACAACCTGCTGAGTTGGTATTGGACAGGTTTTGAGTTTCCAAGACTTGGTCTGCAACATGCAGTTCAGCAAGGACACAGTTGCCAGGAAGCATAATGTCATGATCGGTTTCATTTCTTATCCAAACAGGGTGCTTGTAAGGACTTTGACTTGGCACTGTGATAAGACAGCAGTCAACAAAGATTCCACCTGGAAGGGCTGAGGACATTGGCTGCTCTACTACTGCCCATTTGTCTGTGAGTGGCGAACTTAAGTGGGCACAGCTTTCAAGACAGACCTTCTCGTGAGCTGGAATAACATAAGGTGTGTTGCCCCTCAGTGTCATTAGCCCAAGCTTCCCTGTGCTCTTTGTTTCGTATCTGTGCTCGAGGATTTTTAAAATCTGACTATAGCCATAGACAGCTGGTAGAATGGGAGTGTCTCGACAATGTTCCTCATATAAAACATCGAGGGCATTTGTACCAATTAACACTGGCAAGTCTGTGCTGGAGCGCAAATCAGGTACTATTAGAGCTAATGTAGAAATTTGAGGCTCAGACTCAACAAACTCTTTTGGAAAACCAACTGGAACTTCTACATAGCCTAGATAAGGTACCGCCTGACCGTTTGCACCCTCAACATCTAGGTCACTGATCGGCTGGATTGGAAAGTCAACCAGGTGTCTCTGGTAAAAGGAGTGTGAAATAGTCGTAACTTGCGACCCTGAATCTAATAGAGAATTGCAGCTAACGCCAGCTATGTTTATATTAGCAGTGCACTTCTTACCTATTAAGCCCTTGGGAAAGCTAGAATGGTGTTTACTCGTTAGCGTACAACTCTGTTTTGGCTGGGGTTTCTGAGTGGGACTTGTGTCGCTACTAGTTCCAGTTTGTCCCTCAACTGAAACAGGAACTAGTTTTAAATCAGTGTTACATTGGTCCTCCCAAGCCTTTTGTTTTGACCTAAGCTCTTTGCGCTTAGCTTCAACAGCTTTGGGGTTTGGGTCACTGTCACAAGAGGGGACTATATGGCCATCCTCGCCACAGTTAAAGCAGAACCATGGGCGAGGCTTTTTGTTACCTTTTCCAAAGCTTTCACTTTTCGGCGGTGAGTTCTGTGTTTGTGTCCCTTTCCTCTGTTGTTTCTTTGCAACTTTGGGGGACTTTGTCTGAGGTTTCTTTTCAACTGTCTTTTCCATGGACGCTTTTAAGTAAGTTAACTGTTTTTGCAGTTGAGCAATTTGTTTCTGCAGTTTCTTGGTAGACGTTTTACTAGAATTGTCTGCAGCAGCAGCTTGAAACTCAGTGTCTGCATAAACATTTAAAGGGTTGGACTGTACCTTTACTTTTGAAAGTCCTAAGTGCTGCTTCATGCGGGTGGACTTAGCTGCTTGTTTATCCTCCTCTATTCGCAACAACAAAAGAAGTTCAGAAAAGGTAGGTGGGCTGGATTTCTTTTGTTCTAGATGGAGGCTGGCAATTAGGTTATCATCCCAGCACCCCCTACAGAACTGTTTTAAAAGCTGTCGATCAAAATCACTGACTGTAACGCCTCCCCCTTTAGCAACTTTGCTTAATGTAGTCTGGAGCCGGTGCAAGTATGTTGAAGGTTTTTCTCCGGCATTTTGGTTTGTGCTCAAAAATTTCACAAACAGCTCATCAGTATCATCTACATCCCCGTATGCAGAATCGAGCAAGCTCAAAAAGTCTTTTGGGCTGGACAAGGGGCCCAAATGTTTGACAGTATTGGCGGCTGGTGGTAAGAGACTTTCAATAATTTTTCTTACTACCTGTCTTTCAGAAACAGAAGAGTCGGCAAGATAAAACTCAACATGACTGCGCCAAGTGTCATAATCTACTTCCGTATTAGGGCACGGAAATTTTCCGGAGACCGACCTGAACTTGGAAGAGTTCAGATAAGTTTGGGACGTGTCAGCACTTCTGACAATGTGCTCGACAATCACCCTCTGGACTTCAGGGGTGCTCAAGTGTTCGGGATTTAAATTAGGAGTTGGTCTGCTGTTGATTGGAGAACTGGGAATATCAGAGTTTGAGGTAGTTGTGAGAGTTTCCCTATTTGTTTGTGTCACAACAGAATCACCTGTTAAACTTTCAGTTACTGGAGTAGCGTCAGTGGAAGCTATACCTTCACTTTCAGCAGCAGAGGCCTGAAGTTTGTTAAGTTCACCAAGCAACAATTTCTCATAATCTATTCCGCTTGCTTTGGCAATTCCTATAAATCAAAGAGAAAAGACTTGGTCAGATCAGCTGTTAACTTATCACTATAAAGTGGGGATAAGAGCTGAATTTTGTGAACAACCTTTGGGTCAGATGTTGCTCTTTGACATGGTAGTTCAGCCTGAATTGACTCAATAGCAGTGCCATACTCAAACTCAACTACGGCTGTATTTTCAAAGTCAGGGTCAGAAGTAGTAAGTTTCACTGTTCGTGTAATAGAACCATACTTTTCTAAAAACTTAATAACTTCTTCATCAGTCTCAGTACCAGAAAAACCACTAATTAATACAGCATTTGGTACTTTGATACCTTCACGTTCAATGATATCCATATTTCTTTTGTGGGAAAAGTTGTACAAAACTGTCATAAAACTGCCAAACTGTATGCCAAATTATTAATTTAGAGGCAAAATGTAGCCAAAACTCCTCCTGGCTGGCTCGCCACTTTGATGTAACACCAGCTTGATATAGCTGTGCTAGGTTTTATACTAGGTTCTGGAGGAGTAAAATGAATTGTGGAGATTTGAATTTGAACAGCCGGCAGATTTATTACAATTAACAATACTACAAGAAACAGTGCAAACAATATTGTAGAACTTTCTTTACAAATTAAAAATAAAATAAAATAAGCTTAATCTCTAAGGTTTGATTCGTGTGAACCCGGGAGTCTTTTCCAGGATTGTGATCCGTTTGGGATAAAGGTGTTTTTATCTATTCTTATCTGGGATCCTGTGATTTGAAGTGGTTGGGTCTGTAGATCTACTCGCATCCAGAGAACAGTTGGCCACACTGCTTCTGGATCCACCAAGAGTTCTCACTGGATTTGGCTCGCCATCCGTGTCCGAAACCAGCTTCCAGATCAAATCCAGATCCACTAAAAAACCAGTCGGAGCTTCCAAGAAAACAAGCTCTCTCCACCCGATTCGATTGAGAGAGAACAAAACACATACAAGGCTTCGTGTCGCTTTTCGAGGGCTCTGTATGCGTCCTGCTCTTCACGCTCTCTGCTGCACTCTCTGCTGGTCGCATGCAGGCACGTGCCTATGATGCGTTCAAGGGGACTAGGAAACTAGTGCTTTCAGGGAGTGTTGGAACTAGGGTTTTTTCCAATAAAATTAGTAACCATGTGTTTACCTGTGTTACACCTATTATCCCATCGGAAATTTTGGTTACATCGTATTATTACGACGTGCGTCGCCGACGAGCAGCGCCACCTAGGTTGATCAAGGAATCAAGTTACAAACAGAAAAGAAGGCTCAAATCAACAACACACAAACTGCTATAAAACAAATACATAAAAACTCTATGTTTAAAGGACCTTACACAGACCCAGTAAACAATATAATAATAATAATAAAAGTAATAAAAATAAAATGATGATACTACTACTACTACTACTAATAATAATAATAATACAATGAATAAATCAATAGATAACCGCAATAAATGAAATTGCACTAAATTATATTATACTATATTATAATTATATTTATAATTATATTGCACTATGCCCATTGTTTTGTTGGGAAAAAAATGAACAGTTCTCTGGGTAAACAAAATGGCCGCAACTTTAAAGTTAGATGTTCTCCATGGTCAGAGCAAGGTTTAGAGATAATCCACAGTTAGTACACCAGGTTTATTTAACGAGAATCCGCCGTTCCTCCGTCACGGGCTTTGTTCCTAGCCACTGTGCTCCAGTCCTCTCTGAAGGCCGTGTAGCCGGCTGGTGTAGTCACCTTGTCGGGTGTTCTCTCCTCGAGCCATGCACAGCTATGGAGCAGTCCTGTAGATCCCTCTGCACTGCAATCCTAACATGAAGCTGGTCAATCTTATTTCGCAGAGACTGAACATTTTCAAGCAATATGACCAGGAGTGCTCCCCTTCCACTGCTAACCAAGCACTGGATTCATCATTTAGCCCCTCCCCACTTGCCGCATCTCGGCCTGGGTCTATTGTTATCTGGGGTGCGGCTAGCATTGAGTTGCTCTAGCATATTAGCTCAGGATTAGCTCAGGATAGGAGATGAACGTGCTCAGTTCTAAATGTCCAAAAGGACTGTGTTCTCATAGCGGTAGTAAGGTCGCACGGTCATAGACGAGCATAGTGCAAAAAACAAACAAACAAAAACGACCTACAAAACAAATTAAAACAAACAAAGAAACAGTTTGACTCCAAGAACTCCGTGACGTTGATCTCTAAGGAGCGCCATCTTGGTGTGTGTGTGTTGCGGAGTTGCAGTAATCTAGTCTTGAGATGACAAGGGATTTAACATGTATCTGAGTGGTATTAGTGGAAAGAAATGGACAAATCCTTTGGATGTTAAAGAGAGGAAATCGACATGATCAAGAAGGATTCATGATATGAGAAGAGAAGAACAGATAATTGTCCATGGTTACGCCAAGGTGTCACGCAATGCCTGCAGGAGAAATCACAGTGTTGTCCAACGAGATTGCAAGATCTTGATGTAGGGATGAGTCAGCTGGGATGAACAGCAATTCAATCTTGCTGGGATTAAGCTTCAGCTGGTGAGCTGCCATCCATGAGAAGATACCAGGCATGCAGATATCCATTCAGAAACATCGAGGGAGAAAAAGAGAGAACAAGTTGAGTATCAGCTGCATAGCAATGAAATGAGAACCCATTTCAGATATGGCATCGCCAAGGGACTTGGTATAAAGTGAGAACAGAAGTGGACCAAGAACTGAACCCTGGGGAACACCACTGGAAATGTAGAATGTAGATCCCCTCCATGTAACCTTATATGAGCGACCTTCCAGGTAGGAAGCTACAGCACAAATTCCTATACTCCTAAGGATGGACAAGAGAGTCTTGTAGTTGACTGTGTCAAGTACTGCTAAAAGATCGAAGAGGATGAGGACTAATGAAGTCTTGGCTGATCTTGCAGCACATAGATTTCCTGTAACAGCCAAGAATGCAGTCTCTGTGGAATGTGCTGATTTGAAACCAGATTGATTAGGGTCAAGGAGGTAATTCTGTAAAAGATTGAAAGAATTAAAAAAAATAATAATAAAAAGTATATTAAAAATTTTTAGAAAGGAAAGAAAGAACTGATACCAGTCTGTAGTTGCTGATGTCTGATGAGTCCAGAGAGTATTTCTTTAAGATAGATAAATATCTGGCTATTTTGAATGCTGTTGTTACCTGACGAGATGATATAGAATTATTGATGATAGTGGATGTAAAGGGAAGATGGTCTTGATGGATCAGCTGGAGCATTGTAAAAGGAATTGGATCCAGTGAGCAGGTGGTAGGATTGCTGGATGTCTTCATTTGTGAGCTTGGAAAAACTGTGCAAGGGAAGTAGAAGTGGAATCTACACTGTGTAGAAGTTGTGGTGGGAGTAAATGTATGACAGATTTATCCCATCAAAGAAGTCAGCACAGTATTCAGCAGTCAGCGAGGATGGGACAGGTGGAGCAGCTGTAATAAGTAAGGATGAAAAGATATTGTGCAGTTTGTGTGTGTCTTGTGCAGCAGTGTCCAATTTTTCTTGAAGAAAGTTGTCTTAGCAGAAGTCACATCAGATGGAAATGTGGATAGGAGAGCATGGTAGGAAGTCAGATCTGATTGAAGTTAAGATTTCTTCCACTTTCTCTCAGCTGCTCTGAGTTGTCTACGATTGCTTCAGAGCATCTCTAAGAGTCAAGCAGCAGAACAAGAAGTCTTCTTGGAATTTGTTGACAAGAGGCAGAGGAGATCCATAAAAGCAGAGAGCAAAGAGAAAAAGTGTCTGGAACAGATTTGAGTGACATGGATAAAAAGGTGACTGAGTAAGGAAGATAGGACAAAGTACAAGAAGCAACAGATGAAGGTACAGTGTGAATGCATTTCTCCGTAAATCAGTAGAAAATATGTTTTTGCATTCATTCTGCTGCTTTGACAATGACTGAGCCTATTCCAGAACAAGTCATGCAAGTCATGACACAACATCTGCGATGCTTCACATATGAACTTCTATGTTTATTGTCCTGAACTCATCCCTTCATTCTCCATACTTTAATCCATTGGGTAGAGGTTCATTATTGTCTCAGGACAGTTGTTGCTCATCTCTGTACTTTTTTTGTTTGTTTTGCTTTGCAAAATTCAATTTGGCTTCTGTATTTTAACTGCTAATGAATGGATTGCATCTTGTGGTCTGTCTGTCTGTCTTTCTTTCGGCTTTTTCCTTTTTACTCGGGAGTTGCCACAGCGAATCATCTGATTCGCATGTTTGATTTGGCAGAGGTTTTTACATCGGATGCCCTTCCTGTCACAACCCTTTTAGCAAGGGACAGAAACACGCTGACGGCTTTGCAGCCTACTCTTTACGAAAGTCAGCAATGGTTCTTTTATATGCCTCTCACCATAGACAGTGAGAGACATGGTCCGCTTATGATAACCCAGTTAGCTGCACTGGGGGGACAGTGACAACCTTGTGGAGAGTGGGACTCGAACCCCCAACCTTTGGATCAGCGACCAAGCACCCCATATTGTTGTGCTCTAAGTCTCCATTAAACAGTGAACTCTGATACACTTTCCGCGGTTAATTGGAGGCGAGATCCTCCCGCGACCACCGAATTCCGCGAAGTAGGACCAACCCCCCCCAACCCTGACTGACATATACGTACATGAATATGTGTATATAATAACAATAAATACATATTAAATGCTATAAATGCTTATACTAACAATTAAACATTTAAAAATAATGCATAAGATGTAAATAAAATATAAATACACACACATACAGATGCACTCAGATGTGCACCTCACAAAAATGTAAGTAGCTTTGATGGGAGATTTTTGGTTGTTTTTTGTTTTGTGTTGGTTTAGGGGCTTTTCTTTTTTGGTTACATCATGGGCCTTGTTTTTGTGGCATTTTCCTTAACCTTTTCCCCCAATTCTTTCTTAATTTCCTTATTTTTAAACTTGATGAATATTTAAAAAAAAAAAAACCCGCGATGCACTGAAGCCGGATGAATTGAAGCGCGAAGTAGCAAGTGATCCCTGTATTTGTATTCAAGTTTTCCTTACGCTTTGTCTTTCATCAGTTGTTGTTATTTCCTTGGGTGACCGGTTCAATACCCGTAGCTCAGTTCACCAGTGGTTTAATTTTTTTCAGGACAATCCAAGTTGTGCTACTGGCTAATCTAATGTTTAGAAATACCTCTGATAGATTTTACCATTTTCTTAGAACTGAAGGCTTTTTTTTTTTTTTTTTTTTTTTTTTTACTTTGGACAGACTTCTGTTCTTCATGTTGGGTACCCTTTTGTAACTATAAATTCAGTTTTCAGAGGTAAAAGCTAACATACTGCTAATCCAAGTACATACCTCCAAACAAAGGTATGTTTTCAGCCTTTGTTTAAAAACACCCAATCACACAGCTGTCCAGACTTTAGAGAAACAATACAAAACTGATTATTGGGAAAACAAAGTTAAATCGACTCAACTTAAAAAACTTGATGAAAGTTAAATCGACTTTTTATTCATTTATATAAAGAGAATCGCATGTTTTCCCCTCACCATTTGACAACATTATAAGCAATGTAATAATGATCAACTCAACACTGGGATATTAAGTTAGGCTTGTCTTTGTATAGTGTATCAATAATGGGAAAAATACCTGATATATAAAATTCCTTATACCATATTACA
The DNA here is from genome assembly GCA_024760905.1 of Plotosus lineatus. Taxonomy (NCBI): domain Eukaryota; kingdom Metazoa; phylum Chordata; class Actinopteri; order Siluriformes; family Plotosidae; genus Plotosus; species Plotosus lineatus. Next base: position 42,868,852 of record CM045729.1, on the reverse strand, counting down.
TCTGTATTAACACCTCAAGCATTTGGCAGACATGTTTGTTCAGAGCAGAAGTGCTGTAAAGTCACGATCAGTGAATACATTCTTATACTGGTTCACTAGGACATAGACTTCACTAGGGCATAGACTCAGCTTTGGTCAAAACTCAATGGGTAAGTGTGTGTGTGTGTATTTATTTATTTATTTGTGTGTGTGTGTGTGTGTGTGTGTGAGAGAGAGAGAGAGAGAGAGAGAGAGAGAGAGAGAGAGAGAGTATGTGTGTTTGTAACATAGTGCTAATCCAAATACTGAAGGACAAAGGTAGGTTCTCAGCCATCATTTGAAAACACCCAGTGACTCAGCAGTCCAGACATCTAGAGGAACCATATGAAACCTGATGATTGGAAAAACACATTTCAATTGACTCCATTTTTAACTATGATCTCCTAGCAGTTTTGGAAAATTCAGAGCATTTACAACAATGTGAGTAATGACTTTATGAATAGATATCTAGGTACTGTACATCTGCTTGGCCTCTGAAGATATATTGGATTTGGCCGGAGGATAATGAATCACAAGTCCCAACAAAGAAAGGAATTACATTAAAATAACCTTTAGCTCAAGTCAGCTGCTAAGCTCGTAGAAACCAAGTCTCTGACTATAGTGATATTTTTCTTATTTTCAGTGATAATATTAATGATAAGAGATTAGGAAAGTGTGCACATCATGCTAATACATAATTAGAACTACAGGGTGGAGGGTTTCTTGAACAGCTTTTATAGTGCTGAGACATTCTTGAGTCAATCTCCTTGCCAACACTTTTACAAAAAGTCTTTGTGTGAATATTTCATGCATGAAGTTCCAGTGGTTACTGACTACATACCACCAATAATTTAATGAAAATATAAGGCTCCTTAAAAGAATGTTTGTCACATGCTAACACGTTTTTGCACAGGTTTATACAAGAATGCTGAGGTAGACAATACACCCACATAGCAAATAGTGTGGCCTGTTTTGTGGTAGTTTTATTGCTAGTCATGCTGGTTCTAATAAGAAAATAAACTACTCAAAACATCTGCTTAAGATTTGATGATCTTGATGGCCCTGCTCCGGCAGTGACTGGTGTGGATGTCCTGCAGTAAGGCCAGATAAGATCCAGTGCAGTTCTTGGTTGCACTAATAACTCTCTGAAGGGATTTTCAGTCTTGTATCGTGCTATTGCGAAACATGTTGCGGTGATGCCATGATGCTTCTGACCGCAGTATATAAAAGTTTTTGAGGATCTCAGAGGAGATCCTGAACCTCCTATAGCTGCCTCAGGTGGTTTTTCCCTTTGTGATCTGAACATGGATATGGATGGACGAGGTAACAAACACTGCTAGTGAGATGAGCCCAAAGATACTTGATGGTCACATAAATTTATGGATTTTAAACATTCAACAACAATAAACGGTTTGTCATTTCAGTGATGATTCCTCATCTGTCCACTCTCTGCACGCTCACAAGTCAGCAAAGTCAAGCCCAATGTTTTGGTAGCAAATCGGCTCATCTTCTGGCCACTTTTAAGCGAGATTTCATTGATCCAGGAATGAGAACTGAGCTGTCTTGATCTGCGTCCATATGGGCTAACCAATATAATGTGGCAAAAATTTCCAGTTCATGACGCAAGAGATCCAAATTCATTTTTAGGTATCTATTTACCATTTTGAAAATGAAAAGAATATAATAATTCATATAGAACAAATAGTTCCAACAAAGGATCTTGAACCCTGTCTACCAGCTCTGCATTGACTTGTAAAGTGTGTGTCGAACTCTGACTTTAGTATCATCCTCTAGCTCTGAACACTGATTGGTCCCTATTGAATTCATGTGTCAGCTTGACCTCGTTCATTTGAGCTTGATGTTATTTTGTTCTATCGCTCAGAACATTCCATCGCTTTTTCGAATGATGGTTGAAATAAAACAATCTTATATTTACTTGAGTAAATAAACTACTCATACAATAGTCACTTAAATCGTCCCATAATTATATGCAGCATATCATACAATAAACATACAAAAAATATAGTATATTATACAATTGCTCTTCTACAGTAAAAATCATGAACATTTAAATATTTTTCATTAAAGAAGTCTTCATTGGACAGTTCTCCATTTCAGGATTACAATTGTCTTTAAATTAAGGACACATGATCACTCATTCGAAAGTCATATTTCTGTAGACCAATTCTGTATTCATATTCATGTTCATCTCATCTCATCTCATCTTCTTCCGCGTGTTCCAGGGTCAGGTCATGGGGGCAGCAGCCTAAGCAAAGGGGTCCAGGCGTCCCTCTCTCTAGCCGCTTCCTCCAGCTCTTCTGGGGGGACACCGTGGCGTTCCAAGACAAGCTAAGAGACAAATTCCCTCCAGTGTGTACTAGATCGACCACAGAGTATCATCCTGAATGGACATGCCCGAAACACCAGACCAGGGAGGCGTTCGGGAGGCATTCTGACCAGATGTCACCTGTCGCCTCAGCAATGGAGGCACAAAACATGGCCGATTCGGATTCCATGCCACCCACCTCTTTCTGGATGTGTTTGTCGCTCTGCTGAAAGTGGAAGATAAAGGGCTCTCTAACAGGAGACTCCGCCAAACATTCCCAGGAGACCCTAACTAAATGCCTGGGCCAGCCAGGTCTGGAGGGCGACTTCCCCTGCCATTGAAGCCAGCTCACCACCAGGTACAGTAGTGATCGGTTGACAGCTCAGGTCCCCTCTTCATCTGGTAGTTCAGAACATGCGGCCGCAAGTCCAGTGACATGATTACAAAGCCGATAATCGAACTGCGAACTTAGGATATCCTGGTGCCAAGTGCACTTATGGACACTCTTATGTTCGAACATGGTGTTCATGATAGACAAACTGTGACGAGCACAGAAGTCCAAAAATGAAACACCATTCGGGTGCAAACTGGAGAGGCCGTACCTACCGATCACACCTTTCCAGGTCACACAATCATTGCCCACATGGGCGTTGAAGTCTCCCAAGACAAAGAGTGAGTCTCCCAGGGGAGCGTTCTCCAACACACCCCTTAAAGTCGCCTCCACCTTCTGAGGAGACTTAGGTCCTTCGGAGTATGCAGACCTCTGCTCAGGACATTTTATGACTCTGTGGTAACCTCTGCAATCCTCTATGCTGCCATCTGCTGGGCCCTGGGCAGCACAGAGCAGGACAGAAAGAGACTGAACAAGTTGGTCAGGAGGGCCAGCACTGTCCTAGGCTGCCCACTGGACTCTGTGGAGGAGGTGGGCGAGAGGAGGATGGTCGCAAAGCTCACATCCATCATGGTCAACAGCTCTCACCCACTGCACCAGACTGTAGAGAAGCTGAGTAGCTCCTTCAGTGGACGACTGAGACATCCTCAGTGCAGGAAGGAGCGCTACCGCAGGTCCTTCATTCTCACCGCTATCATACTGTACAACTCCACTTTGTAACTGTCTGTGAAAAAACCGGTTATGTGCAATAAAACCCCCGTGCACTTTAATCAACCACATCTACCCCACTGACTGTGAGCCATATCAACTTATCTACTCTGCCCTCTGATACATATACACTTGAATATAGGCCACTCTACAAAGTTGTTCTTTTCTTTTTCTTTTTTTATTGTATATATTATATATTGTGTATATATATATATATATATATATATATATATATATATATATATATATATATATATATATATATTACTTTATACTATTTATGTATCTATTTATTTATTTACTTATATAATGTGTGTATGAATTGTATGTATGTATATGTATTATTGTATATGTCTCTATTTTGCACCCCCTACTGATGGTACCTCAAGAGCCTGTAACAGTGAATTTCTCCATTGTGAGATTAATAAAGCTGTATCTATCTATCTATCTATCTAAGACTCCAAGAAGGGTGGGTACTCTGAACCGTCATTAGGTACATAAGTACAAATAACAGTCAGGACCTGTCCTCCCACCAGAAGGCGGAGGGAAGCTACCCTTTCGTTGACTGAGGAGAACACCAACGTGTGGCACTGAGACAGGGGGTAACAAGGCTTGTCGCCTCTCCCCAAGAGCAACTCCAGAATGGAATAAGGTCCAGCCTCTCTCAAGATGGGTAGCTCCAGAGCCCAAGCTCTATGTTGAGGTGAGTCTGACTATATCTAGTCGGCATCTCTCCACCTCATGCACCAACTCAGGCTCCTTCCTTGCCAGAGAGGTGACATTCCATGTCCCAAGAGTCAGAGTCAGTAGCCGAGGATCAGTCCGACAGAACCCATGCCTTCGGCTGCCACCCAACTCACACTGCACCCAACCCCTTTAGCCCCTTCCACAGGAGGTGGGTTATGGAAGGGTGGACCCATGTCTCCTTTTCGGGCTGGGCCCGGCCGGGCTCCATGGGCAATAGCCCAATCACCAGGAGTTTGCCTTTGAGCCCTGCCCCCAGATCTAGCTCCTGGGGGGGACGCCGGTGACCCATGTCCGGGCAAGGGAAACTATGTCTTTGTTTTCCATTTAGTCGTAACCAAGGTCTTCTGAACTGAACTTCGTCTGGACCTTCACCAGGACTGGGGTTCCCAACCAGGGGTGCTCGCATTCCAGGATGTGCGAGAAGCAGGGCTGTAATTTTTTAAAGAATTTTTTTTTTTTTTTTTAAATTAGTATGATTTCACATCCTTTATCCTTGAACAAAGTATAAAATGTAGGGGGTGCGAGATCAGAACAAAATCTTTTTAGGGGTGCAGGAGTAAAAAAAAAAAGGTTGGGAACCACTGACCTAGGACCTGTTTGCCTTGGGTGACCCTACAAGGGGCATAATGCCCCAGAATAATCATCATATTAATGTTGATTCTGTTCCTGTTCACTAATTAATTTGTGATCATGAATTGTGACATTTCAAACCGGCAGGTTACAGGCCTTCGTGGATCCAAAACACACAGCGCACAATGATGAATGTACAACTCGTCCACGGACAACTGGTACAAAAAATTGCAACCTAGGACAACTTGTCCATGGGCACAACCCTGGGTGGACAACTAGTCCATAACCAAACTGTTCAATAAAGCGTTACTGTAAATTAGAATCTGGCTCATTTTTTCAAAATCTCATAAATATGGATGGCCAAATATCAAATTTTTTGGTCCAAATCTAAAAATTATACCATGGACCAATTGTTCACCTTCCCATGGAGAGTTTGGTTGTGTTTTTTTTTTACCAGTTGTTCGTGGACGAGTTGTCTGTGCACCCCAACTGATGACCAATCGCTCGATTTTCTTTGATCATATGCAATCAGTCTACAGAAGCCTTTAAAGTAATTTTATGGAGGCCATGTAGTTTATTTTTTAAGAAAAAACTGCTAGTAATATAGAGCCGGTGGTGTAGTGGTTAGCGTGCTAGGCTCATGATCAGGAGGTTGTGAGTTCAAATCCCACTGAGACCCTCACTGTGCTAAGACCCCTGGGCAAGGTCTCAACCACAAGTGTGCCTCTGTCCACCCAGCAGTATAAATGGGTACCAGTAAAAATATACTGGGACGGTAGCCTGCGATGGACTAGCGTCCCATCCAGAAGGAGTTCAACTCCTGATCACTTCACGCTACAGAAACCGGGGATAAGCACCGGCCTGATGAGCCACTAGGCTCGGGTGTAAAAACCCAACAGTTAATCAAAAAAAAAAAAATTGCTACAGTTATTAACATATGTTGTAAACCACATTGTTGCAATTAATTTCACAGGTCATAAGAAAAGAGTAGGTGCACTAATTAAGCTTTCTTCAGACTGTACAAAATTGTAGTGATGAATACTGTTTCCTTTCACTCTGCTCTTCAGAAAATTAATTTGGAAGGGTTTAATTATACAAAGATCTTTATATTGAATATATTATATGAAGATATTCAATAATTTGTCTACCAAAGAGACAATTCATGGACGTGGTGAAGAAGGACATGAAGGCAGTTGGTGTAAGAGAAGATGCAGAGGATAGGGTGAGATGGAGGCAGATGATTCACTGTGGCAACCCCTGAAGGGGACAGCCAAAAGGAAAAGAAGAAGAAGAAGAAAATTCAATAATTTGTCTGCTTTGAGAAATGACTATGTAAAACACAAACATGTGTACCTTAATAGTAAAAACCTTAAAAACCTGCCATGCTTTGCTCTTAAGTATGGATAAATGGTTTCCCAACTTTGCTTTGTTTAGTGTGTAGTGTTTGGAGGAAGGGATATAAGGCTGTGGGGGTTGGGTAGAGTTCAGATATATCCCACTAGTGGGTGGGTGGAGTAAGGTGTGACTTTCTTATCAAGTAGCTCTCTCTGCCATGTTCTTTCCTCAAGCTTTTCTATTTCTATGCACAGTAAAACACTTTTAAAAGGTGTATAAGACCAGGTGGAAACTAGGGAACATGATTGTTTCCATAGATACATAACACCAAGCCCTCCAATGCCCCCAACAAGAACCCAGAAGGTTGGAGGAGGGGTGTTTCAGGAGCCCTGCTTCATTCCAAATACGACCATATCTGTATTGATCTTAAGCAGGGTTTTCAACAGGATTTCCTGGTTGCCAGGTCATATCAATTCACAATAGTCAGTCTGTCATGTATAATTCTTATATCTCATGCTCATCAATGTTAAGGTCAGCTCTTTTTATTTTTGGGTATCGTTTTAAAGCGCTACCTTCTGGACTCAGGTTTTGGTGCTCGCCAAATGTGGCGCACTCCGCTGAGTGTGGACGGCGCCTGCATTCGGCGGAGTGTGCCACAAATGTTTAATAATGAATGTAAAAATGAATAAAAAATGTTTAATAATGGTTTAATTAATAAATATGTTAATAAAATGGTTTAATATGTTAATAAAATGTTTAAATGGTTTAATAAATAATTTTCTTTTACTTTTAACACATATTTCATACATATTTCATGCAAAATTGGTGTCGCTCACTGTCTATGGTGAGAAGCATGTAAAAGAACCATTGCTGACTTTCGTAACGAGCAGGCTGCAAAGCCATCAGCGTGTTTCTGTCCCTTGCTAAAGGGTTGTGACAGGAAGAGCATCCGACGTAAAAAAACCTATGCCAAATCAAATGTGCGAATCAGATGATTCGCTGTGGCGCCTCCCGAGAAAGGTAAAAAGCCGAAGGGAAATCTCTCTCTCTCATATATATATTTAATGAAAAAAGGTGCTTGAAGTATCATTTGGATATATATAAAAAAGGAGGCAGGTAGTATCCAAGCAATTAAAATTGAAAGAATCATGTGACCAAGTTCACCAAGATCCCTGACAATGGACATTGTGCCCCACTGTAAACCCAAAGTTAACATGGTCACTTTATTTGATTGACATAAAACTGTTATGGGAATTTATCATGGTGCAGACAGGATTCTTCAAAAAAGGGGAGCATTCATCCTGTCTATGTAAACAGTCTTTTTCAACACCCTTAACAACACAAATCTTCATTCATTACAAGCTTAATACAATAGTAGATGAAGATTTATCCATTCCAGCACTTCACCTAATAATACAAAAGTATTTAAGTCAAAAAATATTTCATATGCAATCAAATAAACAAATAAAAGTACACCACGGAATTTTCTCAACATATTTGCCCCATGTCAGTAAATGTGTTAGACACCAGCAATCAGCCCATACAACGGATTTCACGATCTACATAAACAAAGTAAACAGACCAGTCAGATGGAAAAAGTAAATGCACCCTTCTATTTATTACATCTTTAAGTCCAGGTCAGGTGTTCAAGGTTAGGTGGAACCTGTTATCCAAAGTCTGCTGTGCTTCTCATTGCTATTGAAATGTGTGATGTCATCATAACAAAAGCTGAAGAGTTCTCAAAAAGATCTTGAAGTTATTTGAAGTAAATATTTCCACTGTAAGGGAAATGCAGCCGTGGGGAAGGGGGGGGGGGGCACAAACCAGTGTCTCTCCCTCACGCCGGTCCCAAGCCCGGATAAATGCAGAGGGCTGCGTCAGGAAGGGCATCCGGAGTAAAACAAATGCCAAATAAACTATGCGAATCACAAGAAAGAATGACATACTGGATCGGTCGAGGCCCGGGTTAACAACGACCGCCATCAGTGCCGTCAACCAACAGGGTGCTGATGGAAATTGGACTACTGTTGGTCGAAGAAGGAGAGGCGGGAGGCGTGTCCGTTGCCAGAGAGAGAAGAGGAAAAACATGAGTCTAGGACTGAAAGTAGGGACTTTGAATGTTGGAACTATGGCAGGAAAAGGTAGAGAGCTGGCTGACATGATGCAGAGGAGTAAGGTGGACATACTGTGTGTTCAGGAGACCAGGTGGAAAGGTAACAAGGCTAGAAGCATAGGAGCAGGGTTTAAGCTGTTTTATCATGGTGTGGATGGGAAGAAAAATGGAGTCGGAGTCATCTTGAATCAGGAGTTTGTCAGGAATGTTCTAGAAGTGAAAAGAGTGTCAGACAGAGTGATGAGTCTCAAGTTAGAACTTGAAGGTGTGATGGTCAATGTTGTTAGTGCTTATGCCCCACAGACAGGATGTGAGCGAGAAGAGGAGAGATTCTGGAGTGAGTTAGATGAAGTGATGCAGAGTACCCCCAGAGGTGAAAGAATGGTCATTGGGGCAGACTTCAATGGACATGTTGGTGCAGGAAACAGAGGGGACGAGGAAGTGATGGGCAGGTTTGGTATCCAGGACAGGAACGCAGAAGGACAGATGTTGGTAGATTTTGCAAAAAGGATGGAAATGGCTGTGGTGAATACTTTCTTCCAGAAGAGAGAGGAGCATAGGGTGACTTATAAAGTGGAAGTAGGAGCACACAGGTAGACTACATCTTGTGCAGGCGATGTAATTTAAAGGAAGTCAGTGACTGCAAAGTAATAGCGGGTGAGAGTGTTGCCAAACAGCAGAGGATGGTGGTGTGCAGGATGACGCTGATGGTGAGGAAGGTGAAGAAGGCAAAGGCAGAGCAGAAGACAAAGTGGTGGAAGTTGAAAAGGGAAGAGTGTCGGGTTGTCTTCAAGGAGGAGTTGAAACAGGTTTTGGGTGGTTACGAAGTGCTTCCAGATGACTGGACAACTACAGCTAATGTGATCAGGGAGACAGGTAGGAGAATACTTGGTGTGTCATCTGGAAGGAAAGTAGATAAGGAGACTTAGTGGTGGAATGAGGAAGTGCAGAAGTGTGTACAAAGGAAGAGGTCAGCTAAGAAGAAGTGGGACATTGAGAAAACCAAAGAGAGTAAACAGGAGTACAGGGAGACACAGCGTAAGGCGAAGGTAGCAGTGTCAAAGGCCAAACAGAGCATGCTTGATGACTTGTATGCTCGGTTGGAAAGTAAAGAGGGAGAAAATGATTTATACAGGTTGGCACAGCAGAGAATTAGAGATGGGAAGGACGTGCAGCAAGTTAGATTGATAAAGGACAGAGAGGGAAAAGTATTGACTGATGACAGAAGTGTGCTGGGAAGATGGAAAGAGTACTTTGAAGAGCTGATTAATGAGGAAAATGAGAGAGAAAAAAGAGTAGAAGAGGTGACTGTTGAGGACCAGGAAGTAGCAAAGATTAGTAAGGGTGAAGTGAGGTGGACATTGAAGAGGATGAAAAGTGGAAAGGCAGTTGGTCCTGATGACATACCGGTGGAGGTATGGAAGTGTCTCGGAGAGGTAGCAGTAGATTTTCTGACAAGAACATTTAACAAGGTCTTAGAGAGTGAGAGGATGCCAGAGGAATGGAGGAGAAGTGTGCTTGTGACCATTTTTAAGAACAAGGGAGACATGCAGAGTTGTGGCAACTACCGAGGGATAAAGTTGATGAGCCATACGATGAAGTTATGGGAAAGAATAGTGGAAGCTAGACTAAGGGCAGAGGTCAGCATTTGTGAACAACAGTTTGGTTTCATGCCAAGAAAGAGCACCACAGATGCAGTGTTTGCCTTGAGGATGTTAATGGAGAAATACAGAGAAGGTCAGAGGGAGCTGCATTGTGCCTTTGTGAATCTGGAGAAAGCATATGACAGGGTGCCGAGAGAAGAACTGTGGTATTACATGAGGAAGTCTGGAGTGGCAGAGAAGTATGTTAGAGTGGTGCAGGACATGTATGAGAGATGTAAGACAGTGGTGAGGTGTGCTGTCGGTGTGACAGAAGAGTTCAAGGTGGAGGTGGGACTGCATCAAGGGTCAGCTCTCAGCCCCTTCTTGTTTGCTATGGTGATGGACAGGCTGTCAGACGAGGTGAGACAAGATTCCCCATGGACTATTATGTTTGCAGATGACATTGTGATCTGTAATGAGAGCAGAGAACAAGTGCAGGAAAATCTAGAGAGGTGGAGGTATGCCCTGGAAAGGAGGGGAATGAAGGTCAGTCTCAGTAAGACAGAATACATGTGCATGAATGACAAGGACCCAAGAGGAACGGTGAGATTACAGGGAGCAGAGATAAGAAAGGTGGAGGATTTTAAGTACTTAGGCTCAACAATCCAGAGCAATGGAGAGTGTGGAAAAGAGGTCAAGAAGCGTGTGCAGGCAGGTTGGAATGGTTGGAGAAAAGTATCCGGTGTGATGTGTGATAGGAGGGTATCGGCAAGAATGAAAGGAAAAGTGTACAAGACGGTGCTGAGGCCAACGATGTTGTATGGTTTAGAAACAGTGGCCCTGGGGAAAAGACAGAAGGCAGAGCTGGAGGTAGCAGAGATGAAAATGTTGAGGTTCTCTTTGGGAGTAACGAGGATGGCTAGGATTAGGAATGAGCACATCAGAGGGACTGCACATGTAAGATGTTTTGGAGAAAAAGTCAGAGAGGCTAGATTGAGATGGTTTGGACATGTACAGAGGAGGGATAGTGAGTATATTGGTAATAGGATGCAGAGGCTGGAACTACCAGGCAGAAGGCCTAGAGGAAGACCAAAGAGACGATTCATGGATGTGGTGAAGGAGGACATGAAGATCGTTGGTGTAAGAGAAGAAGATGCAAAGGATAGGGTGAGATGGAGGCAGATGATTCGCTGTGGCGACCCCTGAAGAGAAAACCCGAAAGGAAAAGAAGAAGATTTCCACTGTAAGGGAAACGATTTACAAGTGTCATGGATTTCAAAGAGAGCAGACCATTTCACAAAGAAGGTAATCTCCATAACCCCCAAAGTTTCATTGCAGGATCTGCAGGTCATGCTTGCAACTGTTGGTATAAAAATGCATGAGTATGCAATCAGAAAGAGATTAAAACCTGACCTGCATTCAAGCAATGAAATATATAAGCAGCAATGCCTTTTTATTCGAGAGATATTCACATAAAACATTAACAGACATGTTTTTACTTATATGCTTTCTGTCCTCCTTTGCTTTATCCAGTGTGCCTGATTTCTGTATAATATCTCAGCTCTTGTCAAGGTTACTGATATGCCCCAGCCAATGGGTTGAATTTTTGAATGCATGTTGGGGAATAAGGTAGCTGGCATTGATAGCTGGCAGCTGTCTGGTCACAGAGGACATTTTTCTTAACACATTTTCTCTCAATATTATATACAAATTGTGTTGTAACATGTTTTTGGATTATGCTTTTAGTCTGGAGTTCTTGACCAAATCTCTCAACCGTCTAAACTGACTGACTCTGTTTTTCATATTACTGAACACCACAGTGTGTTTAATTTGGATTCCAAAAGGCAAAGCTCCTGTGACAGACAGCTTGGAATGTGCTCTACTGAGCGGTCTCCTCCAAGTACTGCACTGTTTTTATCCGCGCTGCACTCCTGTAATCACATTGCTCCATTTTATGTGGTTAAGAAAATTACACAACAACATATAGAAACTCAGTTTTTCATTCAGTGAAAACACCAATGATTTAACACTTTGTATATCCAATCGAAATAAGATTTAATTTAAAAACATGTGTAATTAATACAAAAACGTGGTAAAGAGAATTTTAGATAACTTACAAAAGGGGTAAGGGAAGGTCCCCACTATTAAGCATAAACTACAATCATCATTACTCTTGCACAACAAAGAGCAGTAACAGGGTCTATTTCATGACTGTCTCATTTGTGTTTACGTATGTCAAGAGTGTTACTACTTCCTGTTATTTCAGCCCAATCTGTTCATTCTGTTCAACCCCCCCCCCACACACACACACACACACACTATTTTATTTAAAATTGTGTTCACAATGACCTGTTTATTGAGTTTGATTATTTGATTGTTTTTAAAATCTGAATCAGCGTCTCACTGTTGTTGCAGGTTACTATTAAAATTGTTAAAATTATTTTGGTGTAATATTACATCAGTGATAAACACTTAACATCAATATTTTTTGTCATTGTTTTTTTAAAGATTAATATCAAGGTCATTGGGGGTAGTGGTGGAAAGATGCTGGATTACTGATCTCAAGGTCGAGGATTTAAGCCCACTGTCACTGGGTTATTATTGCTGTCCCCCCAGTGCAGCTAACTGGGTTATAAAAGGTCGGCCATGTCTCTCATTGTCTATAGCGAGAGGCTCCAGCCTCCCCACTACTCCAATTAGGATTAAATGGTTCAGAAAATGAATGAATGATAAGCATGTATCTTCATCTTCTTCTTCTTCTTCGTCTTTTCCTTTTGGCTGTTCACTTTCAGGGGTTGCCACAGCAATTCACTGCCTCCATCTTCATGAAAGTCATATTAATGATTCGCATGTACGATTTGGCATAGGTTTTTGCCCTTCCTGACACAACCCTTTAGCAAGGGGCAGAAACACGCTGACGGCTATGCTGCCTACTCTTTATGAAAGTCAGCAATGGTTCTTTTACATGCTTCACACCATAGACAGTGAGAGACATGGCCGGCCTTTGAGAACCCAGTTAGCTGCACCAGGGGGACAGTGACAATCTTGTGTAGCGTGGGACTCGAACATCCAACCCTAAGTTCAGCGATCCATCACCTTTTACCACCAGGCCACCACTGCCCCATGAATGATAAGCATGTATTTTTGCAAGTCTAGTCCTACAGAAAAACATGTTTATTTACGTAGTTACAAAAGCATCTGCCTCTGTAATAACCCCATTTCACTGGAGCAAAGGCGCTGAATGCTGTCAGTCTACGGAAGAGCTTCGTAATTTCGTAATTTCGGAACTTCGGAAGAATAGGTACGCCACAGTACGCCAAAGTGACCCCACGGAACACTTAAGGAATTTTTTCCCTGAACGTGCTTTTGAACATTTTCAAAAGCATTTTCACGGAATATTTTGGCCTGCCGGAAACATACGGAAGTGGAGGAAGACTTGAGGAATAACTACGGAATCACACGGAATGACACAGAAGATGAGGGAATAATTGCGAAATGTTTGCAGTTGACAACATTTTTGCTTCCATAAATCTCCATACTCCAGTGAAATGGGGGTATTAGGCTTTACTTTTTTCCTGAAGTCATTGTTCTTGGCAATGGGTATGATAATTCTGTGTCCGCTAACAAAAGTGTGAAAGTCATTGCCTGTGAAAAGGTTACAGAATTCTTCAGTCTTCTTTCTTTTCTTTTGAATCCATTGTCTTTCATAGGAGTGGCTCTCAGGCAAGCCCTCTTATTTTGTAAAGTGTATTGTATTGTAAAAATATTGTAAAGTTTCAGATGGGAAAAGTTCACAGATGCTAATGATAGCTTATTCTTTTCTCATATGTAAATTTTGTCTTTGAACCTTCAGGCAGAACAAAATCAAATTATGAAGCAACAAGAAATTCTAAAGGTATAAACATCACAAATTGGTGTTTGAAAAATATATCATCATATGATCTTACATGGACATGTCTAACAGAGATGCATTCATTTGGGCATGTGTGCAAAAAAGCCATTTATTTAAAAAAAAAAAAAGCCCAAAGTTAACATTTTAGCAATATTATATGTAAGCAAAAAAAGTAACCCCTTTGTAACAAGTACACTTTTAGACAAGAAAAACCCTGGCTCCAAAAACAATCTTAAGCTAAGATGTGAATTTTTATCTTAAATGTTTATAAATATTGCTTAAGTTTGATTCCAGTATTTGTTTAAATCTGCTTCCACTCTACCATCTGGTGAAAACGGTCTGTTTATTGTGACCACAATTAATGAAATCCTGAAAGCTTTATTTTAACCTTTTTATTTTGCGTGAACATCAGTTCTAATTGTAATATGCCCATCTTCCTCTCTTAGCATTTTCTGGAGACTAGGTTGATTGATAAAAGTTTATTATTGGATGTAATTTCTGAGGGTAGTTATATTTTATGATTGATCGTTGTTCATGAAAGGAAATCACCATATTTTCTGGACTATACATCGCTCCAAAGTACAAGTCGCATTGGCCAAAAAATGCATAATAAAGAAGAAAAAAACATACAGTATATAAGTCGCACTGGACTATAAGTTGCAAAACTCATGGAAATTGTATACCTTGGCTTGGAAATGTGCTGGCAGTTTTTGTGACGTTATGGTTCTCGCTCTGATAGAGAGATGGTTGCATGAAGCTGTAACACCAAGAAAGCCCTCACGAAAAGTAATTTCTATTCATCTCCCTGACAACCACCTGGACGTGGAGACGCAACTGCAATGTTGACAAAGCTCTCTCTAAGACATGTTGCTCAAGCCCCCATGTGCGAACTCGTTCCTCTAGCTGTGGCTATCTAGCTTTTAGCCCGTGATTAACTTTTAGCCCATGATTAAGTTTTTTGTTTTCTTCATTGCAAGAATAATAATCTCCCCTTTTCTGCACTCTTGTTGCCTTCTTGTGGTTGTAAAAATGTCTGTCTTCCTTTCGGCTTTTTCCCTTTTACTCGGGATTCACCACAGCGAATCATCTGATTCGCACGTTTTGATTTGGCAGAGGTTTTTTACGTCGGATGCCCTTCCTGTCACAACCCTTTATAGCAAGGGACAGAAACACGCTGACAACTTTGCAGCCTCCTCTTTACGAAAGTCAGAAATGGTTCTTTTACATGCCTCACACCATAGACAGTGAGAGACATGGCCCGCCTTTGATAACCCAGTTAGCTGCACTATTGGGGGGGGACAGTGACAACCTTGTGGAGAGTGGGACTTGAACCCCAAAACTTTGAATCAGCGATCCGGCACCCTCTATACCACTAGACCACCACTGCCCCCTGGTTGTGAGTGTAAAAATAAACATGTGAAATTATGTTTGTTATTATTATGATGAACAGAATTATATGTAATAATTTCACTACTTGAGCGTGGAGCCGCAGCTGCACTGTTGACAAGTCCCTCCCTGCAGCACATTGCTCAAGCACCCATGTGCGAGCTAGTTTCTCTAGCTGTGGCCATCTGGCTTTTAGCCCGTGATTAGCTTTTTTTGTTTTCTTCATTGCAGTAATAATAATCTCTGCTTTTCTTCAGTCCCTCATAAGTTTGTTGTTCATTCCAAACTTTCTTTCTGCAACTCAACCATTTTCTTCTGCATATTTCACTACTTGCAGCTTGTAATCTGCAGAATAGGACTTTCTTTTTAGGGACATTTCTTCAGTGGTGGATTAGCAGGTACTGGTACTCAAGCCTAGAGTGCCCTCTTGTGGTTATGATTGTAAAAATAACAAACATGTTAAATTGTGTTTGTTATTATTATGACAAACAGAATTATATGTAATAATTTTACATATAAGTCGCTTTGGAGTAATAAGTCACACCTGAAGCCAAAGTATGAAAAAGTGTGACTTATAGTCTGGAAAATACAGTATTAAATTATTAATGAACAAATTTTTTTTTTTTTTTTTTAAATGAAAAACAAATGCCTTGTGTAATGTAGTGTACATTGGAATAGAAGAGAAAAATGTAATATCTTGCTCCTGCATGTGAGACAGGCCTGCTTGCTTTCCATTTTTAAATCTTTAGCAGTTTCTCCAAGGCCTTTGGGACTTCTTGTGGGATTTATATATATATGGGTTTTATTATTTCTTGTTTCTGTACTTACTTATCTATATATTTTATATGAATTTAATTGTTTTAATCTTCTGTACAGCAATTTGTTTCAATGAGTGTTGCTTTTTAAGAGCTAATTTTTATAAGATTCAGGTAATTTTCAATTAGGGGTGAGACACGACCCCCACATATAGTATATGTCTGTTTTTTTTTTCAGCTGGAAGGCCTATAGGTAGATAGAAAACGCCCCAAATTTTCAGGTTCTGATTAGAACAAGAATTAGCTTTTGAAATTGAAATATCTCAATGCGCCCATAACAGCCTGCCTTCATTTGGATAGATTTCAATCTATGTGATGGAAGGAGTTCTGGAAAAAATTTCAGTGGACCGATGAGGGCACCACCTGTAGAGGGTGCTGCAAAATGCTAATTTTGTGAATTTAACACTTACATATGAGGCATTTATGGACTGCGCCCTCAACATCCCACAGTGGTTTATGCATGATAGACCTCCACTAGCAAGCTCAACAGTATAACACTCTTCTTCATTTCCTTTCGGCTGTCCCCCTCAGAGGTCACCACAGTGAATGATCTGTCTCCATCTCACCCTATCCTCTGCATCTTCTACTCTTACTCAAACTACCTTCATGTCCTTCTTCACGACATCCATAAATCTTCTCTTTGGTCTTCCTCTTGGCCTTCTGATTGGCAGTTCGAACCTCAGTATCTTACTACCAATATAATCACTATCCCTCCTCTGTACATGTCCAAACCATCTGAATCTAGCCTCTCTGACTTTGTCTCCAAGACCTCTTACTTGTGCTGTCCCTCAGATGTGCTCATTCCTAATCCTATCCATCCTCGTTACTCCCAAAGAGAACCTCCCGCTTCTTCACAGCTTTTCCACACTCTCCATTGCTCTGGATTGTTGAGCCTAAGTACTTAAAATCCTCCACCTTCTTTATCTCTGCCCCCTGTAACCTCACCATTTCTCTTGGGTCCTTGTCGTTTACACACATGTATTTTGTCTTACTGAGGCTAACCTTCATTCCTCTCCTTTACAGGGCATACCTCCACCTCTCTAGATTTTCCTCCACTTGTTCTCTGCTCTCACTACAGATCACTGTCATCTGCAAACATCATGGTCTATGGGGAATCTTGTTGAATCTCGTCTGTCAGCCTGTCCATCACCATAGCAAACAACAAGGGGATCAGAGCTGACCCTTGATGCAGTCCCACCGCCACCTTGAACTCTTCTGTCACACCGACAGCACACCTCACAATGTCTTACATCTCTCATACATGTCCTGCACCACTCTAACATACTTTTCTGCAATACCACAGTTCCTCTCTCGGCACCCTGTCATATGCTTTCTCCAGATCCACAAAGGCACCATGCAGCTCCTTCTGACCTTCTCTGTACTTCTCTATTAACATTCTCAAGGCAAACACTTCATCTGTGGAGCTCTTTCTTGGCATAAAACCAAACTATTGTTCACAAATGCTGACCTCTGCCCTTAGTCTAGCTTCCACTATTCTTTCCCATAACTTCATCGTATGGCTCATTAACTTTATCCCACTGTAGTTGTCACAACTCTGCACGTCTCCCTTGTTCTTAAAAATGGGCACCAGCACAACTTCTCCTCCAGCATCCTCTCACTCTCTAAGACCTTGTTGAATATTCTTGTCAGAAAATCTACTGCTACCTCTCCGAGACACTTCCATACCTCCACCAGTATGTCATCAGGACCTACTGCCTTTCCACTTTTCATCCTCTTCAATGTCCTCCTCACTTCACCCTTACTAATCTTTGCTACTTCCTGGTCCTCAACAGTCACCTCTTCTACTCTTTTTTCTCTCTCATTTTCTTCATTCATCAGCTCTTCAAAGTGCTCTTTCCATCTTCCCAGCACACTTCTGTCATCAGTCAATACATTTCCCACTCTGTGCTTAATCACTCTAACTTGCTGCACGTCTTTCCCATATCAAATTCTCTGCTATGCCAACCTGTATGAATCATTTTCTCTCTCCTTACTGTCCAACCTATCATGCAAGTCATCATATGCCCTCTGTTCGGTCTTTGACACCGCTACCTTCGCCTTACGCTGTGTCTCCCTATACTCCTGTTTACTCTCTTTGGTCCTTTCTATGTCCCACTTCTTCTTAGCTAACCTTTTCCTTTGTACACACTCCTGTACATCCTTATTCCACCACCAAGTCTCCTTATCTACTTTCCTTCCTATGACACACCAAGAACTCTTCTACCGGTCTCCCTGATCACATTATGGTTCTCTAGTCATCTGTAAGCACTTCCTGACCACCCAAAGATTGTTTCAACTCCTCCTTGAAGACAACACGGCACTCTTTCTTGTTCAGCTTCCACCACTTTGTCTTCCACTCTGCCTTTGCCCAACAGTATAACACTAGAAATTAATATTGGATGATGAGAGCCCAACAGTATAGATGATGTTAAAGTTGGTCAAAATGCCATTTTTGGTGTATTTTAGGGGTGTATTACTGGATTGGCAGAGGATGCTGGCATTCCTTATAAGCCTACCTTGGCTTGAAGAGGATAAGTAAGTAAGTAATTACTGGATGTGCCTTCATCAGATTTTAATGATCAATAGAAATCCCATTTGATGGGGTCATATATCACCCACTGTCTGAATATCATAAAAATTGGCTCTTAGAGTGCTATATAAATAGATAAATGTGGATTGGCTTGGATTGGATACAATTTCATACATAAAGCCATGACTTATTACAGAGAATATGCCACCTTATACATTTTTTTCCAAAGATTATTTTCGAATCCACATTTCCATCTTTTATCGGAGTCACAGGGAGGCTGAAGTCCATCTCAGCCAACTGTGGGTAAATGTACACCCCGAAACGCTTTCCAGATCATTGCAAGTCCAACGCAGACATATAACCATACAGATGCACATTTTCACACCTAGTGGCAAGTGAGAATTATTATATGCTTGTCATTGGACTATGATGGAAGCTAAGTATTCATAGAACACCCACACAAGCACAGGAAAAGCGTGCAATCTCCAAACAGAAATTCTCATGCCAAGCTTGAGGCTTGATCCCAGGACTTTCTTGTTTTAAGGAGCAAATGCTATCCACTACACCACTGTGCTGCCCTTTATTCAATTGTAGCGTCTTATAAAATTTCCTAAATACTGTACTAGGATTGGAAAAAACACACTGGATTTCCAAGTTCTTTTTTAAAAAATTTACTGAAGTGAAAATATTCCATTATTAGATGAAACAAATCATAATTTAGATGCTCATAGGTACTCAATATATTTTATACAGAAGAAATATAAATGAGTACTGGATTTCTTGGCTAGTGATGGTCATATGGAAACATCTCTGTGGTTTGTGTCTTCCTTAGCGGTTGCAGTAGTTGTAAGTGCAGCAGGTAGCAGTGGTACCAGGAGCACGCTTTTGATCCCTACAAGTGGAGCTACCCAGACAACCTTTCATATAAAATGAAGCTGTTTGGAGACAGAGAAAATAATTATTCTCATTCATTCAATAATTTATCAAACTATTTAATTACACAAATATTCACACTTGGGGAGGAAACTGGACTACCCAGAGTAAACCTACAAAGGACAGACTAAAGAGCCTCACTGATCTAGGACTTGAACCAGGAACTTCTTATTGTGAGGCAGCTGTGCTAACCACAATGCCACCATAAATTTGTTATTGGGAAACTTGCAAAGTCTTTACACGTATTCACACAACTGAGTTAGCAGAATACCCATGACTCTTAGGATTAGATAATATTTTTGACAAATTTTTTATAAACTACTTACGCGCATTTATAATGGCACAGACAGGATCCCTCAAGAGAGAGCCACATTCTTCTCGTCGACCCGAACAGCCATTTCCCACACACCCATAACACCACAAAGCCTCACCTAAAACATGCCAAATACATAAGTAGATTGAGGATTTATCAATTTTAGCACCTAATAATACTAACATATATATCAATAAATAATTCATATATGAGTTTAAAAAACTTACTGTAATTTACGAAGAGTAAGGTAACAAGACAAATGAAAAATACCTTCATTTTTATGATACCTAAAAAGAGAAAGGAACAACATTCATCAGTTCATTTTCTGTAACTGCTTCATCCTAATTAGGGTCGCGGGGAGGCTAGTGCCCATCCCAGCCAACTCAGGGCGAGGGCAGAGTACACCCTGGACAGCTCGCCAGGCCATCACAGGGCGGAAACACGCTGACGGCTTTGCAGCCTACTCTTTTTACGAAAGTCAGCAATGGTTCTTTTACATGCCTCACACCAAAGACAGTGAGAGAGACATGGCCAGCCTTTGATAAACCAGTTAGCTGCACTGTGGGGTGGGGGGGGGGCAGTGACAACCTTGTGGAGAGTGGGACTCGAACCCCCAACCTTTGGATCAGTGATCCGGCGCTTTATCCCACTAGACCACAGGAACAACATTAAACCAGAAAATTTACCTTTCACATGAGTAGTAGTGGGCAGTGGTGGCCCAGAGGTAGGATGTTGGATTACTGGTCCCAAGGTCGGGACAAGCTCCACTGTTACTGGATTACCATTGCTGTCCCCCTTGTGCAGCTAACTGGGTTATCAAAGGCCAGCCATGTTTCTCAATGTCTGTGATGAAAGGCAAGTAAAAGAACCATTGCTGACATTCATCAAGAGTAGGCTGCATAGCTGTCAGCATGTTTCTCCCCTGCGATGGCCTGATGAGCTGTCCATGGTATAGGGGTTTTGCAGCTGACGTCATGCATACATTATCCCAATGTGGGTTTTGTTATTGGTGTTTAAACAAACCATTCACTCTGGCCCCAACACAATAGCACAAGCGTGTGTAAGGGTTAAATACTGCATTTATTTATTAAACAAGTGCAAAATAGCACTTAACTGTGTTGCTGTCGGTTGTACAAATTATACAGGAAAGAAGCCAGGTGTTAAATACCATAGATTCCCTGCTAATAAGGTCCGACGAGAGAAATGGATTTCTGCTTTGAAAAGAGCTGATACCAACAACAAAAGAAAAGTTTGGTGACCAGCTCCTACCAATCGTGTGTGTATGTAGCGAACGTTTTGTTGGAGGCAAGTAGTTTTTATCAGTAGATATATTATTATTTATTATCTTAACCACAGTTTGACTCTATTTAACTGTATATCTGGTGTCCATTTATAAGCTGAAGGCAGCTAAAATGCTATCTAGTCTTTATTATAACATGTACAGCATATATAACTATTATAATACTTCATAGATTTAGATCCACATGTTTGTGCTTAATATACAATGTAGGCAAAATGATGAAAAAAATGTGAGTCATAATTACCTTTGCCATGATTAATACTTTGGTGTCCTCACATAGCTTGCCATGGGCGATATTAGAGGCTTTCCTGGGTATAATATGCCATCCAGATAAAAAATACTCAAACGCTTCCCAGATTTAACTTTAACAGTCTTTAATACGTGTTCTAACACACACAGCAAACATACCATTCTTTGGTTTCCTCTTCACTTGTTTAATCCCACAATGCATTACAGACCCGGAATATACCAAGTTCCGTGGGGAGTAATCATTAGCAATCTAAAAAAAACGCTCTAAGCCCTTTCAAACTTTTCAGTTTTTCGTGAGTATAATCAGCTGTGAGATTAATCAAATAATTATAGATATCTGGGTGTGTTAAACCAGGTATCCTGTCCGTTGCTTCATCCATGCAGTTAACAAACAAACCATCGGGCAAAACATATGGGTCAGTTAGCCTTGATAACCGTAGTTTTTGAATATACTGTTATTTATGATCGTTATCATAATTACCAGGGAGCTCGGAAAGCACTGGGATTGTATTACGGCTCTCAACATTCATATTTATATAATCTACCACGCTTAAAACAGGCACCTCCAAAGTAAGTACACGTTTGTTTTCACCACAATATGGCGGCAGCTACTTGGCGGTCAAGTGACTGCAAAACTTCTATACTCTGCCCCTTTCCAGAGTCAGATAAGATAGGTCTCAATTCCCTGCTACCTTAACTGGGTTTAAGCAGCTCAGAAAACGAATGAGTATTAATGAAAATATTTTAAAAATGTAAACTTTACCAAAGTATTCTTTTCAGATATAAACGGTTGTACTTAATGTACAATGCATACTTATTACTATGAGCCCTATTTCTAAACAAACTGACAACAGATTTATTCATGGGGTTTTTATACTCACCTGCTGGTTGCTTTACTTTTTGCTTCATCCACTGAGCCTCTAAATTTATATCTAGATTTTGACCTTTATCCTAAGTTATGGATATGCTCCGCCCAGTGATTTGTACATTTGTATGTTTGCTGGAGGGACTTTGTTACTTGTTAGGCAACAGAAGGAAATTCACATGAAGGAAAAAAAATACTGTATTAACAGACTACATGTCTTAATCTCATATGTCACCAAAATAACAATAGCGGCACAGGGACTACACCTAAATTATATTTGGTTATGTCAGCAATGTCTTGTAGATGTATATATAGACAGTGGCAAGGAATATGAGGAGGAACCAGACTGGAAATGAACACATCCTCTTTTGACAGTGGGGCTATAAAGCATTAACTTTCCATGATGGAATACTATAATATGTAATATTAATAATTCAAGAGATTTTCTCATTTCTGATCAGTGGAAAGTCATTAAACAATTCTTGAAATTACATCATTGCCATTGGATAATTGGTATGTGCCAATGTTCCTCCTCATAGATATCATATAAGATATTTAGGCTACAACCCACAGCAGACTGCAGAAGCATATAGGCCTTGAGCTGTAAACATTTTGAAAATATATTTATGCTGTTAAGATTAGAGATGTTAAGTTTAGACAAAATGTAATATTTTATATTATGTTTCTCCTCTGCCTGTCGTCCCATACAAAATAGTCGGCTACTTTCAATCCTTCCTGAATATCACAAAAAGCCAATAAAGTTGTGTCATGAATCAGAAAGCTGTGTACCATGCTCAAAGAGCTCACTGATGCTACCTAGCTAGTGAGCGACATAGTTACGTGACTGCCTGTTATACTGTGAAGTAAAGGACACAATCAAATACTTTAAATCCCTTTATTCACCGACGGCAAATACAGTATATACTAGGGGCAGTCAGAGCTTAATTCTTAGTCAAGTTGCTTTGAGTCCGAAAAGTTTGCTGGGTCGAGTCCTGTACAAGCAGGAAAAATGTGTGGTGGTGGGGAAGCTAGCAGCATCTTCCCTTCCTCCACCTTTATTGCTAGAGAGCCTTTGAGCAAGGTACCTAACAGCCAACTGCTTTCCAAACACCCTGTTGCTCCAAGGCTACGCTCACTTTGGATGGGTTAAATGCAGAAGCAAGAATGTCCCTTGCGGGATTTAAACACAATAGTAATATAATAATAATAATTAAAATACATATAAATATGTGTAATTTGTTTAAATTATTTAAATTATATATATATATATATATATATATATATATATATATATATATATATATATATATATATATACACACACACACACACACACACACACACACACACACACACCGAGGAACGGTGATGTCACAGGGAGCAGAGATAACGAAGGTGGAGGATTTTAAGTACTTAGGCTCAACAATCCATAGCAATGGAGTGTGGAAAAGTGGTGAAGAAGCGTGTGCAGGCAGGCTGGAATGGTTGGTGAAAAGTGTCCTGTGTGATGTGAGATAGGAGAGTATCAGCAAGAATGAAAGGAAAAGTGTACAAGATGGTGGTGAGGCCAGCGATGTTGTATGGCTTAGAAACAGTGGCTCTGAGGAAAAGACAGGAGGCAGAGCTGGAGGTAACACAGATAAAAATGTTGAGGTTCTCTCTGGGAGTAACGAGGATGGATAGGATCAGAAATGAATACATCAGAGGGACAGCCCATCTAATATGGTTTGGAGACAAGGTGCAGGCAGGTTGGAATGGATGGAGAAAAGTGTCCGGTGTGATGTGTGATAGGAGCGTATCGGCAAGAATGAAGGGAAAAGTGTACAAGACAGTGATGAGGCCAGCGATGTTGTATGGTTTAGAAACAGTGGCCCTGAGGAAAAGACAGGAAGCAGAGCTGGAGATAGCAGAGATGAAAATGTTGAGGTTCTCTTTGGGAGTAACGAGGATGGATAGGATCAGGAATGAGTATATCAGAGGGACAGCACATGTTAGATGTTTTGGAGACAAAGTCAGAGAGGCTAGATTGAGATGGTTTGGACATGTACAGAGGAGGGATAGTGAGTATATTGGTAGTAGGATGCTGAGGTTGGAACTACCAGGCAGAAGGCCCAGAGGAAGACCAAAGAGAAGATTTATGGATGTGGTGAAGGCGGACATGAAGGTCGTTGGAGTAAGAGTAGAAGAAGTAGAGGATAGGGTGAGATGGAGGCGGATCATTTGCTGTGGCGACCCCTGAAGGGAACAGCCGAAAGGAAAAGAAGAAGAAGAAGACACACACACATACATACATACATACATACATACATACATATAAATATATATATATATATATATATATATATATATATATATATATATATATATATATATATATATATATATATATATATATATATATATAAATGCATCAACTTTCCTTTGTCTCAGGTGTTTGAACAAGGAAACCTTTACCTCTTCCAAGTATTTAGCTCCACCTAATGGTAAGGATAATTATCATGTTTCTTACAACATCTCCTTATAAATTTTGTATAAACATTTTGAAAATGTTTTTAGTGAATAATAAAATAAATATCAAATTAGTGTTATGTATAATATGAAGAAATATTTGGTCTCAGTGGGTAACAACCTCCATCGAATAATTCTCCATACTCTACTTCATCTCATTCAATAAATGCTTCTTATCCTGAGATTGAGAACCGATCAGGTTGCACATCTCCTCTGTAGTGTATGCTAAAGTTAGAAGTACATTTGTTAAAAGGATGTGCAGAATTAGCACCATAGTCAGTATGATTCTGCAGTTTCTGTGCTGGTCGCTATATGTGAAACATTAGGTTATTTGTGATAGTACTAATATTATTCTTCATCACAGCACTAAAATTTGTTGCTCCTATAAACTCAGACCCTTTTATTGATACCTGAAAGATAAGCCTCATGGCATAGCTTGAGATGACATCACCCAGGGCAAGCATGATTTACAGATAAACTTGACTGAAAAAAATATGTTCCAACACAATCCACCTTATTTTTAAAAACATTAAAAAAAAAACAACAACACTCATTGATATAAAGTCCTTTACAGAGGTACTATATAAAAACAAATACGCATGAAAACATCAATCAATCAATCAATCAATCAATCAATTACAGAAATAAGAAACCCTATAACCAAAATGGATAAAACCCAGGAGGTCCGAAAGGCCAGGAACAAGAAATGTGTTTTAAGAAGGTATTTAAAAATGGATCACATAAAGGGGCAAGTCATTCAAGGAAAGGAAAAGAAAAACAGAAAAAAAATGAAACCTAAAAGAATGAGTCTCACAGGTGTCTATAGTAAGGAGTAGACTATTTTTGTTCAGAAAACATTATACAGAATGGATTTTGTGTAAATTTTATGCCAGTGAAGACAAAACATACTGATAGCTTTCATTTATTGGATGTGCCTTTGTGTTTCCTGCTCAGGAGACTAAGGTAAAAAAGCAGAGAGAAAGTTTTTAATCAGGTTTTACATTAATACAGACCAGATCTAGGTCTATCAGCTGATTTTCTAAAGTCTAAGCACATACAATAGGCCCTCAATATTCGTGGGGGTTCGGCCGGTTCTGTACCCGGAAATAAAACCCCATTTATCATATGTGCGAATGAGCAACCAGAAGTAAAATACTGTGTATGTATTACATGCGCTAAAATATGCTTTTTAAACACATTCTATAGACAGTCTTACTCATTAATGCAGTATTAATGTAGTAAAATGTAGTAATGATTAAGAAAAAGTTTCTAATTTTTACTCTTGTATTTATTGATGATAAAATATAAACATTATCCAGCATATACTGTTGTAAAGCGAGATGGAGGCAGATGATTCGCTGTGGCGACCCCTGAAGGGAAAAGCCGAAAGGAAAAGAAGAAGATACTGTTGTAAAGCACTGGTATTAGTCTTTTAAATTATTATTCCAGTCCAGTATCTAATGTTTAGTATGTTTGTGCGTGAGATTTTATGTTCTGTAGCATGTTTAACAAATGATACCAAAAGGATAAACTTTATTATGCTTCATGTCCTTTTACATTGAACTTGGAGTGATGTCTTGGAGTGACGTCTCCAAGATGGCGCTGCCTAGAAGGCGACATCACGGAGTTTTCAGAGTCAAATTGTTACGTCTATGACCGTTCAGCTCTACTACAGCTATAAGATCGGAGTCTTCAACTCCTATCCTGAGATCGGAGTCTTCAACTGCTATCCTGAGCTAATATGTTATGGTAGCTCAATGCTAGCCGCACCCCGGCTAACAATAAGCCCAGGCGGGAAGGGGCCGAACGGCGACTCCGGCGCTTGGGATCACAAGGGATGAAGGCCGTGTAGCTGGCTGGTGCAATTGCCTCGTCGGGTATACTCTCCTCGAGCCATATTTCACAGAAACACAGCATGGGGCAGTCCTGTAGATCCCTCTGCGCTGCAATCTGAGCATGAAGCTTGTTCATCTTGTTTCGCAGGGACTGAACATTTTCAAGCAGTATGACCGGAAGTGCTAACCTTCCATTTCTTACCAAGTGCCGAAGACTCTGAGAACTCCACCTGGGCTTATTGTTATCCAGGGTGCAGCTAGCATTGAGTAGCCATAGTATATTAGCTCAGGATAGGAGTTGAGCATTCTCAGTTGCCTGAAGACTCCGATCTTATAGCTGTAGTAAGTTCGACTGGTCATAGACGAGCATAGTGCAAAACATGAACAAACAAAACAACAAATAAAACAAATTAAAACGAACAACGCAACAATTTGACTCTGAGAACTCCGCGATGTTGCCCTCTAGGCAGCGCCATCTTGGAGACGTCACTCCAAGATGTCTCTCCAAGTTCAATGTAAAAGGACATGAAGCATAATAAAGTTTATCCTTTTGGTATCGTTTGTTAAAGATGCTATAGAACATAAAATCTTACATACAAACATTCTAAACATTAACTTAGATACTGTACTGGAATAATAATTGAAAAAGACTTTAATACAACAATTCAGAGGAGACTGTCGTTTCTTCAGGAGAAAGTTTTATTTCTTCAGAAAAGACATCCAGCATTTTCTATTGCTTAGCCAGAGAAGACACACAGCATTTGAGTGGCATCATAGAGCTTAACTGGTAATTAAAACACACACAAAAAAAGAGGCTCATTGACAACTTGTGCACGAATGAGGAAAAAGGGGCGTTACATCATCTCAACCAATCAGCAGGAAGGAGGACAGCCATTAGCTGAATTTGAGTGACGTGTCAGTTGCTTGGCAGTCCGCGAATACTCAAACCGTGAGTACAAAACTGTGAATTGTCAAGGACCTACCACTAGTATATAATCATGTAAAAATTTAATGTCTCCCATTAACAAAACCATTTATGGCTATTGAACTGCTGCTCACCAGATGTTATTTTGATCACACTTTAACCCCATTCATTCATTCATTCATTCATTTATGAACCAAACTGTTTAATCCTACTAAGGTTGTTGGATTGACTGAAGCCAATCTCAGCCGACTCTGGGTGAAGGCAGGGTACTAAGCCATTGCCAAGCCAACACATCTACAACCATTCATATTCGAGCATTTGCAGTCAACCAATTTTAAACTGCTAGTTAACCTAATGTGCATATTTTTGGTCTGTGGGGAGGAAAGTGGAGTACCCAGATGAAACTTAAGCAAGTTTAGAGAGGACACCCAAACTTCACAAAGAAACAGCCTTGGCAGGATATCACAATAGTATCTGTAGTGTAAAGTGATGAGGATTTAAACTCCTCCTGGATGGGATAAGAGTCCATTGCAGGTTACCTTCCTATAATTTAGGAAGAAATTGCACGTATGATGTAAACATTTCATTTTAAACTCATTCTACAATGGTCTAGCAGATAATAACCACATATTATACATCATCACTAATATTAAATGAATAATTTTTTTGAGTACTATGAAAAGTTTAAGTTCAAAAACAGATAGCATTCCACCCTTTTTCCGACAGAATCATGGCCTCGGACTTAGAGGTGCTGATTCTCACTCTGAAGCGAATCACTCCAATGAGAGTTGAGGTCTAAGATTGATGAAGCCAAAATGACAACTTCATCTGCAAAAAGCAGAGACGAGTTCCTATGGCCAACAAACCAGAACCCCTCAATGCCTTGACTGTGCCTAGAAATTCTATCCATAAAAATTCTGAACAGGCTCGGTGACAAAGGACAACCTTGGCAGACTTCAACCATTACTAGAAATGAATTTGACCTGTTGTTACCAATGCGGACCAAGCTCTGACTCCAGTGATACAGAGACCAAATTGCCCGAAGCAATGAGTCTGGTTCACAGTACTCCCAGAGCATGCCCCACAAGATAGCCCAAGGGACACAGTCATAAGACGTCTCCAAATAAACGAAACACATGTGGACAGATTGGGCAAACTCCCCTGCCCCCTCCAGGATCCTATGGAGAACATAGAGTTGTTTGAGAGTGCTGTAACCTGGAAATAAACCACATTGTTTCTCCGGAACCAGACGTTCAACTATTGGTTGGATCCTCTTCTCCAGTGCGTGTACATAGACTTTCTCAGCATACCTATTTAAAAAGGGGACTACCATTCTGGATTGAAAATCCAGAGGTATGGCCCCTGATCACCATGCGATGTTGCAGAGAGGTGTCCTACAACATCCAGAGCCCTGAGATATTCAGGGAGGATCTCATCCACTTCTAGAGCTTGATCACCTCAGCAACCTTCGCTCCAGTGATGGGTGGATCTCCACCCAAATCCCCAGGGTTCTCCTCCACAGAGGGCATGTTGGTTAGATTTAAGAGGTCCACAAAGTATTCCTTCCACCTCCCGACAACATTCTCAGTTGAGGTGAGCAGCTACCCACTTCCTCTGCAAACAGTATTTGTGGAGAACTGCTTCCTTCTCTTGAGGTGTCGGATGATGGTCCAGAACATTTTTGAGGCCAACCAATAACTGCTTTCAAGATCCTCACCAAACTCCTCCCATGCTCGAGATTTTTGCATTGACAACAGCTCAGGCTGCAGCACATTTGGCTTGCTGAAACTTCTCTGCTGCCTCAGGAGTCCCACAGACCAATAAAACCCGATAGGCCTTTTTCAGCTGGATGGCAGCTATACCGTAGGTGTCCATCACCAGGTTCTTGTTTTACCGCCACGACAGATGGGGATGACCTTCCAGCCACAGCTGTGTGCTGCAGCCTCAACAATGAAGGAATTATAAAAGAAGGAATGAGGGTTTCCCCTACATGACTCAGTCGGATTCTATGTCACCCATTTCTTTTGGGCTGTAGTTGTAACACTGCCAGAGGTTGGAGTAAAAGGCTCCTCTGACAGGAGACGCTGCCAAATGTTCCCAGGACATTCTAACTACTCGCTTGGGCCTGCCAGGTTCGAAGGGCGGCCTCTTCCACCATCAGAGCCAGCTCACCACTATTTGGTTGACAACTCAGCTCCACTCCTCACCAAAACATGTAGCCACAAGTCTGGTGACACAGCTACAAAGTCGATCATTGAACTGCGGCCTAGGGTGTCCTGGTGCCAAGTGCACCCACGGACCCTTTTATGCTCGAACATGGTGTTTGTGATGGACAAACGTGACAAGCACAGAAGTGAGGCCGTTCCTACCAATCACCCGCTCCCTTTGGCCCCTCCCAGAGATAGTGGGTCCATGGGAGGGTAGACCCTTTGTCCTCTCTTCTGGCTGGGCCCGGCTGGGCTCCATGGGCAGAAGCCCAACCATCAGGCACTCGCCTTCAAGCCCCTCTCCCAGGCCTGTCTTTAGGGGTAGACCCCAGTGACCCGCAGGAAACTGTGTCCTTGTGTTTTACTTTCACTGGGGTCTTTTGAACCGCACTTTGTCTGGACCTTCACCTAGGACCTATTTGCCTTGGGTGACCCCACCAGGGGCATAATACCCCTGACAACATAGCTCCTAGGATCATTAGGTCACTCAAACCCCTCCACCACAAGAAGGTGGCGATTCAAGAAATGGTTCCTGAGTCTTTTTTTACACTAAACTAAAATATTTTTAGCTCTCAAACGAAAACTTACATTTTCATCAAGAATGTCACAATAATGTAACGCAAAATTTAAGCCACGTACTATATCCTTATCCTGACACTAATTAGGTTAATTAGGATGGGAAACAAAATATTTGATTGAAATGATTAGGTATTTTAGTAACAGATCCCACACATATTTAAATATATATATATTTTTAAAAAATTAAGGCTTAAACAATTTTTATACCTTGTTGAAATGCTTACACCATACGATCTTTGACCATTTGACTCAGTCTCTTTCCAGTCTGTACTTTAAATCTATTTTGGTTACCCTCCACACACTCCAAAGTCTGGTAAAACAAACCATCTATTTACGTTGGCTATAGTTAAGCAAATAATAGAAGTTGAAAGCCTTCTCTGAAATTTTCTTGACTAAATAAACAATTAATGCAGCACAGTGATGCAGATTCACTTCAATTATCTATTCTTCCAGTGTCAGATTTTTGTGGTCACGTTTCCAGACATTGCTCACTTACATATTAACTTGAATTGTGTCATCTTTCAGGATAGATTGAGAAAGATTTTTTCCCCTGGTTATACAGACATTGTGGAAACATATTTTATATGCTTACTGAAAAAATCAAAGCAAATTGTGGTAGGCTGGCTAAAAAGAAAAAAAAAAGCATAAAAAAAAAAATCCAGTTACATGTTTATTTCAAGGAGCTATGATTTCTAACCTAAAAAGAAGGAAAGTGCTGAAATGTAGAATGACCACATAACCACATGGTCACTGAGAACAAGCATATCTGAATTTTTTTTTTAGATGAGATGAATGACCCTTTTGGTCTTTGGTGAGGGATATGCATAAGGCAGTTGGTATGTGGCTACATTGTTGTATGTGTGGGACAGTGATACATCAACTGTTTCTGGAAATTACTGCTGCCAAAATGATTCAACAGTTATTTTAAAGAAAGAAATATTAGAAAGAGCCTCTCAAATTGTCTTCATGCTTGAAAAACATACTGAGCAATCACATTCTGCCTGAAATAAAACACCTGTTAAACAATAATTATTTTCTCTTAATAAATTTTCTGACATCGGCACGGTGGCATAGTGGTTAGCACATCCTCTTACCAGCAAGAAGGTCCTCAGCACTCTGATTTGCAAAAACATGCACAGTAGGTTAATTGGCTGATCTAAATCACCCCTAGTGTGAGTGTTGGCCCTGCGATGGCTTGGCGAGCTGTCCAGGGTGTACCCTGCACTTGCCCAGAGTAGACTAAGATGGGCGCCAGCTTCCCTATGACACAAATTAGGATTAAGTGGTTCAAAAAAATGAATGAATGACGATTAAATTAGATTCAACTTTATTGCAATTACACATGTATAAATACAGGGTAACAAAATACACTTTAGCATCCAATCAGAGAGAGAAGCAAGTGCAATATATACAAAAATGTGCATTACGTACAGTTAGAAGCAGTTATTTACAGATAAGAGCAGCGTAAAGGTGGGAATAGTCAGGTAGACAGATTATGTACAAATAAATTATGTGAGCAGTTAAGTAAAAATAAGGGCAGTGTAAAGGCAAGAAAAACAAATACTAATTTACATGAGAGAAATATACAGAAATTATATTACTTATACTCTATATTACTTTACAGAAGAATAAAATATACAGAACGGTCAGAGAACACCCTAGACAGTTCACCAGGCCAATGCAGGGCAGAAACAGGCTGATGGCTATGCAGCTTACTCTTGACGAAAGCCAGCAATGGTTCTTCTACATGCCACTCACCACAGAAAGTGAGAGACATGGCCTGCTTTTGATAACCCAGTTAGCCGCACTGGTGAGACAGCAGTGACAACCGTTGACATTGGAGCTTAAACCCCCAAATTTAGGATATATATATATATATATATATATACCCCCAGTGCAGCTAACTGGGTTGTCAAAGGCGGGCCATGTCTCTCACTGTCTATGGTGAGAGGTATGTAAAAGAACCATTGCTGACTTTCGTAAAGAGTAGGCTGCAAAGCCGTCAGCATGTTTCTGTCCCTTGCTAAAAGGGTTGTGTCAGGAAGGGCATCTGACGTAAAAACCTCTGCCAAATCAAACGTGCAAATCATTCGCTGTGGCAACCCTTGATAAAGGGAAAAAGTCAAAAGGAAATCTCTCATATATCCACTGAGACACAAAAAAGGGGAACTTTTTAAACATCCAATAAAACAAGCGCGATGGAAGAAAAATATTTTATTCATTCATTTTATTTAGTAATTGAAACCTTAAAACACACCATTCAAGAAACAATGATGGAATTTTCATTTTTTAAAAATTACTTCCTGTAGATGGCATCATCCTGTATGAATGCATTTTTTAAATCTGCTGTTGAGATTCCTCATTGACTGCTGCAATGTTTCAGCTGGTATACTGTGAATTTCATCCTGAATTCTCTGTTTTATTCCATCCAGAGTTATTGGTCGAGTCCTGTACACTAGACAGTACACTTGTACCCTGCAAGAAAAAAATATAAACGGACAAATCTGGCGATCTAAGAGGCCAGGGAACTTTCTTGAATCTTGAGATCACATGGTTATGAAACAATTCTCGAACAGACTCCAATGATTGCCGTGCAGTGTGTGATGTCGCTCCATCCTGTTGAAACCAGGTTTCTCTTCAAAGTTATTAATCCAACATTTTATCACGTGTTTTGATGGAGCAGCACCATGACGTCCTAAGTTGTAAAAAAACTCCCTTTGCACAGCTGTCAAACTATCACCGTTTTTATAAAACATTTTTATGGTGAACACACGCTGTTCCTCGAGCCATGGTTACTAAAATGGTGGAGTGTTTACTTGCTCAAGGTCAATGTCTCGCAGTGCTGCCACTTGCTCATGTCTGCCAATACGCACTTCAAAAATTCCCGTTATTTTGGGTTTTATGAACCCTTTCATTTTTTTTTAAAGCTGTTTGATCTTAATTAGGATCACGGGGAGACTGGGTCCAATCTCAACTGACTCCAGGCAAAGGTAGTGTACACCCTCAACAGCTCACCAGGTGACTGCAGGGCCAACTGACATACATTTTCACTACTCTCAGTCCTAGGGGGAATTTAGAACCAAAAATCAGCCCACTGTGCTTATTTTTGGACTGCTGGAGGAAATTGGAGTACCCAGAGGAAAGTTACATGGGGAGAACATGCAAACTCCATACAGAAACACCTGTGCCCAGGATCCCAGAACTTTCTTGCTGTGAAGTAAACTTGCTACCCACTGCACCGCTGTGCCACCACACACACACACACACACACACACACACACACACACACACACACACACACCATCTACAGTATATCTGTAATAATGGATAAATAATAAAAAATCTGACAGTGGACAGTTTCAAGTACCTGGGTGTTCACCTTAACAATAAACTGGACTGGTCCCACAACACCAACGCCCTGTACAAGAAGGGCCAGAGTCGCCTCCACCTTCTGAGGAGACTCGGGTCCTTCGGCATATGCAGACCTCTGCTCAGGACATTTTATGACTCTGTGGTAGCCTCTGCAATCCTCTACGCTGCCATCTGCTGGGCCCCGGGCAGCACAGAGCGGGACAGAAAGAGACTGAACAAGCTGGTCAGGAGGGCCAGCTCTGTCCTCGGCTGCCCACTGGACTCTGTGGAGGAGGTGAGTGAGAGGAGGATGGTAGCAAAGCTCACATCCATCCTGTTCAACAGCTCTCACCCACTGCACCAGACTGTCGAGGAGCTAAGCAGCTCCTTCAGTGGACGACTGAGGCATCCTCAGTGCAGGAAGGAGCGCTACCGCAGGTCGCTCATTCCCACCGCTATCAGACTGTACAACGCCAGTTTGTAACTGTCTGTGAAGATACCCGTTATGTGCAATAAAAACCCCCGAGCACTTTAATCAACCACATCTACCCCACTGACTGTCAACCATATCAACCCATCTACTCTGCACTCAGATACATTACACTTTAATATAGGCCAATCTATAAAGTTGCTCCATTCTTTTCTTTTATTGTTTAGTAATTTATACTATTTATGTATCTATTTATTTATTTACTTATATATGTATGTGTGTATGTTCGTACTTGTATCTATTTTTGCACCCCCTACTGATAGTACCTCAAGAGCCTGTAACAGTGAATTTCTCCATTGTGAGATTAATAAAGCTGTATCTTATCTTATCTTATCTTATCTTAGTGGTCAGAGTCATAGCTGAAGCTAGAGCCAAACCCAAATGACTTTTGGGGAGAGCAGGGCACACCTTGATAACGCTCACGAATATATTGCAGGGCTAACGTAGACATAAGCAATGATTCACACACATTCACATATATCTAGCACTTTTAAAGTTGCCATGTGAGAATCAAAAATAGTGAGGCTAAGGACAACTATAGGAGAATGCTGGATTGCTCCAGCTGATTAAAATGAGAGCTCTGGAGTGGTATGAAGTCCATCACTGGTTTAAGGCCATCCAACAGCAGAGGAGCTCAGGATGGTGAGAACAGGGCAAAGCCACCTTCTTAGTAATCAGAAACAAGCCTGAAAACCCATGCCATGCCACGATCTCTCCCTCCCTCTCCTTACTGCAGATCTACCTCCTGCAATAGACCCCTACCTCACATGCCAACTTCACCTATAATCAGGTCATGATACATCTGAAAAGACTCCACTTGGGCAAGGCAACAGTACTATTATGTGGTGAGCTCCTGTGTCCTCAAAGCCTATGCTCCCCAACTCTGGAATAATACATAACATCTTCATGATGAGTCTGTGTCTGTAGAGGGTCCCAGTACTATAATAGACCTCATGCCTCATTTCTGTACCAAAGATACATCATGGCTGACCCTCCTGGGTGAGAATCTGATAGCGATCCAGGTGGATGCCTGTTTTGTATCCTGAAATATGGATTACCTGACTGGAAGACCACAGTCCTTGGCCGCCATGGAGTGGGCAAGAGCAACAGCCTTCGCCTTCTTGGCCTCTGCACCACATATGACCTGGCCCATCACCAACACTATGTTCCGCGTACCAACTTGCAAAAAGGCATCATGGATGCACCTGTCATCTTGTCACTGGCATCTGATCAACTATGTCATCATCACAGCGTGGGACAGAAGGACAGATGAATGACCAAAGCTGTGTGTGGTGCTGACTGCTTGACAGACCATGGACTCATCGTCTCTAAAATGAGTCTCTATATCCCGCCAAGGAGACGTTTCCAGGGGCAGAAGGTCACCAAGCGGTTTGATGTAGAAAAACTGAAGAACCCTCAGATTGCACACGAACTACAGGACGCTCTGGACGCCAAGCTACCTCATGACCAGCCCACCCTACATGGTGTTCAGGAACAATGAGTGTGCTTCAGAGACACCACCTACTCCGCTGCCTTAGAAGTCATTAACCCGAAGAGCAAAAAACACCAGGACTGGTTCGATGAGAAATGTGATATAATCCAGTCCCTCCTGGAAGAAAAACGTCGTCTCCTCCACATGTACCAGAGTGACCCCACGTGCGCTGCCAAGAAAGCTGCCTTCACCTCCATCTGCTCAGCTCAGATGGTCCTACCCTGCTGACTGACAAGAAGCTGATCCTGAACAGGTGGGCAGAGCACTTCAACATCGTGCTCAACTGACCGTCCTTCATCAATGACACTGCCATTGATCGTTTACCCCAGGAAGTCTTGAAAGTCATAAAGCAGCTTTCAAATGGGAAAACCCCCAGTTCTGATACCATCCTGGCGAACATCCCGAAGGCCAGTGTATAAACCTTGTTTGCTGAGCTGACAAACCTCTTTCAGTCCATATTGGCAAGTGAAAAGTTCCGACAGGAGTTCCACGATGCAACCATTGTCCATCTCTACAAGGGTAAACGCCAGTCTTGTGACATCCATCACGGGATCATGGTCCTGTCCATTGCCAGCAAAATCCTGGTGCGTGTCCTTCCTAAGAGTCAGTGTAGTTTTCGAAAAGGCTGTGGGACTATCAACATGATCTTTGCTACATGCCAACTCCAAGAGAAGTGCATAGAACACCACCAGGACCTTTATACCACCTTTGTCGACCTGACCAAGGCCTTTGACAGTGTTAGCAGGCATGGCTTCTATCGGATCATGGGGAAGTTTGGGTGCCCAAATAAGTTCATCATCATCGTAAGGCAGTTCCATGGCAGCCTTTGTCCTGGATGACAGCAAACCATCGGACCCCATCCCCGTGACAAATGGCATCAAGCAGGGCTGTGTCCTGGCTCCAGTGCTGTTCAGTATGGCCTTTTCAGCCATGGTGACTGATGCCTTCCAAGATTGCATCCTTGGCATTAACATCCGGTACAGGTGTGACAGGATTCAAACTCAGGCGCCTCCAAACTGTCACCAGGGTGAAGGAGATTGTCATCAAAATCCTCTTTGCTGATGACTGCGCCCTCAGTGCTAGTGATGAGGGGGCGATGCAGGTGCAGCTGGACAAACTGTCCTCAGCCTGCAACAATTTTGGTCTGATCATTAGCACCAAAAAGACT
Source organism: Plotosus lineatus (assembly GCA_024760905.1). Taxonomy (NCBI): domain Eukaryota; kingdom Metazoa; phylum Chordata; class Actinopteri; order Siluriformes; family Plotosidae; genus Plotosus; species Plotosus lineatus. Next base: position 42,832,223 of record CM045729.1, on the reverse strand, counting down.
GAGGTCATGTACCAGCCAGTCCAAGGGGACCCATATCATGAACCACACATCACTGTCAAGGGCCAAAAACCTCCAAGCGGTCAATAGCCACCATTGATACTGAAATCAACAACTGCCTGTATAAGGCAAGCGGTACATTTGGGAGACTCCGTGAAAGGGTGTGGGAGACAAGAGGGATCTGGCCTGAGACCAAGGTTAGGGTCTATCGAGCTGTAATTGTCACCACACTCTTTCATGGCTCTGAAAACTTGAATCCATACAGGAGACATGAAAATCTGCTCTGGGACCCTGAGGTCTTGCAACAGGCAGGTATCCCAAGCATCACTACCCTGATCCACAAATCTCAGATCAGATGGGCTGACCATGTTGTATGCATGCCAGAGAGCCATATCCCCATGCAGCTCCTCTATGGAGAGCTCAGCCAAGGAAAGCGCACTGCTGGCGGGTAGAAAAAGCACTTCAAGCACTGATACAGTCTTGGAAGTCTGCACTGCTGATTGGCCTGCATGGCGTAGGGCCACCACACAAGAAGCAAAGTTAGCAGAAGACTGGTGCACCACCCTTGCTAAGCAGAAGTGCCAAGGACACAAGCAGCACACCATCAGTATACAACAGGAGACACCAGCCCATTCATGTCCTGTGTGCAGATTCGCCTTATCAGCCACCCATGTAGCCACAGGCAAACCTCGACGTCATACTGATTTCCTTGGTTATCGTCATTCCGATGGATGAACAACAAGAAGAAAAAACACATACAGTGGTACCTCACTTTATGAAATTAATCCGTTCCAGAGCCTTTTTCGTAACCTGGATTTTTTGTAAGTTGAGCCGCATTTTACATGTAAAACGTGTGATTCCCCAAAACTACCCCCTGAACCCTTTAAAAATTATAAAAGCATACCTTTAAAGGCCTCCTTCTGCTTCAATATCAAACTGATGGTAGACGGGTTTGGCCATATTCCTTTGCAATATCACTCAACCGCATGCCACGAGACTGCTTCTTCTTTTCACTCACACTGGGAATCACATGTGTGTGTGTGTGTGTGTGTGTGTGTGTGTGTGTGTGTGTATGTGTGTGCGGGTGTGTTGACCATGTCTTCTTAGCAGAGTTATAGTCTCACAAATGTTTATGCAAGGTTAAAAGCCTGAGCCAAAAGATAATGTTGCAATGAGTACACTCGAACAACTCATGAAACAACAGTAACTCTGTACTTTACACGAAAAGCATTATGGGTGCTCCATAATAGCCAATGGGAGGGAGCTGCATCATCTCTTCTAGCCAATGAGAGGCCAGTGGGGCGGTATGTGGGGAGATAGCTAATGGGAGGCTAGTGGGGTGGGATGTTGGGAAATGTAATCAATGGGAGAGCAACTCGTGCATTGCTTGAGTTTTTGAGATGGTGCTTTTGTAACGTGAACTTGTTTTCGTATCCAGAGACAAAAATTTTAGGAAAGTGTTTTTTGTAAACTGGATTATTCGTTTGAAGGGTTTTCGTAAGTTGAGGTTCCACTGTACCTATATGTACATATATAGACAAAAATACATACATATATCCTATATGCACATATTCACACATTTACTGACTAATCATATATTGACACCTATTCACACATATACCCTGAGGTAAAGCTTGAATTATAAGCTGCATGGTGCTGGAATGTTATGATGTTCGAGACTTGCTCTAAACATGAGTATCGCATTTAGAATAATATTGCACATTCCAGGAATTTGTCCTGAATGATATTTATTCAGTCAGTATGTGTGATGGTGGTGGAGTTACATGTTTACCTGCTTGTGGGTAAGAGCTGTTCTTGAATCTGTTAGTTTTTATTTTTAGTGTTCTGTCTCTTTTTTCTAAGGGGAGAGGGGAGAAAATTGGTGTCAAGGGTGAGTGGGGTTCCTGATAATTCCACTCACTCTCCTATGAAGTCTGTCAGTGTAAATGTCACTGAGGGAAAGTAGTGTAGTTCCAATTACTCACTCTGCCATCCTCACCACCTGAAACATGGCCTTCCTGTCCTCTGCAGTACAGCTACTGAACCATACTGTACAGCAGTAGGTCAGGAGGCTCTCAATGGCCCATTGGTGTTCCAGTGTTCATGATGAGAGTGGATTAAATGTGTTCTTTTGGTTGAAAATGTTGTACTCCTTGAACACTGCAATTGACCGTTTTGTATTTGTTTAAATAAATACTGTATTTACTTTTGTATGTGTGTGTGTGTGTGTGTGTGTGTATATATATATATATATATATATATATATATATATATATATATATATATATATATATATATATATATATATATATAGAGAGAGAGAGAGAGAGAGAGAGCGAGAGAGAGAGAGGGAGGGAGGGAGAGAGAGAGAGAGAGAGAGAAATTTGTAAAATTCAATTTGAAACTTTTTATCTTTATTCCTTATTGGGAATGCAGCAACTTTTTTAGCATTCAAACACTACACAGAAAGATCTTTTTGGCTGTCAGATTTGAATATGGAACCTTTTTGCTGTGAGGAGACAGTACCAGCCTCTGAACCACTGTGCTTCCTGGGCCTAATCGTTTTCGCTTTACGTATTGGCTTATTACTGAATACTTTGGCATTCATTAGAAAACTAAATGACCCTAAAACTACAGTGGAACCTCGGTGGTGGACTGACTCTTTAGTTGAACAAATTGGAGTTCGATAAAAAAAAAACATATATGAGGAAAATATGCCTTGCTGTTTGAACAAATCATCAGAGTTCAAACAGATGTGGCAATTGTCCATGAAGTTTTAGAAAACAACTAAATTGAATTAAAAATGGAAGAGCTGCAACACCTACAAGAAGATTTGATAATATGAAAATACATTATCTTTCCAAGCACACAAACAAATCAATTAGTCTGTACCTGGCTATACTGTAAAATGTATTTATATCTATTATTAAGCGGTTTGGCAAATAACAGAGTAAATCATCATCATCATTTTCTGTAACCACTTAATCATAATTATGGTCGCGGGGAGGCTGACACCCATCCCAACTGACTCCGGGCCAGGGCAGAGTACACCCTGGACAGCTCACTAGGCCATCGCAGGGCGGAAACACGCTGATGGCTTTGCAGCCTACTCTTGTCAAAAGTCAGTAATGGTTCTTTTACATGAACCTCACACCACAGACAGTGACAGACATGGCCCGCCTTTGATAACCCAGTTAGCTGCACTGGGGGGACAGTGACAACCTAGCGGAGAGTGTGACTCAAACCCCCAACCTTAGGATCAGCGATCCAGTGTCCTATACCACTAGGCCACCACTGCCCTAGAGAGTAAATCAGTAAAATTAATTATGGGGTATGGTGGGTCAATATAAAATTTCTGGTAACTCTATCCTGTGTGCGTGAGATTTAAGTTTATAATGATTTATGGAGTGAAAACTAAACATATGTAGAGTTGAAAGTATTATTCTTGATGCCAGGAAGTTTGGTTCCCTTCATGTGGACAAAATGTTTTCCATAGGTGAGAAACATTTCTTCACTCATCCAAGTGACTACTTCAGTATCAGCTAACTACAGGTTTTCTCAATCTTATAAACAGTACAGCTGCACAACAATTGAAACCAGCACCATTGCATTACAATGAGCCCAGAGGTCAAGTTTCCTGAACCAAATCTATCTTTCTGGAATTTCCTTACATGCATTATGGTGCATACATCAAGCCATTATTCCTGACCATTGTTCAGGGATTACAGATCATTTTACTTACTGGTTGTATACTATGACACCAAAAGCCACAAAGAACAGGAGGAAAACTATTATTTTCACATTGCTTCAAGCTGAATAGGTGGTACCATTATTATTATGTTTCATTACACAATAAACCATGTAAAAAGGCTTTGTATTGTGACTGATTTTTGTTCTTAATATTAATTAAAGTATATTTTTAAATTAAATGTACATTTATTTTATAAAATTAATTATTGTTTAATAATTTTTAAAGGCATTTTTTTGGTGTTTTGCACAGTAATGCATATTACAAGTACTAAAATGTAATACATAATTAACATAGTTTATTAATAAAAATTATTAAAAAAATTATGGGGTTCAAGCCCCACTATTAATGGGTTGTTACTGCTGTTCCCCCCAGTGCAGTTAACTGGGCTATCAGAGGCTTTCTATGTCTCTCAATGTCTGTGGTGAGAGGCATGTAAAAAACCATTGAGGACTTTCGTTGAGTAGGTTACATTGTTACACAGCATGTTTCTGCCCTGTGATGGTCTGTCGAGGTGTCTAAGGAGTATTTTGCCTTTGCCTAGAGTTAGCTGAGATGGGCGCCAGCCTCCCCTTGATCCTAATTAGGATTAAGCAGTTCACCATCTCAGGCACCGTCTATCTCATCATCATCTACATTCCAACATTGTATTAGTCCTGCAAGAAAAATAATTGCCTCTGCATTTAACTCATCCATTGTGAGGTGACACTCATAAAGAGAAAAGACACATGCACACACACACACACACACACACACACACAGAGAGAGAGAGAGAGAGAGAGAGAGAGAGAGAGAGAGAGAGAGAGAGAGATTAGCAGACATTATCAATTTGTCCTGACCACTTTGGAATAGGAAAGATCACTAAAAACTAATGAAATTTTCACAGGCATCAAATCAACTTTTTAATCATTAGGAAAACATCGACTGATCAATTAATGATCATTGCCAAAATGAAAATAACATCAAAAAGCATTCACAGATCAAAGAAGCCAAAGAACGTGAGATGGCAACATAGTAACCCTGAAAAAGAAAAAAAGGAGACAATGAAGATTGCTACGGAGATTTGACAAGAAATAAAATTACAGGAAAATCATTTGCCCAAATACAACTGAATCGTATGCACAAGTTCTTCTTCTTCTTCTTCTTTTACTTTTCGGCTGCTCCCTTCAGGGGTCGCCACAGCAAGTTAGCAGAGAGAATTTTCCAGAATGTCCCTGTGGTTTCAGATCTGGACACTTAGCAATGCACATGATATTTTCTTTTCAACAGCTTCAGAGAAAGGTGTCGTGAACAAGCCATTTGCACACATAGCTAAGCTGTTTCACAACAGGATGGGTTGTCCATTAACTGTTCTCCAACTGAACATGTCTTTTCCTGAAATCCACAGTTCAGATCAATGGTTCCACCAGATCAGAAGTAGAGTTAAATAAGGTGTGCATCTTCTTTACCATGCTGCTGCGGTGTGAATCTCCTGGAGAAGTCTACTTTCACTTGAGAACTGACGGGTGCAGTACCTTTTAAATCTTACACTCCTGAGAGCCAAAACCAAGACCAAGTCAACCGTGATCAGAGATCGCCTCTTTGCTGATAACACAGCACTGTTTACTCACAGCCTGTTGACTCTATAGACAATAATGGAGCACCTTTTACAAGCCTGCCAAGCATTTTCTCCTTTAAATCAGTGTCAAGAAGACTGTCATTCTGACACAAGATGGCAAAATGACAGTACATACGACAATATACTTGACAATTAGTCTTTGGAGGTTGTAAATAAATTCTGATGTCTTGGGTTCACAATGACGATGACAACTTCCCTAAATGACGAAATATGTGTCAGGATAAGAAAAGCTGTTACAGCCTTTGGTAGACTCTGCAAGAGAGCATGGAACTACAAGACGCTAACAGGGAAGACCAAAAATTTTGAAACATGTATGCTGAGCATCCTCTTCTAGAGACCCAGGGCCTCATGTACAAAGACTTGTGTGGAGTTCCTGCTGGAAAATGGCATACCTATACCTAAATCCAGAAAACATCGTAGGCACAAACACATCCAGATGTATGAATCTGTACATATACTTGAATCCATTTCCTTTCAACATCTGAATCAACATAGATTTTAAGGCACATGTTGGGGTACTGACCCCTCCATGTCAATGCGAATGTGAATTAGAGACACTCCTCACTGAAGTGCAGGCACACAAAAATATACTGTCTAGCACAGGGGTGTCAAACTCGTACCAGAAAGGGCCATGTGGCTGCAGGTTTTTGTTTCAACCAAGCAGCAGCACACCTGACTTTGCTCATTTAATCAACTGAGTTGAGTGTTCTGGCAGTTGATTGGTCAGTCTCTGTACAGAGCACACAGATTGACCAATCAGCGGCCTGAAGACTCAGATGAGTTGATTAAATGAGCAAAGTCAGGTGTGCTGCTGCTTGGTTGAAACAAAAACCTGCAGCCACATGGCCCTTCCTGGCACGAGTTTGACACCCCTGGTCTAGCACGTTGTCCTCTCACAGACTCGGGGGATTCCTCCACCAACCCCAGTGGCCCTTGGCATCAGTGCATCCCAATCACCGGCTGCTGCATTCCACCCGACTGGCTGTGCCCTATCAGGAGCCTGTCAGAAAGTTTTGAAGCTATAGTTTAATCAGAACAGCAAGTCACTAACTAGTACTGACACAGTGAGGACAGAATCATATTTGGGGGCACACATGCTCAATTTGCATGAGAGGGAATGATAAAACAATAGAATAAATTAACTCACCAAGGAGCTGCCCATCATGCACAGTGCCAGCTTGTAGTCAGTTCCCTACCATGCTGTCACTCAAGATGCATGAATCATACATTGAACCCGGCAACCTCACCACAATCTGTACATTGATTGAATAAAAAATGCTTTCTGTTGACATAAGAAAATGTGCAATGTCTTTTAATATGCTAAATCAGCCATTGTTGTTAACAGTATTTTCTGCTTCACTTTGCTCATGCTTTAATATACTGTACACTCATCCAATTGCAGACACAAGGATGTGTTAATTCAATTCATTTTTTTTGTATAGCACTTTGTACAATTGGTAATGCCACAAACCAGCTTTACACAGTAAAAATAGGAGTCTAAAAAGTATAAAACAATTTAAGAATTTTCTAAAACACCTACACATCCCTAATTAGCAATCCCGCGGAGACGATGGCAAGGAAAAACTCCCTCAGTTGACACGAGGAAGACACCGCCCCATCCATTCTAGATGTGACTCTAAATGAGATAACGTGGCGAGGTGTATATAGGACTACTCAGAGGCACTGTAAGTGAGATAAGATAATGATCTGAAATAGTTTCTGACTGTGGAACTGCGACTATATCTTCAATATTAATCCAAAAGTTAGTATTAAATATAAAGTAGGTCCTATTAAATTCTGATTTACCCCAACTGAATCTAGGATAATATGAATCCGGTCATTAAAAAAAGCCCTCTTAATTATCAAAATGAATATTTAAGTGGAGAAGGTGGAGCAGCCTGGTATCCTGTTTTCTTGTAGAGTGTTGAAGACGCAGTGAATCCTGGATAGTATACAGATATTTTGGACACTTCATCAGACTCGCACAGGAACTTATTAGAGCATGGCAGAGCCTCGGAGCCAATCAGAATGATCATAGGAGATTGTGTCAGAACTTGTCGGATCCGGATGAAATTACTCATACACCCACATAAGTAGAAGTACAAGTGATGTACCTCCTATTCTGTCGTTCCCATATATGTATACCCATTTCAGGTGGTTCACTGATTCTAGGCCATGAGCAAGTTCTTTGCTTGTACATTCTTCTTTCATTGGCTAGGCAAAAATCATCATCCAGAAGCAGCACATGATCACCTAGTGGACTAGAATGAAATAGGCAGTAGTTTGCCAACTCATTTCAGATCATGTAGCCACACCCTTAACTGAAACTGTGTCGTCCCTGTGATGAACAATGCATGTGTATGTGAGTGAGTGGTCAGGAAAAAAAAATTTCTCTCATGGTGAATACATCATATCTTTTGCTGTTTACACAGCATCACTTAATGTCAAACTTCAAAATATTTCAACTACAGTAGAAACAGTATCAACAGATAGCATGGAGAACATTCAGTTTTAGACAGAAAAGCACTTAAGAAGAAGAAATCCAAAAACTTTAAAATATTCCACTACACCTTATACCATTCAAGCTACAATGCTCAGTGCCATTCTGGCTGAAAGCATTAAATAAGTGTTTTAAGTGTGAGGATGGTTCAGTTGAACTTGATTTTTACCAATGTAAACAAAATATAGACTAAAATATAAGCGACATGATTCAATAAAAATATTAACATCATGGTCACACATGGTCAAATGGAAAGCAAAGATATTTTTCCCTCCAAAAGTCAATTATTTTTAAAAAAGAGCATATCCAAAAGTGTGCCTGTAGGTTTTGTGTGCTCACGACTGGTTTCTAATGAATAGTTAAACATAACACAAAGGATAAATTCAACTGCTCGCTGTTAACTGTGTATCTACAATCACAGAGTTCATAAAAATATTATGTCTTGTTTGTTCTTCTTAGGGGCAGTGGTGGTCTTGTGGTATAGGGCGCTGGATCGCTGATCCAAAGGTTGGAGGTTCGAAAGCCGTCAGCGTGTTTCTGTCCCTTGCTAAAAAGGGCTGTGACAGGAAGGGCATCCGACGTAAAAACCTCTGCCAAATCAAACGTGCGAATCAGATAATTCGCTGTGGCGACTCCCGAGTAAAAGGGAAAAAGCCGAAAGGAAGACAGACAGACAGACAAACAAGAGAAACTGCATGTTAAATGTAATATTTAATCATTTTCACACTGATAAGCTGAAACACACACGGTAGAGATGAGGCACACACGCGCGCACACACACACACACACACACACACACACACACACACACACACATATGGTAGAGATGAGGCATGCACACACACACACACACACACACACACAAACACACCCCAAACATGGTGTGGGGCTGTGGCGTGATGCGGGGGGTGACCCTGGGGAACATGCTACGGTAGTTGGCAGTCATTCATCTCATCATCAGATGATTCGCTGTGGTGACTCCCGAGTAAAAGGGAAAAAGCCGAAAGGAAGACAGACAGACAGACAGACAGTTTGACATTTTTCGAATATATACAAACCCAATTCCAAAAAAGAATTGAGAGTCTGTTTAAAATGCTGCTAAAAAGAAAATGCAATGATTAGCGAATCGCATAAAACCATATGCCCTATTTTATTTAAAATAGATTATAGAAATCATATCAAATGTTGAAAGTGAGGCATTTTACTATTTCATTAAAATTTTAGCATTGACATTTATACATTATAAAAAAAAAAAAAAAAAAAAAAATCAAAGTAAATATTGAAAATACTTCACAAACATAAATGTGTAATAAGCACTTGGATTTTGATGGCAGCAAAAAGTCTCAAAACATTTGGGATAAGACAATAAAAAGTGGAACAGTAAGTGCTACAAACAAGAAACAGCTGGAAAGCAATTTAGGGACTAATCTGGTTAATTAGCAACAGGTCAGTAAAATAAATTTGGCATAAAAAGAGCATTTAAGCGGAGGTTCTCCAATACAAAAAACTGCATTTAGAAATTGTGGAACATTTTTATATTATTATTCCTCAATGTAAAATGAGGGCAGTGGTGGTCTCGTGGTTAAGGCGCAGGATCACCAATCCTAAGGTTGGGGGTTTGAGTCCCCACAAGGTTGTCACTGTCCCTCCAGTGCAGCTAAATGGGTTATCAAAGGTAGGCCATGTCTCTCACTGTCTATGGTGAGAGGCATGTAAAAGAACCATTGCTGACTATCGTAAAGTGTAGGCTGAAAAGCTGTCAGCGTGTTTCTACGACCTGGAGAGGGATGGGCACCACCAGGCCAAATCAGCCCAAGTCTCGCCATGAAGGCGCCCCTACGACATCCCTGGATGTTAAGGGATAAGTGAAGTGAAGTGAAGTGAATGTAAAATGTGAAGACTGACTGTCATCAAAAAGATTTGGAAACATTTGTTTCCAAGGGAAAAGATAAAAACTTCAGACTCTATATAGACAGGCATGAATGCATCATGAAAATCACTGCATGGGCTCAGGAACACTTCAAGAAATTCTTTTCTTCAAGCAGTTATACATGACTCAAACAAATGCAGGTGAAAACACATGCAAAAAACCATCTGTGAACATGATTCAAAAATGCCTCCATCTTCTCTTGACCAAAACTCATTTAAAATGGAAGTGGTAAACGATTTTGTGGTAATCTAAATCTGAAATACTTTTAGGAAAACATGGATGCCGCATCCTTCAGATTAAAGAGGAGAGGGACCATCTTGCTTGTTTTCAGTTCAAAACTGATTCAATTCAAAAGCCTGCATCTCTGCAAATTGTGTGTGAACTTTGAAATATAATATCTGTCAAACTCTTGTTGCAGATCAAGTGCACCCCTTTATGATAATGTTGTTTTCTAATGGCAGTGGCCTTTTCAGCAGGATAATCTCCACTGCAATACCGCAAAAGCTGTTTAAGGATGGTGTGAGCAAAATTGGCCTCAAGATTGTGGGATGTGCTAGACAAACAAGTCCAAACCATAGAGGCCCCACCTGGCAATTTATAGGAATTAAAGGATGTGCTGAGAACTACTTTGCACCAGATACCACAGCACACCTTCAGAGGTCTTGTGGAGTCTATGTATGCCTTGACATGTAGATCTAATACTATAACAGGCAGGTGGGTTTAACATCATGGCTAATTGTTGTTGATTGGTATATAATCATGAAAGTGCTATACCAATAAAATTTAATTAAATATAAACGCAGGTTATTTAGGACCATTGTTCTGTTTCAAAGATCCTGCCAGTCTTAGTTGAATAACTACTGGTAACTGTAGTTAGATAAAACCAGTCTTAGTTGTATAACTATGTGTTACTTTAGTACAGCGGATGTAATCAGGGCCTATGTTTGATATTGTCTTAGATACAACCTGTTTACAAATCAAAGCTGTCCAGTTACAACCGGTTTGTATACCTGACCTCACTACAGTGTTAGTGAATCCGTTCATACTCCGAGATAGTATTAAGGTTTGTACATGAGTGTTTGTATTGTACATGTATTGAATGTGTATTGGCACCTAGAGTTGTTACTCTGTATGTCTTATACACAAGAAAAGAGGCTTTTGACAGACTTAAGAGTAGTTTATTTAAAACAGTATAGCAAAATACAGGCATAAACTTCAGATCAACATAGAATTTTATCAATATAGAGGACTATTACAATCAAAAAGGCACATAATAAGCCACAATATGCAAGATATGTTTTGAGTATTCATTTCTGTTGCTCATATTCATATGCTCAAAAATCCTTTCCTCTTGAAGGTTTTAAAACAGATTAATCTGTTTTTTAATGGAGGAAAATGAGCTATAAGTAGATTCTATTCTGCAGTGTGCAGCTGTGTACTTGACACTAAAAGGTGAAGAGGAACAGCTGTGGAGGCCTCTGGGCCTCCTTTTTTGGAAGCAACATTACTGCTATTTCACTACACAGTTCACCAATCACATCTCTCTGCGTCTTCACTGTTCTTCATCTGTATTTTTTAATATTGAGATAAAGGGAGAACACATTCCATCAACCACAATGCAGATAATAAAGAATGCATAGAAAAGGAAACAGTTCTGCTCCCATTAAAATCTTGTGTTTTTCCTTACACAGATGAACCTAACAGTTGCATTGTGATGGTACTGTTTACTGCCACATTTTAAAGGGTACAATGTAAATCACTGATACACTGGAATGGATTTTTTTCACAGATACCTGTATCCAATATGAATAATTTACACTGTTTTAGTCACTTATTCTTCAGGACACAAGTCAATTGGAGTCTCAGAAAGAAAATTACATGCTATTATAGGATTAACTTAGATGCATAAAATTCAGTACCTGGAAACCGCAGCATTCTTAATATGTGAGTTTATTTCATCGAGCTTGGTTTGGAAGCACATAATGGACGACATCCATTATGATTGAAGCATGCATACAGAATTTGTGTGTGTGCGCGTGTGTGTGTGTGTGTGTGTGTGTGTGTGTGTGTGTGTGTGTGTATATATATGTATATATATATATATATATATATATAAAATCATTATTCTGTATACATTCTTCAATCAAAATGAATGTCCTCTGTGCTCTCTCTCTCTCTCTCTCTCTCTCTCTCTCTCTCTCTCTCAATGTAGGTATGACTCTCAAGGCACAGCTCCATGCTAGTTGTGTGTCAATATCATATATATATATATATATATATATATATATATATATATATATATATATATATATATATATATATATATATATATATATAGAGAGAGAGAGAGAGAGAGAGAGAGAGAGAGAGAGGAGAAAGTGGAGAAAGTCCACAAAAAACAGTTCTCTAAAAAATATCAACAGGGCAGTTGTATTTAAAAGCTGTAATCTAAAACATTGAGCATGTGTAATAGCACAGAGTTTGATTTAGAGACAAGACAGCTGGGAATCTGTTCAGCATGACTTTCCAGATGTGCATGCTTGTCTCTGCACATAAAGAAGAGAAACAAAACAGACACTAGGAATAATTCCAAACATATAAGAGTTGTTGTACTAGTTACAATGTGTGAAGATGATTGCAGCCCATTTCTCACTTTATTGATAATGAATATGGGCCACTATATAGCAGCTCAGGCAATAATAATATAAATTCCATAGTGACCATCTAAAAATTTGCCGTTAAAAACGCCCTCCTTGAATCGGGATCTTATTAATGGTGGAGGAATTTGCATATATTAATGATCCTAGGAGCTATGTTGTCACCCAAGTTAAACAGGCCCTAGGTGAAGGTCCAGATGAAGCACGGTTCAAAAAACCTCCAATGACAAACACATAAGGACATAGTTTCCCTTGCCCGGATGTGTGCCAATGGGGTCTCTCCCTGGAGCCAGGCCTGGGACATGGAATATCACCTCTCTAGCAGGGATGGAGCGAAACTGGTGTGTGAGGATGAGAGATACTGACCAGATATAGTTGGACTCACCACAATGCAGAGCTTTGGCTTTGGAACCACCCATCTCAACCGACTCTGGGCGAGGGCGGGGTACACCTTAGAGAGCTCACCAGGCCATTGCAAGGCTTTTACTCGTCTAGCCTTCTGTCACCTCGGGAATATTGCTAAAATAAGAGCTATGATGTCACTGCATGATGTGGAAAAAACTTATTCATGTTTTTCTTCCTTTCAGATTTAATTATTGTAATGCATTACTGTCTGGTTGTTCTAATAGGTGCATAAAAATGCTTCAGTTATTCCAGAATGCAGCAGCACAAATCCTTACTAGAACCAGAAGACACGGGAATATCACCTCAATGTTCTTTACACTGCACTGGCTCCCAGTTAAATTTTGAATCAAATATAAAATACAGTTTTAACTACTTTTAACCTATAAAGCACTTAATGGTCTCGAGCTACATTATATTAGTGAACTTTGTCATTTATGATCCAGTAGGTAAGGTAGGCGAAGTCTGTTGGGTTTTTACACCCAAGCCTCATGGCTCATCAGCCGGTGCTTATCCCCGGTTTCCATAGCATGAAGCAACCAGGAGTTCAACTCCCCCTGGGTGGGACGCTGGTCCATCACAGGTTACCTTTCCAGTATATTTTTACTGGTACCCATTTATACTGCTGGGTGAACAGGGCACTCTTGTGGTTGAGACCTTGCCCAGGGGTCTTAGCACAGTGAGGGTCTCAGTGGGATTTGAACTCACAACCTCCCGATCATGAGCGCAGCACCCTAACCACTACACCACCGGCCCCTTTATGAGCCAGTACGCCTCCTTAAATCAAAAGGTGCAGGATGCTTAGTGATACCTTGAATAATGAAGACTACTGCAGGGGCAGAGCTTTCTCTTTCAAAGCCCCACAGTTATAGAATAGCCTTCTAATTAATGTTCATGACTCAGACACAGTCTGCTTTTAAGAAGAAGCTGAAAATTTACTTGTTTAGACAAGGATTTTGTGAATAGCCTTTAATTAGGTAAAGGAGCAGATCTGGGGGTCTCAGACATAGAGAGTTCTTGTAAACTGTAATGTTGGAATGCTGTTGCTCGTTCATTCTACATTCTCACCCAGGTCCGTTGACAGTCGAGTGACTGATTGTCCAATGTCAAAGGATGCCCTATGCTGCCATAGCCAGTCCCTGCTTGCACTGAGCAATAATACATTATTTTATTTCCATTACATCCTTCCTATTTAGTGTATCTAATAATCTCTCTCTCTCTCTCTCTCTCTCTCTCTCTCTCTCTCTCTCTCTCTCTCTCTCTCTCTCTCTCTCTCTCTCTCTCTCTCTCTCTCTTGCTGAGGTAAACATGCTGCTTCTGGAATGCTTGTGATCCTTCTGTCTTCTGAGTCCTCTGGTCTATCCTGGTGTGCTGATGCTGGCTGGAGTTCTTATCTTGGAAGCCCCTTTGTCAGGTTGATGAAAATCTATACCAGGTGTGGCCAACCTGCGGCTTCCGAGCCACATGTGGCTCTTTGCCTAGTTTAATGCGGCTCTTATGTTCATATCAAAGTTTGTGTTTTTTAATGTGCGTGTTTGTTTCGCTTGAGTTCAATATAGTATTATTGTCAAATGCTTATGTGCATGAAATGAAAATACTGCAAAGCTTCCCAGTATGGGCGAGATCATTTCAGTACACAATTTGTGTCAAATTTGCTCTTAAAAGGGCAGTAAAAAATGCACAGCAAAGTGAAGATATGAAGATGAACAAAGGACATAACAGAATGGCAGAGTTTTTTGTTGTTCTTGAATGTACTGGAAAGCTATTCTGTCTGATATGTCAGGCTTCATTGGCACATTTTAAAACTTCAAATATGCAGCGCCACTTCAGCTCACAGCATGCTAACTTTGACCAGGAATTTCCAAAAGGGACTTGAACTTCACAAGTACAAGTTGTTCACTTTGAAAAGTCAGCCAGAAAAGCACATAGTTTTTCCAAAAATTTACAAAGCACTCAGAGACCGTAACGCTTGCATTGGATAAACTGGCCTGGAACATTACACGGGCCAAAACGCCATACAATGAAGGAGAGTTCGTTATAAAATCCCTTATTGACGTTGTTGAAATCTTATCTCCTGAAAATTACAAACTAAAATGCATGGTATAGGGCGTCCAACTGTCCCGTCACACTGTTGAACACAGAATATTGGCATTGACACGGCTATTGAATCACAGTTGCACTCTGATCTTCAAAGATGTATTTTATCATGTTGATATGTGAATTTGCAATAAATCTGACTGAGCAGAGGTGTGTGTGTGTGTGTGTGTGTGTGTGTGTGTGTGTGTGTGTGTGTGTGTGTGTGAGAGAGAGAAAGGGATGGGTGATGTTTATGTGTGCCCACGTGTATGATGTGGCTCTTTGCGGTAACACAGTGAAAAAAATGTGGCTCTTGGTCTCTGACTAGTTGCCCCTCCTGATCTATACGGACTCTGCACTAAGACCGTGAAGTTGACTTTTCATTACTATTAACATAAATTCTTTACCCCAATTATTTAGGACTTACAGTTGTGGTATAGTCCAGTGTTTCCCAACCCCTGTTCCGCGGCACATTAGTGTGCCGTGAGAAATCATCAGGTGTGCCACGGAAGATTAACCGATTTCACTTAGCGTGTAGTAACAATACTGTTCAGCTAGAGGGCAGTATCATTTTTGTTCCGTGGTGCGCCTCGTGATTTTTCTAATGTAAAAGGTGTGCCAACCTTGGCTCAAAAAGGTTGGGAAACACTGGTATAGTCAACTGGACTACATTTTGGACTGTTATGAAGTTTCTCATATATGGTTTGTATCTTTATCCAAATGAGCATGGGTTTCCCTTTTGGGCCTGGTTTCTTCTTAAGGTTGCTTCCTCGGGTCATCTGAGGGAGTTTTTCCTTTCCACAGTTGGCTTGCTCATTGGGAATGCGTAGAGGTTGTAGAAAATGTTTAAACTCCTTTATGCTTTTTAAACTCCCACTTTTGCTCAGTAAAGCTGCTTCATGACAATGCCAATTGTAAAAAGCGCTATACAATAAAACTGAATTGAATCCAATTTGCATGCTCTGTGGAAACAAAAGAGATAACACATTAAATAAAAACAACAACAATACACCAGATTTAAGTCAAACTAAAACAATTAAGCTGAATAACATTCTATATGAATTATATATTTACATCTGGGCTTTAGTATGCACCGACATATTAACTAGATAAACAATGATTCATAAATAATTTGGTAGATTAAGCAAGCAAGTCTAAAATTCAAAACCTGAAACTTTGTAAACTGCTGGATGACTCAGACATGTTATTCCACAGTGACTGCCAGAACTGGCCTTGCTTTGTATGGCACAAAACATTTCCGTGACATGCAGTGATGATCCAAGCAAAATATTTGTAATACATCAATTATACTTTCCAAATGATGTGTTTGAACAATAGAATAAAATCCCTTATGTCTGTAGGTGTTAAAAGTTTCACTAAATGTTGGACTGCTTCGTTTTCTTTAATCTTTCACAATGTAACATGTGAACTCCATGATAAAGTGCATATAATACAAATATTATGTGGTCATTCTTACCAGAATTAGTCACCTGAATGAGACCTGTTGCGTGAATGTGTCTACAAGCTTATCTCATCCGCTCAATTGCACTTGTAAAAAGCAAACACAAGCTAATGTGTGCTTCAAGCTGATAAATGTGTAGACGTAACACAGAGAAGTTAAACTTTTAAGTGAAAATGTACATATTCTGAGGATTTTGTGTATGCTTTTACATGGTGAAATTAATATTCCACTGGATGTTTTCCATAATATGAGATCATCGTGTAAATCAGTTCTGTTTACTTGTATCAAACAAAGTTTCCTATGTTACTAATGGTTTATATGTCAAAGAGCGGATGTAACTATGTAGAGTATTTTACCCTTAATCTCTGCTTTAATTCAGCATGAGATTAGACAGTGTAACAGTCATATTTGATACCATCTTCTGCATGTAGCTTGCATGCGACCCTTGTGTGGTTTCCAGGTCTTTCGGTTTCCTCCCATACTATCCAAAACATGGACATGGACGCTGTTTCCCTGTGATGAACTGATGAGCTGTTTAGGTTGTAGGATTAAGCATTTTGACAAGAATGAATAAATACATGCTATACTTCTCAGCTTCCCCAATCTATTGTATTTCCGGTTTAAATCGGCAGAAATCCTTATGTATATCCATTACATATATGATCCTGTTTCACAGCTGTTTGTTCTACGAGTTGGATGATGGGCATGGCCAAATTGTTTATGAGAACCTTCAAGAAATATTTATAGAGCTTTATCGTAAATGCTGTACAATATAAGCTCAGGGAACCAAACCCCTGTTTGGTATATTGACGTTTCAAAGAATGACAAACAGTTGAGTCTGTTTATTCACTTTTCCATCTTAATGTAAAGCCAAACTAGGCACTTTTAAGTTGCCTTTTAATGCTGTTGTCATCTCAGGGAGCATTGCCATTCACACACAGCCCAACAACTGTCTGCAGCTCTGTCTAATTACTGGCCTCTCTCTCTTAACACACAGAAGAACAGACATAAATAGATGAAGGTGGTTACCTGCTGGTTCTACCTGACTCCTCTCTGACAGTAGAGGGCACTCAATCTCAACTTCACTGCCACAAAACATAAAATTAGACTGTTCTATTATCTTATGTTATGCTTTTGGTAATATTATACATTCGTCTTTCAAAGCAAAAAGCTTTTTTTTTAAACTATACATATATATATATATATATATATATATATATATATATATATATATGATTTTCTGAGTAGATCCTTCCGTAGGAGAGTGCTGAATACTTTTTGGTAGAGCAAATAACAAAAATAAAAGGACAGGACAAAGACTTTCTATTGAAACTCCATTTATCACTACAGATCTGTTTCGAGGGGTGGTGAAACCATCCTCTCTCTTCAGGTGATTATAGATATTATAGATATAGATATAGATTATAGATATATTCTTCTATAATCACCTGAAGAGAGAGGATGGTTTCACCACCCCTCGAAACAGATCTGTAGTGATAAATGGAGTTTCAATAGAAAGTCTTTGTCCTGTCATTTTATTTTTCTTTATATATATATATATATATATATATATATATATATATATATATATATATATATATATATATATATATATATATATTAAAGTTAAATTAGCGAATCTTCTGCATAAGCTCTCAGACACCTGGGACTGATTGTGTTGGTCAGATGAAAAAGGAGAAGCTAGCATAACCAATTTTGCTTTCTTGTGTCTTGGCCACAAATGGCTATTGAATATTTGGGATTCAAAACGTCCACAAAATGAAGATGAATCGTATTCTGTTACACCACTTTAGAGTCAGCAGAATAAATCATCCCAATCACATCAAAAGTATTTCAGAACATTTAAGGAAAATGTATTATTATTTCCTCTTTACATTGTCTAAAAGGAATTTTCTTATGCTTTTACGTGTTTAAGTAATTTTAAAGCTGTGGGTTTATGATTGGGCTGATTCCATGATGCCAGTATCAAAAACTAATGTTAAGATTTAATTCAAAACCTTATCATTTAATTTCTAACTCAGTAGCTTTTGAACCTTTTTGCCATGGGTACCTTTGTATCCAAACAAACTCTTAAGTATTCTGTCACATTTTTGTCAAGTGCCTCATGTCAGTAAGACTTTGTACCACACTGATTCGCAGCAGAGATTAGACTGCATGGATGTAACTGCAGATATAAATTGGCATTAACTAAGCACAGTCAGAGTACAATCTATAAGACAAACACAATATGCAAAAAGGAGGATAGAGATGAAAGTCTCAGGGTAAAACTGAGGGTAATTTCAGAAAACAATGGGCCGGTATGCACTGATGATGAGGCACAGGAACAATACTTTGCATTGCGCAAGTACACAGAGTCCTTGGCTATTTCTTAATTTATATTTTTGTCTGTACTTTCCTTTTTGCAGACTAAGTACTGTTTCAGTTTGAAGTTTGCATTCAGCCAAGTATAAACCTAATACCTGGATGCATTTTTGCTCATTTCATTTTACTGGGGATGCATTGGGTTGTGACTTCTGTGGATTTAGGATTGCATAGTATTCCAGAATGCACTTCACACTAATCAGCATAATCATGCAATTTATGTCCAGTTCCTCATTTATCAATTTAATAAAAGTTTGTTTTGAGTCTCCTGTCAAACACAACTGCCGTCATCCATAACAGCAAGCTTCTGCAACCTTTTCCCCACCACTGGCTTTTTATATGCACGCCACAGATCTTGTATTTTAATTCTTAATACCTTACAATCAAATGACAAAGGTAAAGTCTGTTGGGTTTTTACACCCAAGCCATAGTGGCTCATCATGCTGGTGCTTATCCCCGGTTTCTGTAGCGTGAAGTGACCAGGAGCTCAACTCCTCCTGGATGGGCCGCTAGTCCATCGTAGGTTACCTTCCCAGTATATTTTACTGGTACCCATTTATACTGCTGCGTGAACAGAGGCACACTTGTGGTTGAGACCTTGCCCAGGGGCCTTAGCACAGTGAGGGTCTTAGTGGGATTCAAACTCACAACCTCCTGATCATGAGCGCAGCACAATAACCACTACACCATCAGCCCCACAATCAAATGACAAGCAGAACGTATATTTCATATCATATACAGACGCTCACCCACTTACGAACATTTGTTTTACGAACATCCAGAGATACGAACATCCGGTCCAAGGTCGAGAGTGAAAGTGAAAGTTAAATGAAATTGAAGAACAAGTAGTAATAGAAATTGAACAAAATCAATCAACAGATATATCATAAATATAAGTATGAAATATGTTCAGTTCAGTTCATTTTCTGTAACTGCTTAATCCTAATTTGGGTCGCAGGGAGGCTGGCACCCATCCCAGCCAACTTCGGGAGAGGGCAGAGTACACCCTGGACAGCTCGCCAGGCCATCGCAGGGTGGAAACACACTGAAGGCTTTGCAGCCTACTCTTTACGAAAGTTAGCAATGGTTCTTTTACATGCCTCACACCATAGACAGTGGGAGACATGGCCGGCCTTTGATAACCCAGGTAGCTGCACTGGGGGGGGACAGTGACAACCTTGTGCAGAGTGGGACTAGAACCCCCAACCTTTGCATCAGCGATCCAGCGCCCTATACCACTAGACCACCACTGCCCTCAGTATGAAATATGATTAAACGTTATCCTGAGGTACACTTAATACTAGGCTCCAGCAGAGGGGCGTGGCTGACGTGCTTTACACCAGAGGTCCAGGAAGCAGAACCGATACATTTCTGAACTCCTGCCGAAAGTTTTAAAGAAGAAACAAATTGACTCCAGTATTATAATGAACCGGATAAGAGTGAAACTTGCTGTAAATCTGATCAGATCCGCTGTGCTGTGCTTGAGAGGAACTAGGAGTTTAAACACGGGACATAATTATATTGATAATGTGATGATTATGGAGAGAGAGAGAGAGAGAGACAGAGAGAGAGTGAGAGAGAGAGAGAGAGAGAGAGGTTAAAAGTTTTCTAAGTGTTTAATTTCATGTCCCCCAGTAGAATGAACTCTCCACCTGTGAGCCTTTAATGTGCGCGCGCTGCTCTCAGAGGTCAGTACGTCTTGCAACCGTTCCAGCGACGCACAGCCAGAAGCACACACGAGGCTGCCACGCACCTCCAGATACTGCATAGATAATTTCATTATCTGGGACCGGGGACCTGGACCGGTGGGTTAAATGGTGTGCCTTGGCGATGCTGAGTAGTTTTGATGTGCAGGATGATGTTTACTGCAGTGTCATGGGAGAAATTAACAATGATATGTGATGGTCATGATTTAACACCATAAAGACTTTAAAGCTTCAGGCAGACGGACAGCAGGTTGAGTCGAGTCGGGTCAACATGGGGCTGAATGAGACACAAACCATGAATCATATTGGGAAATGATTCACAAATAAGCCACCAATTAAACAGAATTATCTAGGAAGCATTACACACACTTCAGGTAAATAACCTCCTTGTTGCCCCCATCTCAGTTTACTTCTTATGCACCAAATGACAGTTCAGAGTACCCACCCTTTTTGGAGTTTTTTAGGGAGGTTTTAGGGTGTTGGAGAATGCTCTGTCAGGTGACTCACCCATTGTCCCTCCATTGTTGAGGCGGCAGCCCATAGCTGTGGCCCGATGGTCATCACACCACTACTGGCAGTAACCCCAAAACTCGACGGTGCACACCTGCGGTGAAGGGAGCCATGCATTTGAAAAGGGAGGCCTATCAGGTCTTATTAGCCTGTGGGACTCCCAAGGTGGACAGGTACCGACAGGCCAAACATGCTGCAGCTGAAGCTGTCGCTGATGCAAAATCTCGGGTGTGGGTGGAGTTCGGGTGAGGGCCATACCTCTGGACTGGCAACCTGGAGTGGTAGTCCCCTTTTTAAAAAGGGGTGCTGGAGGGTGTTTTCCAATTATTGTGGAATCACACTCAGCCTACCCGAAAAAGTCCATGCAGGGGAACTTGAGAGAAGGATCCGACCGATAGTTGAACCTTGGATTCAGGACGAACAATGTACTTTTTGTCCTGGTCGTGGCGCTCTTGACCAAGTATACTCTACAGGATCCTGGAGAAGGTGTGGGAGTTTGCCCAATCTGTCTACATGTGTTTTGTGGATTTGGAGAAGACTTTAGGCCATGTCCCTTAGGCTATCTTGTGGGGCATGCTCCGGGGGTATGGCATTCTGGACCTGTTGCTATGGACCATTTGGTCGTTGTATCACCGAAGCCAGAGCTTTGGCCGTATTGGGAACAACAGGTCGAATTCGGTTTTGGTGAGGGTTGGAGTCCGCCAAGGCTGTCTTTTGTCACCAATTCTGTTCATATTTTTTATGGATAGAATTTCTAGGCACAGCCAAGGCATTGAGGAGTTCTGGTTTGGTGACCATCTCTGCTTCACTATTGTTTTGTATTGACCTAAACAGGGAATTCCCTTTAGGATTTATGTACGAGTGCATTTTGTAAGACTTTACGCAGATTGGTACTTCATAACACGTAATTGCTTTCCCATCCATACAAAATGAAAACACAGAATTCCTTTAGCAATAAACATTTGTTCTCATTATTGGCACATCTCCTAAGGACAATTTTTTCGAAATGACAGTTAGGTGTGTATGGACTTGGCAAGTATTCTTTTTCAAGGATCACGCTGAGAATTTGTGATGTATACAGAATGAATAATATTTAATTTTAGTGACTTTCTGTGAATAATTTGAGGTTAAATGAGTTCTCAGCAGCAATTATCTGGATGACTGCCGAATTTTTTTCTGAACATTCATTTTACTCACATTAATATTATTCATTCTAAACTTGTTGTCTCACCCTATGAAAAACCTTTTGTTTCTTTTTAGACACCCCTGATCCCTCAGACTTGACTCGAGAAGTAAATGGTTAGGGGTCTCTTCAAAGGAAAATGTTGATTTCCAATCCTTCTAAGCCTGTTCCAAAACAACAGTGACTGCACCCTGTGCTTCCCTACTTAAAACATGCCCTGAATTCACGAATGCTCTTGTGACTGAAAGAGCACATCATGTATATTATGCTTCAAAATCTAGTGGAAAGTCAGTCTGTAGAAGACTTGAGGGTATTATAAAAGCAGGGAACTAAACCTGCAATGAAACAATCCAAAAGCGCATTTGGGCGTGTTAGGTAGGTTCTCACAAATTACTGAAATCTTGGGCAGCATTTTTAAATACATAAAATTAGGTATAGAATTTTTATTTTATGACTTATAGGTCTGTCTGTCTTCCTTTCGGCTTTTTCCCTTTTACTCGGGAGTCGCCACAGCGAATCATCTGATTTGCACGTTTGATTTGAAAGAGGTTTTTACATCGGATGCCCTTCCTGTCACAACCCTTTTTTTAGCAAGGGACAGAAACACGCTGACGACTTTGCAGCCTACTCTTTACGAAAGTCAGCAATGGTTCTTTTACATGCCTCTCACCATAGACAGTGACAGACATGGCCCGCCTTTGATAACCCAGTTAGCTGCACTGGGGATTTTATGATTTATAGGTAATCAATACAAAAGCAAGGGCAGTGGTGGTCTAGTGGTATAGGGCGCTGGATCGCTGATCCAAAGGTTGGGGGTTCGAGTCCCACTCTCCACAAGGTTGTCACTGCCCCCCCAGTGCGGCTAACTGGGTTATCAAAGGCGGGCCATGTCTCTCACTGTCTATGGTGAGAGGCATGTAAAAGAACCATTGCTGACTTTCATAAAGAGTAGGCTGCAAAGTCGTCAGTGTGTTTCTATCCCTTGCTAAAAGGGTTGTGACAGGAAGGGCATCCGACGTAAAAACCTCTGCCAAATCAAACGTGCGAATCAGATGATTTGCTGTGGTGACTCCCGAGTAAAAGGGAAACAAGCCGAAAGGAAGACAGACAGGTAATCAATACAAAAGCAAAATTTGGATTTAAATGTCCAAACATTTATTTTCCAGGACAAAATTAAAAGCAACAGAAAATAATTTTGAACGTCAATAAGACAGCATATTACACAACAGACCACTTTTCAAGCTAAATAAATAAATAAATAATAAACTATTTGGGTTGCTGGGTTCTGCATACAAAGAAAGAATCAAGTGTGACACTCAAAATCTGCAGGACCGGTGGCTATTTTTGAAGGCAAAGGGACATCACAGCAAATAATGACTTTGTTTCATTTATTGCTGTTTAACATGCTTTCTAGAATTTATTGTTAATATAGAAATATGTAATGAAAAAAATATTTTGTGAACATACCGTATTTGACCTAATAAGCCCCCGCTACCTGTTTTTGTTTGTTTTTTTCTAATAACTGCCCATGTGTACTGGGAGCAAAATTGTAGGTCAAACTTACCAATTTTATTCGATCATTCTCTGTAACGGTAAAATGAGGCATTCACTGCCTGTAAAAGTAAATTTACACAGTATTTAAAGACCCCCTGCCACTGGGGAATGTCTATAATGTTCATCAGTAACAACACATTTGATTTTTCCGCCATGGTTTAAAAAACAAGAAAAAAATTTGCTGTTCTCTTGGTAAATATCCAACAACATGAACCATTAGAAACTGCTACAGAAAAACTATGGGATACTCTGAATGAATGGAGCGATGAGCCAGATATGGACCTATCAGAAAGTGATGGCGAGTATTTTTCACCAGATTTTCCTGCTCACGATCTTCATACATTTAAAAATGTTCCTAGCAATGTGCTTTTCAACTTGCCATGTGCTAAAGTTGGCCTCTGTGTTGATTGGTGTGCCATGTGCTGAAGTTGACATACATGTTAATTATAGCTCGATTTTACATTGGGGAAATATTTAAAGGAACAGAACTGGGAGGGAAAATTAAAAGGTCTTTTTATTGTTTATTTTCAACTTTCATGTAAGAAATGTTCACAAAATGAATAGCACAAATACCAGTAAAACTATTTTGTTGTTTTGTTATTTATTCATGTTTGACACTTGTATGGTAATAAGCACTTACCGTTCCACTCCGCTGGAAAGCATTTTAATAAGCGCCCACCCACTCCAATTTTTTAAGCGCCCTGGGCGCTTATCACGTCAAATAGGGTAAGATATCTTTTCTCTAGAGCGTGTGCCTACAATTTTTTCACAATACTGTATGTATAATAGATATAAATATAAAAGTCTTAACATTCTTTTTAGGATAAACGAGTCCTCAGAGAGTAAACGAGTCCTCCAGTATTTACTCATTTTTTGTTGTGAAGAAAAGTGTCTCAAGTAACATCAGATGTTGCTATTCTTGATCCTTTCAGCCACATACACACACAAGAGCCATTTCAAATAACAGGCTAATCCATTTAGTCATCCAGCCTGTGCAAATGAAGTATCACTGTTTATGCAGAGCCAGTATTTGGCATCTGAATATATACACAATTCACACAAATTACAGGGATGGCAAAATATCACCCAGAATCTTGTTTTAGGCATCTTGTTGTAGGCATTTAGGCAAATCATCTATTTATTTCAAACACAGCTGCCCAAAATATCCACCCTGTTTGACCCTACCGCTATCTTTGAACTTACTAAAAGTGAGTCAGCTGTTTGACGTAGATCAACCTATAATTGGGACAAATGCTCCATCTAGAGGAGTTAACATGTAACATGACAAGTTCTGAACAAAATGAAGGATATATATTTTATATTTTTATATGCTAATTTATTTAAGAATCAAACTTCATATGACTAAAGTTCTCCACTTTTGCCCAAGAGGAATCTAGCAGATGAGTTCTTACAAGTTAACACTTACTAGCTAAAAAAAACACCCCATCTCTTTTTCACAATATGTCAAAATACAGCTAATGGTTTTATGAACAAAAGCAGAAGCTAGTTTTTCTTTATACTTTCCCCATGTTAATAATCATAAAATCACAGTTCCTAGTCCTAGTCTAGATTTGTTTTAAAATGTTGGCTCTGGAGACTGTTCAGAAACCTCTCATAGAAACATTTCCATGTCAACAACATTACGTTTCGGTCTTAGGCCATACAGTATATGTTTGCTGAAATATCACCACAGACCCCGAGTACAACCTTTAAATTCACCCTCATTTTACCAATAATAATGTTGAAAGAATGACCTGTCTTTTTTGTGACATAGATAAGAAATTACAGGGAAAATAATCACAGCTTGTAAAGATTAAAAAAATTCTCAAAGTTTCTAAACTGATGTTGTAAGATGTCTTCAAATGGCAGATACATGAAAATATTACCATTCTGCTGTTTTTATGTATCCCAACAAACACATTATTGTTCCTTCTATCATGAATTTCTTTCATCCTTTCAGCTTATCCCTTTCTCAGGGGTCACCACAGCAAATCATCTGATTCGTAGTCGATGCTGACGGCTTTGCCTACTCTTTACGAAATTCAGAAATGGTTCTTTTACATGCCTCTCACCACAGGCAGTGAGAAACATGGCCTGCCTTTGATAACCCGGTTAGCTGCACTGGGGGACCAGTGACAACCTTGTGGGGACTCGAACCTCCAACCTGAGGATCAGCGATCCTGCACCCTAAACCACTAGACCACCACTGCCCAGTCTTTCTATCATGAATGACCTCTGATATTTACAAAGCATTAGTGCAAACCCATGTGCCCTTTTAATCTGCTGTCATTGACAAGCTGTTTTCTATACCAGTCCTTTGTTGTGGTATGACGATATGCAGTAGGACAGTACAAACACACAATTACAATATATTGTACAGTACTTACATTTAGCACAAACATATCAATCACACATGGCAAAGTAGGTAAACACCTACAGTCTGCGGTCAGTGCTGCTGTACATGCTGTAGAAAACCTATTTTCAAATAGCTGTACTAATATTTATCATTTTTCCTCTTCTTTTCCTTTCAGCTTTTTCCCTTTTTCAGGGGTCGCCACAGTGAATAATCTGATTCGCATGTATGATTTGGCATAGGTTTTTATATCGGATGCCCTTCCTGACACAACCCTTTAGCAAGGGGTAGAACCACGCTGACAGCTATGCAGCCAACTCTTTTTAAAAGTCAGCAATGGTTCTTTTAGATGAATTTCACCATAGATAATGAAAGATATAGCCAGCCTTTGATAACCCAGTTAACTGCCAACGGGGGGGGGGGGGGGGGTTTAAAAAAAGTGCTTTTAATACAAAAAAGTCAACCTTCAAATAATTATGTTCAGTTATGCACTCAATACTTGGTCGGGAATCCTTTTGCAAAAATGACTGCTTCAATGCGGCGTGGCATGGAGGCAATCAGCCTGTGGCACTGCAGAGGTGTTATGGAGGCCCAGGATGCTTCGATAGTGGCCTTAAGCTCATCCATAGTGTTGGGTCTGGTGTCTCTCAACTTTCTCTTCACAATATCTCACAGATTATCTATGGGGTTCAGGTCAGGAGAGTTGGCAGGCCAATTGAGCACAATAATACCATGGTCAGTAAACCATTTACCAGTGGTTTTGGCACTGTGAGCAGGTGCCAGGTCGTGCTGAAAAATGAAATCTTCATCTCCATAAAGCTTTTCAGCAGATGGAAGCATGAAGTGCTCCAAAATCTCTTGATAGCTAGCAGCACTGACCCTGCCCTTGATAAAACACAGTGGACCAACACCAGCAGCTGACATGGCACACCAGACCATCACTGACTGTGGGTACCTGACACTGGATTTCAGCCATTTTGGCAATTCCTTCTCCCCAGTCTTCCTCCAGACTCTGGCACCTTGATTTCCGAATGACATGCAAAATTTGCTTTCATCTGAAAAAAGTACTTTGGTCCACTGAGCAACAGTCCAGTGCTGCTTCTCTGTAGCCCAGGTCAGGCGCTTCTGCCGCTGTTTCTGGTTCAAAAGTGGCTTGACCTGGAGAATGCGGCACCTGTAGCGCATTTCCTGCACACGCCTGTGCACGGTGGATCTGTATGTTTCTACTTCAGTCCACTGCTTCCACAGGTCCCCCAAGGTCTGGAATCGGCCTTTCTTTCACTTTTTCCTTCCCACAGACGTCCCACTGAGGTGCCTTGATACAGCACTCTGGGAACAGCCTATTCGCTCAGAGATTTCTTTCTGTGTCTTACCCTCTTGCTTGAGGGTGTCAATGATGGCTGTCCAATAATGGACAGCAGTCAAGTCGGCAGTCTTAGCCATGATTGCAGTTTTGAGTAATGAACCAGGCTGGGAGTTTTTAAAAGCCTCAGGAATCTTTTGCAGGTGTTTAGAGTTAATTGGTTGATTCAGATGATTAGGTTAATAGCTCGTTTAGAGTACCTGAACATGATATGCTAATTTTTTGAGATAGGAATTTTGGGTTTTCATGAGCTGTATGCCAAAATCATCAGTGTTAAAATAATAAAAGATCTGAAATATTTCAGTTGGTGTGCAATGAATCTAAAATACATGAAAGTTAGATTTTTATCAGTACATTACAGAAAAGAATAAACTTTATCACAATATGCTAATTTTTTGAGAAGGACCTGTAAGTGAGATGGTTAAACGAGTGTATAAAGAAATTTTACTTTTGTATGAGAAGCCAGTGGAAATGACTACAGCAAAGAAAGCCTTATATCCATCAGAACCAGATTGTTTTTCAAACAAGAAGTTGTTTTCTATTATCGGCAAAATTTACTGAAGCCAATGGCCTGCAAAATTTTTCGTTTTAATTAAACAAATCTGGAGAACTTGAAATTAAAATCCATGAAGAGCTTCTACAAAAGTAGTGAAGTGGTCATAGTAAATCAGGATCTGCTCACGGTGTACCCTGACTTCACCTGGCATTGACTGAGGTAAGCTCCAGTCTCCCTGCAACCCCAGTAGGATTGAATAGTTTGGCAAGTGAGTGAGGGAGGGCGGGATCTGCATGGAACATGTAACGATTCTCCCTGAATAATACCAAACTTAGATCTTTCCACAAATATGACTTGTTCCATGGTCAACTTTATTCCTTCTGGATGTGTTGTTATCCTGAATAACAGTTTTGTATTTTTGAACTGTACTGAATTTCACCTAAAATATTCTTTTGGTTTTT
Organism: Plotosus lineatus; assembly: GCA_024760905.1. Taxonomy (NCBI): domain Eukaryota; kingdom Metazoa; phylum Chordata; class Actinopteri; order Siluriformes; family Plotosidae; genus Plotosus; species Plotosus lineatus. The sequence goes on along the minus strand of CM045729.1, from coordinate 42,803,825 downwards.
TCCCCTTGTAAACCTTTCACAGCATGTGCAGTCACAACAGGAATTTCTTAAAGTTACTTTCTTACACTTAACTGTGTTCTCTTCCCCACGCACTCATTTGACATCAGCAGGTGTGTGTTGTTTTCACACTGCTGCTTTTATTATTACAAAGAAATAGTTTATTAAATGAATGATTCTCTTAAGCACATACATGAACACACACACACACACACACACACACACACACACACACTTTTTATATGGAACAAAGTTAAGACTCATAAGCACAGTGTCACTCCTCTAGTCACATGCTGATGCACTTAGTCTAGAATGTTAGACCCTCCTCAGTGTAGGATTAGTTTTCTATTCTATACGAGGCATTCCAGGAAAAGATTCACATGAATAGATGTTGGGTAGGCTGTGGTGAAATCATCTCCCATTTCTACTTTCCACCCTTTAAAATTATATAGTTCCCTTTCTTTCTTTTCTTTTTTTTTTGACCAAGGTTAATGTTAATTTTCTTTTGCCATTGAAAGAAAGTAGGTCTGTTTTTTTAAAAATGGTCTTTCTGGAGATATTGTCAACAGCATACCCGATATATATATATATATCTGTGTGTGTATATATGGAACAGTTAAGGGAAGCTCAAGGACAAATAAAGAAAGAAAGAATAAAAATAAAAATGCCTGTTGCTTCAACGTAACAAGTCGAAACTTAAAAAAACCAAAAGATAACATGTCACATTCTAATCTCATGAACTTAACAAAAAACTCTGTACAAAATGCAACAGTATATTTATCAAACCTTTTAGTCTATTAGACGACTAGATCTCTCTCCCTTATACTGTATATATGTGTGTGTATATATGTGTGTGTAATGCAGCCATGAGGCGGGGGGGAGACGAACCAGTGTCTCTCCCCCTTATGCCGGTCCCAAGCCCGGAGAAATGCAGAGGGTTGTGTCAGGAAGGGCATCCGACGTAAAATGCAAATCAGAAGTATTACCCCCATACCAGATCGGTCGAGGCCCGGGTTAACAACGACCGCCATCAGTGCTGTTAATCAACAGGGTGCTGATGGAAATTGGACTACTGTTGGTCAATGACATCGAAGAAGGAGAGGCGGGAGGCGTGTCCGTAGGCAGAGAGAGAAGAGGAAAGGCATGAGTCTAGGACTGAGAGTAGGGACTTTGAATGTTGGAACTATGCAAAGAAAAGGTAGTGAGCTGGCTGGCATGATGCAGAAGAGGAAGGTGGACATACTATGTGTTCAGGAGACCAGGTGGAAAGGTAGCAAAGCTAAAAGCTTAGGAGCAGGGTTTAAGCTGTTTTATCATGGTGTGGATGGGAAGAGAAATGGAGTAGGAGTCATTTTGAAGGAGGGGTTTGTCAGAAATGTTCTAGAAATGAAAAGAGTGTCAGACAGAGTGATAAGTCTCAAGTTAGAAATTGAAGGTGTGATGCTCAATGTTGTTAGTGCTTATGCCCCACAGGCAGGATGTGAGCTAAAAGAGAAGGAGAGACTATGGAGTGACTTAGATGAAGTGATGCAGAGTATCCCCAGAGGTGAAAGAGTGGTCATTGGTGCAGACTTCAATGGACATGTTGGTGCAGGAAACAGAGGGGACGAGGAAGTGATGGGCAGGTTTGGTATCCAGGACAGGAACGCAGAAGGACAGATGTTGATCGATTTAGCAAAAAGGATGTAAATGGCTGTGGTAAATACTTTCTTCCAGAAGAAACAGGAGCATAGGGTGACTTTTAAAAGCGGAGGTAGGAGCACAGAGGTAGACTACATCTTGTGTAGGCGATGTAATTTGAAGGAAGTCAGTGACTACAAAGTAGTAGTGGGTGAAAGTGTTGCCAAACAGCATAGGATGGTCGTATGCAGGATGACGCTGATGGTGAGGAAGGTGAAGAAGGCAAAGGCAGAGCAGAAGACAAAGTGGTGGAAGTTGAAAAAGGAAGAGTGTCGTGTTGTCTTCAAAGGGGAGTTGAAACAGGCTTTGGATGGCCAGGAAGTGCTTCCAAATGACTGGGCAACCACAGCAAATGTGATCAGGGAGACAGATAGGAGAGTACTTCGTGTGTCCTCTGGAAGGAGAGTGTGACCGACGAATTCAAGGTGGAGGTGGGACTGCATCAAGGGTCAGCTCTGAGCCCCTTCTTGTTTACTATGGTGATGGACAGGCTGACAGACGAGGTGAGACAGAAATCTCCATGGACTATGATGTTTGCAGATGACATTGTGATCTGTAGTGAGAGCAGAGAAAAAGTGCAGGAAAATCTAGAGAGGTGGAGGTATGCCCTGGAAAGGAGAGGAATGAAGGTTAGCCTCAGAAAATCAGAATACATGTGTGTGAATGAGAAGGACCCAGGAGAAACGGTGATGTTACAGGGAGCAGAGATAATGAAGGTAGAGGATTTTAAGTACTCAGGCTCAACAATCCAGAGCAATGGAGAGTGTGGAAAAGAGGTGAAGAAGCGTGTGCAGGCAGGCTGGAATGGTTGGAGAAAAGTGTCCGGTGTGATGTGTGATAGGAGAGTGTCAGCAAGAATGAAGGGAAAAGTGTACAAGACGGTCTTGAGGCCAGCAATGTTGTATGGCTTAGAAACAGTGGCACTGAGGAAAAGGCAGGAGGCAGAGCTGGAGGTAGCGGAGATGAAAATGTTGAGGTTCTCTCTGGGAGTAACGAGGATGGATAGGATCAGAAATTAGTATATCAGAGGGACAGCCCATGTAAGATGTTTTGGAGATAAAGTTCGAGAGGCTAGATTGAGATGGTTTGGACATGTACAGAGGAGGGATAGTGAGTAGGATGCTGAGGTTGGAACTACCAGGCAGAAGGCCTCGAGGAAGACCAAAGAAGAGATTTATGGATGTGGTGAAGGAAGACATGAAGGTCGTTGGAGTCAGAAAAGAAGATGCAGAGGACAAGGTGAGATGGAGGCGGATGATTTGCTGTGGCGACCCCTGAAGGGAGCAGCCGAAAAGAAAAGAAGATATATATATGTGTGTGTGTGTGTGTGTGTGTGTGTGTGTGTGTGTGTGTGTGTGTGTGTATCAGGTCAAGTTAGATATTCTATTTTTTATGAATCTACTTGCCACTGGTAAAGCTGTAAACCAGTGCAACCTGTCTCAGTTCCACTGCTTTGTGGGTGTCTATTGTTGTAACAAAGGCTAAGGGAGTAAACCCTGAAAGAAAATCAGGAGTGGAGCCCCTATGGCGGTTGACTGAGATACGTTGTCACCTTCCGGCAACTCCTGCATCCTGACCTGTCCCCAGTCATCGTGACCTTGACTTGCCACTGGTTACTGATGGTTTTTGAACGAGAAAGTGAGGTCGATGCTACGCAACTCTTCATTCACTTTAAACAAAGTCATCATGCAATTTCATCCATCATCCACCACCCTCATCCCCTAAGTCCTGTGGTGACAGGCAAGCAGTGAAGCAACAGGTGTGGATACACTGCACTGACAGTCATAGTTGCAAACCTGCACGCAGGTGGCTCCGGCCATAGGGTCGCTATCTACGGAAAGGAGCAGCTGTAGCCGTCTGAGCGTCTGAGCAGCCCTTTTTAGGAATTCCATGCTCACCTCCATGCTTGAGGAAGGGGCTAGAAAAGGTGCCCTAAACATTGCCTGCTCCACATTACCCTAGATAGCTTACCGCGGCTGGCGGGGGATCCTGTGCATGCGGCCAAGAAAAAAGGAAAAAAGCAATAAAAACCAGTCTGATCATTGCCACTTGGACTGTGCGTATGCTTCTTGACAGGAACAACAATGAAAGACCCCAGAGACGGACTGCACTCATAGCAAGTGAACTCGCCCGATACAACATTGATATTGCTGACCTTAGTGAGACCAGGCTAGCAGGCAAGGGACAACTCTGTGAAATAGGCATAGGCTATACCTTCTTTTGGAGTGGACAAGAGCCTGAAGAGAGACGAGAGGCTGGAGTGGGTTTTGCAGTGAGAACTTCACTTGTCAACAAGCTGGCCTGACCCCTTAAAGGAGTGAACAATCGGCTCATGACAATGAGACTACTCCTTTCACATGGAAAGAAGTTCGCTACTCTTCTCAGTGCTTATGCTCCCACCATGACAAAGCCAGGTGAGATCAAGGACAAATTTTATTAAGACTTAAATGCAGTCCTCATCACAGTTCCCAATGCAGATAAGCTCACTGCAACAGTAATCTACTACTTCTCTAGACCTGCGTCGAACATGACCTGCTAATTACAAACACGACCTTCCAACTCTCAACAAGCAACAAGACATCATGGATGCATCCTTGTTCTGAGCATTGGCATCTCATCAATTATGTCATGATATGGAAGAGGGATAGACGTGATGTCCGTGACACAAAGGCCATGTGCGGAGCAGAGTGTTGGACAGATCACCGCCTTATTGTCTCAAAACTCCGGCTATGAATCCAACCAAAAAGACTGCCACAAGGCATGAAAGCACCAAAACGCCTGAATGTCAACAGTCTGAAGATCAACACCATCAAGCAGTCATTTGCTACAATGCTGGAAGAATGCTTAGAACCCATAGTGCTGGACAACCACGATGTGGCAGCAGCATGGGGTACACTTCGTGAGATAGTCTACAACACAGCCATGGAGTGCCTCGGGCCTACCTGCAGACGGCACAAAGACTGGTTTTATGAAAACTGTTCTGAGATCACACAGTTTCTGGAAGACAAGCGCCGTGCCTACAAAGCCCACCTTGATGACCTACACTCAACAGCAAAGAAAGATGCACTGAAGAACATTCACAGCACCATCCAGCTAAAGCTGTGTCAGATGCGAGATTCCTGGCTCAGTGACAAAGCCAATGAGATTCAAGGATATGCAGACAGGAGAGACATGAAGAACTTCTATAGCAGCCTCAAAGAAGTCTATGGTCCTACCACTTCTAGGTCACCAACTCTTTTCAGTGCAGATGGATCTACTCTCATAAATAACAAAGACAAGATCCTTGACAGATGGGCTGAACATTTCGAGAGTGTACTAAACAGTCCTTCGACCATCACTGATGAGGCTATCAATCGTCTCCCACAAGTTCCAGTCAATGAGACAATGGATGCCTCACCAACTTCTGAGGAGATCCAGAAAGCAATCTGTCTGTTGTCCATCGGCAAGGCACCTGGTCCAGACTCAATTCCGGCTGAAGTCAATAAGGAGGGTGGCAGAGCACTCGTTCAAAGACTCCATCAACATCAAATCCTAGTCATATGGCAGCATGAGACACTTCCACAAGACTTTAAGGATGCCTCCATTATACACCTTTACAAGAACAAAGGGAATCATCAGGCCTGTGACAATCATCAAGGAATATCCCTGCTGTCCATTGCAGGAAAGGTCCTGGCCAGAGTGTTGCTGAATCGGCTTATAGCCCATCTTGAGCAAGGCCTCCTTCCAGAGAGTCAGTGTGGTTTCCAAAAAGATCATGGAACTATCGACATGGAGTTTGCTGCCAGGCAGCTCCAAGAGAAGTGTCAGGAACAGAACTTCTTCTTTTCCTTTCGGCTTTTCCCTTCAGGGGTCGCCACAGCGAATCATCTGCCTCCATCTCACCCTATCCTTTGCATCTTCTTCTCTTACACCAATGACCTTCATGTCCTCCTTCACCACATCCATGAATCGTCTCTTTGGTCTTCCTCTAGGCCTTTTGCCTGGTAGTTCCAGCCTCAGCATCCTATTACCAATATACTCACTATCCCTCCTCTGGACATGTCCAAACCATCTCAATCTAGCCTCTCTGACTTTGTCTCCAAAACGTCTTACATGTGCTGTCCCTCTGATGTGCTCATTCCTAATCCTATCCATCCTCGTTACTCCCAAAGAGAACCTCAACATTTTCATCTCTGCTACCTCCAGCTCTGCCTCCTGTCTTTTCCCCAGGGCCACTGTTTCTAACCCAAACAACATCGTTGGCCTCAACACCGTCTTGTACACTTTAGATTTGTCTGTAGAAATGTCAGGAACAGAACACCGACCTTTATTCCACCTTTGTTGATCTGACCAAGGCCTTTGACACTGTAAGTAGAGAGGGTCTATGGAGAATCATGGCGAAATATGGATGCCCAAGAAAATTAATCGCCATCATATGACAGTTCCATGATGGTATGCTGGCTCCTGTACAAGACAGTGGAGCAGTGTCAGAACCATTCCCAGTTTCCAATGGAGTGAAACAGGGCTGTGTGCTTGCCACCATCCTCTTCAGTCTCATGTTTTCAGCAATACTGAGGGATGCTTTTGGAGATGCTGACATGGGCATTGGCATCAGGTACAGGTTTGATGGCTCACTTTTTAACCTCAGGAGGCTACAAGCAAAAACCAAGGTTTCAATTGATACCGTCAACAACCTTCTATTTGCTGATGACTGTGCCATCAATGCTGCTTCTGAGGCGGGTATGCAACACAGTGTTGAGATGTTCTGTGATGCCTACAACAACTTCGGGTTGACAATCAGCACCGAGAAGACTGAGGTGATGTACCAACCAGCCCCAGGGAAACCTACGTTGGACCCAATATCTTTGTTAATGGACAAAAACTGAAAGCAGAGGACAAGTTTAAATATCTTAGTTCTCCTGCACAGTTGTCATTGATGATGAGGTCAACATCAGACTTGCTAAAGTAAGAATGTGTGGGCTAGAGGAGGCATCAGCACAGAAAACAAAGATCAAGGTCTACAAAGCGGTAGTGATCACCACCCTGCTCTATGGCTGTGAGACTTGGACGGCCTACCAACGTCAAGCCAAGAAGCTAAATCATTTCCACACCACCTGCCTAAGAAAATTGCTTGGCATAAAGTGGCAAGACAAGATCCTAGACACAGAGGTGCTCACCCGAGCAAACCTTCCCAGTATCTATACCATCCTGATGCAGACCCAGTTATGCTGGGCAGGCTATATTGTTTGAATGCCTGACCAAAGCTGTCAAAGAACATGGTTGCATGTTCTCCCTGTGCTTATGTGGGTTTCTTCCAGGTCCTCTGGATTCCTCTCACAGTCCAAAAAGCACAGTAGGTTCATTGTCTGTTTCAAATCACCCCTAGGTGTGAGTGTTGGTACAAGTAGTTGCGTGAATGTTGGCCCTGAAATAGCCTAGCGCGCTGTAGAGGTTGTACCCTGCCCTCGTGCTGAGAGATTCTTGAGATGGGCACCAGCCTCGACCCTAATTAGAATAAGCAGTTCAGGAAATGAATGAATGTAACTCATCTAAATCATTGTTTCAAATGATTCTTCACCTAACATTAAAAAAATTCCATCAATGGCTCTTCTTCAAATAAAATGCATTTTTTTAATCACTGAACCACTGGCTGATATTTGATGGGTGTTCTGATTCTACACATTTACACTGCATTTTCCACAATTATAATTTATGTTTTTTTATTATTTTGTGTGTTTAGTAAGAATGATATTCCATATTTGCTGGTAGGAGAATTTAAATAAAACAAAACAAACAAACAAACAAACAAGAAAACGGTATGAATTTTACCCACTGTGTTCACTTCAAATCAACAGTGCATATGGAGGTTTGTCATGCCAAATGTGCTGAGAATTTTCAAAAAGTGAACCTGTAAAATGGCCGTTTTTATAACTGCAAAGACTACAATAGCAAAACTAGCTCTTTACTGAGGGAATAATTCATCATGCAACTTAACTGTGGCAGAAGTCAACTTTATATTTCCCAGAAGCACAAAAGAACATAAAATGTCAGCTTGTTTCATTGGGTGCTGCGAAGACAAACAGTAATCCTATACAATTCTGCAAGGCTAGTATACTGCCAAAGAATACAGAGGTGATGAATCAACAAGAGCTAACTATGTTCATGGAGCATGGAAAATACAGAGATAGTGTAAAAGAGACATACTGCAATAAGTCACAATATTTTAAATTCTTTTAGAGACTGATAATGAACACTCCTTTCCAAAAAGCATTTTAAGCAACTTTAAGGAAAAACACTACTCTCTAGAGAAGGGAGGAGACATTCATATTCTTTCCAAGCCACCAAACGGCATTTAATTCAGAGATGATGGATGAAACATTACCTAAGGCAGTACAATGAACAACGCCTTTGACTCTGGCTCAGAGAGATGTGACTATGGAAGATGAACCAGACAACAATATTTATGCCAGGTGATGGTCAAGTGACATTAGTACACTGCTAAAGAGGGGCTAAGGGTGCTGTCCCAAAAGAAAAGTTCTGAGTATAAAAAATTAAATGAAGAAGCAAGCAATACAGTGTGTGTGTGTGTGTGTGTGTGTGTGTGTGTGTGTGTGTGTGTGTGTGTGTGTGTGTGTGTGTGTGTGTGTGAGAGATCAAGCTTAGCTCACTAGATATTAGTTAAAATTAAACATAAACTCATAGAATATCAGCTCATATCCTGTAATCTCACAACTGGAAATAAATAAATAAATAACCAGTTGTGGCATTTTAAATTAAAATAATGCACCATTGGTGAAAATGGTCAAAAAAAAAATTTCTTTTTATTTAAAGTATGTGATTGAAAAAAAGTTGTTTACTACTATGAATAAATCTTCAGTACAGCATTGCCTATTGTCAGTATTTTGGGTGAGCACATTGCACCCAGTTAGTACAAGCCAGAAGTGCTGCTAGCTTAGGGTTAGATAAGGGTCCTACATCACTAATATTACTTTCTTCATGCTCATTTGAGGCTGATAATTAAAATATTTGGTGATAAGTGCAAATTTTGTTCATTTTAAGAATTAGGCAGCTTTTTCCCTACCATTTGTGACCGTATATATATATATATATATATCTTCTTCATCTTTTCCTTTCGGCTTTTCCCTTCAGGGGTCGCCACAGCAAACCATCCGCCTCCATCTCACCCGATCCTCTGTATCTTCTACTCTTACTCCAACTACCTTCATGTCCTCCTTCATCAAATCCATAAATCTTCTCTTTGGTCTTCCTCGAGACCTTTTGCCTGGTAGTTCCAACCTCAGCTTTCTACTACCGATATACTCACCACCCCTCCTCTGTACATGTCCAAACCATCTCAATCTAGCCTCTCTGACTTTGTCTCCAAAACGTCTTACATGTACTGTCCCTCTGATGTACTCATTCCTCATCCTATCCATCCTCGTTACTCCCAAAGAGAACCAATACCTTCCTATTGCACATCACACCAGATATTTTCTCCAACCATTCCTACCTGCCTGCACACGCTTCTTCACCTCTTTTCCACACTCTCCATTGCTCTGCATTGTTGAGCCTAAGTACTTAAAATCCTCCACTTACTTTATCTCTGCTCCCTGTAACCTTACCATTCCTCTTGGGTCCTTGTCGTTCACACATATGTATTCTGTTTTACTGAGGCTAACCTTCATTCCTCTCCTTTCCAGGGCATACCGCCACCTCTCTAGATTTTCCTGCACTTGTTCTCTGCTCTCACTACAGATTACAATGTCATCTGCAAACATCATAGTCCATGGAGATTCTTGTCTAACCTCGTCTGTCAGCCTGTCCATCACCATAGCAGACAAGAAGGGGCTCAGAGCTGACCCTTGATGCAGTCCCACCTCCACCTTGAACTCTTCTGTCACACCGACAGCACACCTCACCACTGTCTTACATCTCTCATACATGTCCAGCACCACTCTAACATACTTCTCTGCCACTCCCGATTTCCTCATACAACACCACAGTTCCTCTCTCGGCACCCTGTCACATGCTTTCTCCAGATCCACAAAGGCACAAAGCTCCGTCTGACCTTCTCTGTACCTCTCTATTAAAATCCTCAAGGCAAACACTGCATCTGTGGTGCTCTTTCTTGGCATGAAACCAAACTGTTGTTCACAAATGCTGACCTCTGCCCTTAGTCTAGCTTCCACTATTCTTTCCCATAACTTCATCGTATGGCTCATCAACTTTATCCCTCTGTAGTTGCCACAACTCTGCACGTCTCCCTTGTTCTTAAAAATGGGCACCATCACACTTCTCCTCCATTCCTCTGGCATCCTCTCACTCTCTAAGACCTTGTTGAATGTTCTTGTCAGGAAATCTACTGCTACCTCTCCGAGACACTTCCATACCTCCACCGGTATGTCATCAGGGCCAACTGCCTTTCCATTCTTCATCCTCTTCAATGCCCTCCTCACTTCACCCTTACTAATCTTTGCAACTTCCTGGTCCTCAAGGGTCACCTCTTCTTCTCTTTTTTCTCTCTCATTTTCCTTATTTATCAGCTCTTCAAAGTACTCTTTCCATCTTCCCAGCACATTTCTGTCATCAGTCAATACATTTCCATCTCTGTCCTTAATCACTCTAACTTGCTGCACGTCCTTCCCATCTCTCATTCTCTGCTGTGCCAACCTGTATAAATCATTTTCTCCCTCTTTACTTTCCAACTGAGCATACAAGTCATCATACGCCCTCTGTTTGGCCTTTGACACCGCTACCTTCGCCTTATGCTGTGTCTCCCTGTACTCCTGTTTACTCTCTTCGGTCCTCTCAATGTCCCATTTCTTCTTAGCTAACCTCTTCCTTTGTACACACTCCTGCACTTCCTCATTCCACCACCAAGTCTCCTTATCTCCTCTCCTTCCAGATGACACACGAAGTACTCTCTTACCTGTCTCCCTGATCACATTTGCTGTAGTTGTCCAGTCATCTGGAAGCACTTCCTGGCCACCCAAAGCCTGTTTCAACTCCTCCTTGAAGACAACACGACACTCTTCCTTTTTCAGCTTCCACCACTTTGTCTTCTGCTCTGCCTTTGCCTTCTTCACCTTCCTCACCATCAGCGTCATCCTGCACACCACCATCCTATGCTGTTTGGCAACACTCTCACCCACTTCTACTTTGCAGTCACTGACTTCCTTCAAATTCCATCGCCTGCACAAGATGTAGTCTACCTGTGTGCTCCTACCTCCACTTTTATAAGTCACCCTATGCTCCTGTCTCTTCTGGAAGAAAGTATTTACCACAGCCATTTCCATCCTTTTTGCAAAATCTACCAACATCTGTCCTTCTGCGTTCCTGTCCTGGATACCAAACCTGCCCATCACTTCCTCGTCCCCTCTGTTTCCTGCACCAACATGTCCATTGAAGTCTGACCCAATGACCATCCTTTCACCTCTGGGGGTCCTCTGCATCACTTCATCTAACTCACTCCAGAATCTCTCCTTCTCTTCTTGCTCACATCCTGCCTGTGGGGCATAAGCACTTACAACATTGAACATCACACCTTCAATTTCTAACTTGAGACTCATCACTCTGTCTGACACTCTTTTCACTTCTAGAACATTCCTGACAAACTCCTCCTTCAAGATGACTCCTACTCCATTTCTCTTCCCATCCACACCATGAAAAAACAGCTTAAACCCTGCTCCTAAGCTTCTAGCCTTGCTACTTTTCCACCTGGTCTCCTGAACACACGGTATGTCCACCTTCCTCCTCTGCATCAGGTCAGCCAGCTATCTACCTTTTCCTGCCATAGTTCCAACATTCAAAGTTTTTACTTTCAGTCCTAGACTCATGCCTTTCCTCTTCTCTCTCTGCCTACGGACACGCCTCCCGCCTCTCCTTCTTCGACGTCTTCGACCAACAGTAGTCCAATTTCCACCAGCACCCTGTTGGTTGACAGCAATGATGGCGGTCGTTGTTAACCCGGGCCTCGACCAAGCCGGTATGACATTCTTTGTAGTGACTCGCATATTTTATTTGGCATTTGTTTTACGCTGAATGCCCTTCCTGACGCAACCCTCTGCATTTATCCGGGCTTGGGACCGGCGTGAGGGAGAGACACTGGTTTGTGCCCCCCCTCACGGCTGCATTTTATATATATATACATATATATATATATATATATATATATATATATATATATATATATATATATATATAAACCTAATGAGCCCTGTGTTAGGATACCTAGGTGTGAGTATGTGTGTTGGTCCAGCAATGAACTGGCAATAAACATTAATATGGCAGTGTATGATCTTGTGCACTACTCTCACTACAGCTAATTTGCTCTGCCGACTTCCACATTTCTTCCTAGTAATCAACATGATTAATGACATAATAAGATCTTACCATATATTGTGTATATGCAGACTGTTTCTGTTTTGTCACATTTCCATTCACAACCTAAGTACACTATATGGCAAAAACCTTCGAGGAGACCTGGTCATTACATTCATACAGACTTTCGTCAAATTGATTCCCTAAAGTTAGAATCATAGAGTTATTAAAAATTAGGAAAAATATCTGAATCATGTAATTATTTTACTGGATTGATGAGCAAGGCTGGTTCTGCCTGAAGGAATATTGTAGTCGAGGATGGATCAATGGCTCCACCTGGTGGTATGTAGTAGATGCTCTATTCCTTGATGACAGTCATTTTAAATTCAGACTACACTGAACTGTATAATTTCTCAACAAATACTCAGGCTAAAGAGAACAAAATGAAATTATTAGCAAAATATAAATCAAAACAAGCAAGAAACCAACCAAATACCATTGTAAATACATTAATAAAATACACATAAAATTACAGTGATCTTTTTTTCCCCCTTTCCAAGATGGCGCTCCCTAGTGGGCAACGTCACAGAGTTTTCAGAGTCAAATTGTTTCTTTGTTTGTTTTAATTTGTTTTGTATGTTGTTTTTGTTTGTTTTTTGCACTATGCTCATCTGACCAGGCGACCCTACTTCAACTATAATAGCACAGTACTTTTGGACATTTAGAACTGAGCACGCTCAACTCCTATCCTGAGCTAATACGCCACCGCAGTTCAATGCTAGTCACACCACGGCAGAAGAATGGTGGATTCTTGTTAAATAAACCTGGTGTACTGACTGTAGATTATCTCCAAACCTTGCTCTGAGAATGTGGAACATCTAACTTTGAAGTTGCAGCCATTTTGTTTACCCAGAGAACCGTTCATTTTTTTCCCCAAACAAAACAATGGGCATCGTGCAATATAAATACAGTCGGCCCCCGAAATTAATCCGTTCCAGCACCTTTTTCGTAACGCGGGACTTTCGTAAGTAGGGGCACATTTTACATGTAAAACGCCTGATTCGTTCCAAGGCTCCCAAGACTACCCCATAAACCCTTTAAAAATGATAAAAGTACACCAATTTTGTATGAAATATGTGTTAAAAGTAAAAGAAAATTATTTATTAAACCATTTAAACATTTTATTAACATATTAAATCCTTTTATTGACATATTTATTAATTAAACCATTATTAAACATTTTTATTAACACACACACACACACACACACCTCTCTCTCTCTCTCTCTCTCTCTCTCTCTCTCTCTCGCTCACACACACACACACACACACACACACACACAATACAGTACATAGTAAATATGTATTGTCTACACATTAATTGTTTATTGTTGCGCTGCGGGCTCCGCCCACAAGCAGGACGTCGGATTATTTTAAGAGGTTTTGAACATGTTCAAAAGCACGTTCACGGAATATTTTGGACTGCCGGAAGCATAGGGAAGTGGAGGAAGACTTAAGGAATAACTACGGAATCACACGAAATGATACGGAATATAAGGGAATAATTGCAGAACGTTTGCGGATGACAACATTTTGCTTCCTTAAGTGTGCCGTGCTCCAGTGAAATGGTGGTATAATATTGCACTGACTGAACCATTCTCAGAGTGAAGACTCAACCAGACCGCAGTCTTTTATTTTGTCACTGGGAGGAAAGTTATTTAATTTTTAGATTGCATAAACCAAATCTCATCATTGTCTCTTACTTCAGCTGTGATTTCCGTTCCTGGATTACAAACCACCTCAGGGAAAAATTTCTCTCGCTTGCTGAATTGCTGCTGGGATGGTGAGAACACCCCTTGCCATGAGCGCAAGGGTTTGGAAACACTGTCACATGCTCCCTCCACCAACACAGCAGATCAAAAACATTGAGAACAATGTAGCTGATTAATGCAATGTTACCCATGTCCACAAGAACACAAAATCACCCCACCCACACCAAATAAATATCCGCCTACACCCATGACTGTTAATTTTCATCTATGTAATTTTCAACCCTAAAAGAGCATTTTTGCAAGATTACCCGTACCTGTGCGTACCCAACCATTGCAGGACTCTGCCTTATGCAGATTCTCCCGTCATTCAGGTGAAGACTGGTTTAACTCGCTACCCCTGGTAGCCCGGAGCGCTTCCGTTGTGAGTTAATAGGCAGCATTTTCTTTTTGCACTTGTTTTTGGTTATGCAGTGGTTTTTGTATATTAAGCGCATTTGCACTCGTCGGCCACCATTAAAGTATAACATTCATTATTTTTAAAAGCCACGGACTGCATCAGAGAGGTGAAAGAGCCGCATTCGGCTCCGGATCCATGGGTTGCTGACCCCTGGTTTAGAAGAACAGTGTACGTACCTTGATTAAAAAGTTGATTGGATAGGGAAAAACATATCAAGAAGTGCAAAAAATGATGGGCTGCTCAACTAAAATTATGACAAATGCTTTAAAAGAGCAACCATATCCTGAAAGACATGGAAGAAGGTGAAAAACTACCATTTGAATTAATTGAAGAAGAGCCAAAATGGCAAGGACTTCAAGGACAACCAACAATCAGATACAGGAAAATCAAAGAAGGTCAAAAGTTACCTGTGAGTATTGTTACAATTAGAAGAAACCTATGTGAAGCCTAATTATTTGCAAGAAGCCCCCACAAAGTCCCACTGTTGGAAAAAACGTGCTGAAAACGTTAAAATTTGCCAAAGAGCTTATTGACTGGCCCAAAGAGAAATGGTGCAACATTTTGAGGACTGAAGAAAGTAAAATTGTTCTTTATAGGTTTAGTGGCCCCCCTAGACTACACCAAAACACTGAATTCAAGTCACAATACACTGTGAAGACAGTGAATCATGGTGGCGCAAGCATCATGATATGGGGTTGTTTCTCATACTATGGTGTTGGGCCTACTATTTATCACATACCAGGGATCATGAATCAGTGTGAATACATCAGAATACTTGAAGAGCTGAAGAAGAAATATCCTTGAAAGTGGTCTTCCAACAAGACAACAACCCAAAACACACCAGTAAACAGGCAACATCTTAGTTCCAGACCAACAAGATTGATGTTATGGAGCCTACGGCCCAATCTCTGAACCTTAATCAGATAGAAAACATGTAGAGTGAAATCAAAAATGCAGTTTCTGAGGCAGAACTGTGGAATGTAGTCCAATCATCCTGGGCTGGAAACCCTGTTCATCGGTGCCAGAAGTTGGTGCCAGAAGTTGGAATCTGCTGTATGCAATTTACTTTCTGAAGCTGGGGAAAAAAATGAAGATATTTCCTCAATAGTTTGTAGAAATGGGAAAAAAAATCTTCTACTACTGTACTGCTATCAGCTACTACTCTTCATCACAGCCAATGCATACAACATATATGACTGGGCAAAAAAGAGCCCAAACTAAAATAACTTATTTTCTCATTTCTGTAACTTGTGATTTAAACAGCTGCATAAATTATCATACTTGTAAATGTTGGTCACAAAAAACAAACAAACAAGCATATGTCTTTCGAAATTTTTTGCTCACTAAGATAGGGCAGTGGTGACTTAATGGTTTATTCAGTGGATTACTGATCTGAAGGCCAGCGGTTCAAGCCCCACTGTTACCATTGTTGGGCCCTTGTGCAGGGCCATTCAACCTCAATTACTCAGTTGTATAAAAAGGATAATTGTAAGTCAATCTGGATTTGAGTGTCTGCCAAATGCTGTAAATGTAAGACACACCTGAGGCACCCAATTAGCCTAATGTACATGTTTTTGGATTCTGAGATGAAACTGAAGTACCAAATTGAATCCCACTCAAGAGTGCTTAGAGCATGCAAATTCCACCTTGTGATTTGTTCTGAGCTCAATTAAAAAACTTTTTCTTTTTCTTTTTTTTTTTTTGTGAGGTTTGGCATATTTTTCATCATTGTTGCTGATATTTAATATTTAATGAGACTCTTAGTAGCTGATATGACTATAATTATGACTTTAGTTTATTAGTGTATGACAATACAAACATCATTCCAAGATAATAAAAAAAAAAAAAAAAAAGAAATGATTGAAATTTTTTAAACCGATCTGCATATTAACTTACTTCATAATGCAATCTCAATGATTTGGGTGGTTTAATATGCTAATTATCAGAAGTCAACAATGTGGTAACTGAATATTTAGCACTTAGGCATGCAGGCTAAGCTATACGAGGGGAGGAAAGAGTGAAACTGCAAATGCACGCATAAATATCTCATAGAAATATATCCATCCATTATTTGTATTGCATATCTGTCAGGGTCATGGATCTCAGTTAATTTTGGATGAGAAGTGAGTTACACCCTGAACAGGTTGCAGTCAATTGCAGATTATTGGCTAAACAGAGACATAGCCATTTGCACTCACAATAACAACTTTGGTCAATTCAGATTAGCACATGGAGCTAATGTGGATGTCTTTGGGCGATGAGAAGAAATCAGAGAACCTGGCGGAAACACACGTAATGATGCACTGCACACAGCAAGCCCCTTGGATGAGCCTTATAACCCCAAACATTCTCACTGTGAGGCAGCAGTGGTAGCCACCACAAACTATTAAACTGTAATCTTTCATATCCATAAACTTAGTGTTTATCAGTATATCAGTTTATCAGTTATCAGTTATCATATACTTAGTGTTTATCAGTGTTACTACATCTTGTGCAGGCGATGTAATTTGAAGGAAGTCAGTGACTGCAAAGTAGTAGTAGAGTGTTGCCAAATTGCATAGGATGGTGGTGTGCAGGATGACGCTGATGGTGAGGAAGGTGAAGAAGGCAAAGGCAGAGCAGAAGACAAAGTGGTGGAAGTTGAAAAAGGAAGAGTGTCATGTTGTCTTCAAGGAGGAGTTGAAACAGGCTTTGGGTGGCCAGGAAGTGCTTCCAGATGACTGGACAACTACAGAAAATGTGATCAGGAAGACAGGTAAGAGAGTACTTCGTGTGTCATCTGGAAGGAGAGTAGATAAGGAGACTTGGTGGTGGAATGAGCAAGTGCAGGAGTGTGTACAAAGGAAGAGGTTAGCTAAGAAGAAGTAGGACATTGAGAGGACCAAAGAGAGTAAACAGGAGTACAGGGAGACACAGCGTAAGGCGAAGCTAGCGGTGTCAAAGGCCAAACAGAGGGCGTATGATGACTTGTATGCTCAGTTGGAAAGTAAAGAGGGAGAAAATGATTTATACAGGTTGGCACAGCAGAGAAAGAGAGATGGGAAGGATGTGCAGCAAGTTAGAGTGATAAAGGACAGAGAGGGAAATGTATTGACTGATGACAGAAGTGTGCTGGGAAGGTGGAAAGAGTACTTTGAAGAGCTGATGAATGAGGAAAATGAGAGAGAAAAAAAGAGTAGAAGAGGGGACCGTTGAGGACCAGGAAGTAGCAAAGATTAGTAAGGGTGAAGTGAGGAGGGCATTGAAGAGGATGAAGAATGGAAAGGCAGTTGGCCCTGATGACATACCGGTGGAGGTATGGAAGTGTCTAGGAGAGGTAGCAGTAGATTTCCTGACAAGAACATTCAACAAGGTCTTAGAGAGTGAGAGGATGCCAGAGGAATGGAGGAGAAGTGTGATGGTGCCCATTTTTAAGAACAAGGGAGATGTCCAGAGTTGTGGCAACTACAGAGGGATAAAGTTGATGAGCCATACAATGAAGTTATGGGAAAGAATAGTGGAAGCTAGACTAAGGGCAGAGGTCAGCATTTGTGAACAACAGTTTGGTTTCATGCCAAGAAAGAGCACCATAGATGCAGTGTTTGCCTTGAGGATGTTAATAGAGAAGTACAGAGAAGGTCAGAAGGAGCTGCATTGTGCCTTTGTGGATCTGGAGAAAACATATGACAGGGTGCCGAGAGAGGAACTGTGGTATTGTATGAGGAAGTCTGGAGTGGCAGAGAAGTATGTTAGAGTGGTGCAGGACATGTATGAGAGATGTAAGACAGTGGTGAGGTGTGCTGTCGGTGTGACAGAAGAGTTCAAGGTGGAGGTGGGACTGCATCAAGGGTCAGCTCTGAGCCCCTTCTTGTTTGCTATGGTGATGGACAGGCTGACAGACGAGGTTAGCAGAGAACAAGTGCAGGAAAATATAGAGAGGTGGAGGTATGCCCTGGAAAGGAGGGGAATGAAGGTTAGCTTCAGTAAAACAGAATACATGTGTGTGAATGACAAGGACCCAAGAGGAACGGTAAGGTTACAGGGAGAAGAGATAAGGAAGGTGGAGGATTTTAAGTACTTAGGCTCAACAATCTAGAGAAGTGGAGAGTGTGGAAAAGAGGTGAAGTGTGTGCAGGCAGGTTGGAATGGTTGGAGAAAAGTGTCCGGTGTGATGTCTGATAGGAGGGTATCGGCAAGAATGAAAGGAAAAGTGTACAAGACGGTGTTGAGGCCAACGATGTTGTATGGGTTAGAAACAGTGGCCCTGGGGAAAAGACAGGAGGCAGAGCTGGAGGTAGCAGAGATGAAAATGTTGAGGTTCTCTTTGGGAGTAACGAGGATGGATAGGGTCAGGAATGAGCACATCAGAGGGACAGCACATGTAAGATGTTTTGGAGACAAAGTCAGAGAGGCTAGATTGAGATGGTTTGGACATGTACAGAGGAAGGATAGTGAGTATATTGGTAATAGGATGCTGAGGCTGGAACTACCAGGCAAAAGGCCTAGAGGAAGACCAAAGAGACGATTCATGGATGTGGTGAAGGAGGCCATGAAGGTCGTTGGTGTAAGAGAAAAAGATGCAAAGGATAGGGTGAAATGGAAGCAGATGATTCGCTGTGGCAACACCTGAAGGGAAAAGCCGAAAGGAAAAGAAGATATAGAGGCAAGAAATAATCCGTGAGCCTACCAATGAAAGTAGTGTTACTGATATACAGTACGCATGATGGTTCTGTAAACCAAAGCACACTGTATCTGATATCTCATAATACTGTCTGGGTAATATAGCATATATACTAGTCCTTCTCAAAAAATTATCATATTGTGATGAAGTTCATTATTTTCTGTAATGTACTGATAAAAATTAAACTTTCATATATTTTAGATAAATTGCACACCAACTGAAATATTTCAGGTCTTTTATTGTTTTAATACTGATGATTTTGGCATACAGCTCAACATTTTCATCTCTGCTACCTCCAGCTCTGCCTCCTGTCTTTTCCCCAGGGCCACTGTTTCTAACCCATACAACATCGTTGGCCTCAACACCGTCTTGTACACTTTTCCTTTCATTCTTGCCGATACCCTCCTATCACACATCACACCGGACACTTTTCTCCAACCATTCCAACCTGCCTGCACACGCTCTTGACCTCTTTTCCACACTCTCCATTGCTCTGGATTGTTGAGCCTAAGTACTTAAAATCCTCCACCTTTCTTATCTCTGCTCCCTGTAATCTCACCGTTCCTCTTTGGTCCTTGTCATTCATGCACATGTATTCTGTCTTACTGAGGCTAATCTTCATTCCCCTCCTTTCCAGGGCATACCTCCACCTCTCTAGATTTTCCTGCACTTGTTCTCTGCTCTCACTACAGATCACAATGTCATCTGCAAACACCATGGGGAATCTTGTTTAACCTCGTCTGTCAGCCTGCACTTCCTCATTCCACCACCAAGTCTCCTTATCTACTTTCCTTCCAGATGACACACGAAGTATTCTCCTACCTGTCTCCCTGATCACATTAGCTGTAGTTGTCCAGTCATCTGGAAGCACTTCCTGACTACCCAAAGCCTGTTTCAACTCCTCCTTGAAGGCAACCCGACACTCTTCCTTTTTCAACTTCCACCACTTTGTCTTCTGCTCTGCCTTTGCCTTCTTCACCTTCCTCACCATCAGCATCATCCTGCACACCACCATCCTATGCTGTTTGGCAACACTCTCACCCGCTACTACTTTGCAGTCACTGACTTCCTTTAAATTACATCACCTGCACAAGATGTAGTCTACCTGTGTGCTCCTACCTCCACTTTTATAAGTCACCCTATGCTCCTCTCTCTTCTGGAAGAAAGTATTCACCACAGCCATTTCCATCCTTTTTGCAAAATCTACCAACATCTGTCCTACTGCGTTCCTGTCCTGGATACCAAACCTACCCATCACTTCCTCGTCCCCTCTGTTTCCTGCACCAACATGTCCATTGAAGTCTGACCCAATGACCATCCTTTCACCTCTGGGGGTCCTCTGCATCACTTCATCTAACTCACTCCAGAATCTCTCCTTCTCTTCTCGCTCACATCCTGTCTGTGGGGCATAAGCACTAACAACATTGACCATCACATCTTCAATTTCTAACTTGAGACTCATCACTCTGTCTGACACTCTTTTCACTTCTAGAACATTCCTGACAAACTCCTCCTTCAAGATGACTCTGACTCCATTTCTCTTCCCATCCACACCATGATAAAACAGCTTAAACCCTGCTCCTATGCTTCTAGCCTTGTTACCTTTCCACCTGGTCTCCTGAACACACAGTATGTCCACCTTCCTCCTCTGCATCATTTCAGCCAGCTCGCGACCTTTTCCTGCCATAGTTCCAACGTTCAAAGTCCCTACTTTCTTTCCTAGACTCATGCCTTTCCTCTTCTCTCTCTGGCAACGGACATGCCTCCCGCCTCTCCTTCTTCGACGTCTTCGACCAACAGTAGTCCAATTTCCATCAGCACCCTGTTGGTTGACGGCACTGATGGCGGTCGTTGTTAACCCGAGCCTCGACCGATCCGGTATGTCATGCTTTCTTGTGATTCGCATAGTTTATTTGGCATTTGTTTTACACTGGATGCCCTTCCTGACGCAACCCTCTGCATTTATCCGCGCTTGGGACCGGCGTGAGGGAGAGACACTGGTTTGTGCCCCCCCCCCCCCACGACTGCATTTTCTTGCCTCTACATATGATCAGAGGAATATGTGACAAAGTACTTCTAATTCGTGGCAGTGGTGGACTGGAAGTAAGGTGCTGGATCACTGATCCCAAGACTGGGGGTTCAAAGGTTGGGGGTTCAAAGCCCCACTGTCTACAGGTTGTCAGGCATGTAAAAGAACCATTGCTGACTTTCGTCAAAAGTAGGCAGCATAGCTGAGTGTTTCTGCCCTGCACTGGCCTGGCAGCTGTGCAGGGTGTACTCTGCCCTTGCCCAGTCAGCTGAGATGGATTCCTGCCTCCCCGCGACCCTAATTTGGATTAAGCGGGTCAGAAAATGAATGAATGAGTACTTCTAATTACATTGCCTCCATGCCACGCCGCATTGAAGCAGTCATTTCTGCAAAAGGATTCCCGACCAAGTATTGAGTGCATAACTGAACATAATTATTTGACGGTTGACTTTTTTTGTTTTCAAAACACTTTTTTTGTATTGGTCGGATAAAATATGCTAATTTTTTGAGATAGAAATTTTGGGTTTTCATGAGCTGTATGCCAAAATCATCAGTGTTAAAACAATAAAAGACCTGAAATATTTCAGTTGGTGTGCAATGAATCTAAAATATATGAAAGTTTAATTTTTATCAGTACATTACAGAAAATAATGAACTTTATCACAATATGCTAATTTTTTGAGAAGGACTGGTATATAGTTGTAGATATAGTGTCAGAAGATGAGCCTCCTAGGCCCGAAGACACTAGAACTGCCACTGGGAGAGTGAGGGATGATGCCCAGGAAAATTGTGGCAGAAATGACGGTACATGGTCAAACCCTAAATCGGGAAACCGGGCACCTGATGTTCCTGAGTTGGATAGGAGCAGCACACCTCTAAGGCACACCAACATCTGTGGCACATGGAATTTTAGAGGCCTCACGGCAGAAAAATTACAAGTAATTAACAGAGGAATGGACAGATGCTGTGTCAAGGTTCTTGGTATCACTGAACACTGGATTCTCAACCAAGGAAGAGTCACAACAGATTCTGGTAACTCAGTTTACTTCTCTGGCAAAGACCGTGGCCGAAGAAGCAGTGGTGTTGGGTTCATCTTGGAAAAACAGACAGCCAAAACAGTATTAGGATGTTATCCCATTAGTGATAGAATCATGACACTAAGGCTTTGTGGACACCCAAAGAACATCACATATGTCCAGGTGTCTGCCCCAACCACAGATGCAGATGAAGAAGAGGTGAAGTCATTCTATGATGAATTACAACACACCATGGATAGTATACCTTCAAAAGACATCACTATCCTGATGGGAGATTGGAACGCTAAAATTGGAACAAGCATGCATTCAAATGAAAATATCGGAAGATTTGGCTTGGGTGAACAGACTGAGAGGGGAGAGCGGATGGCAGAATTTTGTATAGAAAACGACACCAATGACATGTCAGGAACACCATATTCCAGCATCACCTACGCCGATTGTCCACATGGACATCATAATAAAAAAGATGATGGATATCAAGTTTACAGAATGTCAAGACATGACCTGGGGCAGACTGCGGAGCAACAAAAAAAATGTGCAGCCGCATGTACAGTATGACTTATCACATGTCCCTGACAAGTTCACAGTTGAGGTAAGAAACAAGTTTGCCATCCCTCCTCCAATGGTCTGAAGAGGAGAGCATGCCTAATGAGTTTTGGGAATAGATGAAGGATACCATGAAAAAAGCTCAAAACCATATACCAAGGGCTAAAAAGTACACAAAACAATGGATCTCAGCTGAAACCATGGAGAGTGCAGGCAAGCGGAGGCAGGCCAAAAGCAAAAAGAACCTTGAAGAATGGAGACATCTCGACAGAGAATTCACAAGCAAAGCACAGGAGGGAGAGATAGAGAGATTTCCTTTCGGCTTTTTCCCTTTATCAGGGGTCACCACAGCGAATGAGTCGCACGTTTGATTTGGCATAGATTTTTATGTCAGATGCCCTTCCTGACACAACCCTATAGCAAGTGACAGAAACATGCTGACAGCTTTGCAGCTACTCTTTATGAAGGTCAGCAATGGTTCTTTTATATGCCTTTCACCATAGACAGTGAGAGACATGGCTCGCCTTTGATAACCCAGTTAGCTGCATTGGATGGGGGGGCAGTGACAATCTTGTGGAGAGTTGGGACTCGAACCTCCAACCTTAGGATCAGTGATCCAGCGCCCTATACCACTAGACCACCACTGTCCCAAGAAAAGCACAAGAGCATAGAAGGAAATATCTGGAAGGCAAGTGTCAAGAGGCTGAACACAGTGGGAATGCAAAAAAATGTGTTTCAACTTGTGAAGAAGATACAGTGGTACCTCACCTTATGAAAGACCCAACAAATGAAAAATCCAAGTTACGAACCACATTTACCTAAAATTTCTCTCTCTGGATACAAAAAAAATTCACGTTACGAAATGCGCCATCTCAAAAATTCAAACAATGCACAAGTTGCTCTCCCACTGGCTATCTCCCAACACCCCATCCCGCTGACCTCCCATTGGCTAGGAGGGAGCTACATCTCCATAATACCCATGATGCTTTTTGTGTGCCTTCGACCCATTGTTCATCACAAAGATGCAGCTCCCTCTCATTGGCTAGGAAAGAGCTGCATCTCCATAATACTCATGATGCTTTTCGTGTGGCTTCAACCTATTGTTCGTCACGGAGTTCTAACACGCCTAACAGACAGAGTTACTGTTGTTTCATGAGTTTTTCGAGTGTGCTCATTGCAACTTTATTTTTTGTCATTCATCATGGGCCCCAAGAAAGTGATTCCAGGTGCAAGTGAAAAGAAGACGCAGGCTCGTGGCATGCGTAGCAAAATGCAGCTCATCTGGACCTCCGATCCTTCAAGGAATCAAGTTAAGGTTGAGTTTGGACCTCCGATCTGTCAAGCAGGGAATGCGCTTTGAATTCCACGTCTTAAAATGCTCCCAGCGTCCTGCTTGTGGTTGTGGCCCGCAGCGCCACTATAAACATTTAATGTGTATACAATACACATTTAATGCATACTGTATTGTGTGTGTGTGTGTGTGTGTGTGTGTGTGTGTGTGTGTGTTAATAAAAATGTTTAATAATGGTTTAATTAATAAATATGTTAATAAAATGGTTTATCATTTTTAAAGGGTTTATGGGGTAGTCTTGGAAGCCTTGGAACGAATCAGGCATATTACATGTAAAATGCGCCCCCTACCCTACTTACGAAACTCCCACGTTACGAAGAAGGCGCTGGAACGGGTTAATTTCGTAAGTAGGGGCCGACTGTATATATACAACTTACGAAGACCCCTGTGTACGGAATCCCCGGGTTATGAAAAATATTTCCTGCGGTTCCGTCCCTGAGATACGAAACAACCCCCTCTTACGAAAAGAAATTCAAGATTCAAACGTGCCAATCAAAATTTCACACGACGCTTGAGTTGCTCTCTCATTGGCTTTCTCTCAACATCCCACCCCGCTGGCCTCCCAGATAGAGACAGAACGAAGCTTCACTCTTTAGTTTTTTAAGTTGTTTGAATTCAGTAAATGTTTAATAAATGTGGTTGCATTTGAGCTCATCTGGAATTCCGATCCCTCAAGGAATCAAATTAAAGTTGAGTTTGTCAAGCAGGGAATGCGCTTTGAAATCACAACTTGTGGGTGTGGCCCGCAGCTCGGGGCAAGACAGCGAGAGAGAGAGAGAGAGAGAGAGAGAGAGAGAGAGAGAGAGAGAGAGGGAATAACACTTTAGTTTTTAGTTTAGTTTTTTTAGTTGTTTTAATTCAGTAAATGTTTAATAAATGTGGGCGCATTTGAGCTCATCTGGAATTCCGATCCCTCAAGGAATCAAATTAAACTTGAGTTTGAATTCCACGTCTTGCGGGCGTGGCCCGCAGTGTGCGCGAGAGAGATAGAGAGAGAGAAAGAGAGAGAGAGAGAGAGAGAGAGAGAGTGAGAGAGAGAGAGAGAGCGAGAGAGAGAGAGAGAGTGTGTGTGTGTGTGTGTGTGTGTGTGTGTGTGTGTGTGTGTGTGTGTGTGTTAAAAAAATGTTTAATAATGGTTTAATTAATAAATATGTTAATAAAATGGTTTAATCTGTAAATAAAATGTTTAAATGGTTTAATAAATAATTTTCTTTTACTTTTAACACATATTTCATACAAAATTGGTGTACTTTTATCATTTTTAAAGGGTTTATGGGGTTTATCCAGTTCAAAAACGAGCCTTGTAACGAATTAGACGTTTAACATGTAAAATGCAACCCCTACTTACGAGATCCCCGCAATACGAAGAGGGCTTTGGAACGAATTAATTTCGTAAATTGGGGGCTGACTGTATATACATATATATCTATATATATACAGACACAGTCACTTTTCGAGTTACGATCTAGATCGGTATACTTATATACAGTGGTGTCTCGACTTGCAAGTGTCCTTGATAACGAATTTTCCATGATACAAGCTTCGATCCCACCAAAAATCTGCCCCATCCAAATTTTCGACTTACGAGCTCTGCTGGGGAAATGGCTTACCTGGGTTGATTAACCTTGTATTCTTCCGCGTGTATTCTTCCGAGAATGCCTTGTGCAGTGCTTCTCAATTATTTTCTGTGATGCTCCTTCAGGAAGAAAAAAAAACATTTTAGCTCCCCCCCAGTGCTCCACGCGCAACTACAAATAGTGTTTACTGCACTTCATATTGTTTGCTCGGTGTTTCCCCCTAAACCATAGGGAACACAGTGAGAGCACCAATGCCACCTACTGTAGAGGATGCACAATCACACTTATAGCTGGTCCACCAGTATGTTCAAAAAACATGTTCCCTCGGGTCATACGCACGAATTAGCCTTGTATTCTTCTGCGTGTATTCCTTCACTCTCCTTTCCGTGCCAGCATTAGTAGCATGCATGCGCACAAGTTTTTCTTTTCTGTGGTTCGGATTTTGTGATTTTTTTTATTATGCATATCCTATTGTTTCTAAGATGGGTCGTAAGAAGGTGGCTGATGTATTCAAGAGGAGAAAATTGAATTCTCTTGAAATGAAGCTTGGAATCATATATAAACATGAAAAAGGAGTCCGCATGGCCGATCTGTGTAAGGTGTATGGGAAGAATGCATTGACCATCTGTGCAATATCTCAAACAGAAGACCATGTTGAAAATTGTTAAACCAGCAAAGGGGGCTACTATGTTATCTAAGAAAAGATCGGGTGATGAGATGGAGAGGCTTCTCCTATCGTGGATCAATTCGAAAGAGATCCACAACGATGGAAGTGCGGCCAACAAGCAGAAGACAAGTGATCAAAATTAGTGACGTGAAATAAAACAATTTAAAAAATCCAAAAAATTAAATAAATAAAAACTAAAAAAAAAAATACTGTAAGTGCTATTCTTAAGTTCAGATGCACTTACCGTACTGTTTATTGACTTATTGTTTATTCTTGTTTTATTATTATTTATTGTTAATTACAGTATTATAAATGTTACTGTACATGTCCTATTGTTGTAAAATGTTTATGTTACATGTTTATATTAAATATATTATGTAAAAAATACATGCTTGCTTTAGGATATATGAGATTGGGAGGGGGTTGGAACGGATTAATTTCGTGTATGTATATATATATATATATATATATATATATATATATCTTCTTCTTTTCTTATCAGCTTTTTCCTGTTCTCGGAAGTCGCCACAGCGAATCATCTGATTTGGCATGGGTTTTTTACGTCGGATGCCCTTCCTGTCACAACCCTTTAGTAAGGGACAGAAGCACGTTGACGGCTTTGCAGCTACTCTTTACAAAAGTCAGAAATGGTTCTTTTACATGCCTCTCACCATAGACAGTGAGAGACATGGCCCACCTTTGATAACCCAGTTAGCTGCACTGGGGGGGACAGTGACAACCTTGTGGGGACTCGAACCCCCAACCTTATGATCAGCGATCCTGTGCCCTAACCACTAGACCACCACTGCCCCAATATATATATATTGGGGCAGTGGTGGTCTAGTGGTTAGGGCACAGGATCGCTGATCATAAGGTTGGGTCTATATATATATGGGTATATATATATATATATATATATATATATATATATATATATATATATATATATATATATATATATATATATATATATATATATATATATGTATATATATATGTATGTATGTATATATATATATATATATATATATATATATACATACAGGGCCCCTTTGTTTGTTGTTTGTCATGGTCATGCCTTTGAATGAATAAATGACAAATAAATGACAAAAATCTCATTCAATTTTGTTTTTATTATGTTTCCCTGTAGTACATTTTAAGATACCTTACAGAGGGCTGTTTACTTTCGTTTTCTTCCTTTACTTTCTTTCTATTTACCCGAGAGAGTAAGAAATAAAGATATATCCGACACCTAACCATCCTGGACATCAGCCACGACTGTCAACATCTCAAGATTTTTTTTTTTTTTTACACTCAGGATTTCGAGTTTTAATTCATTCCATACCGTCCGACTACTTCTGATGCTAGGAGAAGATGACGAGGCTGCGCATCACGTGACCTTCAGACGTCATTCTCAAGCCTGTAGACGGCAGCAGGCGGGTGGGGAGGCGTCTGAAAGAGTGGAGAGTGTCTTGATCGTCAGCAGCATGGAGCTTCGGGAGCGCTGCGCTCTCTGACCACGCGTCTACACACCCTTTCAGCCGAGACCACTGCCCAAACGCACACATGCAGGTAGGCGAGCTCAGCTCATACGGCTCTCCCACGCTCCCGGGGACTGGTGTTCACCCTGCTCTTCATTGCATATCATGCTTCGAAGATGCACCGCCTCCTTAAAGAGCGGCGTCCTTCTGCAGAAATGACAGCTGCGTTGCGTTGGAGTTCTGCGCTCCAGCACCAGCTGACTGCTTTGTGATGTACTGTAGCTCTGAAGACGGGTGGGTTTAAAGAACGTGTGTGTGTTAAGCAGTGTACAAAATGCGTGAGGGGAGGAAGGCAAGTGAAGCATGGTCGGAGAATTGCTGATGATGCCTGGGATAATGTGGCTGTTCTTATAAACTAAAGATATATTAAAGGCTAAATTGATGTCAGTCATAAAAATACCAAGCTATGTACTTATTCCATTGTTCATCTTATTATATAAGATTACAGTATTGCTGTATGATACCAAACCTACACTGCTTCCAACAGGCCTTTTTTTTGGACCTCTTTAATTGATTAAGGCAACAGTGCAAGCAGAAATCCTATATGTATATATATATAAAATGATATATACCATACATCACAGAAATGATTGTAGCTACCACAACATGATATTTGTGTAGTATTGTCCAAACCAAGAACAAAGGCCAGGCACTTGGGATGTACTATTTCAATATGGAGGGGTGATACTGACCTGAGATGCTGCACTGGTTTTGAATTGGATTTGACATATTTTCTGATTCATTGATAGGATGGTACAACATGCACATGACTACAGGACCAAAATGGTTTTAAAGCACATACTATATGCAATGCTTTGCAGAACTCAAGTACAGATTCCACAGCTTATATCTTTCAAGTTTTTCAAAGAAAACTGGGGCTGATACATCAGTACTTGATCAACACAAGTTTTCATCATGGCTTATAGTTCCCTAGTCGTTCACTCTCAAAAATGGAGGTGCAGGGATCCCTCGCTACTTCACACTTCATTTCATGCGGCTTCAGAACATCGCATTTTTTAAAAAAATAAGGAAATTAAGGAAGAATAGGGGAAAAGGTTAAGGAAAATGCCACAAAACAAGGCCAATTATGAAAAAAATGAAACAAAAAACAAACCCTAAACAAACACAAAACAAAAAACAACCCAAAACCTCCCATCAAAACTAGTTACATTTTTGTGAGGTGCGCATCTGAGTGCGTACACGCACATCTGCATGTGTGTGTATTTATATTTTATTTACATCTCATGCATTATGTTTTAATGTTTAATTGTTATTATAAGCATTTATAGCATTTAATATGTGTTTATTGATGTCATATTCACATATACATGTATGTATACATCAGTCGGGGGCGGGGTGGTTGGGGATGATCCTACTTCGCGGATTTCGGTAGTCGCAGGGGTCTTGGTCCCAATTAACCGCAGAAAGTGAGGGAACCCTGTATATTGCTCTTCAAGGGACCAGAATAGGACCTTTTAACAAACAGAAATGATACACGGTAATGCAAAGGAAAAAAGAAGGAAACAATTTGTACCATTTTAACACAAAGGATTAATCTCCTTCTCGCGGATCCTGAAAATCCGTGAATTATTGATGCCGTTTTAAAACTCTCTGTATGATATTATATGCGCTAAAATATGCTTCTTAAACACATTCGAGATAGTCTTACTCATTAATACAGTAACAATGTAGTAAAATGTAGTAATGATTAAGTAAAAACTTTTTAAATTTTGTACTGTGATAATATTTATTCATGAATAAAGCACTTAGGCTTCCTACCAGAAGCTAGATAAGATGCAGGGTGTTTGAGTGGCATCATAGGGCTTAAATAATCATTAAATTCACACTAAAAAAACGTGACTTTATAGTTCAAGCAATCATGCTGATGACGTGTGCGAAGGCGAAAAAAAAGAGGTGTACACATCATCTGCAATCGATCAGCAGGATGGAGAAACAAAAGTTCTCACCCATTGGCTAAATTTGAATCACATGCCAGTAATTTCTGGGTTTACAGTAATCCGCAAGTATGCGGGGCAGCGAGTGATGAACCGTGAATTGGCAAGGGTTTACTGTATTTACTCAGTTATTATTCATTCACTCATTGGAGGAACCATTTAATTCTCCTCAGGTTGCAGGGAGGCTGGTGCCTGTCTCAGCTGATTCTGGGCAAAGAGCCATCACACAACCATTCACTTTCACAAGTACACCTAGGGGCAATTTGGAACAGCCAGTTAGCCTAATGTGCATGTCTTTGGAAAGTCGGAGGAAACTAGAGTACTTGGAGGAAATCGATGGATATGCAGGGAGAACTTGCAATCCCCACAGAAAGACACCTAAACAGGAACTTAAACACAGAATCTTCTTGCTATTATGTGGACATGCTAATCACTATGCGAACATGCCGCCTACTTAGTTATTACTTAGTAGCTTATTCGATATGTTGCCAAAAATGCAGACCACCATTGAAGGGTACACAGTTGACTTTCAAAATGGCAGCCCTGAGCAACAAACGTTTGAACTTTTTTAGAAACCCACTGGTACTTCAATTTTTGAGATGGAAATATGGTACAGATCATGTTTTATCTTCTTGTTTGCTTTAAGAAGAAAATTTGAGTTTTCTCTGAGATGTCCTTGAGAAATGTGATATACCTTTTTCCAATATCATTGGCACATTGGTCTTGCACTCATTTCTTATCATTAAAATGAATCGTTATGCATAGTTATTACCACAGAATATGACAACCACTTTTTCTTGATTTAAACAACATTTATTCACAACATTGTACTTAATCTTTTAGATAAATGTAATTAGAAGTACTCATTCATTCATTTTCTGACCCGCTTAATCCAAATTAGGGTTGCGGGGAGGCAGGCATCCATCTCAGCTGACTGGGCAAGGGCAGAGTACACCCTGCACAGCTTGCCAGGCCAGTGCAGGGCAGAAACACTTGGCTATGCTGCCTACTTTTGACGAAAGTCAGCAATGGTTCTTTTACATGCCTGACAACCTGTAGACAGTGGGGCTTGAACCCCCAACCTTTGAACCCCTAGTCTTGGGATCAGTGATCCAGCACCTTACTTCCAGTCCACCACTGCCACTAATTAGAAGTACTTTGTCACATATTCCTCTGATCATATGTAGAGGTAAGGAATAATCCATGAGCCTACCAATGAAAGTAGTGATACTGATATACAGTATGCATGATGGTTCTGTAAACTGAAACACACTGTACCTGATATCTCATAATACTGTCTGGGTAATATAGTATAGCATATATATATATATATATATATATATATATATATATATATATATATATATATATATATATATATATATATATATATATATATAATTAGCATACAGTCATTCAGGTGAGGTTGTTGATTATTAGTTTTATTAGCTTTTTTTCAGGCAAAAGACATAACAGGCATTTATAGCAAGAAATTGTTAAATATTTTATAATAAGAGAGACAATGCTAGTGAAAGCATTCCACAATGTCTCTTTCCCAACTAATTACATTAAGAACATTCAGCTCTAAAAGGTGATTGTTCTTAAAGTATTCAGTGCTCTTCAGTAAAGTATAGTGTGACATATAATTTTATTTCCGACAATTACACTTAGAATTAATAACAAAGTAGATTTCACTTTCACATCATAATATTATAGCCAGTAGTTAGTTGTAATCTTTATCATATATTAAAAATTGTGTAATTGCATGACTCCTTATAGTACATTTTTAATAACTGGATGAAGCATCTTAATCAAACAAACCAACAAAAATTGCCTTTTTAAATGTTTATTAGAGAGATCTGTATTCAGAAGTCATTGAGTTCTAAACGATTCTTATATTTGTTAATTCTAATTATCCAAAAATATCCTTGAATAAATTACAGTATTGTTAACCTTGTTCTTCTTCAGTCTGGTATCTTGCACTGCCCACAAAGTAATCAGCATGGTATAAACAATGCCTTTTGATTTAGGGTTTAAACAACCTGCTGACTAATTAACACACCAATCCTAAATCTTCCAGCATTGCTAATAATAAAGTCCCCACAAACAGCTGCGCATCATCAAGGAAACAGAGGGCAAAAGTGAGATTTGAAAACGAAATGAAAGTCAAGCCTTCTAAACTTCCCTGTTTCATGCAACCATGTGTATATATTGCTTATCAGCTACTTTTTGCTTATATATTACAAGTTCTCAAGCCCCATACATGAACCTGATAACCACATCCTCACAAAATTTTAATTTGACATGTATGTGATCAGTCAATTAAAATTGCCTCAGTGTAATTTTATGATTATTCCGGGACATACCTAAGAAGCCATAATCCTAAAATCCATGTCTGTTTGACTGAGAACAAATTTACAGATTACTGTACTCAGATTCAATTTTCTCATTTTTATGACTCTATGGTTTATCAGGTTTATCAGCATGGAATCACAGGAGCTGCAATCTGTTAAAATCTATTTGACAGTTTGCATTTTCCATTTTGAAAAAGCGATTGTTTTACCCTTGTTAATGCACGAAATCACGAATAGGATCCATCAATTCATTTAACTCAAGATAATGACGACAATAACAGTATTTAGCTATCTTTATAACAAATGAGATGTAAATTAGTGATCTGAATAAAATAAAACCAGGCACTGCATTTCATACACGAATCCATTTAAATACACTAAAACAAGCATGCACTCATACATATACCGTACACATAAGAATATTGCTCCACGTATTCATATCCAAATTACATCTGTATTGCCAATGCATACACGCGGTCACGTGACCTTTTTATTTTTTTCACACACTTTTTCTCCATGAAACTGCGATTTAATAGATACAGACATAAACTGGGCATGTAAACCTTTGTTCAGATTTGGTCTAATTTTCTTTTAATAATTAAATATCACCACCAGTTTTTAAGCCATCAAACAGACTAAAGCCCAACCCAAATTGGTTCTGTTTGCTCGTGAGACCAAGGTTTGTGAAAGTTTGTGTTTGTGAAGGTTTGTACATGTGTGCAAAATAAAAATAACCTTTATCAATATAGCCAATGTGTGTCTTTCATATCCCACATCCTGTTGAGAAAAAAAATTGTTGTTGTTGTTGTTGTTTTTTCTTCCAAAATAGTTTTCAGGTGGCTTCCAAATCACCAAAGAAAGTGATTGAAAACTGAGGTGATTCTGTTATGGTATTACAGACACTAAATAATCTATTTTCTTAATAGAATAATTTGATTTCATATACATTATTCTGAGCCCTATTATGATTATAAATAGAGTAAATTCTTTTAGTGGTTGCCTGGGCCAACAGCAGCCTGAGGCCCTAAGCCATGAGTCATATATATAAATTCATTCATTGCACCAATTGCTTTTTTTAATATGAACCATGCAGTCCATATTTGTCACCTGGAAAGCTCTTGTTGGACTGCATATATATCAAAATTTGTGTATTTTGACCAGGTGAGTCATATTCTGGTGGCTAGAGAAAAGTGTATGTCAGCTGAATATGAATATTTATATGCCACAGTCACCAGTATTACATAAAAAATAGACGCTAAGAAAGTAGAACATTGTCAATCACTGTTTAAAAGATATATATTGATTTTACTTTTTGTCCTCAGCTTTAAGAAATATTATGGATGTAATGTTAACCACATTGCAGGATACATTGTTAGAGGAGTGTATGCTGGTATCATTTACACACAGTACAAGTTAATACAGGCCTGCTTCAGCAAGGTCAGGTTACAGTTTTAAAAAATTAAGTCTCTAGCTATTTCCCTTGGGCACTTATAGCTATGCTGATATTTTTATATAACCAGCTCTGGACTTCCAAATGATCATGATATTCAACAATATAATACTTATTAAAAATCTATAGGTTGACGCAGTGATTATTTGCATATTTTACATGTCTTAGATATCAATAAAGCATAACGCCAATATGGCAATATCAAAGAAGCAAAAATATTAAATACTTGTGAAGTCACATTTATTCATTTTCTGAATCGCTTAATCCTGATGAGGGTAGTGGGGAGGCTGGTGCCCATCTCAGCTGACTCTGGGCAAGGGTGGGGTACACCCTGGACAGCTTGCCAGGCCATCACAGGGCCAACACTCAAACAACCATTCTTATTCACACTCACATCTAGGGGTGACTTGGAACAGCCAATTAGCCTACTGTGCATGTTTTGGACTGTGGGAGGAAACCCACGCAAGTACAGAGATCACACAGAAATGCCAGAGCAGATAATCGAACCCAGGGCCTTCTTGCTGTGAGGCGGACATGCTAATCACTACACCACCCTGCCACCCAAGATGCATTTATAAAGAATTAATTAGGAAGAAACAAGCAGATTGAGGAGGCACTACTCATTGCTTTATAGTTGTGGTGAGCAGAGCGCAGCTTCCTTATTTACAGTAGATCAGTCTTCTTCTTCTTTTCCTTTCGGCTTTTCCCTTCAGGGGTCGCCACAGCGAATCATCTGCCTCCATCTCACCCTGTCCTTTGCATCTTCTTCTCTTACACCAACGACCTTCATGTCCTCCTTCACCACATCCATGAATCGTCTCTTTGGGCTTCCTCTAGGCCTTTTGCCTGGTAGTTCCAGCCTCAGCATCCTATTACCAATATACTCACTATCCCTCCTCTGTACATGTCCAAACCATCTCAATCTAGCCTCTCTGACTTTGTCTCCAAAACGTCTTACATGTGCTGTCCCTCTGATGTGCTCATTCCTAATCCTATCCATCCTCGTTACTCCCAAAGAGAACCTCAACATTTTCATCTCTACTACCTCCAGCTCTGCCTCCTGTCTTTTCCCCAGGGCCACTGTTTCTAACCCATACAACATCGTTGGCCTCAACACCGTCTTGTACACTTTTCCTTTCATTCTTGCCGATACCCTCCTATCACACATCACACCGGACACTTTTCTCCAACCATTCCAACCTGCCTGCACGCGCTTCTTGACCTCTTTTCCACACTCTCCATTGCTCTGGATTGTTGAGCCTAAGTACTTAAAATCCTCCACCTTTCTTATCTCTGCTCCCTGTAATCTCACCGTTCCTCTTTGGTCCTTGTCATTCATGCACATGTATTCTGTCTTACTGAGGCTAATCTTCATTCCCCTCCTTTCCAGGGCATACCTCCACCTCTCTAGATTTTCCTGCACTTGTTCTCTGCTCTCACTACAGTTCACAATGTCATCTGCAAACATCATAGTCCATGGGGAATCTTGTCTAACCTCATCTGTCAGCCTGTCCATCACCATAGCAAACAAGAAGGGGCTGAGAGCTGACCCTTGATGCAGTCCCACCTCCACCTTGAACTCTTGTGTCACACCGACAGCACACCTCACCACTGTCTTACATCTCTCATACATGTCCTGCACCACTCTAACATACTTCTCTGCCACTCCAGACTTCCTCTTCCTCATTTACAGTAGATCAGTAATTCCAGAAATACCCACTTTGAAAAAAAAATCTCCCTCAAAACTCCATGCATTTTAAATTGTTTAAATACTTGTTTTGAGTGACCAACAATAAAAAAAAAAATACATGTTTCTATTTGGCAAATACACACCAAGTTTCCAACTCTTTGTTGTACTTGTAATGGAGAAGCTTGTTTACTACCCAAATTATCAACAAAATAAGTTGTTAAAAATGTGAACTGCAACAGAAAAGGTAGTTGAGACCCACTGGGGCAGGAATCACACTGTCACACATAGAAGGAGAAACAGCAAATGATATGGTTACCAGGATGGACTACTTCAAAAATGTTCGGCTGCTGCTATTCCATTTGTAAAATATAAGTAAAATATAAAGTATAAGTGTAGACAGGCTGCCTGTTATGTATGAGGTAGTTGCCTAAAGCCTAAGTGCCAAACAGCCTCCTGACCTAATTTTGTTTTAGGCCATATTATCATTAATGCCATCCTGCCAAATCCATGATCATAAGCTAGTTCTGTTTTTGTCTTAAGGTTCATATTTTAGGCTCAGTTGGTGCTGGAGCTTGTAGATAGAAATGGTTCTAGTCTGTGTAGTGCTGCTGTCATTTTTATCATTCATTCTACAAAAAGCTTAATCTTACTAAGGTTGCGAGGAGGCTGGAGCCTATCTCAGCCAACCCTGAGCCGCTATGCAGTCCATCACAGGTCCAACATATACACAACCATTCAGTCATGCTCATTCCTAGGAGAAATTTAGAGCAGCAAGTGAGTGCTTTCTGACTAACGGAGGAAACTGGAGTACCCAGAGGAACCCCACACATACACATAGGGAACATGTAAATTTCACAAAGAAATGCCTTTGCTGAGTCCAGATTGACCGCAGGACCTTTTTGTTGCGAGCCAGTCATTCTAATCATTATGCCACAGTGCCAACAATTGCTGTGATTTTTGTTATTGTAAATGAATTAATTATGTTTGAAGATTTTAAATTCTGATTCTAAATGAAGACAGCTTCTCAAAAATAATTTCTAAAATAATAACAATGATAATAATAATAATATTTTGCAGATACTTATGCTATCGTAGTGAGAAGTAATAATAATACCCTCTTTTTTTCAGGTTTTCGTGATTCTGATACTCATATTGATTGAATTAAAGTTGAGAGCAAACCTAAATGGCATTTTATAAATGCCATAGAACTTGAATAAAAAGTACTTAATATTAACTGAGCATGGCGTCTATCTTGGCTCAATGCCCTAGTACAGACTGAGCCAAAAGCGAGGTCTGTGTAAATAAAAAATCAGGGGCGATGATTTCTCTGTACAGAAAGAGAAGATAAGTGGTAGAGGTTTTTAATCATAAGGTGTAAGGTTCTATAATGTTATTGATGCTCAAGATCTGCTCGGAACATAAGTATTGCACTAAGAAGAGTAATATTGCACTGTCCAGATGGATGGTCTGAATGATGATTATTCAGTCAGTGTGAGTGTCACGGTGGTGGAGTTACATGTTTAACAGCTTGTGGGCAAAAGCTGTTTTTGAGTCGGTTATTATTTTTTTTTATGTCCTGTACCTTTATTTTGGGGGAGTTGTAGAAAATGGGGTGTCCTGGATCTGTGGGGTCTCTAATAATTTCACTGGCATTCCTCTGAAGTCTGCCAGTGTAAATGTCATGTTGGGGGTTGGTTTGGTTTCAATTAACCGCTCTGCTATCCTCACCACCCGCAGCAAGGCCTTCCTGTCTTCTGCAGTACAGTAGCTGAACCACACTGTACAGTAATAGGTCAGCTGAAGGTGCAGACGAAGTGCGGTTCAAAAGACCTCCATGGTGAATAATCGGAAACCAAGGACACAGTTTTATTTGCCCGGATGCTGGTCACAGGGATCCCCCTGGAGCTAGGCCTGGGGGCAGGGCTCAAAGGTGAGTGCCTGGTGGTTGGGCTTCTGCCCATGGAGCCTGGCCTGGCCCAGCATGAAAAGGAGACATGGGTCCGCCATCCCATGGACCCACCACCTGTAGGAGGGGCTATAGGTGTTGGGTGCAATGTGAGTTGGGTAGCAGCTGAAGGCATGGGTTCTATTGGATCCTCAGCTCTGACTCTTGGGACATGAAATGTCACCTCTCTGACGGGGAAGGAGCCTGAGCTGGTGAGTGAGGTGGAGAGATACCGACTAGGTATAGTCAGACTCACCTCAACACATAGCTTGGGCTCTGGAACTACCCATCTTGAGAGAGGCTGGACCTTATTCCATTCTGAAGTTGGTCATGGGGAGAGGCAGCGAGCCGGTGTGAACATTCTTGTTGCCCCCTGTCTCCACGCTTCTGTCCACCTTCAGGTGGGGGACAGGTCCTGACTGTTATTTGTGCTTATGTACCAAATTGCAGTTCAGAGTACCCACCCTTCTTGGAGTCTTTAGGGGGTGTGTTGGAGAACATTCCCTCGGGAGGCTCACTCGTTGTCCTGGAAGATGTCAACTCCCATGTGGGCAACGATAGTGTGACCTAGAAGGGTGTGATCGGTAGGTACGGCCTCTCCAGTATGAACCGGAATGGTGTTTTGTTGTTGGACTTCTGTGCTCATCACAGTTTGCCTATCATGAATACACTTGGCACCAGGACACCCAGGTTGTAGTTCGATGATTGACTTTGTAGTCGTGTCACCGGACTTGAGGCCGCATGTTCTGGACACTCGGGTGAAGAGGAGAGCTGAGCTGTCAACTCATCACCACCTGGTGAGCTGGCTCCGATAGCGGAGGAGGCCGCCCTCTAGGTCTGGCAGGCCCAAGCATGTAGTTACGGTCTCCTGGGAACATTTGGCGAGGTCTCCTGTCAGAGAGGCCTTTAGCTCCCATCTCCAACATAGCTACGACCACATCTCAAAGGAAGCAGTTGACATGGAATCCGAATGGGCCATGTTTCGTGCTTCCATTGCTGAGGTGGCAGCCCATAACTGTGGCCGGAAGGTAGTCGGTGCTTGTCGTGGCAGTAACCCCCAAACCGGGTGGTGGACACATGCGATGAAGGGGGCTGAAAAAGGAGGCCTATTGGGTCTTACTGGCCTGTGGGACTCCCGAGGCAGTAGACAGGTACTGGCAGGCCAAACATGCTGCTCCCGAAACTGTCACCAATGCAAAATCTTGGGTGTGGCAGGAGTTTGGTGAGGACCTGGAGAGCGATTATTGGTTGGTGCTTGATGGCAGAGTGGTAAAAGTTTGTCAGTAGGGGTGGGGGTAGGCTTGTTGGAGCTTCCGAAGGAAGTACATATTTTGTTGTACCTTCCCCACTTAGTGAGTTGTCCCCTGTTTTTATTCTTTGACGATGGTCATTAGTCCAGTTCGTACTATGTGGTGATGCCAAAAAGTTTAACTGATTTGTATATCTCCCTGCCGGGAACTTTTCAGTAAACTGTTTTGCAGTTTTCTTTTAGTTGCTGAGTACTTTGGTAAAGGATATGGAACTTGGCTACTATTATACAGCACCGCCTGAATACCATTATATTTGACTGAAATATGCACATTTGGTGGATTTTGATGTAATACACTTCTTCCCAGTAGAATATTTCTGTTCAGGTTTTGGAGTCAATATCAGGGTAGAATTAAATCGTGAGCATTGTGCCTCGGCATAATTTTGTTAATTCTCTTGGAAAGAAAATGATAGACTGATGAATAGCTCAACTATAAATAATAATAATCAAAACACATGTTTTATTAACTGCATATTATGTTTGTAGCTCTAGAGACTGTCAGACTTTGGTGAGTGCAATAGGTTTATTCCTACAATGAGTATGCTGTAAGCCTGCTCTTTATTTAAGATACCCTCTTTACTGTTTGGAGTGGCAGAGGACTTATTATACTTTACCATTTTTTGACTCATAAATGTTGCTACTGGCATTTTATGAAATATGTGACTATATGCTTAAAATCTTAATTTGCAGAAATATTCGATATGCATCCTTGTATGTTTAACACATATAAGGCTGTACTCGGGGCAGTGGTGGTCTAGTGGTATAGGGCGCTGGATCGCTGATCCTAAGGGTGGGGGTTCGAGTCCCACTCTCCACAAGGTTGTCACTGTGCCTCCCAGTGCAGCTAACTGGGTTATCAAAGGCCAGCCATGTCTCTCACTGTCTATGGTGTGAGGCATGTAAAAGAACCATTGCTGACTGTCGTAAAGAGTAGGCTGCAAAGTCGTCGGCGTGTTTCCTCCCTGCGATGGCCTGGCGAGCTGTCCAGGGTGTACTCTGCCCTCACCCGAAGTTGGCTGGGATGGGCACCAGCCTTCCCGTGACCCAAATTAGGATTAAGTGGTTACAGAAAATGATGA
This sequence comes from Plotosus lineatus, assembly GCA_024760905.1. Taxonomy (NCBI): domain Eukaryota; kingdom Metazoa; phylum Chordata; class Actinopteri; order Siluriformes; family Plotosidae; genus Plotosus; species Plotosus lineatus. The sequence continues at coordinate 42,764,431 of CM045729.1, read as the reverse complement.
ATGAGGCTGTACTCATTCAGCTATTGGATCTAATGTGTGAAAAATTGCTCAATGGCCAAACAAAAGTCTGACAGTGTCACTGTAGATCTGTCTTTGGTCTTGCCTAATAGAACCTTAAGATTGATACCACACTGTTCAAGAGTCAGCATCTTCTGCTTTTGACCTTCAATGTTGAACAACCCGAAGACATGGTATGTTCTGGGTAGTGATACTGAGGTATCTCTGGCATATGTAACTTCATCTTTCATTCTCTTGGCCATCTGCTGTGTTCTGGAGGTACTCAACATGTTCAACTGCTGTGAATGGTCCACCTTGGTTCTCCAGTCAATCCAAAATACTGAGCTCTCTGTTCTCAAAAGTGGGGCTGGTGGCATAGGGATTAGGGTGCTACACTCATGATCGAGAGGTTGTGAGTTAGAACCCCACTGTGCTAAGACTCCTGGGCAAGGTCTTAACCACAAGTGTGTCTCTGTTCACCCAGCAGTATAAATGGGTACCAGTAAAAATATACTGGGAAGGTAACCTGCAATGGACTAGCGTCCCATCCAGGAGGAGTTGTACTCCTAGTCACTTCATGCTATGGAAACCGGGTATAAGCACCGGTCTGATGAGCCACAATGGCTCGAGTGTAAAAAGCCCAGTGGATTAAAATTTATTATTATTTTTTTTACCTCTGTTCTCAAAAAAGTGATAAAGAGTAAAGATTTCAGGTTGAATTACCCTACCCTAAGTGACTGCTTATTTTGGTATGTCAGTGTGGTCAGTGTCAATGTCAATGATGCTGCAAAGCTAATATGTTTACGGTGTGACCTGCCTGGAGACAAAAAAAATGGTAGTTTATTCATGGTATCAACAAAATGTTAAAACAATGTTGTTAAACACAGTCACGTGTGACTTACAGCAATGCAAACATTATACTTCGAGAATGGTGTTGTGAGGGGTCAAATGGTAACCTGGTATCATTCATGGCCAATCAAGTGGCATGTTTTCCTTTAAATCTTGTAAATCTTCACGAGTCAAAAGAGTAATTGGATGCATGTATTCAGTTTGGCCACATAATGGTCTACATGATCTTGAGTATAAACTCTCTCAGTGTGTTATTTAGGCAAAAATGCGTGTATCTGTGGTTTTCACATATATGCCAGTAGCCAAGGGGATGTTAAAAAATTAAATTTTTATGGATGTGTTTAATTTCAATTCATTTCTGACATTTTTAACATAATTATAGACCCCCCCTCTACTCTAAACAACTGAATAGCACATGCAATCTAAAGCATATCAATGCTGTACCTAAGTTGTCCTTGTCGTGGTATGTTGATAGTGATGCTTCTGATAGGGTTCTCAAAGGCATTTGGGGTAGAGATTATGTTTAAATAGGGAGTGGTGGTGGAATTCCACAAGGTTACCAGTCGTTGGGGAACAAATTAAGAAGCATTATTCGAAACCTGCTTACATAGTCTAATTGTTGGTCTTAAGAAGCCATTAGTGTAAGTGATGGACAATAGGGGAAAAAGTGTGCCTAAAGTATGCACATATGTCTATAGATAGAAATTACCATGACCGGTGTGCACTTTAGAAACATTGGACTATTTCCAATAGGCACATATTCATAAGGCTGTTAAACCTACATCCTACAGTGACTGCCAGTCTGAGCATCTTATCCTGGAACTCATGTGCTGCACTTTCAGTAAAATCCATATACTGTATGCATTCTTGCTAAGGGAAGCACTAACATGTGAAAGATAATGGCTGTCACTTTGAAGTTTCTTTGAAAAGGAAAACTAGGTTTTCATCATTTAAATTTTTTTGTTTGTTTGCTTTTTGTGTGAACATGATTTGGAAAAACTAAATTACACAAAACTCTTCTCTGTTGTTTATGTTCTCTTCATGGGATTTTTGGGTGGCTCTGAGTTGCTTTAGCACTACCTACTTTACAAACGTGGCTCTGCAGTGGTAACTCATGCTGACAAGCTTCATAAATCATTTGTAGCTCTTTGTTGCTTCAGGAAGGGAAGAGGAAGTGAAATTTGAAGACTGATCAGATACAGGAGTGGATCCATTTTTAATACACATGTAGTTAAGTGTATGTGATTGTAACCTCTGCTTCAGCCCAAGGAGGCAGTTTAAATCCAAGAAAGGACCACCAATGGCTATGTTGTATTTTAGTGATATAATATTCTCTGTGACTCTGTGTTGCAGTTGGATACTGCTTGTTTGTTTCAGAAATACTTTGTCTGGCCAGGTGGTAGGGTGCTGGATTACTGATCCAAAGGTCAGGGGTTCAAGCCTCACTATCACCAGGTTGTCACTGACCCCCCAGTGATGCTAACTGGGTTATCAAAGGTCAGCCATGTCTCTCAATGTCGGTGGTGAGAGGAATATAAAATATCCATCGCTGACTTTCGAAAAGAACAGGCTACATTGTAATCAGCATGTTTCTGTCCTGCAATGCCCTGGTGAGCTGTCCAGGGTGTACTCTGTTCTCACCCTGAGTCAGCTGAGATAGGTGCCAGTCTCTCTAATTAAAGCGGTTCAGAAAGTGAATGAATGAATGAATGAATGAATATCCACCATCCACCAAGTGCAGCATTAGTTCAAACAAGACATGGAAGCTTGCCTGCTATCAGAGGATGATCAACTGAGTCAACAAACCAATCACAACCGTGCCAAGAATGAAGGAAGTTATTTTAAACATTGTTGTGATTGTTTTGAACTATCCACCATCCCATCTCTTTCTTCTTGCCCGTAATGATTATGCATGTTTCATCTGTGCAGTACTTTCACATGTAGATATTCAGAGTGGTCTTGATGGCTCATATTTTGGCTCATCTGCTGTCAGTCTGGAACTATAAATTCTAAGACTCCAACTGTTATAAATAATTTCAGACTTAAGTGCACAGTTTCCAGAATGTCTTTGTATGCATTAACATTCAGATATGCCTTAACGGGAACTAAGTACACACACTGAGGTATTAAGATATGGTTGTGTTGAAGAACATTTGTGTCCAGACTCTGACCTCCACCTCAATGAAAACTTTTTGGGATTAAGTGGATTGTGCCTCAGGTGCCTTTACATCAGTGCCCAAATTCACTCATTCCTCCCCCGCATCAAAGGTGAAGAAAACTAATGATACACAAGCCAAAGGTGCTATCATGTCTATTTTTTTATTAGATATTAATGTTCATCATGGTGACATTCAAGACAAATGTCCACAGATGAATTTGCTCTCAAAAAGTTAAAAGGGGGAGGCACATTAGCTTAATGGTTAGCACATCTGCTTTACAGCAAGAAGTTCTGGATTCAATTTCCAGATGCAGGGATTTCTATGTGTAGTTTGCATGTTCTTCCTGGGCTTTGTTGGCCCTCCTCTGGGTACTCCAAATTTCCTCCCACAATCCAAAAGACATGATATTAAGGTAATTGACTGTTCTTAATTGTGAGTGTGAGTGGTTAGGTGTCTGGCATAACTCTTCAGGGTGCACCCTGCCATTTCCAAGTGTCAGCAACGCCCTCATAAGATTAAGCAGTTTGGCAAATGAGTGAGTGATGAAGTTAAAAACTAGTACAGCCCCTAGCTCTAATTCAGAGACCTGGGCCAATGCTGTGAGATGTGGAAAAACGCCCCTCCATTTCAAACTTGCCTGCATTTACAACTTTGTATTGCACATAGGGAATTCCCTACAGAGAATGGACATGAAATCCTGTTTTGTCGACAACTAAAATGAGGCCATAAGCAGCTAGGCAACTACCAATATCAGAAGCCTGACGTCAGTTACAGCCAAATTAAATAACAGAATGACCGTCTATTGAATTACAATAATGATATTGAATTACAATTAATGATACACTTAGACTAAATCAAGCTGTTATGGCAATCTAGAGACTTCTGAGGACCTGCATATTTTAAATTAGATTATAGGGGGTGTAACAGACCAAAACCTTCCTCTTATTATGACATTTGTGGACTTTAAAACAACTTTTAAGAGTGTGAACAGAAATACCGTATAATGCCAGTGACACTTGCAGATCTTGGTGAAAAATAAAAATAAAAGTCCTTCCTGAGGAGGATGTCCAACCCATCCTTAGCATACAAAAATACTGAATTCAGAAACAATTCAATAGCAACAGCTGCTTTCCCTCTCTCTGTGTTATCAAATACACACAGTAAGGAATATATTTGTCAAGCATATTTATAGAGCAGACTATTCTTTCTAGTGAATCATTTGCCTTCTGTACTAATCTCAAGTGGAAAGTGCTATTAATATACCAGTGTGCATATGAGCCTTCTTAGCTTGGGAGGAATTAATAAACTCCTACAAAAAGGATTGCCAAAAGTATAGAGACTGGCATGTGACTGGGAAAGAAATGGATTTTCCATAGCCATATAAACATTCCAGGGTTAGACATATATGGATTAAATGATTTTTCAAGTGATGAGAATATATATATATATATATATATATATATATATATATATATATATATATATATATATATATATATATATATATATGTTTGTACAGCACATGTTTGTATATTACGCTTGATATTTTGCTGTCACTGCTAAATTCTTGACTCCCAGCAAAGTCATTGCTTAAGAGATGACATGTTTATGTGATATATTTTTTTGTGGGTTATGTGATCCAAATTGACAAATTGACTGAATTGCTAATACTGTACCTGCACAAATGGGAACAGATGTTAAGCAGTCTGAGATAGTGCCAGGGCTGTACCCTTTCTTGAATAAACTGTGTTCCTTCACTTTGTTTGGCTTATCCTTTACAGTGATTAATGTTTGGGGCAGAATGGCTTTACTGCTGTTCCCTGTACCAGACTCATAATTAATCTGACTGAGTTCTAAGTTTGGCCCTGTTGCCTAGCTGTGTTACATATTCAGACACTGAGCACCTGCCCAGGTGTGATTCTAGACTATGAATGCTGAAAATGAGACTTGCCAACATCAGAATGCATGAAAATAGGCAAAGAAAGCTCCTACAAAGCTTATGAATGACAAGTTCTAGTAAAATGCAGAAGTCTTGGTAACATTTCTGGTATCTAAATGCACTCTGAATGCAGTGTAACCTTTACTTTGTTGGTTTTAATCCTTGGCCATGCTGTTCACAACTTATGAATATCATTCATTTGTGAATTTCATTTAATTTTCTGTAACCACTTAATCTGAATTAGGGTCATGGGGAGGCTGGCGCCCATCCCAGCCGACTCCGGGCAAGGGCAAAGTACACCCTGGACAGCACGCCAGACCATCGCAGGGCAGAAACACACTGATGGTTTTGTAGCCTACTCTTGTCGATAGTCAGCAATGGTTCTTTTACATGCCATAGACAGTGAAAGACATGGCCGGCCTTTGATAACACAGTTAGCTGCACGTCTGGGGGTGACAGTGACAACCTTGTGGAGAGTGGGACTTGAATCCCCAAGCTTTGGATCAGCGATCCAGCGCCCTATACCACTAGACCACCACTGCCGCTCATTTGTGAATTTCTGTATAGTGTATTTGAGGAGTATCATGTTAACTCAAGAAATATGTTTATTTTTTTAAGAATATTCTCTATACACTTTTACATTTTAAAATAAGTAGACATTCCATATATAGTTAGGATGCACATGCTGTGACAATCAAAGAAAATCATAATTGAATAACAGTTAATACTGATGTCCTTTTAAACTCAAGATTACACAAAGCAAACCAGATTTCGATTTTATTTACAGATATGTTTCAGCAATCCATCCATAATGACAAAAGCATTCTTACTGGGTATATTAGAGCTACCTTTATAGTTTATGCAGAACCATACAGATATTAAAAGAGACTTAAAACTGGCATAGGTGATGTACAAAGCAAACAAAATTTGAAAGTCGCATCTCTTTAGTGGTGTAGTTAATGTGCTGAGCATAAATTGGATATTTCCCAACGGTTCACAAAGCAGTGATTGGTCTGCATTTTTTACAGAATTACAGTCATCACTATCTTACTGATTTTGTTTCAGACCTTTTCAAATTTCATGCTAATGAGCATTTCAACCAGTATAACAGTTTGTGTATTTAGCTAAATGTTAAAAGTGCTAACTTTATTATGAACTGTGACCAAAAAACCCATTACTGTCCATTTCATCTTTCCTTTCCTTGATGTCACAGAGTGGAAAGCTATGGCAGTACATATACTGAGATTGAAACACGATAAATCATCACATTTATGGAAGAAGAAATGTGTTGAGATTTCCATGTCATGTTAACTTTAATAATGCTCAGTGTGATTCACATCTTTGCTGTGAATGACATTGGTGTAAACTTGGGTGAACACAGCTTGTTCCTCTCCAGTGAGGAGAACGCTGCCTAAATGTAGAGCTGCTTGAGGTAAATGAAAATTTGTATTTAAGGCTTTTATAGATCACAGCGAAAGAATTACAGGTAGAAAACTGTGCTTATAAAGGATTTACATAGTCACATCCACTATTTTTATTTCACGTACTAGGTGCATATGTGGTTTTGGCTTAGTGTTGACTGATGTGCAATTTGAAGCCCTTCCTTTTATGTTAAGCATTCCTTGGAGACTGTTACAATGATTGCGTATTTATGGGCATATGTGTTGTTTTTCCAGGTTATGCCACCCCACAGGCTGACTGCAAACCCAACGGTCAAAGAGAAGGGCTGATCTCAGACCCCAACACTCTTGCTGCTGTGCCCCTCCCTGTCCCCATGGCGACAGGAGGCTATGCCCCTGAGAAAGATGTTTTGATCAACCTGTATCAGGTAAGACCTCTTTTTTCTCTAATGCGACTACTGTACTGCTTGCTGCAAATGCATTTTAAATACATACTTTTTGTTATTATAAGTATACTGGCTATTTTTTTGTCAATTTTGTTCTAATGTTTACCCCTAGTGTAGCCAGCTTAAGTGAAAGTGAAACTCAAGAGATACCGCTACAAAAATTCAATATTTGGAGAGTGAATAAGCCTGTTTTATGAAGCAGGCTTATTCATTCATATTGCTGGTTAGAGCCTAAGTCTCTTGAGAATTGACTAGGGGTTGAGTGGCAGATGTGTGACTGAAGTGTCTGGTTACACCAGACAGAAAGGAAAGACAGTACCAAGCACAAAGCAGTATCATCTACCCTGCTTGCTTTTCATGTGTTACTCAGAATGCAAGGCACTGCCACTTTGGGTTCCACTGTAGACTAAAAATATATATACGTACATGTATATATACATATATACAGTTCTGTGCAAGTTTTTTTTTTCTTTTTTTTTTTACTTTTTTGCAACTTTTTCAGACCATCAAACAAATTTAAACATTACACAAAGATAACCCAAGTATTCAAGATATACAGTTTTCCTGTTTTGATTTTATTTGTTAAGAATTTTTTTTTATCCAAACCTACATGAACCTCTGTGAAAAAACTAATTGCACCCTTTGTTAAAAAGTGACTTAATTGTGATTGGGGTGTTACATATTATAAACTTATCGAACAAATCAAAATAAAAACATACACACATTTTCTGAAAGTTAGTAAAAGTACATGTAACAATATGGTCCTTGGAGAATGTGGCCGGTTCCCTCTTCGGCTTACATACATGTCTAGGTCAGTGAAATATTGGTGTACTCTTAACTCTTCTCAGCTTTAGAATACCTCATCAGCTCTATTTAATGTTAAAATCTTTAGATGAAGTTGTGTGCTTGACATGGGCCTCTTATATTAAAAATATTCTATTTAGATTAGGTTTCGGATTTGTTTTGATCTCTCAAGATATTGGGGATATAGATTATTTTATTGCTGTATTTAAGCAAAGACTATCTGACAATTTTCCACAAGATTGGGATTCATTACTTCATAATACAGTACTACCAAGTGCTTTAATTGTATACTTTTTAAGTCCCTATTAAATGTCAAGCCAGGTCAACCATAGATATGGTCTTCTCTGTGAGGCAGCTGCAATAGAAGTGCCAGGAGCAGAGACAACCCCTCTATTTTGCCTTCATCGACCTGACCAAGGATTTTGACTTGGTCAGCAGGGATGGACTGTTTGCCCTCCTCCAGCAAATTGGCTGTCCCACCAAGCTTGTGAGCATGATCAAGTCGTTTCAACAGGACATGAATGGCATCGTCCAGTTTGATGGATCATCCTCAGACCCTTTTCCGATCAAAAACGGTGTGAAGCAGGGTTGTGTTCTCGCTCCAACCCTTTTTGGCATCTTTTTCTCCCTGCTCCTGTGCTACGCCTTCCACGACTCTGAAGACGGTGTCTTCCTCCATGCCAGGAGTCACGGAGGCCTCTTTAACCTGGCACGCCTCAGAGCAAAGCTGAATAGGCAAGGCATTGACAGTGATGGCCCATCTGGCGAAGCGAGTCTGGGACAACTCCATGCTAACCACCAAACCAAGATAAGAGTCTACAAGGCCTGCATACTCTTTATGGAAGTGAAGCATGGACCCTCTACTACTGCCAGGAACATCGGCTGAACGCCTTCCACCAACCCTGCCTTTGCAGACTACTGGGCATCACTTGACAGGACCATGTCCCCAACATCGACGTCCTGGCTAGAACAGATGTGCCCAGTATGTTTGCCATCCTGACCCCTCCGACCTGGAGTCAGCTGCCTCTGACCGCATGGACTGGTGGACAACCACCCAGGATGTCATCAGGACAGCAGAGGAGAGAAGAGACACCCACTGGGGAGAGAAGAGACTCCGCAGTCAGCGGTGACAGGCCCCACCCCCACCATACTGCGAAGACTTCATCTGCGGTGGCTGCGGCAGGATCTGCAGATGCCGTATCGGCCTCTACAGCCATGCTCAACGCTGCAGCTCCCTGACTGAAGACCCACGGCCCAAAATCCTGTCATGATCTTTCGCGTTAGACGGGGCCAACAACTAAATGTCGAGACTTAGCTTAGATTTAGCCCTGTATTTAAGAAATTGCTTGACAAAATTCAGATGTGGTAATTTCAGACTGAGCATAGAAACAGGCAGATACAATAATGTGCCATTGGTCTTGAGATTTTGTCCTTTCTGCCAATTGAAGATGAAATACATGTACTGCTTTATTGCAAAGCCTATAGTGTTATAAGAAATGATATTTTAGCTAAATATATGAACTACCCACATCAAAATATACCTTTCTTAATCTAATGTCTACAACAAATGAATGTGTCATTAAAAACTTGTGCCTATTTTTATGTAATGTTAAGAAAATTAGGAACTCTGATGGCTCTCTTTAATCATGGAAGTACTCTTGCAAAGTCATGCAGTGTGTATATATATATATATACACACACACACACACACACACATATAAATAAATATATATATATATATATATATATATATATATATATATATATATATAAATATATATATATATATATATACACACACACACACACACACACACACACACACACATATAAATATGAAAAAAAACAAATATGTAATATATGTATGTATCTATTATGGACCAGTGGCCTTATACTAAATAAAACGTCTGTCTATAATTGTGATTAATCCTATTATTTGGGAACACTGAGTTCAATTTCGTGCCAATACCCAGGCCTGATTTCTGCCAGACATTTCCAATCAGGAGATCCCTAACATAAAACCTGTCTGACAAGGTGAGGTAGGCCATACATCATCATGCTGCGATCCAGTGAGCTTAAAGAGCAAACAAGAAAGAAGATTATACAGATGTCTCAGTCAAAGGATACAAAGTCATTGGTAAATCTTTGGAACTCCAGCAGACCACTGTCAGAGCCAGAGCCATTATCCATAACTGGCATGGCACAGTGGGGACTCTTCCCAGGAGTAACTGACCTACCAAAATTACTCCAAGAGCACAGATCAGACTAACTGGAGAAGTCACAAAGGATCCAAAAACCACTTCTAAACCACTACAAACCTCACTTGCCTCAGTTAATGTCAATGTTCATGACTCCACCATCAGAAAGATACTTCTTCCATGGAAGAGTTCTGATGCGAAAGCCACTGTTGACAAAAAAGAATATCAATGCATGATTCACTTTTGCCAAGAAACATTTTGATCATCCCCAAAGCTTTTGGGAAAATGTCCTCTAGACAGAACTTTTTGGGACAAATGCATCCCGTTACATCTAGCGCAAAAGGAACACTGCAATTGATAAAAAGAACATTGTGCCAACAGTAAAACATGGTGGTGGAAGTGTGATGATCTGGGTCTGCGTTGCTGTTTCAGGACCTGGGCGACTTGTCATGATTGATAGAACCATGAATTCTGTAAGAAATCCTGGTGAGGAATGTTCGTCCATCAGTTTGAGACCTCAAGCTAAAGCGCACCTGGGTTCTGCAGCAAGATAATGATCTGAAGCACACCAGAAAGTCCACTTCTGAATGGCTTATAAAGAACAAAATGAGAGTTTTGGAGTGGCCTAGTCAAAGTCCTGACCTGAACCCTATTGAGATGCTGTGGCATGACCTTAAAAAGGCTGTTCATGCCCGAAAACCGTCCAATCTGGTTAATCTTAAACAATTCTGCAGAGAAGAGTGGGCCAAAGTCCCATCACAGCGATGTGAAAGACTCATCACCTCTTATCGCAAACACTTGACTGCAGTTATTGCTGCAAAAGGTGGTTCAAACAGCTATTAGGTATAGGGAGGCAATTAATTATTCACATGGGCCTTTGTAGGTTAAGATGTTTTCCCCCCTTAGTAAATGCAATTGGCATTGAAAACTGCATTTTCTGTTGACTTGCGTTTTGTGACAAACATGCAAAAAATGTCAGAAATTGGTAACATTTGGACAGCAACTACATGAATAATAACAGAACAATAAAAGAGTTTTACTGGTATTTGTGTTACTCATTTTGTGGTATCAATCAAACTACTTACATGAGAGCTGAAAATAAACAGAAAACAGCATAAATTAAAAAAAAAAAAACAAAAAACTTTTCCCTCCTGGTGCTGTTCCATCGAGCCAATCAACACGAATGTCAACTTTAGCACATGTCACATTGAACCAATCAACACGGACATAAACAAAAGCACATGTCCAGGAACCTGCTTAAATTTATGAAGTTGGTGGTGAGCAGGAGAATCTGGTGAAAAATACTCTGCATCATTTTCTGATAGGTCCATATCTGACTCTTCGCTCCATCCATTCAGAGCATCCCATAGTTTTGCTGTAGCAGTTTCTAATGGTTCATCTTGTTGGACATTTACCAAGAGAACACAGCAAAATATTTTCCTGTTTTTTAAAGTACAGCGGAACAATCAAATGTGTTGTTACTGATGAACATTATAGACATTCCCCAGTGGCAGGGGGTCTTGAAATACCGTGTAAAGGCAGTGATATATTACACTCCTCAGCCTACCTGGGAAAGTCTATGCAGGGGTACTAGAGAGGAGGATCCGATCGATAGTCGAACCTCGGATTCAGGAGGAGCAATGTGGTTTTCGTCCTGGCCGTAGCACTCTTGACCAATTCTATACGCTCCACAGGATTCTGGAGGGGGCATGGGAGTTTGCCCAATCTGTCCACATGTGCTTTATATATATAGCCTTTCCACTCTTCATCCTCTTCAGTGCCCTCCTCACTTTGCCCTTACTAATCTTTGCTACTTCCTGGGCCTCAACAGTCACCTCTTCTTCTCTTTTCTCTCTTTCTCATTTTCCTCATTCATCATCAAGTAGTCTTTCCATCTTCCCAACACACTTCTGTCATCAGTCAATACGTTTCCCACTCTGTCCTTAATCACTAACTTGCTGCACATCCTTCCCATCTCTACTTCTCTGCTGTGCCAACCCGTATAAATCATCTTCCCCCTCCTTACTGTCCAACCTATCATACAAGTCGTCATACGCCCTCTGTTTGGCCTTTGACACCACTATGTTCGCCTTACGCTGTGTCTCCCTGTACTCCTGTTTACTCTCTTCGGTCCTCTCTATGTTCCACTTCTTCTTAGATAACCTCTTCATTTGTACACATTCCTGCACTTCCTCATTCCACCACCAAGTGTCCTTATCAACTGTCCTTCCAGAGGACACACCAAGTACTCTCTTACCTGTCTCCCTGATCACATTAACTGGAGTTGTCCAGTCATCTGGAAGCACTTCCTGACCATCTAAAGCCTGTTTCAACTCCTCCTTGAAGACAACACGACACTCTTCCTTTTTCAGCTTCCACCACTTTGTCTTCTGATCTGCCTTCACGTTCTTCACCTTCCATTTCCATACTTTTTGCAAAATCTATCAACATCTGTCCTTCTGTGTTCCTGTCCTGGATACCAAACCTGCCCATCACTTCCTCGTTCCCTCTATTGCCTGCACCAACATGTCCATTGAAGTGTGCACCAATGACCACTCTTTCAACTCTGGGGGCACTCTGCATCACTTCATCTAACTCACTCCAGAATCTCTCCTTCTTTTCTAGCTCACATCCTGCCTGTGGGGCATAAGCGCTAACAACATTGAACATCACACCTTCAATTTCTAACTTGAGACTCATCACTCTGACACTCTTTCACTTCTAGAACATTCCTAACAAACCCCTCCAAAATGACTCCTACTCCATTTCTTCTAGCCTTGCTACCTTTCCATCTGGTTTCCTGAACACACACAGTATGTCCACTTTCCTCCTCTGTATCATGCCAGCCAGCTCTCTATCTTTTCCCGTCATAGTTCCAACATTCAAAGTCCCTACTCTCAGTCTTAGACTCATGCCTTTCCTCTTCTCCCTCTGCTTACGGACACACCTCCCGCTTCTCCTTCTTCGACCAACAGTAGTCCAATTTCCTCCAGCACCCTGTTGGTTAACAGTACTGATGCACAGTACTGATGATGATTAACCCGGGCCTCGACCGATCCAGTATGAAATTTGTTTTGACGATTCATATTCTGTATTCTGGCAAAGGTTTTATGCCGGATGCCCTTCCTGTCACAACCCTCTGCATTTATTCGGGCTTGGGACCGGCGTGAGGATGGACAATGGTTTGTGCCCCCTCACGGCTCCATTACTGTATCTGTATGAGTATTTATATGGTTCAGTTCAGTTCATCTTCTGTAACCGCTTCATCCTAATTAGGGTCGCGGGGAGGCTGGGGCCCATCCCAGCCAACTCAGGGCGAGGGCAGAGTACACCCTGGACAGCTCGCCAGGCCATCGCAGGGTGGAAACATGCTGACGGCTTTGCAGCCTACTCTTGTCGAAAGTCAGCAATGGTTCTTTTACATGCCTCACACCATAGACAGTGAGAGACATGGTCGGCCTTTTGATAACCCAGTTAGCTGCACTGGGAGGACAGTGACAACCTTGTGGAGAGTGGGACTCGAACCCCGAACTTTTGGATCAGCGATCCAGCGCCCTATACCACTAGACCACCACTGCCCCCTTATTTATATGGTATTTCTATAAATATTTATCCTTCATTAAATCATCAAGGGCTGCGATAGGAGAACATGCAGAAGCATTCTATAAAGTCTGTTTAAGAAACGTGGTTAATGAGGAGCAGTGTTTGGTTTGGTGTTTACAGTAATCACACTTTCAACTAACACTCTGACTATATCTGACTAACTTATCTAACTGTAACTACAGATGTGATGGGGCTGACATGTTTGCCTTCAAAAGGTGGTGAATCGGACCCATTCCCCATTCCCCACTCCCATCAAAACCGTTAACACCAGGTGTGCACCATGAAAATGCTTGAAATTGTGAATGTACTTGGGAGACAGCATGCGAAAAGTGTTTATTTTCACACACACACATATATATATATATATATATATATATATATATATATACTCATCCTTCTCAAAAAATTTGCATATTGTGAAGTTCATTATTTTCTGTAATGTACTGATAATAATTAAACTTTCATATATTTTAGATTCATTGCACACCAACTGAAATATTTCAGGTCTTTAATTGTTTTAATACTGATGATTTGGCATACAGCTCATGAAAACCCAAAATTCCTATCTCAAAAAATTTGCATATCATGAAAAGGTACTCTAAACGAGCTATTAACCTAATCATCTGAATCATCCAATTAACTCTAAACACCTGCAAAAGATTCCTGAGGCATTTAAAAACTCCCAGCCTGGTTCATTACTCAAAACCGCAATCACTGGTAAGGCTGCCGACCTGACTGCTGTCCAGAAGGCCATCATTGACACCCTCAAGCAAAAGGGTAAGACACGGAAAGAAATCTCTGAGTGAATAGGCTGTTCCCAGAGTGCTGTATCAAGGCACCTCAGTGGGACGTCTGTGGGAAGGAAAAAGTATGGCAAAAAACGCTGCACAACCAGAAGAGGTGACTGGACCCTGAGGAAGATTGTGGAGAAGGGCCGATTCCAGACCTTGGGGGACCTGTGGAAGCAGTGGACTGGGCTACAGGTGCCGCATTCCCCAGGTCAAGCCACTTTTGAACCAGAAACAGCGGTAGAAGCGCCTGACCTGGGCTACAGAGAAGCAGCACGGGACTGTTGCTCAGTGGTCCAAAGTACTTTTTTCGAATGAAAACAAATTTTGTATGTCATTCGGAAATCAAGGCGCCAGAGTCTGGAGGAAGACTGGGGAGAAGGAAATGCCAAAATACCTGAAGTCCAGTGTCAAGTACCCACAGTCAGTGATGGTTTGGGGTGCCATGTCAGTTGCTGGTGTTGGTCCACTGTGTTTTATCAAGGGCAGGGTCAATGCAGCTAGCTTTCAGGAGATTTTGGAGCACTTCATGCTTCCATCTGCTGAAAAGCTTTATGGAAATGAAGATTTCATTTTTCAGCACGACCTGGAACCTGCTCACAGTGCCAAAACCACTGGTAAATGGTTTACTGGCCATGGTATTACTGTGCTCAATTGGCCTGCCAACTCTCCTGACCTGAATCCCATCGAGAATCTGTGGGATATTGTGAAGAGAAAGTTGAGAGACACCAGACCCAACACTGTGGATGAGCTTAAGGCTGCTATCGAAGCATCGTGGGCCTTCATAACACCTCAGCAATGCCACAGGCTGATTGCCTCCATGCCACGCCGCATTGAAGCAGTCATTTCTGCAAAAGGATTCCCGACCAAGTATCGAGTGCATAATTTAACATAATTATTTGAAGGTTGACTTTTTTTTGTATTAAAAACACTTTTTTTTATTGGTCGGATGAAATATGTTAATTTTTTGAGATAGGAAATTTGGATTTTCATGAGCTGTATGCCAAAATCATCAGTATTAAAACAATAAAAAACCTGAAATATTTCAGTTGGTGTGCAATGACTCTAAATTATATGAAAGTTTAATTTTTATCAGTACATTACAGAAAATAGTGAACTTCATCACAATATGCAAATTTTTTGAGAAGGACTAGTGTATATATATATATATATATATATATATATATATATATATATATATATATTTGCAAATATAGTCTAAATACGTATGTAGAAATATAGATGTTGATGTATTGGGAGCTTTTTCTGTTTTAAAACTTGCAGAGTTGTTTCAGAACACCGAACAAAAGGACTCATTGAGTGTTGCAGATCTCATGTTTGCGAGATTTTGTCTTCCTGTCTCTTCGTGAATGACTCAACATTTCTGCAAAACAAAATTTTATTTTCCTTTGCATTCAACTGTCAAATTCTCCCAAGTTCCCTTCACTCTAGTGCACTAAGGATATTGGTCAGTGTACCCCATACATTTTAAAGTAACATATCCATAATTCTGAAAATGTCTACTTTTTGACTGAACCTCAAAATGTTAACTCAATACAATACGTTAGTTGAATTTAAATGTTGTGAATGTGACTGTAATACCATTAGTCAAGTAAAAACTCTGATGCAACATGTTGCAAGATACAGTTTTTGGATAAGAATCTAATCCTGCTGTTTGTAGTCTATTCCCTTTGATGTTGGAAAATGGAAAAAAGAGCACTGTGAAATGTGTGTGTGTGTGTGTGTGTGTGTGTGTGTGTGTGTGTGTGTGTGTGTGTGTGTGCATACTTGCTACTTATTCCCTTCCTTCCTTCCTTTTGGCTTTTTCCCTTTCTTGGGAGTTACCACAGCGAATCATCTGATTCGCACATTTGATTTAGCATAGGTTTTTACGTCGGATGCCCTTCCTGTCACAACCCTTTAACAAGGGACAGAAACACACTGACGGCTTTGCAGCCTACTCTTTACGGAATTCAGCAATGGTTCTTTTACATGCCTCTCACCATAGACAGTGAGAGACATGGCCGGCCTTTGAGAACCCAGTTAGCAGCACTGGGGGGACAGTGACAACCCTGTGGGGACTCGAACCCCCAACCTTAGGATCAGCGATCCTGCGCCCTATCCACCAGCTACTTATTGATAACCAGAAAAGAATTTGGTTTGGATAAAGGTTGTGCATAAGCATTTAGTTGTGATGGCTTAGTCTAGGGAATGCATTATGTCAATAAATGTCCCCACAATAAAAAACGTACAAGATTGTGCGTGTCTGTGTATTATTTTGTGACAACATTACAGGGTGCTGTGAGGTTTTCTAACGAACAGAAGAGTGTTAAGAAAATGATGGTTCATTGAAAATGGACGATGAAGTAATTTGTTAATGTTTAACCCAGTGTTGTGTGTGCTTCTGCAGCTTTATTTATTAACATTCTCTTGGAGGGCTTTTTATCGACACCTAAGAGAAGTCACATCAGAAATTAATGGCTCAATAAAATCAGAAAGCTGGCGAAAAAAGAGAAAACACACTGCAAAACTTCCATTAACATTTATTAAAACCAGGTGTGACATTCAATACATCCAGCCACTGTGTCTGCCCCAGTGTTGGGCTTGTTTACAGGGACTGAGAGTTGGAGCAAGGCTACATTTCAGAAACTGACAGAGACCTACATTTTGTTCTATGTGGCCTCAGATAAAAGATCAATCCAATCCAAGGATATTTGGTGGCTGTGCTTTAGATAACAACAGATTTTTTTTTTTTTTTTTTTTTGTAAAGAGGTGGAAACCTTAAGGAGAGAAAATTTTGGAATAGGCAGAATTGAATCTTTCCTCTATTCATATCTCTTCTAACATCTTAACTAGGTGCTCATGAAAACAACAGGACTTTTCTTGAAAGAGCTAGAGAGAGAGAGAGGGAGAGAGAGAGAAAATCTTTACTTGTTTGTTACAGGAGTTTAGTGATTTTCTCCTGTGTTCAAACTGCAGCACTGAAGTACTCCTGCATGCAAATTTCTGATTTAATGCAAATTCAAATAAATCAGGTGACTACATACTTGTTTCTTGACATTTGTGTATAAGTCCATCCTAGTCAAAAATTCCTAGAGCTTGCAAGCCAAGACAATCTTGTTCAAGCAAGAAACTATCGGAAGATCATAGGTATAAAATGATGCATGTTCACCATTCTTTCTGTTAATCATTTTTTAACTCTTCAGTTATTATGCATAGAGCTTTTTATTTTAGAAGAAAAAAATCCTTGATGCAGTAACAAAAGAAACCCATATCGAGCAATCACTTTTGTCTGACACAGATGAATAAAACATGATTCAAGCACATGACTCAGCAAAAAAATTAGTTGAAACATTTAACATGCATGTCCTGGCAGTGAGAAGGCAGAGTAAAAACAAATAATTATTTTTGCTGGAAAGAACACCAAAACCTTTTTATTAAGCTTTTTTTGTTGTTGTCCAGTTGAATACTTGTTTAACACTCTAGAGTCATCCTCTGACCCATCGCAAGCCATCTGAGCTACTTCTTCCTTTTTGCCCCAAGATACCCATTATCTGTAACTATACACTTCAGACTGATTGTGTTCATTCATTCATTCATTTTCTTAACCGCTTAATCCAATTTGGGGTCACGGGGAGGCTAGCACTCATCTCAGCAAACTCTGCCAAGGCAGAGTACACTCTAGACAGCTTCCTAGGCCAGTGCAGGGTAGAAACACGCTAGCTGATGTAGCCTATTGACGAAAGTCAGTAATTTCCTTTTACATACCACCAACTGTAAGAGATATGGCTGGCCTTTGATAACCCTGTTAACTGCACTGGGGGGACAGCAGTAAGAATATACTGATAGTGTGGCTTGAACACCCCGGTCTTGGATCAGTAATCTAACACTCTACCACCGGGACACCACTGCCCCAATTGCGTTCAGAGAAATGTTATTGTTATTCTCTGTTCTCAAAGAGTCTATTCTATAAATGAAGATATAATTTATCATAAAGAGTGATTATAATATAAGCTATGACTGCTTTGGATAAAATGTGCATTATGTACTTGTAAACGGTAGTGTAGTGCCTCACAGCTAGAAGGTCCTGTGTTCGATTCGAATTTTGCATATCTGTGAGGTTTGCATGCTCCGCATTCTTTGTGTTTGTTTCCTCTGGGTACATTGATTCCTTCCCATAGTCCAAAGACATGCGTTATATCATTCTAATTGGCTATTTTAAATTGCCCCTAGGTGTGTGTGTGTGTGTGTGTGTGCGTGCGTGCGTGTGTGTTGCCCTGCAGTGGTCTGGCGAGCTGTTCAGGGTATATCTTGCCTTCACAAGATGTCAGCTGAGGTAGGGTCCAGCTTCCCCATGACCTAATAGTAGTGTTAAGTGAGAATATACTTGTAATATAAATTTTATACATCTCAATGTGTTTTTCCCCCCAAGATATGGTGGGTTGATTTATTGCATGTGATCAAGTGAGTTGAATCATTTGTAATAAAAATGGATATAATTAAAAAACTGCTTGACTCTGAAAAATAAATGGGATACAAAATCTGTTTGAAAATGTATCAGGTGGACACCAGAATCTTGTGAGCCTGCTCAGATCATCATGTTTTCTCTTCTTAGATACGTGCACACATTTGATCTTTTTCTGGATTGCATCCATTGTCCTATGGGAACATTGGCAATTTTGTCTCTCCCATGCCTTTCCCTCATTGTAGGCTGACACAAAAAGGATCTGTAATGAACTTTTCAAGAGGAGTCGTTGGTGTCTTGTTTAGAAAATATCACATAAAGTGAGGCTGAACTTGGGGATTTATTGCCTGAATTATTGGTGTGATCTGGGGTGGTTCTTAAAAGTAATATAACCCACAGTGAGAAATATATATTTAAATAATAAAACCAGCAGTGCGTCAGGTTTTATACATTATACTGATAAATGGCAATTTCAGATAAAAGTCTTACTATTTGACAGTAACTAGAAGCATCTTTAAAAGCTTTATATCAATAACTAATCCACCACTCTGGTTGCAGTAGTATAACACTTGCACATTGTTTAATTTATCATACAGTCTTTTATAACAGTTCTCATATGCATCCAATCACACATTTACACCATTCAGCACAAACACCAAATTTATATATGACAACTGATTATATATTTTGACAAAGATTATCCATCAGGGTCTCAGTTGGAGCCCCAGTTGACTTTGGCAAGAAGTGGGGTACACATTTAAATATCAAATGCAAGCAAATCTATTGATAAGCAACCTTTTACATTCCCAGATAATTAAACCTAGCCAGTTGACTTAATTGCATGTGTTTGGACTATAAGTATGCAAACAAAACACAGAATGTTTGTTGTTGGCCTCCAATTCAAACCCAGAAAAACGGCTTTTTTCACTGTACTTTGTCACCCACACAATTAGCTAAGGTGACTATTCACCCAGAGATCACAAGTTCTAATCCACAGCTGGACAGAGAATCCATTGGAGTTAACTGGCCGAGCTTTCACAGGAGGGAGAGATGGCATACACTCACTCACAGCGATCACCAGCCAATCACGAGCTCATTAATATGAGAGAGCAGATAGCACTTTCCTTCCAGGTGTGTTAAACCACAACCAAATATTCATGTACAACAGTTCGAAAAGATTGAAAAGAGTGGCTAGCATTTCATGACATGGCTGGGACATGTGCATACTTACACCCTTACGTGGTTATTGGTGGTTGGGTGATAAAGAAGGCAATACTTGTTCACTTGATGGGCGCAAACTGGACACGACTAAATTAGAGAGAAAATGGGAACCCCCCCCCATTGTACAGATCCTTCTATATCTTTATTATTCTTTTTACATAAAGAGCCCAGGGCCTTCTTGCTATGAAGCAGACATGATAACCACTACGCCAGTGCTTCACTACATTTCTATGCAATGAAATATAAATGACTCTGACTTACTGTTGTTCGTCCTTCGAGTTCGAAGATGACCTTCTTCTTCTTCTTCTTCTTCTTCTTTTACTTTCGGCTGCTCCCTTCAGGGGTCGCCACAGCAAATCATCCGCCTCCACCTCACCCTGTCCTCCGCATCTTCTTTTCTGACTCCAACGACCTTCATGTCTTCCTTCACCACATCCATAAATCTCTTCTTCGGTCTTCCTCGAGGCCTTCTGCCTGGTAGTTCCAACCTCAGCATCCTACTGCCAATATACTCACTATCCCTCCTCTGTACATGTCCAAACCATCTCAATCTAGCCTCTCTGACTTTGTCTCCAAAACATCTTACGTGGGCTGTCCCTCTGATATACTCATTTCTGATCCTATCCATCCTCGTTACTCCCAGGGAGAACCTCAACATTTTCATCTCCGCTACCTCCAGCTCTGCCTCCTGCCTTTTCCTCAGCGCCACTGTTTCTAAGCCATACAACATCGCTGGCCTCACCACCATCTTGTACACTTTTCCCTTCATTCTTGCTGACACTCTCCTATCGCACATCACACCGGATACTTTTCTCCAACCATTCCAGCCTGCCTGCACACGCTTCTTCACCTCTTTTCCACACTCTCCATTGCTCTGGATTGTTGAGCCTAAGTACTTAAAATCCTCCACCTTCGTTATCTCTGCTCCCTGTAACATCACCGTTCCTCCTGGGTCCTTCTCATTCACACACATGTATTCTGATTTTCTGAGGCTAACCTTCATTCCTCTCCTTTCCAGGGCATACCTCCACCTCTCTAGATTTTCCTGCACTTGTTCTCTGCTCTCACTACAGATCACAATGTCATCTGCAAACATCATAGTCCATGGAGATTCTTGTCTCACCTCGTCTGTCAGCCTGTCCATCACCATAGCAAACAAGAAGGGGCTCAGAGCTGACCCTTGATGCAGTCCCACCTCCACCTTGAATTCTGTCGGTCACACCGACAGCACACCTCACCACTGTCTTACATCTCTCATACATGTCCGGCACCACTCTAACATACTTCTCTGCCACTCCAGACTTCCTCATGCAATACCACAGTTCTTCTCTTGGCACCCTGTCATATGCTTTTTCCAGATCCACAAAGGCACAATGTAGCTCCCTCTGACCTTCTCTGTACTTCTCTATTAACATCCTCAAGGCAAACATTGCATCTGTGGTGCTCTTTCTTGGCATGAAACCAAACTGTTGTTCACAAATGCTGACCTCTGCCCTTAGTCTAGCTTCCACTATTCTTTCCCATAACTTCATCGTATGGCTCATCAACTTTATCCCTCTGTAGTTGCTGCAACTCTGCACGTCTCCCTTGTTCTTAAAAATGGGCACCAGCACACTTCTCCTCCACTCCTCCGGCATCTGCTCACTCTCTAGTACCTTGTTGAATGTTCTTGTCAGAAAATCTACTGCTACCTCTCCTAGACACTTCCATACCTCCACAGGTATATCATCAGGACCAACTGCCTTTCCATTCTTCATCCTCTTCAATGCCCTTCTCACTTCACCCTTACTGATCTTTGCTACATCCTGCTCCTCAATGGTTACCTCTTCTACTCTTTTTTCTCTCTCATTTTCCTCATTCATCAGCTCTTCAAAGTACTCTTTCCATCTTCCCAGCACACTTCTGTCATTAGTCAATACAGTTCCCTCTCTGTCCTTTATCAATCTAACTTGCTGCACGTCCTTTCCATCTCTATTTCTCTGCTGTGCCAACCTGTATAGATCATTTTCTCCTCTTTACTATCCAACCTATCATACAAGTCATCATACACCCTCTGTTTGGCCTTAGCCACTGCTACTTTCGCCTTACGCTGTGTCTCCCTGTACTCCTGTTTACTCTCTTCGGTCCTCTCAATGTCCCACTTCTTCTTGGCTAACCTTTTCCTTTGTACACACTCCTGCACTTCCTCATTCCACCACCAAGTCTCCTTATCTACTTTCCTTCCAGAGGACACACCAAGTACTCTCCTACCTGTGTCCCTGATCACATTTGCTGTGGTTGTCCAGTCATTTGGAAGCACTTCCTGGCCACCCAAAGCCTGTTTCAACTCCTCCTTGAAGACAACACGACACTCTTCCTTTTTCAGCTTCCACCACTTTGTCTTCTGCTCTGCCTTTGCCTTTTTCACCTTTCTCACCATCAGAGTCATCCTGCACACCACCATCCTATGCTGTTTGGCAACACTCTCACCCACGATGACTTTGCAGTCACTGACTTCCTTCAAATTACATCGCCTACACAAGATGTCGTCTACCTGTGTGCGCCTACCTCCGCTTTCAGCAGTCACCCTATGCTCCTGTTTCTTCTCAAAGAAAGTATTCACCACAGCCATTTCCATCCTTTTTGCAAAATCTATCAACATCTGTCCTTCTGCGTTCCTGTCCTGGATACCAAACCTGCCCATCACTTCCTCGTCCCCTCTGTTGCCTGCCCCAACATGTCCATTGAAGTCTGCACCTATGACCACTCTTTCACCTCTGGGGGTACTCTGCATCACTTCATCTAAGTCACTCCAGAATCTCTCCTTCTCTTCTAGCTCACATCCTGCCTGTGGGGCATAAGCACTAACAACATTGAGCATTACACCTTCAATTTCTAACTTGAGATTCATCACTCTGTCTGACACTCTTTTCACTTTTAGAACATTCCTGACAAACCCCTCCTTCAAGATGACTCCGACTCCATTTCTCTTCCCATCCACACCGTGATAAAATAGCTTAAACCCTGCTCCTAAGCTTTTAGCTTTGCTACCTTTCCACCTGGTCTCCTGAACACACAGTATGTCCACCTTCCTCCTCTGCATCATGTCAACCAGCTCTCTACCTTTTCTGTGCATAGTTCCAACATTCAAAGTCCCCACTCTCAGTCCTAGACTCATGCCTTTCCTCTTCTCTCTCTGCCTACGGACACGCCTCCCACCTCTCCTTCTTCGACGTCTTCGACCAACAGTAGTCCAATTTCCATCAGCACCCTGTTGATTGACAGCACTGATGTCGGTCGTTGTTAACCCGGGCCTCGACCGATCCGGTATGGAGGTAATACTTTTGATTTGCATCATCAATAATTGGCATTGGTTTTACGTCGGATGCTCTTCCTGACACAACCCTCTGCATTTCTCCGGGCTTGGGACCGGCATGAGGGGGAGAGACACTGGTTAGTGCCCCCCCACCTCATGGCTGCATTTATTTAACTTCATTAACTTCATTCGAGTTCGAAGATGACCATGACTTCATATCAGATCTGTGATCCTTGGCTGTGGGTCCGGAGATGGCTAATGAGGCCAATCCGAGCTCGAAATGCTCGCCCACACTCAGGATATGTGTGGGTGAGTGCTGCAATGGAAGTGGAGACAGCTGGACCTTTGCGCCATGCGTTTTTGCTACACCTCTGCAGTTCATCGTTTCTCTTCTGCATGGGCACCTGTGAAGGCTTTGCTTCGTCAAGCTGAGCGGTTGGTAGCAAGCTGCTCCCAAGTGTTGACGTTGATGTTTATGTCCTTGAAGGACGCTTTAAGGCCGTCTTTGAAGCGTTTCTTCTGTCCCCCAACTGAACTTCACAAAGCTGTCCATACAGTAGCTGTTTTGGCAGGCGACTGTCCGTCATTCTGACAACATGGCCTGCCCATTTGACCTGCGCTTTCTGAAGGAGGGTGTAGATGCTGGGAATGTCGGCTTGTTCCAGGACTTCTATGTGGATTTTGTCCTGGCCTTTGATGCGGAGGAGTCTGCGGAGGCAGCTCAAGTGAAAGCGGTTGAGCTGCTTGGCATGTCTGCTGTAGACAGTCCAGATCTCACAGGTGTAGAGGAGGGTGGTGAGTACCACTCCATTGTAGACCTTTAGCTTGGTGGTAAGGCTGAGTTCTCTCCACTCCCTTATATTCTCATGGAGTCTTCCAAAGGTAAAACTGGCCTTGGCAAGCCTGTTGTTGACTTCTGCATCGACTCTTGAAAGTGTGCTGACCAGATAGGTAAAGCTGTCTACAGCCTGGAGTTCCTGTCCATTCACTGTGATGTATGGCCCCTAGTAAGGCTGTCCTACCACAGCCTGGTACATTACTTCAGTCTTTTTGGTGCATATGATGAGGCCAAAGTGGTCACAGACTCTTGAGAAGCAGTCCGTTTTGTGCTGCATCTTCTGCGCTATGCCGGCATTGAGGGCACAGTCATCAGCGAACAAGAAGGCTCTGATGACTGTCTCCTTCACCTTGGTAACAGCCTACAGGCATCTGAGATTGAACAGTCCATCGTCAGTCCTGTATCTGACTTTTCCATCCGGACAATCATGGAAAGCATCTGTCAGCATGGCAGAAAAGACCATACTGAAGAGCGTCGGGGCAAGAACACAGCCTTGTTTCACGTCGTTTGTCACTGGGAAAGCCTCTGACTCGTCTCCATCATTCAATACTTTCATCATCATGCTGTCATGGAATTGCCTGATGATCGTGATGAACTTGATTGGGCAGCCAAACTTCTTCATTATCTTCCATAAGCCATCCCTGCTGACCGTGTCTAAAGCCTTTGTCAGATTGACAAAGGTCACACAGAGATCGCTGTGCTGCTTTTGGCATTTTTTTTCCTGGAGTTAGTTTGCAGTAAATATCAATGTCGACTGTTCCACATTCGGCACGAAAGCCACACCGACTTTCTGGGAGGAGACCCTGCTTGAGATGCTGGAGGAGACGGTTGTGCAGGACACATGCCAGGATCTTCTTAGCTATGGACAGGAGAGAGCTCCCTAAATGATTTTTCGCAAGACTGGCAGTCACCTTTCTTTTTGTAGATGTGGACCATGGTGGCATCTTTCAGTTGTTGTGGGACCTTGTTGTGGGACCTTCCCTTCACTCCACACTGGAAGACTGGACTAGAAGAGCTCTGTCAGTTTCCGCATCAAGGCTGGTGCTCCTGCTTTGTATACCTCCACAGTGATTGCATCTGATCCTGGTCCTTTGCCACAGGAAGGTTGCTTGACGGCCTTTCTGACTTCTTCTGTGGAGATTGCCATGGGTGATGGTCTTGTCGTTAATTGTGGCTTTTTCTCGGTCAGCAGCTGCTTCTTGTCTGCAGTGAGGAGGGGGGGAGGGGTCAGCGGACTGAGGTCTGTGCACAGTCTTCAAGGCGTCATAGAAACGCTTGACATTGTGACTGTCCCCATAGCCCTGTATTGCTTTGGCCTTCTTGCTGTATCACGAGTTCTGCATATGACAGAGTTTTTTTTGTACCTTGCTTTTAGTGTTGGCGAAGGTTTCATTCTTTGCTCATGATGAGGGGTCATTCCGGTGTGCTCTGAACAGCTGCTGTTTCTTTGACAGGCGTGCCTGTATCTCCTCATCGGTATCATCAAACCAATCCTGGTGTTTACGAGTTGCTTGTCTGAGGTGTTGAAAGGCTCTGAATGCTGCTCACAGTTTCTCTGTGCTGTCTGGATCATTCTGGGGTGTTTCTTGCAGCCTGTTGTTGAAGTCCCTGGTGAATTCTTGTGCAATGTTGCTGTTCTTCAACTTGGAGACATTCCGTCTCGTTGCAGTCTTCTTGGCTTGGGGTCTTCTCATGGGCAGGATGCAAAGTTTGCACTTGGACAGTATGAGTCAATGATCAGTCCAGCAGTTGGTACCACACATTTGTCACTCTCACATCCTGTACACCCCTCTTCCTGGTGATGACATAGTCAATTAGATGCCAATGTATGGAGCGTGGGTGCATCCAAGATGTCTTGTTACGGGTGGGGAGACCGAATGGTGTGTTGGTGAGGAGAAGATCGTGGGTGGCACACAACTTGAGGAACAGGAGGCTGTTACTGTTGCACTTGCCAGTGCTGAGGTCCCCAGAACAAAAAGCTTCTCAGACTGTGGTACTACTGCAATGAGGGCGTCTAGTTCTTCATAGAACTTGTGCTTGATGTCCTCTGAGTTGGTCATCGTTGGAGCATATGCACGGATCAGCATCACACTTTTCTTGTTTTCATGTGGGAGCTGAAGTTACTTCAGATGATCGTTGATACCCTCTGGGAGTTTCATTAGTTTCCGGCGAGGTGGGATCTGATGGCGAATTCAACACCTGCCTCTCACTGTTTGGTGTTACTGCATTCGCTATAGAAAACGGTATATCCGCCGCCATGCTCTGTGAGCTGGTCCTTGTCTGCAAGGTGTGTTTCGGTGAGGGCTGCTATGTCGTTGTTGCGAGTTAGTTTTTTGGTGACTAGTACAGTTCTCCTTTCTGGTCTGTCAGCCTTTGCATTACCCAGCAGAGTTTGCACGTTCCATGTGCCAAGGTTGAGTACTTTCACTTGTTTTGTCTTTCTTATTGTTTGACCGTTCTTAGGGATCCCCGTCAGTCACGGTTTGCTGGCCAGGGTGAAGTGAAGCAGGCTATGTTTTGATTGATTAACTGTTTGGGTTTTTACACCCGAGCCTAGCGGCTCATTAGGCCACTGCTTATCCCCGGTTTCCGTAGCGTGAAGCAATCAGGAGTTGAACTCCTCCTGGATGGGACGCTAGTCCAACGCAGGTTACCTTCCCAGTATATTTTTACCCATTTATGCTGCTGGGTGAACAGAGGCACACTTGTGGTTGAGACCTTGCCCAGGGGTCTTAGTACAGTGAGGGTCTCAGTGGGATTTGAACTCACAACCTCCCGATCATGAGCCCAAAACTCTAACCACTACACACCGGCTCCACTGGTATGTTTAGGGCATCTTTTCTAGCCCCTTCCTCCATGGAGGTGAGCAGAGTGAATCCTAAAGAGGGCTGCTCAGTCACCCAGGGGGCTGCCGAACTCTATTGCTGCTTCGGTCCAGTAGAGAACGACTTTATGGCCTGGGCCGCCTATCTGGAGGTCCGTTACTACAGCTTCCAGTGAATCCACACCTGCTGCTTCACCACTCGCTCATCGCCACAGGACTTGGGGGTTGTAGAGCATGGGTGAAGTCATGACTTGCACTTGACTTGGATTTAAGTGAGGGAGAGTAGCGCAGATCATCAGTCTCACTCTCTCATCCCGTTCTATCTGGGTCCAGTGGCACGACATAGTCGAGACGGCTGGCTATAGGTCAGGGTGCAGTGGATGGCCAACAGTGGATGTGCCCGGGTCGCGTGCTACGGCGTTTTGCTGGATCCACTTTCTTGTCCATTGGTCTAATTTGGAAGTTTCTTGCACACAATCAGTCGGATCCAATCTTTGCATGTGTAGGAAGACAGGTCCTACTGTTACCGACTGTTTTGTGGCATGCACACACGGCAGTGCAGACTGGCGGTTGGGGCGCCGAACCTCATTACACGCCCAAAAGACCTGCCCACTGCCCTTTGGGCTTGATAGTTCTACTTCACCAAAGCCAAGAAGATTATCGAATTACACAGGACTTGTTTTAATAAATCGTCTGTATTCCTATCCGCTATGGGGATACCTTCACTATATACCCCTGATTCACACCTTAAGGAGTCCCAAAACTACATCTGATTCAGGTATCGAGGTAGAAAACCCTAATTCTTGTGAGAACTCAGCTACCGTTATGAACAATATTGTGCTTTATCTGTAATAAAATAAATGTCATGGTGTTTTATAGGAAGGAATAAGGCAAAATAAGAGTCTTTAATCAAATAGAAACAGACAGTCCAAAAATACAATCCCAAATCATAGACAAACACCAACAGAGTTCAAACAATCAGGCAGACAGATAAGTAGAGGCAATTGGTTTGCATTGGCAATGATCATGCACTCAGCCTTGTATAAGTTTAGGTGATTAGTGGGGTGAGCGTCAGGAGTGTGGAACATGTGTCAGGCTGAGTGGGTGTGTCAGCAGTTAGGTGACTGTGATCTGTGAGGTGAATGCTGGGAAGTGTAGTGCAAGTTCTGAGTGTACTGTAAAGAAGTTGTGACACATAGTTATTATTAAGCCACTCTGAAGGATTAATTCTTCTGATAGCAACAAAATAACTTGAAATCAACTAACACTCTTAATTATCAATTTAAATCAATTGAAAATAATTATTTCAACTAGGCAAGTACTCTTATGCATAATAATAGTACATATAAAGGCTCTTTTCAGGGTAACATCCATCCATACATTATTCATACCGGTTATCCAACAGAGTCATGAGGGAAACTGGAACCAATCCCATCTGAGTTTGGGATGGAGAGGGAAGACACTCTAAACAGGTTGATAGAGATAAACCAACAGTGAGGTAGGGCCAAGCAACATTTATCTTCACACCTATGTGCAATTTAGAATAACTAGTTTATGAGGAGAATATGAAACTCAACTCAAAGGTCAAAACCCGCAATTTTCTCCTGTTTGGTGAGAGTGCTAACTACTGAATCTCCATGCTACTGTTGACAAACATTGATAAACAATTTTGACAATATATGTTTAAAAATGTTATGTGAATGGGGTCTCATGAATAAACAGGATTATAACATTTTCACTTGATATTGTCAGTCCTAGGACAGTGGTGGCCTGGTGGTAAGGTGCTGGATCACTGATCCCAACATTGGGGATTCAAGCTCCACTCTCAACAGCCTGTCACCCCTAGTATTTCTGCATATGGCTTGGTGGTAAGGTGCTGGATCACTGATTCCTGAGAGTTTCAAGCCCCACAATTAAAGGGTTGCCACTGCTGTCCCCCCTAGCAGCTACCTGGGTTATCAAAAGCTAGCCATGTCGCTCACTGTCTATGGTTAGAGGCGTGTAAAAGAACCATTGCTGATTTTTGTGAAGAGTAGGCTGCATAGCCGTCAGTGTGTTTCCGCCATGCAATGGTCTGGTGAGCTGTCCAGGGTGTACTCGTCCCTCACCCAGAGTCGGTCGAGATGGCCAGCCTCCCCGCGACCCTAATTAGGATTAAGCGGGTCAGAAAATGAATGACTGAATTGTCAGTCCTAATGTATATATCAAGCACAAAAATTAACTGGAAATATGCTGTGTAGATATCACAGATATACAACATAATATACACCAATCTGCCATCACAATAAAAGCATTATGAACGCTTGACAATTGCCACAGTGTCATGGATAAACAACTAGGTCTATTCATGTCTAAAATAGCAGCTCTTAGGTGAGTTTCTTGGTGCACAGTGGTAAGGATAACCGACACACTGGCAAGAATGTCATGGCTATCAGGGAGACATCAGGAATAATGTACAGTGCAACTGGTCGGCTTCCTTCACCACATCCATAAATCTTCTCTTTGGTCTTCCTCTAGGCCTTCTGCCTGGAAGTTCCAACCTCAGCATCCTACCACCAATATATTCACTATTCCTCCTCTGTACATGTCCAAACCATCTCAATCTAGCCTCTCTGACTTTGTCGGCAAAACATCTTACATGTGCTGTCCCTCTGATTTGATCATTCCTGATCCTATCCATCCTCGTTACTCCCAAAGAGAACCTCAGCAATGCAGATTTCATCGTTGTCATTTTAAAATTGATGTTCAGTGATTATTCGGCCCTCATTCACCTTTAATTTTCGTAATGTGGCCTTCAATGAAAATTAGTTTAACACCCATATCTAAGAGAAGCTTTTGTTTATGCCTATCAATCTGGAAGGCCCATAAGGTTATTTACAAACAATTTAAAGTCAATCTTCCTGCTGTTAGTATTATTCAGGTGGAAATAATAAAGCCAGACTGTGCAATGCTCAGAGAAATTGCAGGAAGAGCTACATCTGGGACTCTAAGCGCCTCATTAGCCATGATAAATGTTCATGACCATACAATTAGAAAAGACTAAACAAGTATGGGTTGTTAGAAATATGCCAGAAGAAAGCTCCAACTCTGTAACAAGAACATGGCAGCTTCAATTTTCATTTTTGTGTCTGAACACACTAAAAGTCTTCTAGAACAATGTTGTTTGGACATACAAGCTGAGAAGTGGAAATGTTTGGCTATAATGCACAGCCCCACAATTGGTTAAAATCTAATGTACAGTACATCAGCATATACTCTTCATATAAGCCATTAAGCACACTGATGGAGGTGTGATTATCACATTCCAACATCAAAGAAGTGAAGCAATGTTGAAAAGAACAGTAGTCCCAAATTTCTCCACAATTATGTGAGAGACTGATAAAATTATACAGCAAATGATGAATTTAAGTTGCTGCTAAAGCTAATGAATCATTTGATATACTTAGTTTTTCACATACCGTATTCCACGTGATAAGCGCCCAAAAAAATTGGAGGGGGGTGGGGGTGGGGGTCGGGCACTTATTAAAATGTTACCAGTGGAGTAGAATGGTAAGTGCTTATTACCATCAAGGTGGAAAACATGAATAATAACAGAACAATAAAAGAGTTTTCAAGGTATTTGTGTTATTCATTTTGTGGTATCAACCAAACTACTTACATGAAATCTGAAAATAAACAGAAAACAGCATAAATTAAATTAAAACAAAACCCCTTACTTTTCCCTCCCTTTAAGTATTTCCTTTAAACATTTTCTCGGATCAACACTGTCAGTTTCAGCACATGGAACGTTGAAAAAATCAACACGAACATAAACAAAAGCACATGGCCAGGAACTTTTATGAAGTTAATGAGCCGGAAAATTGGGTGAAAAATATTTGTCATCCTTTTCTGACATGTCCATATCTGGCTTATCGCTCCATTCATTCAGAGCATTTGATAGTTTTGCTGTAGCAGTTTCTAATGGTCCATCGGTTGTTGGACATTTACCAAGAGAACACAGCAAAATATTTTCATTTTTTTAAAGCATGGTGGAACAATCACATGTGTTGCTACTGATGAACATTCTAGACATTCCCAGTGGAAGGCTATCTTGAAATACCATGTAAACTCACTTTTGCAGGCAGTGAATGCCTCAGTTTACTGTTACAGAGACTGATCGAATAAAATTGGTAAGTTTGATCTACGATTTTGCTCCCAGTACACATGAGCGGTTATTAGACGTAAGATCTGGGGGGGCTTATTATATCAGGCCGCTTATTACGTCTAATACGGTATGTGTTGTTTTGTGTCATGATTTTAAAAATTAGTAAATACTTTTTAATATTATGACTGGATATATAAAACAATACAAATGAAAAGGGGGGAAAGAGCAGGTAATTCAACAGTTCTCTCTTCAGTTGTAATTTTGGCCAGTGGTCTACTGTCACTCCATGTGAAAAGACTGGATTGAGTAAATGCATGATACATACATCACAACATTGAAAAGTTGACAAGTTTCTCTCTTCAGGACTTGGGTTAATTTTTCTCACGACTGCACCTAACAAGGAATGAATATGCTAGTTTTATGGCCCAGAAACCATGTTAATTCTAGTGGATTTACATCTAAATTGTTCTTTCAGGATAAAAACTTACTGCTGCTTTGACTGTGAAAGAGCACACAGTACACTATTTAGTGGGTAATTTGATACAAACTGCAGTGGCCTTGTGAGGGATACCTGCACTTTGTGAGAGCTCACTTAAATGCTCATGTGCCCCATGTAATTCTATCTCCAGCTTAAACCATGTGCTAATAAAAATGAGCAAACACATCTGTTAGCCAGCACTGAGTTTCCAACCCACATTGCCTCATTTTGCCTCAGTGCCACAATGAATAGAGCTGCAATTCATAACCTTTATAGCAATTGTTTGCTCCCAATTGGAGCCTATCCATTAACATTCACACATTGAGTCAATGCTTTTGTGAAAACAAGGACGCTGATGCTGAGCTATATTTTCTTTTGGCTGAATCTGAAATAAAGTGAAATATATAGTATGTGTAACAGGGCTTAGCATCCCACTAAATTACTATATAACTTTTGTGGTACATGGATTGAATGTAAAGCACTTGTCCTATGGACTAGGAATGTAGTAGAAGCAGATAATAACATAGTATAAACTCAATGGGCATGGATAAACAAATCCTGTACAGAAATGGTCCTATCAGGATGCAATAAGAACTTAATATGGATGGTGAGATGACAGCATTGATGCAATCATGACGTGACCAAAACCTAGTAGGGACTTCACTGGCATGTTACAAGCATGGTGCACACTTGATGAACATAGATGTGGACATAAGAACGTTTGCCGAATGAATGACAAAGAGCAGCACATGATACAGTATTTATATGGACAAAATAGACACAATGAGGACATGTTAAGTATGTGGTGTGTTCTGGTAATTGTAAGATTGTAATAAGAAATTAGTCAGAACATGTTAGATGCATTGAGAGCCTTCCATTCGGATTCGCAATCTATGATTGCGCACACACACTATGAACAGTGAGCAGTGAATCTGACCACTGCATTTAACCCATCTTTATGCACCAGAAACCAGCACCTCAGGTGTCTTCATGCTCTATATCTGAGTGTGATGAGAGAAAATTAATAATTCAGATACATTCAAATGCAAATTAGGAGCATTGAGTAAATCTCTGTGGATAGGATGCCAGGGTGTTAAAACAAAACAAAAAAAAACCCAAACAAACAAAAAAACAAGACCAAGGCACAAACAAACAAAAAATGTGGGTTTTTTTGGAACACAAAAATCAATTAATTGATCATTCATAGAAAAGCAGTTTTCTTAAGATTTTATTTCAAATTTGATCGAAGCAAAGTCCAACAACCAAATTCTGTTTCTTCAATAATGCTCAAAAAATATCAACCAAATACACATTTCCTAAAAGCTTGTCCAAAGACCCTTATTGTTTATAATTTACTTTTACTTAGCAATGTCTTTTTACTGTGTGTGAAATCATTACCTGTTTAAGGGGTGTGAAATGTCCAGATTTGTTCCCGTAACTGTGTTATCAAATTCTATTCTGACAATTGAATCACTAAACTGTTAATTCTCACATCCCACTGCACTGTTGGGAACCATTTGGTCTGTTTTCTCTTCACTTCCATTTGACATCCTTTCCCTCAACCCTCTTGTGTCCCTGCTGCCTTCAGTGTGTACTGGGTCTGGTATATAGAGGGACAGATACAGTGGTATGAAAAAGTATCTGAACCTTTTGGAATTTCTCACATTTCTGCATAAAATCACAATCAAATGTGATCTGATCTTTGTCAAAATCACACAGATGAAAAAACAGTGTCTGCTTTAACTAAAACTACCCAAACATTTATAGATTTTCATATTTTATTGAGGATAGCATGCAAACAATGACAGAAGGGGGGAGGAATAAGTAACTGAGCCATCACATTTAATATTTTGTGCCACCCCCCCTTTGGCAGCAATAACTTCAACCAGACGTTTCCTTTAGCTGCAGATCAGTCTGGCGCATCGATCAGGACTAATCTTGGCCCATTCTTCTTTACAAAACTGCTGTAGTTCAGTCAGATTCCTGGGATGTCTGGCATGAAACGCTGTCTTGAGGTCATGCCACAGCATCTCAATGGGGTTCAAGTCTGGACTTTGACTTGGCCTCTCCAGAACGTGTATTTTGTTCTTCTGAAACCATTCTGAAGTTGATTTACTTCTGTGTTTTGGATCATTGTCTTGTTGCAGCATCCATCCTCTTTTTAGCTTCAACTGTCTGACAGACGGCCTCAGGTTTTCCTGCAAAACATCCTGATAAACTTTTGAATTCATTTTTCCATTAATGATTGCAAGTTGTCCAGGCCCCGAGGCAGCAAAACAGCCCCAAACCATGATGCACCCTCCACCATGCTTCACGGTGGGGATGAGGTGTTGATGTTGGTGAGCTGTTCCATTTTTCCTCCACACATGACGTTGTATGTTCCTCCCAAACAATTCAACTTTGGTTTCATCAGTCCACAAAAAATATTTTTTCCAAAACTTCTGTCGAGTGTCCAAGTGCCTTTTTGCGAACATTAAACAAGCAACAATGTTTTTTTAGACAGTAGTGGCTTCCTCCTTGGAGTCTTCCCATGAACACCATTCTTGGCCATTGTTTTACATATAGTTGATGTGTGCAACAGACTTTACCTGGGACACATTTACTGGACATGCTCAGGTGAATAAGTAATTTTAGAAATGGCCACTATTGGGGAGCATGTACATTTTGTTACCTTGGATAAACTAGGCTTTAATTTTTTTTAAATTGTAGCTTTTATTTACCACAATCTACATTGGCAATTAACACTTCATTCTTGCTGAAGGTTGTGGGCATTAAGACTATAAACAGAAATAAAACGAGTGCGACGTCAGAGCTACCTCTCTCCACATCTTTCTCATAGCCACATATTGATGATGTTCTAAAATACTTTTTTGAGAGACACTAATATGCACTTGAAAGTATCACAACAAAAGCATGTGCTTTCTTGATGGGAACAATGCAGATTCTAGTCCCTCTATGCTGGTCCAAAGTGTATATAAGCAGCACTCTATACTGTAGTACAGTATGCCCTTGACTATTCGCGGTTTTGCACCCACGGTTTGAGTATTTGCTGACCGCCGAGCAACCGGCACGTGATTCAAATTCAGCCAATGACTGTCCTCCTTTCTCCTGATTGGTTGAGCTGATGTCCTGCCCCTTTTTCCTTATTCACGCACAAAGTTGTCAATGAGCCTCTTTTATGTGTGTGTGTGTTTTAATTACCAGTTAAGCTCTATGATACCACTCAAATGCTATGCGTGCTCTCTGGCTAAGTGACAGAAAACACTGGATGTCTCTTCTGAAGAAATAAGACTTTCTCCTGGGAAATGACGGTTTACTCTGAACTGTTGTATTAAAATATTTTTCAATTATTATTCCAGTACAGTACCTAAGTTCATGTTTATGCATGAGATTTTATGTTCTGTAGCATGTTTAACAAACGATACCAAAAGGATAAACTTTATTACAGTACTCTTCATGTCCTTTTACATTGAACTTGGAGTGACGTGGAGGGCGACGTCGCGGAATTCTCAAAGTCAAATTGTTTCTTTGTTTGTTTTTATTTGTTTTATTTGTTGTTTTGCTTGTTCATGTTTTGCACTAAGCTTGTCTACGACCGGTCGACTCTACTACAGCTATAAGATCGGCGTATCTTCGGTCGTGTATAACTAAGCACGCTCAACTGGGCTTGTTAGCCGGGGTGCGGCTAGCAGAGCTAATATGCTATGGTAGGCAGCTCAATGTGAGCTGCACCCCAGCTGACAAGAAGCCCAGGCGGGAAGGGGCTGAACGACGACTCCGGGGCTTGGGATTGCAGGGGATGAAGGCCGTGTAGCCGGCTAGTGCAATCTCCTCATCGGGTTGACTCTCCTTGAGCCATGTTTCACAGAAACACAGTCCTGTAGATCCCTCTGCGCTGCAATTTGAGCATGAAGCTTGTCCATCTTGTTTCGCAGGGACTGAACATTTTCAAGCAGTACGGCCGGAAGTGCTAACCAAGCCTCTGAGAACTCTGCCTGGGCTTATTGTTAGCCGTAATAAAGTTTATGATTTTGGTATCATTTGTTAAACATGCTACAGAACATAAAATCTCACGCACAAACATTCTAAGAATTAACTTAGGTACTGTACTGGAATAATAATTGAAAAAGACTTTAAAATGAGTGCTTTACAACAGTATATGCTGTATGTTTATATTTTATCATCAATAAAAATAAGAGTAAAAATTTAAAAGTTCTTCTTAATCATTACTATATTTTACGACATTAATACTGTATTAATGAGTAAGACTGTCTATAGAATGTGTTTAAGAAGCATATTTTAGCGCATGTAATAGAGACACAGTATTTTACTTCCGGCTGCTCATTCGCGCATGTGACGTGATACATGGAGTTTTACTTCCGGGTACAGAACTCGTGGATTATCTCGATTCTAATGTCGAGGGCATATCGTACACCTATATTGAGATGTGGTATTATAACATTGCATGTTTTGTCATGAGAAAATGGGGGCAGTGTTGGTCTGGGGGAGCAGTGGTGGTCTAGTGGTATAGGGCGCTGGATCGCTGATCCAAAGGTTGGGGGTTCGAGTCCCACTCTCCACAAGGTTGTCACTGCCCCCCCCCCCCCCCCCCCCAGTGCGGCTAACTAACAAGGCGGGCCATGTCTCTCACTGTCTATGGTGAGAGGCATGTAAAAGAACCATTGCTGACATTCGTAAAGAGTAGGCTGCAAAGCCGTCAGCGTGTTTCTGTCCCTTGCTAAAAGGGTTGTGACAGGAAGGGCATCCGATGTAAAAACCTATGCCAAATGAAATGTACAAATCAAATGATTCGCTTTGGCGACTCCCGAGTAAAAGGGAAAAAGTCGAAAGGAAGACAGACATGTTTTCTCATGAAACAAGTGCCTTTTTCCACAGTAAGTGATTATCTAGCTAATCTAAATGCTGTGGTCACCCTGTCAGGAATGCAGTCAGATCCCTTACAGACATGGTAAGAAAGACTTTGAGGACTGGTACTGAAGTACACTAACTCCAAACACTACAGTGAAGGCTGCTAAAATGTAAGTTAATTTGTATGTTTACCACAAGTGGTGCTGTAGTATAATCACAAAGTGGGCATCACTGAAGTCTTCTCACCAGTCTTCTAGGTGTGGAAAATGTGATGCCCCATTAATTGCAATTATCTGCCAATTTTACAAAAAATATCTGTTTCCACACTGAGTATACCTCAAGGACCAGGATCTCATGAAATTTATTAAGTCACAGTAATCCATGATCCTGAGTCGCCATGATACATCCAATGGAAAGTACTTATGACTGTATTTTGTTTATTCTGCTCACCAAAAGCACCAGGATATTGTTCACTGTTTTGCTAGGAAACATTTGGTGAAGGGAAATATACAAGGTTAAATGCAACAAGTCTCTAAAGTCCAGGTGACTTGCAAATGGATTTCCCTGTGGACGCCTCTTGATACCAAATATTGAAACACCGGATTGAATCATGGACATGATGACGGTATCTGCAGTCATTTCTGTTCAAATTCAGTGCCGTTTGAAAAAATGTTTCACTTTGGTGGATTTAACCAAACCGAAAACCTGTCTCAGTAAGGAGGTTTCCCCATGTCTGTTAAAGAAAAGGGTGTTTCCTTATCTTGACTCATTGATTCTGTTGTCTTATGAGTTATTGCATGTATCACATCAATAACAAAAGTTCTGTGAGAGTACTAGTTGTTGTAGATCCCTGAGATTTGCCTGCCTCCCATAGTGCTGGTGACATTTATTCTGACTGATCTGGCAGCCTTGTAGCCTGCAGTCCTGTTTCCTCGACTTACAATACCACGGCTGAACCTCTTCAAAGCTGACATTAAAGTTTTTAAAGCCAGGAGGCCAATGGCTGTTTGCTTCCATACTACCAGAGATTCCACTGCTGGGGATGTTACCACATGTATAAATTAATTCTACTATGGCAGATAGCATTGAGCCTCATTCAGCCTCCTGATTGAAAGTACAGAAGGCCCTTGAATATTTGCAGTTATGCACTCATGGCTTTGCATATTCGCGGATTGCAGAGCAACTTTTATGTGATTCAAATTCAGCCAATGGCTGTTCTCCCTCCTGCTGATCGGTTGAGATGATGTAACACCCCTTGTACCTCATTCCCGCACACTTTGTGAGTGCGCTTTTTTAGTGTGTGCGTTTTTAGTTACAGTTAAGCTCCTTCATGCCACCAAAACGCTGCACACCTTCTCAGGCTTCTGATAAGGTGCCGAAGCGCTCGAAAAAGGTAATGACGCTGCATGAAAAAGTAGAACTGTTTGATATGATTCAGGAAGGAAAACGTTTTGCTGCAGAAGTGCTAAGAAGGTGAATGTTGTATGAAACAAGGTCATCATCAGAATGGAGCCTGCCTTAGTATTCTGAATACTTCTAGTTCACGGGTCGACAATCTTTGCCATGCAAAGAGCCATTTGGACCCGTTTTCCACATTAAAGAAAACACTGGGAGCCACAAATCCTTTTGTGACATTTTTCAGAAATGACTGCTTCAATGCGGCGTGGCATGGAGGCAATCAGCCTGTGGCACTGCTGAGGTGTTATGGAGGCCCAGGATGCTTCGATTGCGGCCTTAAGCTCATCCACAGTGTTGGGTCTGGTGTCTCTCAACTTTCTCTTCACAATATCCCACAGCTTCTCTATGGGCTTCAGGTCAGGAGAGTTGGCAGGCCAATTGAGCACAGTAATACCATGGTCAGTAAACCATTTAGCAGTGGTTTTGGCACTGTGAGCAGGGGCTAGGTCGTGTTGAAAAATCAAAATCTTCATCTCCATAAAGCTTTTCAGCAGATGGAAGCATAAAGTGCTCCAAAATCTCCTGATAGCTAGCTGCATTCACCCTGCCCTTGATAAAACACAGTGGACCAACACCAGCAGCTCACATGGCACCCCAGACCATCACTGACTGTGGGTACTTGACACTGGACTTCAGGCATTTTGGCATTTCCTTCTCCCCAGTCTTCCTCCAGACTCTGGCACCTTGATTTCTGAATGACATGCAAAATTTGCTTTCATCTGAAAAAAGTACTTTGGACCACTGAGCAACAGTCCAGTGCTGCTTCTCTGTAACCCAGGTCAGGCGCTTCTTGTCACTGTTTCTGGTTCAAAAGTGGCTTGACCTGGGAATGCGGCACCTGTAGCCCATTTCCTGCACACACACCTGTATGTTCTCTGTATGTTTCTACTCCAGACTCAATCCACTGCTTCCACAGGTCCCCTAAGGTCTGGAATCGGCCCTTCTTTCACTTTTTCCTTCCCACAGACGTCCCACTGAGGTGCCTTGATACAGCACTCTGGGAACAGCCGATTCGCTCGGAGATTTCTTTCTGTGTCTTACCCTCTTGCTTGAGGGTGTTGATGATGGCCTTCTGGACAGCAGTCAGGTCGGCAGTCTTACCCATGATTGCGGTTTTGAGTAATGAACCAGGCTGGGAGTTTTTAAAAGCCTCAGGAATCTTTTGCAGGTGTTTAGAGTTAATTGGTTGATTCAGATGATTAGGTTAATAGCTCTTTTAGAGTACCTTTTCATGATATGCTAATTTTTTGAGAAGGACTAGTATATATATATATATATATATATACAGTCGGCCCCCAATTTATGAAATTAATCCATTCCAAAGCCCTTTTCGTATAGCGGGGATTTCGTAAGTAGGGGTCGCATCTTACATGTTAAACGCCTAATTCTTTCCAAGGCTCCTGTCTTTGGACTCGAAAAACTCCATAAACCCTTTAAAAATGATAAAAGTACACCAATTTTGGATGAAATATGTGTTAAAAGTAAAAGTAAATTATTTATTAAACAATTTAAACATTTTATTAACATATTAAACCATTTTATTAACATATTTATTAATTAAACCATTATTTAACATTTTTATTAACACACACAAATACACCTCTCTCTCTCTCTCTCTCTCTCTCTCTCTCTCTCTCTCTCTCTCTCTCGGGCACGCACTGCGGGCCACGCCCACAAGACATGAATTCAAAGCGCATTCCCTGCTTGACAAACTCAACTTTAATTTGATTCCTTGAGGGATCGGAATTCCAGATGAGCTCAAATGCGCCCATATTTATTAAACATCTACTGAATTAAAACAACTTAAAAAACTAAACTAAAAACTAAAGAGTGAAGCTTCCTTCTGTTTCTATCTGGGAGGCCAGTGGGGCGGGATGTTTAGAGACAGCCAATGAGAGAGCAACTTGCGCTTCGTGTGAAATTTTGATTGGCGCCTTTGAATTTCTTTTCGTAAGAGGGGGTTGTGCCGTATCTTGGGGACGGAAAATGTTTTTCGTAAACAGGAGATTTCGTCGACAGGGGTATTCGTAAGTTGGGGGCCGACTGTGTATATCTATCTATCTATCTATCTATCTATCTATATATATATATATATATATATATATATATATATATATATATATATATATATATATATATATAGTGCCAATCAAGGCTACATTACAAAATATTAAAAGTAACTTTTGCTGGCTGCCCAATACTTATTGGCCTCCCATTTTCAAACATAAATTGTTTAAAAATCATACAATGTGATTTCCTGGATTTTTTTTTTTTACATTCTGTCTCTCAAGCTTGATGTGTACCTATGATGAAAATTACAAACCTCTCTTATCTTTTTAAATGGGGGAACTTGCATATTTTTACATTGCCCAATACTTATTGGCCCCACTGTATATGTTGTAAAATGTTTATATTTTATTATCAATAAATATCAGTAAAAAAATTAAGTTTTTCCTAATCATTACTACATTTTACTACATTAATACTGTATTAATGAGTAAGACTGTCTATAGAATGTGTTTAAGAAGCATATTTTAGCCCATGATTAGATACATAGATGCATTACTTCTGGTTGATCATTCGCGCATGTAATATGATACATGGGGTTTTATTTCCGGGTACAGAACTTGTGGATTATCTTCATTCACTGGAGGGGTCGGAACCAAACCCCCTAGAATAACGAGGACCCTACTGTACAACAAGGCATTCATCATAAATTCAGAAGCCTACAGCCTGGGGCCAAATACGCCAACAGCTTTTTGCTTCCATGCTACCAGACACCACACTATAGGGAGTGTTACAATACATATTAGCTAATAGTAAATCCCATAATGGCAGAGCGTCATTCACTCTCTTGACCAAAACTTATGAGGTACAGCATTAACTAGTCAATGAACTCTTGAGGAACACTTTTTCTGAGTGTGCAGTTTGCTGTTTGACACTTGGAAGTAACACTACCATTGCAGCATGGTGGCATGGTAGTTAGCGCCTCTGCCTCACAAGAACCTAGGGTTGAGTCTTGGGCTCGATAAGACGGAGTTTGTTCTCCTCCTGCTTGTGTGGTGCTCTGGGTCCTCCATCCTTCTCCCTCAATCCAAAGACATAAACATCAGGCATGACATGGATGACTGAGATGACACTACCCATCAGAATGTGAGACATAAACCGCTGCTTTAATTTCATTGTTTCTACTATTATAGTATAACAATTAAGATATCAGTCTTTTGAAACATCAAATACAGATCTAATAGGGTGACATGCTGTAATATTATAGGCCGTGATAGCTGGTGGTCTGTTTTGGTGGCAAGTCATGATTCTTTTCTCTCTTAGCCTCGGTTGTTCTCTGAAAAATTTGAACTTCATCTGCTACTGAATCTTTGCTTTGTTTTGCAGACATCCATGGCTTCTATTTAAGTACACCACCAGAAATAAGAAAAAACATCGCCACTGCCTCATTTTCAAATTGCTAAATTTTGTTTTCAACGCTGTGATTGTAATCTTATCAATGTTTTTGACTACAAATTAATCATTGTTTTTGAGTAAAAACAACAACAAAAATAGACTTGTAGTCTTTGGTGTAGTGTTTCCGCCCTGCGATGGCCTGGCAAGCTGTCCAGGGTGTACTCTGTCCTCGCCCGAAGTTGGCTGGGATGGGCACCAGCCTCCCCGTGACCCTAATTAGGATTAAGCGGTTACAGAAAATGAATTGATGATGTATTGAAGTTTGGTTATTGTGTTCAGGTTCTGGCCGAAGGGGAGAAGGCCTCCACCGAAGGGCTGGAGGATGAAGACTGGGACAGGGCTTTGTCTGTGGAGCGTTTTGGGGATATTATCACTGAAGCTTCCACAAATGGTGCTGACAAAATGGGCCGCAGCTACAACGAAAAGGACTTTGAATGTGAGTATAGCTGTTATTGGACATCTACAGAAAATACTTGTGGTCTCAGTCATGCTAAGCTTGAGGAGAACACCTGCCTGATCGTAAATAAGGGTCTTTCTTATTTGCTTTATTTTTCCATCCATTTTTTTACTGAAAAGATTGTAGATTTATTCTCTGAAGACCATAAATCATGTTTTTTGCCATTGTATTCATAGAGAATGTCCAGTCTGATTTTAGTACCAGGTAATGA
Organism: Plotosus lineatus; assembly: GCA_024760905.1. Classification (NCBI taxonomy): domain Eukaryota; kingdom Metazoa; phylum Chordata; class Actinopteri; order Siluriformes; family Plotosidae; genus Plotosus; species Plotosus lineatus. The sequence goes on along the minus strand of CM045729.1, from coordinate 42,722,526 downwards.
TTCAGTAAGCAAAATAAATGAGAAAATTTTACAAAGGCAACATGAAAAGGGTCTTATGTTCCTTTGTGAGATTTTACTAATTATGCATGCCGAGAGTCATGTATAGTTTTGTACAGACAATTTAAAAATGCAAATCACCGAAGGTGACAGCACACTGTTATGTTTTTATGATAATATTACAGCATCCCAGCGTTTGAGGCCAGCAGTGTTGTATGGTTTAGAGACAGTGGCCCTGGGGAAAAGACAGGAGTCAGAGTTGGAGGTAGCAGAGATGAAAATGTTGAGGTTCTCTTTGGGAGTAACGAGGATGGATAGGATCAGAAATGAGTACATCAGAGGGACAGCACATGTTAGATGTTTTGGAGACAAAGTCAGAGAGGCTAGATTGAGATGGTTTGGACATGTACAGAGGAGGGATAGTGAGTATATTGGTCGTAGGATGCTGAGATTGGAACTACCAGGCAAAAGGCCCAGAGGAAGACCAAAGAGAAGATTTATGGATGCGGTGAAGGCGGACATGAAGGTCGTTAGAGTAAGAGTAGAAGATGCAGAGGATAGGGAGATATGGAGGCAGATCATTTGCTGTGGCGACCCCTGAAGGGAACAGCCGAAAGGAAAAGAAGAAGAAGAAGCGTTTGATTTCTGAGCACTGTTCTTCTGACAGCTGAAACATTCAGTTAAACTGAACCACTTTAAAGACTTGAAAAGGATAGGTCAGTCACACAAATGACCATATGTTGTGTGAGCAGGCCAACAGATTTTTTTCTGTTTTTCTACAATGCAGTAATAAATTTTCGGTCTCTTGCAAAAAGGCCTGATAAACATTCTGAAGCCTTAGGAAAAGGAACCCCATGTTGTAGTGATATACATACAATGGGTATTTAATAGAATCCCCCTTCCCCCAAAAAAAAAAAAAAAATAGTCTAATTTTCTTGCTCTGCAGAGGACATTAGTATTTTTCTTCTTCAGTAACTGTGTGGTCAACATTGCTCTGTGCTACAAGTCATTGTCATTTTGGAATGTGAACCTTCTTATTGACAACTTTCTAGCAGAAGACAGCAGATTTTCCTAAAGAACTTGATGTTATTTAGTTGCAACCATTTGATTTCTATCATGAAACATGCCATGGGTCCCTGCTACAAAGAAGGTTCCTGCTGTAGGGTGCTACCACTTCTCTACTTTACTCTTGATATGGTGTTTTTTGAAAGATAATTTGTTTTGGTGTTCTGCCAAATAAAGAGTTTGGTGCTTGATTTTAGTATAATTTGGCCTTAACACCTTTTTGTATTTAACCTTAGAATTTTGTAGTGACTTTTTCTTGCAACCCTGTCGTACAATCCACATCTGTGGAGCATGGGTAATTTTTCTTTGTCACATAAATGACCACTAATTCGGCAAACATTCCTGTAACTGCATCAAAGAGGCTAATGGCCTCTGACCAGTTTTCTCCTTGCTCTTATATACAGTTTGGATGGATGGCAACACTTTTGATTTATTGATTATGAGATTTACTTTCTCTAGTGACTTGTGCCTGTACACAACTTTATCCTCGGGATCTTTTGACAGTGCCCTCTTACCTGTAGTTCATTGTTATTTTTCACTTACACTTCCATACACTGGAATGCTCAAGCAATAGTTGCATCTATGTTAAAGTAATCAGATTACAGTGAATCTTAGTTGGAAACCACTGCTATCGAAAAGGTAAATTGTTACACCTGATTGTGTCTCCAACCATTTTTAGGAGAGAGGAGATTTTGGTGGGGTTTTTATGTTTACAATATATCTTTTACTTGGCTGTGAGATGAGAGAGAGATTTCCTTTTGACTTTTTCCCTTTATCAGGGTCGCCACAGCAAATGATTCGCACATTTGATTTGGCATAGTTTTTTTTTTTACGTCGGATGCCCTTCCTGACACAACCCTTTAGCAAGGGACAGAAACACACTGACGGCTTTGCAGCCTGCAGCCAAGCTGTAATAAGTTTAATTAAGTAAATAATGGAATAGTTTAATTTATATACAAACTTAATGATTCATATTTTTGAAGAACATAATATTATGTTATAATATAAATGTTATAATGGGGGCAGTAGTGGTCTAGTGGTATCGGGTGCTGGATCACTGATCCTAAGGTTGGGGGTTCGAGTCCCACTCGCCACAAGGTTGTCATTGTCCCCCCAGTGCAGCTAACTGGTTATCAAAGGTGGGCCATGTCTCTCACTGTCTCTGGTGAGAGGCATGTAAAAGAACCATTGCTGACTTTCGTAAAGCGTACGCTGCAAAGCTATCAGCGTGTTTCTGTCCCTTGCTAAAGGGTTGTTTCAGGAAGGGCATCCGACGTAAAAACCTATGCCAAATCAGTCACTGTGGCTACCCTTGAAAAAGAAAAGGGAAAGGCCGGAAGAAAATCTCATCTCTCATAATATTATGTTATAATGTGATGTAATATGAGTAATGGGACAGAAATGAAAAAAAAAAAAAAAAAGTTTTAGGGTCAAATTGCCAGTTCTTGCTGGATCATGTATTTTCATGCCAGTAGGCCATATCTGATGCTTCTAATAATTAAAGACAGGTTGACTTGCATAAATCCTGAAAACAAAGAAACTGAAGGGTAGAACTTTAAACTGAAACATTTATCATGGAAATATTCTGAATTAGCATGTCCATACCAGGATCTCACTGAATCGAACATATTTTTACTAATTTCTTACCACATTAATGATCATGTGTTAAATTCATCCAGTGCATTTTAATTGCATTCTTACTGTAACCTAACAAATGTGATATCCATATCCTTGCTTTCTTTTCTGTGATCTGATAAGTATTTACTTTGCTTTTTCATTAATTCTGTTTTCAGTGAAGTTTTCTTTCCATATCCATACTATATTTGTGTCTATAGGTAAAGTCTATTGGGCTTTTTACACCCGAGCCATAGCGGCTCATCGGACCGGTGCTTATCCCCAGTTTCCATAGCGTGAAGCGACTAGGAGTTCAATTTCTCCTGGACGGAACGTTAGTCTATTGCAAGTTACCTTGCCAGTATATTTTTTACTGGTACACATTTATACTGTTGGCTGAACAGAGGCACACTTGTGGTTAAGATCCTGCACACAGGTCTTGGCACAGTGGGAGTCTAACTGGGATTTGAACACACAACCTCCCGATCATGAATGCAGTACTCTAACTACTACGCCACCAGCCCCACATATTTGTGTCTATAATGTGCTTTTTTTCATGTCTAATATATGAACTCATTCTTCTTGGGGCACGGACACCATACCACATCTTTTTTCAAGTTTTTACTATGTTTTCAATACATTGTACATATACATTCAAACAATTTTTGAGGAATGTAGTGTAAATGTGGCTGAGAGTGACATGTGTTTTGTACTGGAAATTTCTGAGAGACTTTGAATTTTTTTAATAATTGCAATGTAATTTTTTATAATTGAATCTCTATAATGGTTCTGCAGCATTTTAATCTCTATAAATACTCATCATAACAGTTTTAACTACAAATGTGAGATACACACAGAGACAATCTATTCCTACATTACTTCTAGAGAGCCTGATAAAATCAGCAAGAGTTGCTTCTGAGATTTACAGCAGTACTTTTAAATCCTGAGATAATTTTTGTGCAATTAAAGTTAAGGTCCTTCAGGTATTCTTTATGTTCTCTGCATGCATCTGTTCTATCAGACCACCGCCAGACGTTTCACCACACACACCACCCACTGTCTACCCACCTGCCCCCGCAGCGCTTCAGGAAAAGGGTGCTCAGCATGGAGCGTAGGCGCAAAAAGAAACGCAGGAAAAAGAAGACATCCATGCCACCCTCTGATGTCACACCCACCATCCATGAGGTAGATGAGGAGGCAGAATCTGAGCCAGAAATGCAGGGCCATGGCACCACACCCACTGAGCCCCCTGAGCAACAGATGCAGGTAATTAAATGGGGATCTTATGTCTGAGATCTTTTGTATTTTAATATTAGTTCTTGATGAGATGAATAGTCAATACACGATTCCTCCCAATTTATGAAAAGAATGAGCAGAGAGCAGTGAGTTGAGAGATCTTTATTCAGAGTGACACCAGCAAGCTTTTGTAAAATCTGAAGGCCCTTTTAAGGAAGAGCCTTCAAGGTCAATTATGAATGTTTGCCTAAGATAAGATTAAACGAAGCTCTTGTCATGACTCTCTAATGCCACAACAAACTAGTATTTTGGTGGATCATTAGATTAAATCCAAGGATGCGCTCATCATTAGTGACTGGTCATCTGAGCAAATATAATTTGTTGTTCTGTTTGAGTCAAGAGGATGGTTCAGTGTTACAATAGGCAATTGTCTATTAGGATATGCATATGAAAAAGGATTCTTAGCACTCTCCCTCAAGTACACTTCCTTGCCAAAAAAAAGTAGTACACACAAATATTTAATTGGACTACCTCTACCTTTGATCACAATATGCATTAACTTTAAATAAACCCAGGTAATATCACAACTTTAATTTTTTATCCAGAGTTGTATTCATTTTACATCAAGCTTTTTGTTGTGGATAAGAGTGTTGAACCACTGCATTGGCCTCTCTGTCACATTCCAAAGATTCTCAGTGGATTAACGTCAGGACTCTGTGGTGCCAGTTCATGTGTCAAAACAATTCCTTGTTCTCTCTGAATTATTCTTTCACTACTTGAGCAGAAATTTTATATCAGTGCCAACAGAAAAGGTTGTCAGCTGACTCATTTTATTTTGATTTTGATATACTGTATTAATTACATGAGGGAAACTATTTCTTCTGCATTCATCATCATCATCATCATCATCATCATCATCATCATCATCATCATCATTATCATCATCATCATCATCATCATCATGCATTTAACCAAACCAATCAAAAGTGAGGAAACCCCCCCCCCCCCCCACACACACACACACACACTCTTGGAGCAATGAGCTGAACATTGGGAGTGCTCAGAGAGCAGTTGGGGGCTAGGTGTCTTGCTCAAAGGAACTTCAGCAATTAATGTGGAGGAAGGGAAGGTGATCCCCCCTCCTGCCCCCCACACACCGCATTTTTTATTTCACATACTGTAACTTTGTTGAGCCTCGACCTGAACAACTGAAGCAACCCAGACCACATTACCACCAGAGGCAGTAACTAATATGCATGATGGGTACATCACTTGTGCTTTCCTTTATACCCAGACACTTCCATTGCTCTGAAATAGGGTCAATTGATCACAGGAAGGATGTCTTTGCTTCATAGTCTATTTTTGATGGTCCTTAGCAAAGTCAATCCTTTTACTGCAATTATTCTCATTGTGCATAGGACATATGGTTGTGTTGATTCTGTTTAGGTGCAAATGAGTAAGGGTGATGAGTTTGTATGTGCAAGTATGTATGGCCCTGTCCACATATAGTTCAATTTAGAAGAGTTCTGGAGAAATTGGTTTTGCACAGGTTGGTTATAGGAGTCGGTTCAGCCCACATTTGAATTAAAAGAATTGATTCCAATATTGCATTTTAAACTGGTGTATCTAAATGCCTAAAACCAGACTTAAATGGACGCCCCATCTTTTGGAAAGGCATCGTAGCTACAGTGACTGGTGTTCCTGTGTTATTTCATCTCATCTCATCTCATCTTCTTCCTTTTAATCCGGGGTCAGGTCGCGGGGGCAGCAGCCTAAGCAATGAGGTTCAAACGTCCCTCTCCCTAGCCACTTCCTCCAGCTCCTCCGGGGGAACACCAAGGCGTTCCCAGACAAGCCGACAGACATAGTCCTTCCAACATGTTCTAGGTTGACCCCAGGGTCTTTTTCCGGTTGGACATGCCTGAAACTCCACACCAGGGAGGCATTTGGGAGGCATTCTTACCAAATGCCCGAGCCACCGCAACTGGTTCCTCTCAATGCGGAGTAGCAGTGGTTCTACTCTGAGCTCTCACCTGATGGCTGAGCTTCTCACCTTATCTCTAAGGGTCTCCGCCACTTCTCCGCCACTTCTCCGCCACTTAGCAAAGGAAGTTCATTTCAGCCACTTGTATCTGCCATCTTGTTCTTTCGGTCACTACCCAAAGCTCATGACCATAGCTGAGGGTTGGAATGTAGATTGACTGTTAAATTAATGAGAGTTTTGCTTTGCGGCTCAGCTTCCTTCTTCACCACGGTAATCTGGTACAAGCTCCGCTTTACAGCAGAGGCTGCAGCGATCCGTCTGTTGATCTCCCGCTCCAGCCTTTCCTCACTCGTGAACAACACCCCGAGATACTTGAACTTCTCCACTTGGGACAGGACCTCATTCCTGACTCGTAGGGTGCAGTAGACCCTTGTCCAACTGAGAACCATGGCTTCGGACTTGGAGGTGCTGATTCTCATCCCAGCCGCTTCGTACCCAACTGCGAATTACTCCAGAGGTCCCGGCTTGATGAAGCCAAAAGGACTACATCATCTGCAAAAAGCAGAGATGAGATCTGATGGCCACCAAACCAGAACCCCTCAACGCCTCGGCTACACCTCGAAATTCTGTCCATAAAATTTATGAACAGAATTGGTGACAAAGAACAACCTTGGTGATCTCCAACCCCCTCACCGGAAACGAATTCGACCTGTTGTTTTCAATATGGATCAAACTCTGACGCTGGTGATATAGCGACTGAATGGCCCGTAGCAACGGGTCCGGAACAGCGTACTCCTGGAGCACGCCCCACAAGATGACTTGAGGGATACGGTCGGAACCCTTTTCCAAATCCACAGAACACATGTGGACAGATTGGGCAAACTCCCATGAACCCAGGATCCTGTGGAGGATATAGAGTTGGTCAAGAGTGCCACAGCCAGGACAAAAACCACATTGTTCGTCCTGAATCCGAGGTTCAAATATCGGTCATATCCTCCTCTCCAGTACTCTTGCATAAACTTTTCCGAGTAAGATAAAGAGTGTGTTTCCACAATAATTTGAACACCCCCCCGATCCCCCTTTAAAAAAAATGGGCCTACCACCCTGGTTTGCCAATCCAGAGGTACGGCCCCTGATGACCACGAGTTGCTGCAGAGACATGTCAATCAAGACAATCCTACAATATTCAGAGCCCCGAGATATTCAGGGCGGATCTCATCCACCCCTGATCCTGGCCACTGAGGAGCTTCTTGACTATCTCAAGTGACCTCAGCTCCAGTGCTAGGCGACCCCCTACCCAAACCCCAAGTCTTCTACTCCACAGAGGGTATGTTGGTGGGATTGGGGAGGTCCTTGAAGTATTCCTTCCATCTCCTGACGACATCCCCAGTCAAGGTGAGCAGCTACCCACTTCCACTGTAGACATTTTATGGAGAACTGCTTCCTCTTCTGAGGTGTTGGATGGTGATCGAGAATCTTTTTAAAGCCAACCATAATTACTCTCTAGGCCCTCACCGAACTCCTCCCATGCCTGACATTTTGCATTTTTGCAACGGCAACAGCTCTAGCTGCAACATGTTTAGCCTGCCAGTACTTTTCTGATGCCTCAGGACTCCCACAGGCCAATAAGGCCTGATAGGCCTCCTTTTTCAGTTGAACGGTCTCCTTTACCCCAGGTGTCCATCACCGGGTTCAGGGGTTACCACTGCGACACACACTAATGACCTTCCAGCCACAGCTATGGGCTATTGGCTCAGCAATAGAGGCATGAAACATGGCCCATTCGTGTTCCATGTCACCCGCCTCCTTTGGGACGTGGTTGTAGCTCTGCCGGAGTTGGGAGTTAAAGGTTTCTCAAACAGGAGACTCTGCCAAACATTCCTAAGAAACCATAACTATGTGTTTGGGCCTGCCAGGTCTGGAGGGCAGCCTTCCCTGCCATCAGAGCCAGCTCACCACTAGGTGTTGATCGGTTGACAGCTTAACTCCCCTCTTCATCCAAGTTTACATGTGGCCGCAACTCCGGTGACACTGCTATAAAGTCGATTATCGACCAGTGACCAAGAGTGTCTTGGTGCCAAGTGTACTTATGGACACCCTTATGATCGAACATGGTGTTCATGATAAACAAACTGTGACAGAAGTCAGAAGTCCAACAAAGAAACGAGGCCGTACCTACCGATCACACCCTTCCACATCATACTATCATTGCCCACATGGGCGTTGCAGTCTCTCAGGACCATGAGTGAATCTCTTGGGGGGGATTTCCAACACACCCACTAAAGACTCCAAGGAGGGTGGGTACTCAGAACTGTCATTCGGTGCATAAGCACAAATAACAGTCAAGACCTTCCCCCCACCCGAAAGCGCAGGGAAGCTACCCTTTCGTTGACTGAGTAGAACCCCACCAAGTGGGCACCAACACGGGGAAGGGCAACAAGGATTCCCTGACTGGCTTGCCAACTCTCCCCATGACCAACTCCAGAATGGAATAAGGTCCCACCTCTCTTGAGATTGGGTTCTTGGGTTTCAGAGCCCAAGCTATGTGTTGAGGTGAGTCTGACAATATATCTATTCAGTATCACTCCACTTCACGCACCAGCCCAGGTTCCTTCCCCACCAGAGAGGTGACATTCCATTCCCAAAATTCAGAGTCAGTTACCGAGGATTGGTTCGACAGAACCCATGCCCTTGGCTCCCACCCAACTCACACTGCACCTGAACCCTATAGCCCCTCCCACAAGTAATGGGTCCATGGGAGGGCAGACCCATATCTGCTTTTTGGGCTGAGCCTGGCCGGGCTCAATGGGCAGAAGCCTGACCACCAGGCGCTTGCCTTTAAGCCCTGCCTCCAGGCCTAGCTCCAGGGGGATCCCGGTGACCCGCGTCCATGCAAGGGAAACTGTGTCCTTGTTGTTTTTTTTCGTCATGAAGGTCTTTTGAACTGCACTTCATCTGGACCTTCACCTCGGACCTGTCTTGGGTGACCCTACCAGGGACATCATGCCCCAGACAATATAACTCCTAGAATCGCCACAGTGAATCATCTTATTCACACAATTGATTTGGCATAGGTTTTTTACGTCAGATGCCCTTCCTGTCACAACCCTTTAGCAAGGGACAGAAACATGCTGATGGCTTTGCAGCCTACTCTTTACGAAAGTCAGCAATGGTTCTTTTACATGCCTCTCACCATAGACAGTGAGATACATGGCCCGCCTTTGAGAACCCAGTTAGCTGCACTTTGGAGACAGTGACAACCCTGTGGGGACTTGAACCCCCAACTCTAGGATCAGCGATCCTGCACCCTATCCACTAGACCACCACTGCCCCAAACCCCTCCACTATGGTAAGGTGGCAATTCAAGGAGGGGGTGTTATTTCTATCAATTTTAGTTGTTTTGACCATTTTAGTGGCAAGTTTAAATAAATAAAGTGAAAAAAGAGGGGGAAAAGGCAAGACTGCAATATTATCTTTACAATTTTGCAAAACAAGAAAATAAACCACATGATCAAAAATATATGGATATGTGATTACCAAACCTACATGTGGCTCTTGCTCTAAATTAATCTAAACTCTAGATTCTGGCCCTAAATGAATCTAAGCACCAGTAAAAGAGTAATGTATTTATTCTAGAAAACATTTTTGTTTGGATCTATTAGAGGTCCAAATATGGCTATTACAATTCAGCAGACCTACTCATCTTCTTCTTCTTCTTCTTTTCCTTTCGGCTGTTCCCTTCAGGGGTCGCCACAGCAAACCATCCGCCTCCATCTCACCCTGTCCTCTGCATCTTCTTCTCTTACTCCAATGACCTTCATGTCTTCCTTCACCACATCCATAAATCTCTTTATTGGTCTTCCTCTAGGCCTTCTGCCTGGTAGTTCCAACCTCAGCATCTTACTACCAATAATCTCACTATCCGTCCTCTGTACATGTCCAAACCATCTCAATCTAGCCTATCGGATTTGTCTCCAAAACATCTTACATGGGCTGTCCCTCTGATGTACTCATTTCTAATCCTATCCATCCTCGTTACTCCCAGAGAGAACCTCAACATTTTCATCTCTGTGACCTCCAGCTCTGCCTTCTGCCTTTTCCTCAGCGCCACTGTTTCTAAGCCATACAACATCGCTGGCCTCACCACCGTCTTGTACACTTTTCCTTTCATTCTTGCTGACACTCTCCTATCGCACATCACACTGGACACTTTTCTCCAACCATTCCAGCCTGCCTGCACACGCTTCTTCACCTCTTTTCCACACTCTCCATTGCTCTGGACTGTTGAGCCTAAGTACTAAAAATCCTCCACCTTCGTTATCTCTGCTCCCTGTAACATCACCGTTCCTCCTGGGTCTTTCTCATTCACACACATGTATTCTGATTTTCTGAGGCTAACCTTCATTCCTCTCCTTTCCAGGGCATACCTCCACCTCTCTAGATTTTCCTCCATTTGTTCTCTGCTCTCACTACAGATCACAATGTCATCTGCAAACATCATAGTCCATGGAGATTCTTGCCTAACCTCGACTGTCAGCCTGTCCATCACCATCGCAAACAAGAAGAGGCTCAGAGCTGATCCTTGATGCAGTCCCACCTCCACCTTGAATTCGTCGGTCACGCCGACAGCACACCTCACCACTGTCTTACATCTCTCATACATGTCCTGCACCACTCTAACATACTTCTCTGCCACTCCAGACTTCCTCATGCAATACCACAGTTCTTCTCTTGGCACCCTGTCATATGCTTTTTCCAGATCCACAAAAGCACAACGCAGTTCCCTCTGACCTTCTCTGTACTTCTCTATTAACATTCTCAAAGCAAACATTGCATCTGTGGTGCTCTTTCTTGGCATGAAACCAAACTGTTGCTCACAAATGCTGACCTCTGCCCTTAGTCTAGCTTCCACTATTCTTTCCCATAATTTTATCGTATAGCTCAGCAGACCTACTCATACTATTTATTAAACGGCAAGCCTCAGCAGCCCTCATACTGATCTGGTCAACTTCATATCAGGATATAACTTAAGTGCTGTTGTTTTCTTTCTCCTTGTTATAGCCTTCTCTGTCACCTGACATGATGATTTTTTTTGCTAAGACCTCTTGTATGAGTGCACTTTTAAGTGTATCATTTAGCATGGCTTTGACTTTTATAATAAAGACTAATAAATTTTACCACTTGTTGATATGCTTTGTGCATGTGTGCACTCATGACATTCGCTTCCGTTAAACTGTCCATGTTGTCTATCAATTGTCTACTGTCCACACTGCAAATGCAAAATCAGTTCTGCAGAAAACCACCTCTGGAACAAGTCTTGACAGAACTGGTTTTGAAAGGGGAAGTCTGAAATGCACAGGGAGATGACTTCAAACTGACTTCAGAGCTGATTCTGATGGCGTAGTTTGGACAGGACCAATATTTTAAATTGAATACATATGCATGATGAAGGCATCTATACTGTACAGGCATCTGCCATGAACGCAGGGGTGCTTAGTTGTTCACATATGTTAAAGTCATGAAAAATTTAGGTGAGTTAGCTATATCTGATGACCATGTTGTTTAATGTAGGTGTGTAAGAAAATGCTGATAATGTGTATAGATATCCATCTGCTGACTGACTGCAAAATGAAAATCTTGGGTTATTTCCTTGTGTGTGCGTGTGTGTGTGTGTGTGTGTGTGTGTGTGAGAGAGAGAGAGAGAGAGAGAGAGAGAGAGAGTGGGCAAGAACGAGAGTTTAATGTATGTTATTCTCTCTCAGTTTAGTTTGGGATATGAAGAAGTGATGACACCACGTGTTTCTCTCCCCACTTTCCATGTGGAGCATGAGAGACCCCCAAGCCTAGAGGTCCCATTCATAAGAACTGTAGAAGTACATGAGAAGGAAGCACATGAAAAACACGAAGAGGAAGAAGAGGATGATGAAGAAGAAGCATTAAATAGGTGAGCAGAGATGCAAGCCATCACTAGCTTGATATTCCAAATGGTTTTGCAGAAAACATTCTTTGAATATAAAGTAACACAGAATGTGTTGGGAACTATTCAGCAATATGTGGCTCGCTGTCTTTATCTTATTTGTTATTCTGCCTTTCAAATTTCAGTTATGGGCAGCATGGTGGCATAGCTTTTAGCACACGCATGTCAAACTCAAACTTTTTGAAGACTCAGATCAGTTAATTAAAAGTCCGATGTGCTGCTGCTTGGTTGAAACAAAAACCTGCAGTCACATGGCCCTTTGTGGAATAATTTTGCCAACCCTGGTTTAGCATGAAGCTCACAGGTTCATGGTTCAAGTCCCAGATCCTAGGTCAAGTCAGGGGCTCAGTGAGGATATTTCTCTGTGGTGTTTGCATATTCTCCTGGCTTATGTGGGTTTTCTCCAGGTGATTCAGTTTCCTCCCATAGTCCAAACACAGGTACTTTAGGCTAATTTGCTATTCCAGTGTTTCGAGGTATGATTGTGATGTTTCTAAGTGTGTGTAAGTCCAGTGCTGGACTACTCCATGTGATATTTTGCCTTCGCAGAGAGTAAGAAAATGAATGAACGAACATATTTTGCTGTTATATGTAAGTGGTATAAGAAGAATAAAAAAAAACATGAAGTTAACTATCTCACTCATTTGCCAAAGCACTTAATCCTATTTGGTTTGTTGGGAAGTTGTTCCTATCTTGGCCAGCACTGGGTGAAAGCAGGGTGCACCCTGAATAGCTCATTGCAGGGCCTAGAACATGCATTTGTTGGGGAATAATTCTTGGCATGGTTACAGTAACTTCATATCAGTTTGCATCGCCCCACCCTATTTCTATAAGAGTAAGCATTGATAATTTTATTGATCAGGTAGTGACACATTGAGGGAAACAGTGAGACTGAGAGTACTAGAGTTCCACGCATCAAAAGATTGTGACCACCATGGAATGCAATACCTACTGTATTCTGTGTTTCACTAAATAGAGAGCTCACAATATTTAAGAACTCTTTATACACTGCTCATATGTTGGATGTTAAAAATAGCTCATGCTAGATTTGATATATTGTTCTAATAAATTTATGTTTTATTATAATGTTTCTATACATTTATATAGGTTTATCATTCATTATGAATCCCTAAAAAGGCTCTTTTTGTTGAAAAGTTGTTATTAGTTTTTACTGACTGAAATACTGTAGTGTGATATGAGACTGCATTTAGTCATACATTCTTGCAATAAACAGTTACATAAGATGCTTCAAATACACCATTATAACTCTGTAATGTAGCAAATACTGTACATTTTTTATTTAATTATGATCGGAAACACAAATTTAACTGTTGACTATTTACATTTTAACATGAACTTTTTGTAGATGCTCGGATGTATGTCTTCCTTTCGGCTTTTTCCCTTTTACTTGGGAGTCGCCACAGCGAATCATCTGATTCGCACATTTGATTTGACAGAGGTTTTTACGTCAGATGCCCTTCCTGTCACAACCCTTTTAGCAAGGGACAGAAACACGCTGACGACTTTGCAGCTACTCTTTACAAAAGTCAGCAATGGTTCCTTTACATGCCTCTCACCATAGACAGTGAGAGACATGGCCCACCTTTGATAACCCAGTTAGCTGCACTGGGGGGATAATTTTCAAATACTAGTATATTATCCTCAATTCTAGTTCCTAGATGCTTGGATGTATATACTGTACATATTTATATAAGTCACTGTGAAATTCATTAATGCTCCGGAGATGTACTGCTCATAGAGGTCTTTTGAACGGCACTTAGCATGGACCTTAACCTAGGACCTGTTTGCCTTGGGTGACCCTACCATGGCTATAATGGCTCCGATAGCATAGCTCCGATTATCATGAGGACACGCACACCCTCCAACACAATAATGTGGCGATTCAAAGAGAGGACCTGGACTTCACTGCTTAGGCTGCTGTCCCTGCAAGCTGACCCCAGAACAAGTGAAAGATGATGAAGATGAAGATCTATATGGCATCCATATCAATAATTGACTCAAGGAAACCAGAATTCAAGTGCTACATATGTACCCCCCTATCATAACATTTATGAAGGCATTACCAAATCTAAAAGCTTTACATTAGTGCACAGAAAATGTAAACATTTAAACCAGTATTAAACCATCATACTCAATATAGTACACATAGGTTATAATGGTCTAATACTGGAGTTGAAAAAATAAGTCATGGCTTAATGAGGACAAGGAGTTTCCTGGCAAATTTATACTTGAGCCCCCTCTGCTGACTGACTGAAATTCTATACAAAAGCTGAAATGTATTGAGCAGCCATAGAAAGATTTGTAAAACCTTGACTTGATTTTATGCACATGTGTGAACAGCAGCAGATTTTGCACTTTATGTTTTGTGAGTTATGGCCTGAAGGCAGTATGCAGTTGAAATGTTTTATGACACCTGTCTGCCTTGTGCCTATGTGCTGTGAATAAGTTGTGTCTTTACTTTACAGGTTAGGTCCATCTTTAGAGCTGAGCAGTGTTCCCACTCGAGCCTGGTTCTGCCGGAAACCCATCCACCGGCTGAGCGGAGCCCAGCGCACCAACTATGACCTGAGAGAACGCATTTGCATAGGGAGCATGACTGCAATGGAGACGGCTGTTTATCAGAAAGTGCCCACAGATGAAGCAGAGGCTCAGATGCTGGCTACTGCTGACCTGGATGATATGAAAAGTAAGAGTGGCTATGTGAGGCAACAATATTTGTGCTGCAACATTGGCTGGTTGATTTTAGAGAAGCGCAGGTTTCTGTTTTTTTCAGTTTCTTCTCATAATTAGCAAGATTAATACTGTCGGCCAAATAGTAGTTCCATCAACTAAACTACAAACATGGTAGCTGAATTCTACATGCCTCTCACTGTCTGTGGTGAGAGACATGTAAAAGAACCATTGCTCATTTTTTAAGAGAGTAGGCTGCGTTGCCTTCAGCTTGTTTCTGCCCTGCGATGGCCTAACGAGCTGTCTAGGGTGTATTCTGCCCTTATAGTGAGTTGGCTGAGATGGGTGTCAACCTCCCCATAACCCTAATTATGAATAAGTGGTTCAGAAAAGGAATTAATTTTTTTTTTTTTTCTGTGAAGATTTATTTGTATGGCCATCTCTATATGTTCAGTCTGATTAGCTGTTGAGTGATCTTGAATTTCCCTTTACTGAACCGGTCGATAAGTTCTTTTTCTCAGCACAACATCACTTAAACAAACCACACATTTCAACTGAAATCAATATTTGATCATTATTCAAATAGAAATTAAATTTAAAAAAATCACTTTAGATTCACTGCTGGTATTTTTTAGCATGAGTGATGATGAGCATGCAGAGAGCGAAGTCTCAGAATGTAAAGAGCAACAGCCAGGAAGAGTTATAAAAGTTTTTCCTACACCAAAAGGCCAAAAACACTGTAAAACGAACTCCAGTGACATCAATACATTTTGATAATGTCAAGGCACAGTTAAAAACGAGAATTTGAAGATTCTTGATTTACCAGCGTAATAACATTTTGGGAATGTGGAAAGGATGCTGTTTAAAAGTTTTCTTGCTTACAAATCCATTCAAGTAAGAGGCGATTTTTCATTTTTCATTTATCATTTTTCATGATATTTTTGACATACTGTATTAATTCCTCAAAAGAAACTAACTTCTATATTAACCCATCCAGAATTAACACACACACACACACACACACACACACACACACACACACGCACACGCATGTTTGAAGCCTTTGGCTGTAGGAGTCTTTCTAAAGGTTTCTTTCGCAATGAAGGTGGTGGAAGAGGAGGGTACTGCTCACTTCCCCTGCTGCCACAGAAGCGAACCAGCAACCTTTTGGTCCCAAATTCATTTCTTTAACGATCAGGCCATGGCTGGAACTAACGGAACCAGAAATGTTCCAATATGACAGTACCACTGTGCAAAAATAAAAGATTCCTCAAGGATGGAAGAACTAGAATGACCTGCACAGAGCCCTAAACTTAACGGTACTGAACACCTACGATAAATTGAAATGCAGACTTCCTTTCTGGGAAAAGTGCCTGACCTCACTAATGTTTTTATTGATTCATGAATATATGACAGTTACTAATGCAGACCAAAATTGCTGAGCGTTGTTCACCCTATAATAGTGGTATTTCACTTAAATTTGCAAATGCCTCATCACGTTAAAATTTCTTCTTCACGTGGATCTGGATAAGTTACAGTCATGACTGAGAAGAAACAACAATACTTTTTCTACCACAGTCTGCCAATTGACAAGCTCTGCCCTGTAGGTTAGAGAGGTGACACTGACATGCATGTCTTTACATAAAAAGCACTGGAATGTCTGTTTTTTTAAGTTGTGACTACAAATTTGTTACAGCATTTAATAGATTCAGTCAGTTATTGCATAACTAACCAACTATGAGTCCCCATCCAACAATTAATAAAAATAAAATAAAAATAAATTAATAATAATAATAATAATAATAATAATAATAATAATAATAATAATAATAATAATAATTCTATGAATTGATTGGTGCAGTTATCAAGTGGGAAATGGACACAGCTCCTGAACCATGGACTTAATGTCGGGTGGAAGTGTGCTATTTGAGGCTTACACTGACTGCAGTTTAGATGGGTCATTTTGCAAACGCTCGCTGTGTTCATGCTCATAAATATGTTTTTGTTATGAGCAGGACCAGGATCAATGCAGCGTTGAACCAACAGTCGTCCGGCATCAGTCCAGTTTTACTCAAACGCCAATAAAAATTATAGTAAACAAGTCCTGACATGTAGAAATATGGTTGGGATCATTGTGACTGGGATTTAAGCTCCCTGTTATTTTTCCAACAATTATTCTTAATAAAATCTGATTAATTGAGCAGCCATGACAAAACAAACAAATAAACCACAGATTACTCTTCCTAGCTTTAGTACATGGCATCAGGAAGCAGACAGTAACCATTACTTACATCCTTTAAGCTTCAGGAGGGCACTGGACTACAGGATACCCAATGCAGTTGTCACAGTTGTCATTTGGTTAGAGCTTTAGTGTAATCTCTCTGAAACCAGTAATCATAAGTCATCATCCATTCTCTTCTAAAAAGTCTCTGCAGTGCCTGTAATAACATGTTTTCCGATTGTTAAAAACTCCTATTGGCATCTTTCCTCTTTATCCCTGTCCCTTTGTTGCACGATGGTGTAATGACTTAAAAATGTCTTAATGGACCATATCTGTTAGTGTACTGAAACTACAAAACCCATTTTATAATTATTCATTAATTTATACAGTAACATTACTTATTGTTTTTATTCTTATTTTAATAGAATAAATTCTTAGCAATTTTATAACATTATTTAACTCACCCCAACTTATCTTTATATTCAATAACATGTTCATAGTTATTAACAAGTTAATCAATGCAATTAAAGTTGTGAGATGTCTGATCCCCAGTCATGTTGGCATCAAAGGTATTGAAAAGGCCAATAAACTAGCGAAGTAGCTCTTAATCATCGAGTTTCTGAGAACAAGGTCCCCTATACTGATGTAAAGTGTCGTGTAAATAATTTTGTTTTTAGTCAGTGGCAGAGCCAGTGGGATGAAGAGACTAACAATAAACTTCATCTCATAAAGCTCAGTGTCAAAAGTTTATATTCTTACTCAAGTAGGACGAGTAGAAGAGAAGAAGTAGTGTTGGCCAGGACTCGTATTGGCCACACCTACATTACACATAGCTATTTATTGAAAGGGGAGCCTGCGCCTGTGTGTGACACTTGTTCAGTCTCCCCTAACTGTCAAGCTCATTTTAATAGATTGCACAGATTTTGCTGAGACTCTGTTTCAGCATTTTAACGTGAACAACTTGTGTGATCTTTTTACTAAATTTAATGCTTCAGTAATCCTGCAGTTTTTAAAAGATATTGTTTTAGAATGTTTTATAAATTCTGAATTAGTGGTATAGTTAGCATGATTTCTATTGCTAGAGTGCTGCAATTCCGCCTAAATAACAACAGACTTTTACTGTTGGTTGGAAATGTATAGGAATGCACATTCTTAGCCAGACTCGTTTTTATTAATATTACCTTTTCACCTTTCGATTGGGTTTTACATGAAAATTGATTGTTTGAGGAAAATTATTTGGTTTACCTTAGCTTCATTTGTGATTTGAAATTGAATTCTTAGTCATTATACTTAATATAAAATAACCATGTTTGGCACAATATAACACACTATATGTGTTGAAAGTGCCGTAAAACTTCATTCATTCATTCATTAGTGATGTCTGATGAGCCTGTGAATGATTATGTTCACTGAATAATTAATTTCAGTGACAAAATTTGATAATGAACCCATGTCCTATTTCTTCATATGAAGAGACCTACAATAAAGACATTGAGGGCGGGGCTGGGGTGGTGGGGCATGCCTAAATGAGAGTTGGGAACATGGTCCTGAGGCCGTAATTAACATAGCCTGTCTAATTGATTACCCTTAACAGCACTTCCTGCAGTTATTCACAGATTTGGGGATGCACTGGAATAAGAAATATCATTTTGGTCCTGCATAGAAATGGCTTGTCAATACTCACACAAAATCCTACCACCATTGCTACTGTGATATATTAATAGTATGATTAACATTAATTTTCTTATAGTGTATATCAGGATAGATGCATTGTGGTTCAGATAGTTGTATTTAAGTTGAATCAAGCTTGCTGAAACCGTCTGGGACGTTTTTACCATTCGTAGAGTGCATTAAGTTAAATACACCAAGACATGCTTAGAATCCATATTTTTCCATACTCATTTTTTTTATCTCCTGATGTCTGGCATTTGTATAAAATGCATTCCTCTCTAGTTTATAGAAAAAAAAAAGTTTATGAAATAAGTTGAAAATACTTGATTTGGCATGCTAGTTTGAGAAAAAGATGAAGTAGGTGGAGTGTATTAGCACATTTCAGGTAACAGTGTGTCAGAGATGCAAGTGGTTTCCATGGAGACCATGATGTAGAGAGAGCAATCCCTAATGTGAGGCTCTATGCATCTGAACATTGTTTGACTGAGTGTGATGTATCAGCAAACGCCTCCATCTGATGCTCAGCTGGTGAAGCCACTCATTATTCACTCATCATATCAGGCAACTCAGCATCATCAGCCTCTTTTTATTCTGCTGCTGTTTTTCTATTTCTACCGCTGCTGCGTTGAATAGCTATCTGGGAGCCCCGGCGAAGGATTTTCTTTTAGTTAGAAACCCACTGTGCTCCAGGCTTCTGGCTCACACTGTTGAGTCTGGCATTGTGTGGGGGTGGGGTAGGGGGGCAGGACAACACTATTGCAATGAGACCATTACTTTAAGCCATGGACTGCTGCACAATCAATCAGTACTTCCATGGAAATTAGATAGGCAGACAGTAGGTTATGTTGGAGTTTAAAAAAAAAAAAAAAAAAAAAAAAAAAAAAGATCAGTTTTTTTTGGCAAATCATTGGAAATGTCCTGGCTATTCACTTACATGGAAGAAGTCCTGCTTATCCAGAAAACCAGATCCTCTTCTTAGAAGCTTTCATCTATTGGAAAATATTTTATTAATATTTTATTGCTGGGATTATAAAAGATCAGACCTATTTAACAATAGTGGGATGCCAAGTAAGCCTGAAACGAACAACAATTTCTGAGAATTTCTTTGTCTTGCTACAGACATTTTTATGTTGCACTTTGTTTATTCCTTAAACTGTAGGAAGCATCTCTTCTAACAACAGGATATTAGTAGCACTGTAGCATTTCTAGTGGAATTGGCAAACTCCACCCATTGGATAAAGAGGATCGACAAAGCTTAAAGTTTCATCACTGCTGGTGGAGCCAGGCTCCGAGCATCCATCAGACTGTACACAGTTAAACCTACAACTTTAACAGGACTCTAGAATACTTTGTTGTACAATTATTGAAAGTTCTCATAGAAAGTCGACAAATAAAGCACATTCTGGATGAAAGAATCACCCCAGTTGAGGGTGGGGAGGAAACATTGGGCATGGAGATGACACATATGGAGCAGGAGCACATAGTTGCAAGTGCTGAAGCACAAGAAGATCCAAAGGACATGAACTTTGGGAAAGGACAAAATGGTGAAGAGGAGTACTCTGGAATCTTCCATGTGGATGGGTTTGAAGATTTTGAAGAGTTTGTTCTGGATTTTGATGACTATGATCTTCTGGAATCCATCCATAGCCACCTCAACTCTCCTATTGGACCTAGCTGTGAGTACCATCAACAACATGGTTTGAGAGTCAGTTGGGAGGCATTAGACCACATATTTATACTCAATGGCTTTGCAGAACACAAAATTTATAGTGGTTGATAATTCATAGAAAAACACATAAAACTCACGAGGCATTTGTTTTGACTAAGTAAAGATATTTAGCTTCATAAGGGGTTTCAACTTCATTCATTCTCTAATTTGGATAGTCACTGTTGCAGCGATTTATGTGAAATTTTAATGAGTTCCTCTAAAGAACAGTTTTACCACCCCAGCCTTGAAGTTTTAGTGTTTTCCTAGCTTTACCTCTACTTCCAAAATTACTGGAAATTACCTGATAATTGGAAAATAAATAGCAGACTGGTAGTACAAGAGGAAAATTTTGGGAATGTATGTAACTGATGTAACTGGAGTAGGGCCTGTGGTTCTGTTTTGTCAACACGGTGGGGAAGGCTATCAAATAAGCAGCCCTTTTCAGCCACACGATCATGATCAGAATCCCACTTAGTGAGACATGAGCACATTCCACGGACTGATTCTCATGCTTATATCATGAACATTTTCCTCCGGGATCAATAAAGTATTCTGATTCTGAACATTTCAGGAAATATTAAAATAAATGTAGTTGAAATGTTGGCTCATGATGGTAATAACTGTGTGAAAACTTCATTTTCATAAGGATGAAGTACATGTTAGGAGACAAATTACGCAATTAAAGTAACCAGTTATCCAGTAAATTGCCAGGAAACGAAGAAGTCTCTGTTTGAAGAATAAAGGTGTCCTTGGTTTTGTCATTGATGTCAGCAGTTTTGGTGCTTCTCTGTGTCAGCATTTATGCACTTTAGCTCCTCTGGTCTATCAAACAAGGGTGACTCTTGTTTTTGTGACAGTCTGTCTGGAGTACTTCCTTTCCTCTTTCTCGCTGAGCAGCAACAATCCAGAACCAGCCATGGTCCCAAGTCCAAGTTCAGATGTGACAAATGTTATCTGAGAATTGGCAGAAAACCAATTCTCAGATAACATTTTTGTAAATTGTCTTTATGTTTGAACAAGTTTGTGTGTGTGTGTGTGTGTGTGTGTGTGTGTGTGTGTGTGTGTTTGTGTGTGTGTGTGTGCGTGCATTGCGTGTGTGTCTTGTGGCTACATGCGTCTGTGCAGCGCCGTGTGTGTGTGTGTGTGTGTGTGTGTGTGTGTGTGTGTGTGTGTGTGTGTGTGTGTGTGTGTGTGGTCGTGGTGAGGCTGTCACCAGTAATGGACTTGTACCATCAAGGTTGATTCCTACCTTGCACCCACTCTGTCTGTGATAAGATCCAGATTAATCGACACCCTTACCAAATTAAAGCAACTACTTCAAATTAATAAATGAAGGAATGAGAATTTATAATTGATTGTTTATATAGCTTGCTTGTTAATAATGCTGCTAACATACATTCTCTGTAGAATGAGGCAAATCTCAACAGGGTAGCAGCTACAAACATTTGGGAAAGGCCTAAAAGTAATATTCGGTCAATCTTTATTGAATATTGTGAACATATTTAGGTGATTCTTAGTTGTTGGTTCTATTCCAGGTTCAAGTACATGTCTGGTATCGTTTGCTTTCTTCCAGAATTGCACACATGTTGTTAATCTTTTTGCATTTTTTAATTTAACAATTTAGATATGGCAAAATACCTGATTTGACCTGTTCGGCTAAACATCTCTCTACATAATACACACTATCCCCACTCACTCACTCACTCACTCACTCACTCACTCACTCACTCACTCACTCACTCACTTAATCCTATTTTTTAGGGTCACTGGGAGGCTGGAGCCCATCCAGCTGACACTGGGTGAAGGTAGGGCACACCCCTAGCATCTTTTCAGACCATTTCAGGGCAACACACACACAAACACAACCATTCACACTAACAGCCAGTTAGTCTAATGTGCATATATTTGAACTGTGGGAGGAAAACAAAATACCCGGAGAAAACCCACACAAGTACAAGGAGAATACGCCAACTCCTGAGCAAACTTCTGAACCCAGGACATGAACCCAGGATCTGCTTGCACCATGCAACCATATGCATTATCCTGCATAACATATACTTTAATGATCAAATACATTGTATGATCAGCAGGTTTGAATAACAAGAGGATATTAATTTATATGAGTTATAGTCTACAGTGGAGAGCTTTCAGATTACCAAAGAGTTTATTTAATATTCAGTTATGGCTTGAGTTTGTTTCAGGCTTTAACATTTTCACTCAGCTTGGCCTGAAGTCTCTTTTTCAGGACTGCTGCCCTGTTACCACACTAGCTAAAGCAGAGTCCAGCCAAAAGGCATGGCTTCCATGTTTGTCAGTATTCTCATGTGCAAAAAGGAACGAAGATAGGAACGCATAGGAATGCATATACTTTGGGGTTTGGGGGGAGATTTTTTGAGGTTTGGACTGTTATAGATCTCAGGGTCAGAAACCTAGGCAAGAGAAAGTGGTTGAAGGAAGAGAAACAGAATTTTCTTTTTATTTACGGCACATCCTGCAGGTCCTGTGACAACCTAAAACAGCAAGAGCCTATTGTGGCCTGGCATGGTCCTATCCCTTAGGCCCCTCAGCACTCTGCTACTGGGGAAATGGATGTCTTTGGGCCTTCAATTATCCCAAATTTAATAAGAACCTTGGTTTGTGGGTTGAAGTGATATAATATTAAATCAGAGCCAGTTTCTGCAAAAGCCTGTGGCTTTAACTGCACAAAATAATTTGTTCTGCCTTGTAGATTCCTTTGGCCAACTCTGGCTATGGTTCTCTGTTTACTAATCTGTGTGTTTTTTTGTTTTTTTTTTTGCATAAATGAAAGCATTAATTAAATAATCTTTCATTTAAAACATCTTTATAATGGGAACATTTATGGGGATTTCACTAAAATAGTTTTTTTTTTTTTTTTTTTTTACACCTCATTTCTTTTTATGCTTGTTTGCAGGTCACCGATTTGAAGACAATCCTGGAGTACGACGACACCTGGTTAAGAAGTCATCTCGATGTCAGGTTGCCCGGGCAAACAATGGTTCTCCTTCACTGTCCAGTCTGAAAAAAAGAAAGAAGATGGACAAAAAGACTCATGAGGTAACACTGTGTACCTGTCAGACGGTTACAGATTAAGACCACTGTTTTCAATGATCAGCACGTTTGTAGACAGAGTAATCATAGTTTACAAAGAAAAAAACAAAAGCAAATATCGCATGGCTTTATATGCAACTGCATGGTTCCATAGAGGACATAAAATTTGATAGTAACAACAGACTACTTTTTAATCAGTAAATATTTACAATACTTCCTTGTAATGATTCTCTGATGTTTACTCCAGTAAATTGAGCAATATCTTTGAGAACAAACTTTATCCATTGAAAATGAACCTCTGGTCCAAACAGCTGCCTTCTGCACTATAATAGATTATTATGTGCTGATACATGATATGAAGACAGTTTATGAAGAACTGCTTTATAAATAAATACAGATTGGGCACTTTTTTTCCACTGTGGGCGATTTCGCTTTCTTTTATAAAACACTGTGATGATATGTTTACCACAGGGTTATAAACATGAGAGATGAATGATAAACAGCATTAAGCACTAGAAGAACATAGATGACAGCAAGCATGTAAATTATATACTCATAGCCAAGAAGTGAAATAAATAAAACTCTTTGGGGAAAGTCAAAATAAGCTCTTTCAGCCCCCCCCAAAAAAAAAAAAAAAAAAGTTTTATGTTTTTGATTTAAAGCAGAATAAAAGGAAAGTATCTCACTCTCTTCTGTAATAAGAAAAAGTTTCATCATCAGATGATTTTTACATACATAGATGTAAGTAAAAACCACCTGATGACAAAAGTGTGATTTCACAGTTCAATGGCACACTACCTGTAGTAGACAACACTTTGTTGGCAACTGTTGCTTCAAGGTCACTCCCACCGCAATTTTCGCAGGGCAGTTGTGCTGGAGTTTTTTTTCCATTGTTCCATTTTCTGCATTTAACCCAAAATCCATTTAATCCAAAGTGAGCATACCCACACACTTGGAGCAGCGGGCTGCTACACAAATTGGAGAGCAGTGGGGGGTTAGGTGCCTTGTTGAAGAGCACTTTAGCCACTAATGTTCCAGAAGGGAATGTGCAGCTCACTCCTCCACCATTACCAATTTTTCCTGCTGGTTTGGGAATCAGCATCCCAAAGCCACATCTCTAAACTTTAGATTACGGCTGTGCCCATACAGGATATACTGTATTATATATTATTAGTACATAGTACACAGAATGAGTAGGCTAACAGACACAGCTGGTGGCATACCACTTAGCCAAACTCGACGCACACAACTCACCTAACCAGCATATGCCTCTTCTTCTTCTTCTTCTTCTTCTTCTTCTTCTTCTTCTTCTTCTTCTCCTTCTTCTTCTCCTTTCGGCTTTTCCCTTCAGGGGTCGCCACAATGAATCATATGCCTTCATCTCACCCTATTCTTTGCATCTTCTTCTCTTACACCAACTACCTTCATGTCCTCCTTCACCACATCCATGAATCGTCTCTTTGGTCTTCCTCTGGGCCTTCTGCCTGGTAGTTGCAACCTCAGCATCCTACTACCAATATACTCACGATCCCTTCTCTGTACATGTCCAAACCATCTCAATCTAGCCTCTCTGACTTTGTCTCCAAAACATCTTACATGTGCTGTCCCTCTGATGTGCTCATTCCTGATCTTATCCATCCTCGTTACTCTAAAAGAGAACCTCAACATTTTCATCTCTGCTACCTCCAGCTCTGCCTCTTGTCTTTTCCCCAGGGCCACTGTTTCTAAACCATACAACATCGCTGGCCTCAACACCGTATTGTACACTTTTCCTTTCTTTCTTGACGATACCCGATACCCTTATATCACACATCATCACACTGGATACTTTTCTCCAACCATGCCAGCCTGCCTGCCTGCACACGCTTCTTCACCTCTTTTTCACACTCTCCACTGCTCTGGATTGTTGAGCCTAAGTACTTAAAATCCTCCACCTTCCTTATCTCTGCTCTCTGCTCACCTTTCCACTTGGGTCTTTGTCATTCATACACATGTATTTTGTCTTACTGAGGCTAACCTTCATTCCCCTCCTTTCCATGGCATACCTCCACCTCTCCATATTTTCCTGCACTTGTTCTCTGCTCTCACTACAGACCACAATGTCATCTGCAAACATCATAGTCTATGGGGAATCTTGCCTGACCTCATCTGTCAGCCTGTCCATCACCATAGCAAACAAGAAGGGGCTCAGAGCTGACCCTTGATGCAGTCCTACCTCCACCTTGAACTCTTCTGTCACACCGACAGCACACCTCACCACTGTCTTACATCTCTCATACATGTCCTGCACCACTCTAACATACTTCTCTGCCACTCCACACCTCCTCATACAATACCACAATTCCTCTCTCGGCACTCTGTCATATGCTTTCTCCAGATCCACAAAGGCACAATGCAGCTCCTTCTGACCTTCTCTGTACTTCTCAGTTAGCATCCTCAAGGCAAACACTGCATCTGTGGTGCTCTTTCTTGGCATGAATCATGGTTAAAATATGTTAATATTAACTATAAAAAATTATTTCATATTGCTTTTCTTTATATTTTATGAAATACATATTTAAAGTCTTAAAAACAGTAAAAAAAGACACAGTTGCACAGCTCTATCACCTGCTCTACTGTGCAGGTTTTAGTTTTACAGTGACTCAAATGATTTAGAGGTTGAACAAATTGGAATTCGACCAAAAAAATCCGGGATTTCTTTTGTCCCGGAAGTCGACCAAAATCCAGAAGTCGGACACTAAAAAAGCATGAAAAAAATGAGACCAAGAGGGAGGGGAAATGCACACTTTCTGGAAGTCTGGAAGTTGTTGATACTATGTATCACCCTGTTAAAGCTAAAGCTAGCGCTAAAACTCTAAAGCTAAGCTAAAGCGCAAGCAGCACTGTGAACACCTTTAACAATGAGGTCATGAGCCACTTCTGTAAGGTTTTTAAAAGAAGGCAGAAACAAGCCACGTTAGAAATTTTCTTTAAGAAAAGAAAGGAACATCCTGAAGAAGAGTCAAATATACAAGAGAAAAAACACCTTTGGCTGATTTACCTAAAGCTGTTATGGAAGGGAATCCTCCTTTTCTCTCCCTCTTCAACATTTACGTATGCCACCACAAAGGTTAAAATTATTATCTTTATTGATCTTATGCTTTAACTACACTGCGGTTTTTATTTTCGTGTGTTATGCTCTGTGTTGTGAGAGACTCTGGTTTTGGCGGTTCTCTCTCTCTCTGTGTGCTGGAGGGGGCGTGGCTGCCACACACCGGTGGAGTGCTAAACACATACATCTGATTCCACTTAATCACAGGCTATAAAGACTCGCAGAGCGCTCCTCCCGGTGCTAGAAGATTGTCTGTCCCTCTTCCTCAAAATTCTGTCCATAAAAATTATGAACAGTCGGTGAGAAAGGACAACCTTGGCTGACTCAACCTCACCGGAAACGGATTCGACCTGTTATTACCAATGCAGACCAAGCTCTGGCTCTGGTGATAGAGAACAACTGGCCCGTAGCAATGGGTCCGGTACGCCATACTCCCTAGCACTGTCCACAAGATAGCCCAAGGGACACAGTCGAAAGCCTTCCCTAAATTCACAAAACAGGTATGGACAGATTGGGCAAATTCCCATGCATCCTCCAGGATCCCATAGTGATACTTCCATGTCCCAAGAGTCAGAGTCAGTAGCCGAGGATAAGTCCGTGAGGACCCATGTCTTCGGCTGCCACACAACTCACACTGAACTCGACTCCTATAGCCCCTCCCACAGGTGGTGGGTCCATAGGCTATGTCAAATAAATTAAAGGCCAAGTCTGACCAAAATATCATATTTGACAAATACATGGATCCCTCACTTTCCACGGTTAACTGGGACCGAGATCCCCTGCGACCTCTGAATTCCGTGTAGTAGGATCAACACCGCCCAATCCCCCCCCCCCAACTGATGTATACGTACAAGTATATGTATATATAACATCAATAAATACATATTCAATGCTATAAATGCTTATAATAACAATTAAACATTAAAAAATGCATAAGATCTAAATAAAATATAAATACACACACATACAGACGCACGCTGATGCATATGCACGCACTCAGATGCACACCTCACAGCACTGTAAGTAGTTTGGTGGGAGGTTTTGGGTTGTTTTTTGTTTTGTTTGTTTATGGGTTTTTTTTTTTTTGTTTTGTTTTTGTGTTTGTTTGTTTTTTTTTTTTGCATAATTGGCCTTGTTTTCAACTAATTTTCCCCCTATTCTTTCTTAATTTTCTTATTTTTTAATTCGATGAATATTTAAAAAAAAAAACACGATACACTGAAGCCGCATGAATTGTAGCGCGACATAGCGAGGGATCCCTGTATATGTAAAAAAAAAAAAAACCCTACATTGAATCACAATTTGTTGACCCACAAGAAGAAAATATCCTTTTAAAAATATTACTTGAGAAAAACTGCTTCACGTATGCTAATATTCAATTCGATTTCAATTAAATTTGTTTATTGTAACTTCCAATTTTAATTGTTTGAGATCTCTCTGTAAGATATGAACAAAACAAGTCATTTAAAATACCTTGTATGCCATAGTATTGTAGTTTGTATAAAAGCATTTCCTGATTCACCGTATCGAATGCCTTTTGTAAATTTATAAAGATGCCGCAAGACTATCGATGTTTATTCATGTTGTACTTAATTTTGTTACCGATGTCTAAAAGCACATGCAGTGTAGAGAAATTCTCATGAAATCCATACTGAGAAGAGCAAAAAATATTGTGTTTACGAATAAAAGATTTAAGCCTGTTATACATGGTCTTTTCAATTATACGATTAAAAATAGAAGGAAGGGAAGCAGGTCGGTAGTTGCCGGGATCGGTCTCCTCTCCACTTTTAAATATGGGAATTATCTTAGCTTGTTTTAATTTAGATAGGAATTATCCAGTACTTATGGATTTATTTATCTAATTAGCAATAGGCTCCGATATGATAGACTTTGCACACTTTAGAATACGCACGGGGAATGAGTATAAACCATAGGCTTTATTATGGGGTAAAAGCATGAGCGGCATTCTAGATGCTAGTGTAGGCCCCACAGTTGCAAAGTGCTTATTGAGGACATCAGGAATTTCTTTGGGATTATTTGTTACATAGCTAACTTGTGGTTTCTTAATAACAGAAATGAGACTTTTCTACTCATCTTGAATTAAGTTGTTAATCCCTTCCCAGGTTTTCTTTTTATTATTCAGATTTTGTAAAAAAAACTTTTGGAAATAATTTATTTTATCAATTTATATTATCAATTAGCATGGCTGAGCCATTGTGTACCCGGGTTGGGTTATCAATTGTACGGTTAAATTGATAATTTTAAATCCATAACTTTGAAGAGATAAGAGAAAGTCAGAAGCATACTTACAAATACTGGAGAGGAGGAGATTTACGTTAAAGTCGGCCAAAATAAAAACTGGTTTACCACATGAACTATATTTTTCTAGGCTGAGATTGAAATAATCCTGAAACTTCCACGTCTTATTATGTTGTTTGTAAATTACTGCACATATGACATTTGCTTTCTTTAGAAACTGAATTTCTATCCATAGTGCCCGAAAAGATTAATCAGATGTTTTTTCCAGTTACACTGTAGTTCATTGTGTTGCTTATGTACATCCCGACACCTCCTGTACTGAGAGGCGTAGGGACGTATTCGAAGCAATACCCTGGAATGTTGGGAAACTTATTGATTCCGACTTTGACTTTGTAATTAACGTTTCTGAAATACAAATAATACTAAAATTATAATTTAACTCATTTAATTATAATTTAATTCATAAAGTAGGTGATTCTGAAAATTATCAAGATTTTTCTGTAAACTTCTTATGTTATTGTGTAAAAAAGAAAGACTGCCATCTAGTGTTGAGCAATTGATATCATGTTTTTTTAACATGCTAAAACTGTGTGGCGAATAATATATACAATGTATTTCTGAGACACAAGCATCTTAAATCTTCGACAGTGTGGAGGGAGAATAGATCCAGATCAAACAAGCCAGATAATCTTTCAAGATATTTCTTGGTTGGTAATGTAGAGTTCAAGCTGTTATGAAACATGCCATGAGATTAAACTTGTTATTAAACTTGCCATAGCGCTGGTTTACTAATTTTAACTGGGTTTGCTTCCAGAAGTCAAAAGACATGGGATTTAAACACTTATCTTACTAGTTGCATCTTGTATTGCAACCATGTCTTGATGCATTTGGGTTGGCTCTGCCTGGAAAATTGCGATCATTTGTCTCATTCCTGAGTACTTCCAGATCATCTTCCGAGTTAATGCGAATGACCCTTGAGTTCTCCGACTTTCTCAGGAAGACCCCAGTTGATTTAGCCCAGCTGAACCTATATCCATGTTTAGCTTGAGAAGTTTTTACCAAGCGCAGCAGGTCTTGTAGATTTGGGCTCAAGATACCGATGTGACCCAGCTCGATTTCTGGTGTAAAACCAAGATCGGCAGGTTCGATGCAACTACTTCTGGTTCTTGCTGCAAGCACTTTCTCCCTCAGCATTCGTACAAACTTGCATACAATGGCAGTGCTCTCATGTTGCTCCCTTTGGCAGCCATTTTGGTTTCTCAATGGCAGCCGATGTGAAATATTAATGTTTTCTTCTTTAACAGCCACGCCAATCTTGTTGGGTGGTGATTTTGGCCGTTTCATGTTTCTCCACTTGAGGTACTCCCAGTATTTTAAGGTTATACTGATAAGTATAATTAGTGGCGTCGTCAATTGCCTTGGAGACCGTTTCCACTTAAGAGATCAAAGCACCAAGCTGTTCACCAAATTTGTCCAACAATGGTATTGTATTCAATTTCCAACCCATTATATTGTCAAAGGCATCATTGAGTTCTGGGACATCTTAACTACTTGGCGACGAGCTAATATCTGATTTCCCCACCATTTTGGCCCGTAGGTTTTCAAATTCTTTGGTCAACGATTTAAGTTGTTTTTTAAAATCCTCTTGATCTTTTCTTAACTGCTTTACATCTCCCATTATGTTGCGGATGAATAATAAGCTATTGGAAGAAGATTAAGCGTTTAACTATCGCTCGCAGTTAAACTTGCTAGACTAGCTGAACTTCCCTAGGTCTTGCAAAGACCACACACTGCATGTGTAAACCCCATGCAGCACATCACACCACGAAACTGACAGCGCTGTCACAAAAGAATGGGTCATCAAAGAAAATGAGCCGATCACATTCTGAGAGTTGGTCACTGGTTGTGACGTCAGTAAAAGAATCTCAAGTGTTGTTTCCTTTGTTGTTGAACCTGCATGGATCTCTATAACGTTTTCTTTTTACCTTGAAAATTTTGAACAACAATGTCTGACTCAGACTCAGAGTTCAGTAGGAGAATGATTTGTTCCACGATTCTGGATCTGAAAAAGCATTGGATTTTGGAGAGCTCGCCCTAGAGGAAGATGATAAATAATTTTTATACATACCCTCCTGAAATTCAGTTTTGTCACAGCTGTTTGCTTCCTGGGTGGTTTGGGGGTTTCTCTTTCAGCACGTGTGTGCCTGCACGAATTTATGGTAGTTGAAAGGCAAAAACTTCTTCTTCTTCTTCTTCTTCTTCTTCTTTTACTTTCGGCTGCTCCCTTCAGGGGTCGCCACAGCAAATCATCCGCCTCCACCTCACCCTGTCCTCCGCATCTTCTTTTCTGACTCCAACGACCTTCATGTCTTCCTTCACCACATCCATAAATCTCTTCTTTGGTCTTCCTCGAGGCCTTCTGCCTGGTAGTTCAAACCTCAGCATCCTACTGCCAATATACTCACTATCCCTCCTCTGTACATGTCCAAACCATCTCAATCTAGCCTCTCTGACTTTGTCTCCAAAACATCTTACGTGGGCTGTCCCTCTGATATACTAATTTCTGATCCTATCCATCCTCGTTACTCCCAGAGAGAACCTCAACATTTTCATCTCCGCTACCTCCAGCTCTGCCTCCTGCCTTTTCCTCAGCGCCACTGTTTCTAAGCCATACAACATCGCTGGCCTCACCACCGTCTTGTACACTTTTCCCTTCATTCTTGCTGACACTCTCCTATCGCACATCACACTCTCTGCTCACCTTTCCACTTGGGTCTTTGTCATTCATACACATGTATTTTGTCTTACTGAGGCTAACCTTCATTCCCCTCCTTTCCATGGCATACCTCCACCTCTCTAGATTTTCTTGCACTTGTTCTCTGCTCTCACTACAAATCACGATGTCATCTGCAAACATCATAGTCCATGGAGATTCTTGTCTCACCTCGTCTGTCAGTCTGTCCATCACCATAGCAAACAAGAAGGGGCTCAGAGCTGACCCTTGATGCAGTCCCACCTCCACCTTGAATTCGTCGGTCACACCGACAGCACACCTCACCACTGTCTTACATCTCTCATACATGTCCTGCACCACTTTAACATACTTCTCTGCCACTCCAGACTTCCTCATGCAATACCACAGTTCTTCTCTTGGCACACTGTCATATGCTTTCTCCAGATCCACAAAGGCACAATGTAGCTCCCTCTGACCTTCTCTGTACTTCTCGATTAACATCCTCAAAGCAAACATTGCATCTGTGGTGCTCTTTCTTGGCATGAAACCAAACTGTTGTTCACAAATGCTGACCTCTGCCCTTAGTCTAGCTTCCACTATTCTTTCCCATAACTTCATCGTATGGCTCATCAACTTTATCCCTCTGTAGTTGCTGCAACTCTGCTTGTTCTTAAAAATGGGCACCAGCACACTTCTCCTCCACTCCTCCGGCATCTGCTCACTCTCTAGTACCTTGTTGAATGTTCTTGTCAGAAAATCTACTGCTACCTCTCCTAGACACTTCCATACCTCCACAGGTATATCATCAGGACCAACTGCCTTTCCATTCTTCATCCTCTTCAATGCCCTTCTCACTTCACCCTTACTGATTTTTGCTACATCCTGCTCCTCAATGGTCACCTCTTCTACTCTTTTTTCTCTCTCATTTTCCTCATTCATCAGCTCTTCAAAGTACTCTTTCCATCTTCCCAGCACACTTCTGTCATCAGTCAATACATTTCCCTCTCTGTCCTTTATCAATCTAACTTACTGCACGTCCTTCCCATCTCTATTTCTCTGCTGTGCCAACCTGTATAGATCATTTTCTCCCTCTTTACTATCCAACCTATCATACAAGTCATGATACGCCCTCTGTTTGGCCTTAGCCACTGCTACTTTCGCCTTACGCTGTGTCTCCCTGTACTCCTGTTTACTCTCTTCGGTCCTCCCAATGTCCCACTTCTTCTTAGCTAATCTCTTCCTTTGTACACACTCCTGCACTTCCTCATTCCACCACCAAGTCTCCTTATCTACTTTCCTTCCAGAGGACACACCAAGTACTCTCCTACCTGTGTCCCTGATCACATTTGCTGTGGTTGTCCAGTCATTTGGAAGCACTTCCTGGCCACCCAAAGCCTGTTTCAACTCCTCCTTGAAGACAACATGACACTCTTCCTTTTTCAGCTTCCACCACTTTGTCTTCTGCTCTGCCTTTGCCTTTTTCACCTTTCTCACCATCAGAGTCATCCTGCACACCACCATCCTATGCTGTTTGGCAACACTCTCACCCACGATGACTTTGCAGTCACTGACTTCCTTCAAATTACATCGCCTACACAAGATGTAGTCTACCTGTGTGCTCCTACCTCCGCTTTTATAAGTCACCCTATGCTCCTCTCTCTTCTGGAAGAAAGTATTCACCCCAGCCATTTCCATCCTTTTTGAAAAATCTATCAACATCTGTCCTTCTGCGTTTCTGTCCTGGATACCAAACCTGCCCATCACTTCCTCGTCCCCTATGTTGCCTGCACAAACATGTCCATTGAAGTCTGCCCCAATGACCACTCTTTCACCTCTGGCGGTTCTCTGCATCACTTCATCTAAGTCACTCCAGAATCTCTCCTTCTCTTCTAGCTCACATCCTGCCTGTGGGGCATAAGCACTAACAACATTGAGCATTGCACCTTCAATTTCTAACTTGAGACTCATCACTCTGTCTGATACTCTTTTCAGTTTTAGAACATTCCTGACAAACCCCTCCTTCAAGATGACTCCTACTCCATTTCTCTTCCCATCCACACCGTGATAAAATAGCTTAAACCCTGCTCCTAAGCTTTTAGCTTTGCTACCTTTCCACCTGGTCTCCTGAACACACAGTATGTCCACCTTCCTCCTCTGCATCATGTCAGCGAGCTCTCTATCTTTTCTTTGCATAGTTCCAACATTCAAAGTCCCCACTCTCAGTCCTAGACTCATGCTTTTCCTTTTCTCTCTCTGCCTACGGACACGCCTCCCACCTCTCCTTCTTCGACGTCTTCGACCAACAGTAGTCCAATTTCCATCAGCACCCTGTTGATTGACAGCACTGATGGCGGTCGTTATTAACCCGGGCCTCGACCGATCCAGTATGGGGGTAGTACTTCTGATTTGCATCATAAATGTTTGGCATTGGTTTTACGTCGGATGCCCTTTACATGATGCAGAGGAGGAAGGTGGACATACTGTGTGTTCAGGAGACCAGGTGGAAAGGTAGCAAAGCTAAAAGCTTAGGAGCAGGGTTTAAGCTATTTTATCACGGTGTGGATGGGAAGAGAAATGGAGTCGGAGTCATCTTGAAGGAGGAGTTTGTCAGGAATGTTCTAAAAGTGAAAAGAGTGTCAGACAGAGTGATGAGTCTCAAGTTAGAAATTGAAGGTGTAATGCTCAATGTTGTTAGTGCTTATGCCCCACAGGCAGGATGTGAGCTAGAAGAGAAGGAGAGATTCTGGAGTGACTTAGATGAAGTGATGCAGAGTACCACCAGAGGTGAAAGAGTGGTCATTGGTGCAGACTTCAATGGACATGTTGGTGCAGGTAACAGAGGGGACGAGGAAGTGATGGGCAGGTTTGGTATCCAGGACAGGAACGCAGAAGGACAGATGTTGATCGATTTTGCAAAAAGGATGGAAATGGCTGTGGTGAATACTTTCTTTGAGAAGAAACAGGAGCATAGGGTGACTTATAAAAGCGGAGGTAGGAGCACACAGGTAGACTACATCTTGTGTAGGCGATGTAATTTGAAGGAAGTCAGTGACTGCAAAGTCATCGTGGGTGAGAGTGTTGCCAAACAGCATAGGATGGTGGTGTGCAGGATGACTCTGATGGTGAGAAAGGTGAAAAGGCAAAGGCAGAGCAGAAGACAAAGTGGTGGAAGCTGAAAAGGAAGAGTGTCGTGTTGTCTTCAAGGAGGAGTTGAAACAGGCTTTGGGTGGCCAGGAAGTGCTTCCAAATGACTGGACAACCACAGCAAATGTGATCAGGGACACAGGTAGGAGAGTACTTGGTGTGTCCTCTGGAAGGAAAGTAGATAAGGAGACTTGGTGGTGGAATGAGGAAGTGCAGGAGTGTGTACAAAGGAAGAGGTTAGCCAAGAAGAAGTGGGACATTGAGAGGACCGAAGAGAGTAAACAGGAGTACAGGGAGACACAGCGTAAGGCGAAAGTAGCAGTGGCTAAGGCCAAACAGAGGGCGATTCATGACTTGTATGATAGGTTGGATAGTAAAGAGGGAGAAAATGATCTATACAGGTTGGCACAGCAGAGAAATAGAGATGGGAAGGACGTGCAGCAAGTTAGATTGATAAAGGACAGAGAGGGAACTGTATTGACTAATGACAGAAGTGTGCTGGGAAGATGGAAAGAGTACTTTGAAGAGCTGATGAATGAGGAAAATGAGAGAGAAAAAGAGTAGAAGAGGTAACCATTGAGGAGCAGGATGTAGCAAAGATCAGTAAGGGTGAAGTGAGAAGGGCATTGAAGAGGATGAAGAATGGAAAGGCAGTTGGTCCTGATGATATACCTGTGGAGGTATGGAAGTGTCTAGGAGAGGTAGCAGTAGATTTTCTGACAAGAACATTCAACAAGGTACTAGAGAGTGAGCAGATGCCGGAGGAGTGGAGGAGAAGTGTGCTGGTGCCCATTTTTAAGAACAAGGGAGACGTGCAGAGTTGCAGCAACTACAGAGGGATAAAGTTGATGAGCCATACGATGAAGTTAAGGGAAAGAATAGTGGAAGCTAGACTAAGGGCAGAGGTCAGCATTTGTGAACAACAGTTTGGTTTCATGCCAAGAAAGAGCACCACAGATGCAATGTTTGCCTTGAGGATGTTAATAGAGAAGTACAGAGAAGGTCAGAGGGAGCTACATTGTGCCTTTGTGGATCTGGAAAAAGCATATGACAGGGTGCCAAGAGAAGAACTGTGGTATTGCATGAGGAAGTCTGGAGTGGCAGAGAAGTATGTTCGAGTGGTGCAGGACATGTATGAAAGATGTAAGACAGTGGTGAGGTGTGCTGTCGGTGTGACCGACAGAATTCAAGGTGGAGGTGGGACTGCATCAAGGGTCAGCTCTGAGCCCCTTCTTGTTTGCTATGGTGATGGACAGGCTGACAGACGAGGTGAGACAAGAATCTCCATGGACTATGATGTTTGCAGATGACATCGTGATCTGTAGTGAGAGCAGAGAACAAGTGCAGGAAAATCTAGAGAGGTGGAGGCATGCCCTGGAAAGGAGAGGAATGAAGGTTAGCCTCAGAAAATCAGAATACATGTGTGTGAATGAGAAGGACCCAGGAGGAACGGTGATGTTATAGGGAGCAGAGATAACGAAGGTGGAGGATTTTAAGTACTTAGGCTCAACAATCCAGAGCAATGGAGAGTGTGGAAAAGAGGTGAAGAAGCGTGTGCAGGCAGGCTGGAATGGTTGGAGAAAAGTATCCGGTGTGATGTGCGATAGGAGAGTGTCAGCAAGAATGAAGGGAAAAGTGTACAAGACGGTGGTGAGGCCAGCGATGTTGTATGGCTTAGAAACAGTGGCGCTGAGGAAAAGGCAGGAGGCAGAGCTGGAGGTAGCGGAGATGAAAATGTTGAGGTTCTCCCTGGGAGTAACGAGGACGGATAGGATCAGAAATGAGTATATCAGAGGGACAGCCCACGTAAGATGTTTTGGAGACAAAGTCAGAGAGGCTAGATTGGGATGGTTTGGACATGTACAGAGGAGGGATAGTGAGTATATTGGCAGTAGGATGCTGAGGTTTGAACTACCAGGCAGAAGGCCTCGAGGAAGACCGAAGAAGAGATTTATGGATGTGGTGAAGGAAGACATGAAGGTCGTTGGAGTCAGAAAAGAAGATGCGGAGGACAGGGTGAGGTGGAGGCGGATGATTTGCTGTGGCGACCCCTGACGGGAGCAGCCGAAAGTAAAAGAAGAAAGAAGAAGAAGAAGCCCTTCCTGACACAACCCTCTGCATTTCTCCGGGCTTGGGACCGGCATGAGGGGGAGAGACACTGGTTAGTGCCCCCCCCCCACCTCATGGCTGCATTAGTTGAAAGGCAAAAAACAAAAACAAAAAAAAAAAAGATGAGGAGTACAATCACTCCTCTTCTTTTCCTTTCGGCTGTTCCCTTCAGGGGTCGCCACAGCAAATGATCTGCCTCCATCTCTCCCTATCCTCTGCATCTTCTACTCTTACTCCAACGACCTTCATGTCCGCCTTCACCGCATCCATAAATCTTCTCTTTGGTCTTCCTCTGGGCCTTTTGCCTGGTAGTTCCAACCTCAGCATCCTACGACCAATATACTCACTATCCCTCCTCTGTACATGTCCAAACCATCTCAATCTAGCCTCTCTGACTTTGTCTCCAAAACATCTAACATGTGCTGTCCCTCTGATGTACTCATTTCTGATCCTATCCATCCTCGTTACTCCCAAAGAGAACCTCAACATTTTCATCTCTGCTACCTCCAACTCTGACTCCTGTCTTTTCCCCAGGGCCACTGTCTCTAAACCATACAACATTGCTGGCCTCATCACCGTCTTGTACACTTTTCCCTTCATTCTTGCCGATACTCTCCTATCACACATCACACCGGACACTTTTCTCCATCCATTCCAACCTGCCTGCATGCGCTTCTTCACCTCTTTTCCACACTCATTGCTCTGGATTGTTGAGCCTAAGTACTTAAAATCCTCCACCTTCTTTATCTCTGCCCCTTGTAACCTCAAAGTTCCTCTTGGGTCCTTGTCGTTCACACACATGTATTCTGTCTTACTAAGACTAACCTTCAATCCCCTCCTTTCCAGGGCATACCTCCACCTCTCTAGATTTTCCTCCACTTGGTCTCTGCTCTCACTACAGATCACTATGTCATCTGCAAACATCATAGTCCATGGAGATTCTTGTCTAACCTCATCTGTTAGCCTGTCCATCACCATAACAAACAAGAAGGGGCTCAGAGCTGACCCTTGATGCAGTCCCACCTCCACCTTGAACTCTTCTGTCACACCGACAGCACACCTCACCACTGTCTTACATCTATCATACATGTCCTGCACCACTCTAACATACTTCTCTGTCACTCCAGACTTCCTCATACAATACCACAGTTCTTCTCTCGGCACCCTGTCATATGCTTTCTCCAGATCCACAAAGGCACAATGCAGCTCCTTCTGACCTTCTCTGTACTTCTCTATTAACATCCTCAAAGCAAACACTGCATCTGTGGTGCTCTTTCTTGGCATGAAACCAAACTGTTGTTCACGGAGTACAATCACTGAATGAAGATTTGGAAAGACTTGCATGAAGCCATAACAGAGCTGGCAACCAGCTGATTGTCAAAACTTGGAACACTCTTCCTGTCACATACCAAACACTGCAGCGTGTGAGTCTTGACATATTAACCATTTTTAGCTCTACATATGCATGCGCATAAGCCCTACAATATACAATAGCTTAGTCTATTTGATGTCCAGGTAAAATTAAAAATTAAAAATTAAAAAGCTCTAGTGCTTAATTTCAAGCCATTAGCTTGAGATGTGGTGAAGATTTCTGTTTTTCTCCCTTTAGGTTGAAGGAGAGGCACAAGGCAGTGTAGGAGAGTCCTTGGTGTGTCATCTGGAAGGAGAGGAGATAAGGAGACTTGGTTGTGGAATGAGGAAGTGCAGGAGTGTGTACAAAGGGAGAGGTTAGCTAAGAAGAAGTGGGACATTGAGAGGACCGAAGAGAGTAAACAGGAGTACAGGGAGATAGCGTAAGGCGAAGGTAGCGGTGTCAAAGGCTAAACAGAGGGTGTATGATGACTTGTATGCTCGGTTGGAAAGTAAAGCGGGAGAAAATGATTTATGCAGGTTGGCACAGCAGAGAAATAGAGATGGGAAGGACATGCAGCAAGTTAATGTGATTAAGGGCAGAAAGGGAAATGTATTGACTGATGACAGAACTGTGCTGGCAAGATGGAAAGAGTACTTTGAAGAGCTTATGAATGAGGAAAATGAGAGAGAAAAAAAGAGTAGAAGAGGTGACTGTTGAGGACCAGGAAGTAGCAAAGATTAGTAAGGGTGAAGTGAGGAGGGCATTGAAGAGGCATTGGAAAAGCAGTTGGTCCTGATGAATTACAGGTGGAGGTATGGAAGTGTCTAGAAGAGGTAGCAGTAGATTTCCTGACAAGAACATTCAACAAGGTCTTGGAGGGTGAGAGGATGCCGGAGGAGTGGAGGAGAAGTGTGCTGGTGCCCATTTTTAAGAACAAGCAGAGTTGCAGCAACTACAGAGGGATAAAGTTGATGAGCCATACGATGAAGTTATGGGAAAGAATAGTGGAAGCTAGACTAAGGGCAGAGGTCAGCATTTGTGAACAACAGTTTGGTTTCATGCCAAGAAAGAGCACCACAGATGCAGTGTTTGCCTTGAGGATGTTATGGAGAAGTACAGAGAAGGTCAGACGGAGCTGCATTGTGCCTTTGTGGATCTGGAAAAAGCATATGGCAGGGTGCCATGAGAGGAACTGTGGTATTGCATGAGGAAGTCTGGAGTGGCACCCTGTCATATGCAATACCACAGTTCCTCTCGTGGCACCCTGTCATGAGAGGAACTGTGGTATTGCATGATGAAGTCTGGAGTGGCAGAGAAGTATGTTAGAGTAGTGCAGGACATGTATGAGAGATGTAAGACAGTGGTGAGGTGTGCTGTCGGTGTGACAGAAGAGTTCAAGGTGAAGGTAGGACTGCATCAAGGGTCAGCTCTGACCCCATTCTTGTTTGCTATGGTGATGGACAGGTTAACAGACGAGGTTAGACAAGATTCCCCATGGACCATGATGTTTGCAGATGACATTGTGATCTGCAGTGAGAGCAGAGAACAAGTGCAGGAAAATCTAGAGAGGTGGAGGTATGCCCTGGAAAGGAGGGGAATGAAGGTTAGCCTCAGTAAGACAGAATACATGTGTATGAATGACAAGGACCCAACAGGAATGGTGAGGTTAAAGGAAGCAGAGATAAGACAGGTGGAGGATTTTAAGTACTTAGGCCCAACAATCCAGAGCAATGGAAAGTGTGGAAAAGTGGCAAAGAAGCGTGCACAGACTGGTTTGAATGGTTGGAGAAAAGTGTCCGGTGTGATGTGTGATCGGAAGGTATCGGCAAGAATGATAGGAAAAGTGTACAAGATGGTGTTGAGGCCAGCGATGTTGTATGGTTAAGAAACAGTGGCCCTGGGAAAAAGACAGGAGGCTGAGCTGGAGGTAGCAGAGATGAAAATGTTGAGTTTCTCTTTGGGAGTAACAAGGATGGATAGGATCAGGAATGAGCACATCAGAAGGACAGCACATGTAAGACGTTTTGGAGACAAAGTCAGAGAGGCTAGATTGAGATGGATTGGACATGTCCAGAGGAGGGATAGTGAGTATATTGGTAGTAGGATGCTGAGGTTGGAACTACCAGCTATAAGGCCTAGAGGAAGACCAAAGAGATGATTCATGGAAGGAGTACATGAAGGCAGTTGGTGTAAGAGAAGAAGATGCAGAGGATAGGGTGAGATGGAGGCAGATGATTCGCTGTGGCGACCCCTGAAGGGAACAGCCTAAAGGAAAACAAGAAAGAAAAGAAGGTTGTTTCATCTATTCTAGTGGTTCCTAACCTTGTTGGAGGTACTGAACCCCACCAGTTTCATATGCTTATTCACCGAACCCTTCTTTCTTGAAAAATTAAATGTGATTTTTTTATTATTATTATTCAAGACATAGGTATGGTTTAACTGAGGCACCAAAATGAACCGTGCATAAACATAACTGTGTTCAAAGAACAAAACCAATAGAATGCATGAACTCCCCCCATCAAAATTACTTACATTTTTATTTGAGGTGCGCATCTGTGTGCATATGTGTGTATTTATTTTTTAATTTACATTTTATGGATTATTTTTGAACATTTAATTGTTATTATAAGCATTTATAGCATTGAATATGTATTTATTGATATTATATACACATATTCATGTACATATACATCAATCAGTGGGGGGGTTGATGCTACTTTGCAAATCATGCAGATAGGATGCTGACTAACATCACATTTCGTTATATATGTGAATCCATGTTCGTCTGACCACTTTCTTTTTCGCTCAACATAGTATGGATTAAAACATTAAGAAAGAAATCAGATGACGTACCATCACAACAGTCACAATTTGACTACTGAGCGCACCAAATTTCCTGCTGCACAGATTGGCCAAGTAATGTAGCGTGATCACCTGCAGCCAGTGATGGCCAAGCGGGACATGTCATCATGAATATGAGTTGGGTGTGTGTCTTGACCTCCATCGAACCCCTGAGACTGACTCACCAAACCCCAAGGGTTCGATCAAACCAAGGTTAAGAACCACTGATCTATTCAGTGTGTGGTGCGTTTCAGAGCATCATCCGTGCTTTATTCCGACTCCCCAATCCCTCTGATCGAGTCCGTGCTGGATGAAAGCATGCACTTGAGCACGTGTTTAAGACGCGTTGATCTCTGAACCCCGCTTTGTATTTGCTTGATCATTTATTATAAGCCGGTGTGTGTGGCACGCTCTCTACTCTGTCTGCGCGCACGTGATCATCGGCATGAGGAGGATGATCATGCAGACCCGATCGAAGTCTCAAGCAAACCACAATCAGCAGTGGAACACTGAATCAGAAGAAGGTGAAATACTCATGGTGTGCCATAGATGGACTTCGATCGGGTCTGCATGATCATCCTCCTCATGCCGATGATCACCTGTGCGTAGACGGATTAGAGAGCACGCCACACGAACAGCCAAAGTGAGGGCCAAAGCACCCGGAAAGTGCTTTGTCTGATGCTGCTGCTGATGTTGCTATGGTTCTGATGGTGTGTGGTGTGTAGAGCGGCTCTCTTCACTGCTTTTGACCATACGGAAGAGGAGGGAAGACTTGCGGATAAGTTAAGGAACACTTGCGGTATAAAAGGAAAGATCACGGAACCAAAGGGGACACTCTCGGAAAACATGTTCAAAAGCAAGTTCGCGGAAGATTTTGATCTGCCGGAAGTGGAGGAACACATTCGGAAACATACGGAATGACACAGAAGATGACGGAATGACTGAGGAACGTTTGAGAAT
The DNA here is from genome assembly GCA_024760905.1 of Plotosus lineatus. Taxonomy (NCBI): domain Eukaryota; kingdom Metazoa; phylum Chordata; class Actinopteri; order Siluriformes; family Plotosidae; genus Plotosus; species Plotosus lineatus. The sequence goes on along the minus strand of CM045729.1, from coordinate 42,680,801 downwards.
AACAACATTTTTGCTTCCGCAAGTCTGCCGCACTCCAGTGAAATGGGGGTATTAATAAATGCAATTGGCACTGAAAACTGCATTTTGTGTTTACTTGTATTTGATCTTTGTGTAATATTTAGGTTTGCTTGATTTGAAATGGATGACTGTGACAAACATGCAAAAAATGTCAGAAATTGGTCAGGGGCAAAAAACTATGCACAGCACTGTACATATAAAAACACATTGTATACAACCCAAAAACACAGAAAATAAAGTAATTAAATACAGTAGAAAATACAGTATATCAGAATCATAATTCTACAACATAAAGCCTGCAATCATTGTTTTCTATCACAGCACTGTTCATGGGTCTGGTTTGTAAGGATATGTTGGTTAATTTCCTACAATAGCAGCTCTGATAGAGCTGGGTGCAGAGCAAATCACGGGTTTATATGAATGCATTTTAATAAATTGCTGTATTTATAGTAATAGCTAATACACATGGACTTGCATGGCAATTTAATAATAATAATAATAATAATAATAATAATAATAATAATAATAATTTATATATATTTATATATATTGACTTCACACTTCTGGAAACTCGATCGTTATGGAGGGAGATTTGAAGTGGAGGAAGCATATTTTGTCGCACTTTTAATCAAGAAATACATTTGTAACATATTTTTACAATCACCAGAGTTAATTATTTTTCGTTAATTGGTATTCATTGAATGCAATTATCCTTTCAGGAAAGCCATGTAAAACTATGAGACTTGGCCTTTAATTAAATGATAGGAGAGTAGAAAAGAGTGAGTATGTTGATCTAAAAAATAATAATAGATCTCGGTACACAAATTAAACTGTGAAAGAAAAGGGTTGGAAATTGGGAAACAGAAGTGGAAAAAAACATGTGCACAACGAAGAGTACTGAAAATCATGTTTTTCTTAACTTTGGAAGTCCAGTAGTAAATCCAATTAAATGCTTCCTGTTGTGAATTTTCACCTACAACACTTTGCAATCCTAAAAAAAAAAGGAATTACAGTGATGTTGTCAAAGCTCTTTCTGTCACAGCTTTCGGAATCCTATCACAAGGAAACAAAAAAAAAGAGAGAGGGAAAAAAAAAACCTCAATTCAATCTTGTTTTACTTGTTTTCATATTACAGTGGTGCCTCACTTTACAAAAGTCTCTCCAAACGAAAAATGCAGGCTACGAAACTCATTTTCCTAAATTTTTGTCTCCGTATGCGAAACGAGTTCACGTTTCGAAAGCACCATCTTAAAAATTCAAGCGCTCCATTCAAACATTAAAACGCGCCATTCAAGTATTCAAACAATGCACGAGCTGCTCTCCCATCAATGACGTTCAAACATCCCGCCCCGCTGGCCTCCCATTGGCTGACAACTGAGTTGTCATTCATGTCGCCTTCACTCGAGTGCCATCTTGGATAGGTCCACCTGATGCCATCTTGGACAGAGATCCCATTGGATAGGAGGGATGACACAGCTCCCTCCCATTTTCTATTATGGAGCTGAATCTACCATGATGCTTTTTGTGTAAAAGACAGAGTAACTGTTGTTTTATGCTTTATTTATTGACTCAGGCTTTTAACCTTCCATAAGCATTTGTAAGATTATAACTCTGCAAAGAAGACATGGTCAACACACGCACGCACACACACGCACACGCACGCACACACACGCACACACACACACATGCGCGCACACACACACACATGCGCACACACACACACATGCACGCACACACACGCATGTGTGATTTCCGGTGTGAGTGAGAAGAAGAAACGGACTCGAGTGATACCACAAAGGAATATGGCCAAACCTGTCTACCATGAGTACGATATTGAAGCAGAAGGAGGTCTTAAAAGGTATGCTTTCATAATTTTTAAAGGGCCTAGGGGTAGTATTGGGAGCCTTGGAACAAATCATGTGTTTTACATGTAAAATGCAGTTCAATTTACGAAAAATGCAGGTTACGAAAAAGGCTCTGGAACGGATTAATTTTGTAAAGTGAGGTGCCACTGTACTTAATTGCTATGTTGAAAAATGTCTTTGTAGGCATCTGTCTGTTTTCCACCACGTGTAAAAATGCATTCAGTGCATAATGACTTATGAGATCTCTGGAAAGAATAGTCAGAATTGGTTATGTTCTGTGAAAGTCATTAATGATGTGAATCCGGCATGTTTAGGTCTTTGTAGAGCTAAATGAGCTGATTGTGGACAAGAATCAGGAGATGCGTTGGAAAGAGATGGCCCGCTGGATCAAATTTGAAGAAGATGTTGAGGAAGATACAGACCGCTGGGGCAAACCACATGTGGCCTCATTGTCCTTCCGCAGCTTGCTTGAGCTTCGCAGGACCATCACACATGGTATGAGTAAGATACTAGGCCTATGATATGATTCTTTGTGCACATTCTCTGTATAACTGTGAAGTGTTATGCACCATCATGCACAAAGGTATAATTGTGCACTGCAGCCATGATCACTATATAGCAAATAATTTGTGAACACCTAACCATGTGGAGTTATTTCCAAAACGGCTCCCAGAACAGAGGTGTATAATTGTTTTTTACATTTTGTGAAAGACATTTTTGATACTGTAGCTTTAAGATTTCTCTCGACTGGAACTAAATTGCTCAAACATGTTTTAGCTTGACATAATTCCTTTACATTACATGGTTTGTCAAGGTAGGTGTGGAAGGACTCAAGGACTCAAGGTAGGTGTGGAAGGACTCAACCTAACTAAACACCTTTGGGGATATATCCTTATCCAACATCACATATATGGCTTCTCCAATGCTCATATAGCTGAATGAGCATAAATCCCCATAATAACATTCAAAAATATAAAAAACACCTACCCAGAGGAGTGAGTTCTGTTATAGCAGTAAAGAAGGAATGGGAATAGGATGTTGACAATCACACATGATTGTGATAGTTGCATGTCCGCATATATTTTGCCAGATTAGTTGGGAGCACTGTCACAGTTGAACAATGCAGTATATCGTCACGTCTCTGTGGCATTATGATAATAATGTGAGGCAAATTATTCCACACACTTTATGCAGATTGGAGGGGCAGTGGTCGCCTGGTGGTAAAGGGCACTGGATAGCTGATCCTAGAGTTGGGGGTTCGAGTCCCACTCTCCACAAGGTTGTCACTGTCTCCCCAGCACAGCTTACTGGGTTATCAAAGGCCGGCCATGTCTCTCACTGTCTATGGTGAAAGGCATGTAAAAGAACCATTGCTGACTTTCGTAAAGAGTAGCTGCATAGCCGTCAGCATGTTTCTGTCTCTTGCTAAAGGGTTGTGTCAGGAAGGGCGTCCGATGTAAAAACCTATGCCAAATCAAACATGTGAATCAGATGATTCGTTGGGGTGACCCCTGGAAAAAAGGGGAAAAGCCGAAGAGAGAAGAAGAAGACTTTAGGCAGATTGGCACCTGCCTTCATGATTTGAAAAGTATTTCTGAAGCTCATAATGCTCAATTGAGTTCATATTATTCATTTATTCATTCAGTTTCTGAGCCACTTAGTTCAAATAAGGGTTGTGGGGAGTCTGGCACCAATCTCAGCGACCCTGGACAGCTCACCAGGCCATCACAGGGTCAACACTCACGTAACCATTCATACTCACACTCACACCTAGGGGGCGATTTGAAACAGCCAATATACCTACTGTGGATGCTTTTGGACGATGGGAGGAAACCGGAGTGCCCTGAGGAAACCCACACAAGCACAGGGAGAACATGCAAACTACACACAGAAAAGCCCAAACTAGGAATCACCTTCTTGCTGTGGGGCAGACGTGCTAACCACTGTACTGCCAGGTCCATATTATTTTACTACTAATTGCAATATAAAGTAAGAGAAAAGATGTAAGCCTTTCTTTAAACCATAAGGTAAAGTCCGTTGGGCTTTTTGCACCCAAGACATGGCTCGTCGGACCGGTGCTTATACCCGGTTTCTGTAGCATGAGTTCAACTCCTCCTGGATGGGAGGCTCGTCCATCGCAGGTTACCGTCCCCAGTATATTTTTACTGGAACCCATTTATACTGCTGGGTGAACAGAGGCACACTTGTGGTTAAGACCTTGCCCAGAGATCTTAACACAGTGGGGGTCTAACTGGGATTTGAACCCACAACCTCCCGATCATGAGCTCAGCGCCCTAACCACTACACCATCGGCCACACATCTTTAAACCATAAAAAAACACTAAATGTATTCTTGCCTGTTTGTTTTGAAATTTGTACATTGGACATTGTGTTCCTATCAAAGTGAAGTAGTGTGATTGCACAAGTATACAGTGGCATTTCCACTGTGTATATGTTGGATATCACTATTATCAGTGACACGGTTGATTCCTTACCTATACAGGTGCCATTATGTTAGACCTGGAACAGACCACACTTCCTGGAATTGCACACTTGTTGGTGGAAACCATGATCATCTCAGACCAGATAAGAGCTGAGGACCGTGCCAGTGTGCTACGTGCATTACTGTTAAAACACAGGTCAGAGAATCACACATCAGTATTGTGAATAAGGATGTTACTGACTGGCTGTGCGCCTCATGCTTGATACCTTTTGCCCAGCTCGCCACCTGTAATAATTTCATAGTTTGAATGTGATTGTGCAACTGTCTTAAAAGCCTGACAGTTCTTTATAATTATAAAGCCATTGTCATAGCATTTATTTATTATGTTTAATAAATGTGTATAATTAAAGTGACAAATTCTTATTCATATTTCTAGAAGCAATTCTGTTATATTCAGAGTATATATTGTTAAATACCCCTTCCTCTGAGGAATTTATCCTTGTAAAACAACACAGCTGTGAGGTTAGAATGTGTGATCCGTAGCTGGTGTGCATGCTGTGTTTTGTGCCGTGTTTACTGGGTGTTGGGTTTAACCCGTCACCAGGACCATTCAGTGAGCTCTGAGCAGACATCACCCTGCTTGAGGAGGAATATGATGAATACTGCATGGTCTCACCCACAGAGAAGTATTAGCAGACTCTTTTCTGAAGTCTCATTATGTTTTTGAAATCATAATACTTTCTGCAATAGTTGATGAGACTCAGCTCACGTTCCAATGTCTGTCAATAAAATGCAGAACTCAAGCATTTGTGAGGTAGACTATGACTCTCGTCTTTTTATGTCTATTTATATCCTTGCAGTCTATATATATATTACTACCATGTAGACAATGCAACCCTGAGGGGGGGCACAAACCAGTGCCAGCCCTCACGCCGGTCCCAAGCCCGGATAAATGCAGAGGGTTGCGACAGGAAGGGCGTCCAGCGTAAAACTTTTGCCAGAATACACAAGGCAAATCATAAAGACAAATTTCATACCGGATCGGTCGAGGCCCAGGTTAACAACAACCGCCATCAGTGCTGTTAACCAACAGGGTGCTGGTGGAAATTGGACTACTGTTGGTCGAAGAAGGAGAGGTCGAAGAAGGAGAGGTCGAAGAAGGAGAGGCCGGAGGCGTGTCCGTGGGCAGAGAGAGAAGAGGATAAGCATGAGTTTAGGACTGAGAGTAGGGACTTTGAATGTTAGAACTATGACAGGAGAAGGTAGAGAGCTGGCTGACAGGATGCAGAGGACGAAGGTGGACATACTGTGTGTTCAGGAGACTAGGTGGAAAGGTAGCAAGGCTAGAAGCTTAGGAGCAGGGTTTATTCTGTTTTAACATGTTGTGGATGGGAAGAGAAATGGAGTAGGAGTCATCTTGAAGGAGGGGATGGTCAGGAATGTTCTAGAAGTGAAAAGAGTGTCAGACAGAGTGATGAGTCTCAAGTTAGAAATTGAAATTGTGAAATTGAAGGCGTGATGTTCAATGTTGTTAGTGCTTATGCCCCACAGGCAGGATGTGAGCTGGAAGAGAAGGAGAGATTCTGGAGTGAGTTAGATGAAGTGATACAGAATATAGAGGTGAGGACCTTCCTCACCATCAGCGTCATCCTGCCCACCACCATCCTATGCTGTTTGGCAACACTCTCACACACTACTACTTTGCAGTCACTGACTTCCTTCAAATTACATCACCTACACAAGATGTAGTCTACCTGTGTGCTCTTACCTCCGCTTTTATAAGTCACCCTGTGCTCCTCTGTCTTCTGGAAGAAAGTATTCACCACAGCCATTTCCATCCTTTTTGCAAAATCGATTAAAATCTGTCCTTCTGTGTTCCTGTCCTGGATACCAAACCTGCCCATCACTTCCTCGTCCCCTCTCTTGCCTGCACCAACATGTGCATTGACGTCTGCACCAATGATCACTCTTTCATCTTTGGGGGTACTCTGCATCACTTCATCTATCTCACTCCAGAATCTCTCCTTCTCTTCTAGCTCATTTGCAAGAGTTTGGTGGGCTGTTAAGGGTTTTCCTGCCTTTGCTCAGTGTTGACTAAAATATGCTCCAGCCTCTCTGCTATCCCAATAGGATTAAGCAGATCAACAAATTAGTAAGGGAGTGTTACATATCTACCGTGTACCTGCTCGGGTGTGTGCACTGAGTTGGTTTGTAATAATTTAATAAACATAAAAAATAATCATAAAAATTAATAGCATTTATTATTATTATTATTATTATTATTATTATTATTATTATTATTATTATTTTGCTTAAGTCCCTATCTCATTTGTGCTATAATGCCCAATAATGCATACGATTTGACCAATTTTGAGGTAGGGAGTGAGCATGAGGGGTCCACAACCGGTATTGTTGACCGTATTGCTGACTCTCCATGACTATCAGTGATTTTCATATGAGCGTTATTTTATTTAGGTCATTTAGGATACCACATACACAGTTGTGGTCGGTCAGAGACAGCCTGAGACAGTTGCCAAAGCAAAAAATCACAGGCAATCACCAAAGAATCATCCCAATCAGATCGGGTCTTTATACTTGTGTGTAGTATACACTAAAACAATTATTCACCTCAGGCTTAGTGGATGTTGCCGAATTGTTCAGAGTATTTGGCTTTCGTGTCAACTTCAGCAAATACTTGTGAATTATGCCATTTTCATGGAATGTTTACAAATATATATTATATATTTATTGCCTATTATGTCTGTGTGACAGTTTTATTTTATAATCCAGCAATCTATACCTATTTTAGATCTATTTTATTGCAGAAAGTTTTGATAACATTCCTCTGGCTAGCTTTTTTCCTGTACTTTACTTTTCCCAGATGTTACACTTGTTTACAGGTCTGGCCCAAATACACCTTTAACTCCCTAGATGGTCCAAGTCCAAATGAAGCACCTGGAACTATATACTGGAGCATAACTGTTGCCCAGTAATAACACGCTCACACACTCTCACACACACACACACCCACACACACACACACACACACACACACACACACACACACACACACACACGAGCAGGCGAGAGAGAGAGAGAGAGAGAGAGAGAGAGAGAGAGAGATTGAGAGAGAGATCCTAGGCTGATCTGAATAGTTTATAATTGTTCCTCTACTAGTCACAAATAAATGTGTCATGAAATGTCTTTAGAAATTTAGACAAACAGCTAATCTTGGACCTGACATGAGCATTGATATCACAAGCTGGGCTTTTTGTTTTGAGTTGACAGCATGTGTGTGAGCTAGTAAAATATCTCTACAAGCACATTAGTGCAGCTACCTATTTGTATCCACTCTCACTATTAAACATCATGCTGTTTTTTGAACCACAACTGGTAATGCCAAAGATTTAATGGCAGGATTTTATCACCATGACAACTCAAGCAACTCGATTTACTTTTATTATCACGAATAAATAAAAAAAACTCTAACATTAAAAGGGCTTTTTGAAGGCTATTGTTAAAAACATCTGGAGTAAATGTTGTAACTTTGAACTGGAAGCAAGGACTGTTTTATTGATGCTTACATCATTTTAAGTAGGAGTTACATTGTTCTTGCTAATGTTAACAAAACAACATTTGAACAAGTATGTACACTGAAAAATATGACTGAAAAACATGCGGCTGTGATTCATTCAGTCTTCATCTGCAGTTACTGCTTTAAGCTGGACAAGGTCTGGGTTGATCTGTCTCAGGAACCCTGTGTAACACAACAATATGCCAGTCTATCACAAGGCACAACACACAAATTGATCCTGATTCACACTTGGGATGAATTTCATTGTTCAATCTTACAATTGACATTGTCGATGCACAATAGCGGGTTGCACCTTGAGCAGCTTGCCAATCCATTGTAGTGCAAGCACACACACAATCATTCATGCTCACACCGAGGAACAAATTTGGAACAACAAGTTAGCCCAATGATTTTGGATTGTGGGCGGAAACCAGAGGAACCTAAAGGAGAAACCCATACAATCACATGGAGAAAATGCAAACTAGAAGTCCAGGACTTGAACCCAGGACAGTCTTGATGTGAGGCGATTGTGCTAAGCACTATGCCACAACACTATATTTAATATTAGTGATATATAATTTGTAGGTGAGAGGAAACCGGAGAAAACTGCAGGAATCCCAGTGGTTGTACCACTATCCTACTCTCTACCCATTGTCTGTCTGTCTGTGTTCCTTTCAGCTTTTTCCCTTTTACTCGGGAGTCGCCACAGCGAATCATCTGATTCGCACGTTTGATTTGGCAGAGGTTTTTACGTCAGATGCCCTTCCTGTCACAACCCTTTTTAGCAAGGGACAGAAACATGCTGACGACTTTGCAGCTACTCTTTACGAAAGTCAGCAATGGTTCTTTTACATGCCTCTCACCATAGACAGTGAGAGACATGGCCCGCCTTTGATAACCCAGTTAGCTGCACTGGGGGGACAGTGACAACCCTGTGGAGAGTGGGACTCGAACCCCCAACCTTTGGATCAGCGATCCAGCGCCCTATACCACTAGACCACCACTCTCTACCCATTGTATTTTATATATATATATATATATATATATATATATATATATATATATATATATATATATATATATATATATATATATATATATATATATATATATATATATATATATATATATATATATATATATATATATAAAAGCATCAATCGATGTTTACAGCACTTATACAGATAAAATCATGGGGAAAGTCCCACTGACTACCGAGAAAGATCGGATGACAACTCGGAAAGACAGCAAGCAATAGTGTTAGGGCCAGCAACCCGAAGCACTGCAACACATTTGCTACAAGTTCACAAAGCAGAGAATACCCCCTTGCAGGCCAAGAGGTGGGGGAGAATGAACTGCAACACCGGATGGATTCAATCGATTCAACACCCAGCAATGTACCTAGAACTAGGAGTTTGACGCGAGCTCTGCTAGAGGGCCCAAAGGAGACAAGACGTGGATATGGCAGTTGCGGAGGTCTCTTCAAAAATGAGAAAGGCGTAAAGATTCACCAAGGCAAGACGAAGTGCAAAGAGAAGTTACAACAGCGCAAAGCTACTGAGAGAACAACAGTAGCTAATAAGTCGCCGGAGGATCAGAGCCAGGACGCCAACCACAGTGCTCAGAACCTCCAAGTTGAAACAGATCCACACATAGCAACGCCTGTAATAAGAACAGCGCAGAGAGAAACAATTCAGGAGAAGAAAGCAAAACTTCAGCTACCCCCAGCAACAGACAAAAGATGGGACGTTCTGGACAGCGTCCTGGATGGCATACTCGAAGGCTGTTTGAAGGGAGAAGTACATATGAAAGTAGAGACTATGAGTAGAATTGTCTCCGAAGAATGGAAATTTATGTTTGGCATCAAGACATATACAGGGAGGTCCAAGTAGAAGACAGAGAGAGGTAGCCAAAGTCCGACAAGAACTTGATAGTTTCAAGAAAGTATGAAAGGAAGCTTCAGAATCTCAGAAGGAAGGTCTTCAACAACTGAATGACACACTGCACAAGAAGTTGCTAAACCTCAGGAAGGCTGAAAGGCTGTGTAAAAAGTAGAATGAGAAGAAAAAGCACAGGAAGGCATTCTTCAGTAACCTGTACAAGTTTACATCAGATCTGCTGGGAAAACCTAAGAGTGGCAAACTGGAGTGCACATGAGCAGAAGTGGAAGAAAGTGGTTTGGATTTTGTGACTTTTTTCGTCTTATTCTTTATTGTGCATATCCCAGTGTTTCTAAGATGGGTCATAAGAAGGTGGCTGATGTATTCAAGAGGAGATACAGTGGTACCTCTCCTTACGAAATTAATTTGTTCCAGAATCTTTTTTGTTCCCTGGATTTTTTGTAAGTAGAACAGCATTTTACATGTAAAACGGGTGATTCGTTCCAAGGCCCCCAAAACTACCCTTTAAAAATTATAAAAGCATACCTTTTAAGGTACTTACAATGTGTTAACCATGTCTTCTTAGCAGAGTTATAATTTTACAAATGTTTATGCAAGGTTAAAAGCCTGAGACAAAGAATAAAGTTGCAATAAACACACTCAAAAAACACAAAAGGGAGCTGTGTCATCCCTCCTAGCCAATGGGAGGCCAGCAGGGCGGGATGTTGGGAGCTAGCCAATGGGAGACCAGTGGGGTGGGGTGGTGGGACATGTAGTCAGTGGGAGAGCAAGTCGTGCATTGTTTGAATGTTTGAATGGCACATTTAATGTTTGAATGGCACATTTAATGTTTGAATGGCACGTTTGAATGTTTGAATGGCGCGTTTGGCGCATTTTGTAAGGAGAACTTGTTTCATATACAGAGACAAAAAATTGAGGAAAATGTTTTTGTAAACTGGATTTTTCATATTCTGGGACTATCGTAAGGTGAGGTATCACGTAATTGATTTCTCCTGAAACAAAGCTTGAAATCATAGCTAAACATGAAAAAGCAGTCCACGTACCCCATCTGTGTAAGGTGTATGGGAAGAATGCATCTACCGTCTGTACAATTCTCAAACAGAAGGCCATGTTGAAGAGTGTTAAACCAGCAAAGGGGGTTACTATTTTATCTAAAAAAGATCAGGACTCAATGATGAGACGGAGAGGCTTCTCCTATTGTGGATCAAGTCGAAAGAGATCAACGGCGATGGGAGTTTGGCCCAGCAGCAGAAGACAAGTGATCAAAATTAGCAAAGTGAAATAAAACAGTTTAAAAAAAAATCCAAAAAATGTAATAAATAAATAAAATGTTAAAAAAAAACAACAGTAGTGTAAGCTACTGTTAAGTGCTATTCTTAAGTGCATCTGTACTTAAATATACGTCGTCAAAAATACATGTTTGTGTCAGGGTATGAGTTTGGGAGGGGGTTGGAACGGATTAATTGAGTTTCTATTGTTTCCTATGGGAATTTTTGTTTCATCTAATGAACATTGCCACTTACGAGCTTGCCCTCGGAACAGATTAATTCCGTAATTCAAGGTATCACTGTATATATAATATACAGAAAGCCCCCGTTATATGTTCTTCCCCCACCCATGGATCCCGGAAATCCTTGAATTATTGATGCAGTTTTAAAACCCTATGTATGACATTACATGCGCTAAATATGCTTCTTAAACAGATTCTATGAACAGTTTTACTCATTAATACAGTAATAATGTAGTAACATGTAGTAATGATTAAGAAAAACTTTTTCATTTTGTACTGTGATAATATTTATGAATAAATATTCAGCTTAGGCTCCTTAGCAGAAGATAGAAGATATAGGGTGTTTAAGTGGCATCAAATAATAATTAAAAACACACTAAAAAACGTCAGTTTACAATTCAAGCAATCATGTTGAACCAAAAGCTCTCAGCCATTGGCTAAATTTGAATCACGTGCCAGTAATGTCGTGAAGATGTATATGTATAATTTGTTGCGGCTGCCGCTAATTCGGTTTTCTCAAATAGTGGGGCGCGATTATATGATTATAATGATGTAAACTTTATTTATTTATTTTTTCCATATATTTTTGAAAACTGACATATCATTGAATACGACCTAACTTAAATGACTCAAGTCGACCTGTATATATACCGTATTGTTCCTGTGATGGTCTGGTGAGCTGTCCAGGCTGTATCCCACCCTAACCCAGAGTTGGCTGAGATGAGCGCCAGCCTACCTATGACCCTAATTAGGATTAAGCGGTTCAGAAAATGAATGAACGAATTCCCTATATGTGTATTTCCTTAAACCAGATGAAAAATGGGACAATTATTTCAAAAATTCTTGGTTTGCACTTAGAGCACAGCTCCACCACCAATACCTGTAGCTTATGAGTGGAATTGCTGATTCCTCATATGACTTCTGGGCATGCAGACAATGTAGTACTCTTCAAAATAATAATACTTCTTTATATATCTTTGTGCACATGTTTGTCTGTCACTGTGAACTGAACACTCATATTTTCTGTTCAAATAGCCCCGATGTTATCAGGACCACATGCTGTCTGTTTGTAGGTTTTGCAATTCTTACTGCTTTTTTTGGCACAATTTCCTCAGCTTGAATGGAAACTGTGGTTTGGTTTGCAATTTGGATTTTGATATCGTGTAATGTGGGGTTTCTGTGTTTGGTTTGCAAATCTTGAACCCAAAGCTGGAACCTTCATAAATACTAGCAAACCAAGATCAACATGACCGTGGGCATATTGTATTTTTTTGTTTCACAGAGCATAACACATGTTCCCAAATTAAATCAAGAATAAAACATTTTGGTTGAGATATGAGAGTGCTGTGAAAATCCTGCCTTTCGACTTGACAAGACGTTCTGTTTTTTGCAGTCACCCGAATGATGAGAAGGAGGGTCGTTTCCACCGAAACCATTCAATCACCAGCTTGGGCAGCATACGCCATAACCACAACCATGTTCATGACACAAGTTTGCCACTAGTGCCGCAGGATCTTGACACAAAATCATCAGAGCATGACAAAGAGGTGATTGTTTGTTGGGTTGATTTTACTGAACTTTTATTTCACAGTAGTACAGGGACTCTTACAAAAACTCTTATTTTGCTCTGCCTAAGAATTCAGCACAATAGTTCCACAAGCAACATTCAGACACAGGATATTAAAAATAACACTTATGACAATACTGCAGAACAAACTATAAAAATATTTCTTATAACAAGCATTTTATATGTTTTGTTAGTCCAGTACATAATGATGGGGCTCTGTTATCTAAAACGTGTGCTACCAAATCCATATCTCAGCAACAGAACAGAAGAGTGAATGAAGACTGTATCCCAGGCTTTTTCCTCCTTTCCTTTTTTCTGTAACAATACAACCTTTAATTATGGGCCTTTTGCCTGGTTACATTCCATGACATGTGTGCACTTAACAGAAGGCTAAGACATCTCTGTTTTTAATCCTATTCTTCGGTCAGGATTACTTGGATGACACATTCTGTCACTTTTCTCTGACGCTATTATAAACTGATGTTTATTTGAGTAAAGAATCTTGAAGATTACTTCATCTATACAACTCATGCAATGGAAGTTTGTGCATCCGTGCTCTGACATCATGGTGTTTTTGCCTCTAAAAAGACCTGTAATGGGTGCATTTATATTAGCACATGTCCTTTACTCATAGGTCAACAGGTGCTTCTTGTTAAGGCCCTATGACACAACAGCTGGGAAAATATTTTAAAGTTCCCCATTGCAAAAAAATATTGGCACATTTTTGGTTTGATGCTACATGAATTTTATGACTGATCACTTGGCAAGCTTGGGCCATCATCCTGTGCATGTATGTCTCTTGATTAAAGACAGAAAAAAATGGATTATTAAAATCTAAAAAGTGCCAATACATGCACGCGCGCGCACACACACACACACACACACACACACACACACACACACACACACACGCCCACACACACACACATGCACACACATGCACACACACGCACACACATACACAAGGAAGCATAATCTTTACTATATCCATAGTGTGACATTTATGTGTACTGCCTGCCAGAACAGTTTAACCACAACTAGTGTTTTACATTAATATGTTACTAACTATTGTTTCCTGTTAATAAAAGAAAAACGTGCACCCCGTTCCTGCAGAGGCACACGCTGCAGCCAAGTCTATGAAACTGCTGGCAAAGATCCCCAAGGATGCTGAGGCCACAGTGGTTTTAGTGGGTAAGTAATATATTGCTCCAGTTCCTTATGTTGAATTTTCAAAGACAAAGTCATCACATTATAGATTTCCAGTAACAGTGCCAGTGACCTTGTTGGATTATCTTGTTCAATATCATCCCATCTGATTGTGATTATAAAAATAATAAAACTATTATGCTCAGATTCATTGAGATTTGGTGTGTATGGAGGGAATGGGGAGATGGGAGATTGTGGAGCCAAACTATAAGGTTTAATATAAAAAAAAGAAATTAAAAATATAAAAATAAGTGCCGATAGTCTAGAGATCCTAATGTTAGAGTGAGGATGAAGTGTAGGCGTATCATTAATTATTTGCATTAAAATTATATCAGTAGAAAACTTTCCCAATCATAATAAGAATTTGTCTGTTTGTGTTTTAGGTTGTGTGGAGTTTCTGGAACAGCCTGCAATGGCATTTGTGCGCCTGAGCGAAGCAGTTCTGTTGGAATCAGTTCTGGAAGTCCCAGTTCCTGTGCGATTTGTTTTTGTGCTACTGGGTCCATCTCAGAGTAATGTGGACTACCATGAGATTGGACGGTCCTTCTCGACATTAATGTCTGATAAAGTTAGTCATCACATAAGTATTTCAATTACTCAATTTTCTGCAAAGATTTCAACAACACTTTGGATTTTTTAGCGAATGTCTGCATTGTTTGTATTTTGTATTTTTGAGTAGCTGCAAAAATGAACTGAGTTCATAGACTGAGTAACTTGAGTTGAAACTTTAAAGTGAGTATTAATTAGAGGACAGGCTGGACAACTATAGAGTGAGAACATTTTCTAGACTGTTCAAGCCTTTAATCTTTAGGGGGAGGGGAATGGAATTTTGTAATGGACACTTCAGGGAAAGTAGTTTGGGCAGTGCTTGCAATACTTTGTACTAATGTACATCTTTCTTGCTTATTTTATTCAATAATGCTATGCCTATTAGCTCTATAGGTGCCACACTCCATAAATGCAATAAATAAACTAGTTCTCATATGTAGTCCTGAAGTACTGTAGCCCTATAGTCGACCCCCGACTTACGAAATTAATCCGTTCCAGCAGCTTTTTCGTAACAATATGTCAATATTGTCAATAGGGTCGCATTTTACATGGTAAACACCTGATTCATTCCAAGGCTCCAAAGACAACCCCATAAACCCTTTAAAAATGATAAAAGTACACCAATTTTGTATGAAATATGTGTTAAAAGTAAAAGAAAATTATTAAACCATTTAAACATTTTATTAACATATTAAACCATTTTATTAACATATTTATTAATTAAACCATTATTAAACATGTTTTATTAACATACACACACACACATACACACACACACACACACACACACACACACACACACACCTGTCTCTCTTTCTCTCTCTCTCTCTCTCACACACACACACACACACACACACACACACACACACACACATACACACACAGATACACATACCCATTAAATGTGTATTGTATACACTTTAATGTTTATTGTACCGCTGTAGGCCACGCCCAACAAGACGTGGAATTCAAAGCGCATTCCCTGCTTGACAGATCGGAGGTCCAAACTCAAGTTTAACTTGATTCCTTGAGGGATCGGAATTCCAGATGAGCTCAAATGTACCACATTTATTAAACATTTACTGAATTAAATAACTTAAAAACTAAACTAAAATCTAAAGAGTTAAGCTTCCTTCCTTCCTTCTCTCTCTCTCTCTTTCTCTCTCTCTCTCTCTCTCTCTTTCTCACACACACACACACACACACACACACACACACACACACACATGGACGGGATGTTTTATTTAAAGCGGACTTACAGTACCTGTTTGAAAGATCAAAGGTCCTCACTGTATTTCCGCTTTAAGGTCTCCTTCTGGTTTTGCGTCATCCCTCCTAGCCAATGGGAGGCCAGCGGGGCGGGATGTTGAGAGACAGCCAATGAGAGAGCAACTCGCGCACTGTAAGAAATTTTGATTGGTGCGTTTGAATTTTGAATTTGATTTTGTACGAGGGGGTTGTTTTCGTATCCCGGGGATGAAAACTTAGGAAAATGTTTTTCATAACCCTGGATTTTCATACCCAGGGGGTTTCGTAAGTTGGGGGCCGACTGTATAAATATATATATATATATATATATATATATATATATATACAGACAGACAGACAGACAGACAATGCAGCCCTGAGGGAGGGGCACAAGCCAGTGTCTCTCCCTCACGCCGGTCCCAAGCCCGGATAAATGCAGAGGGTTGCGTCAGGAAGGGCATCCGGCTTAAAACAAATGCCAAATAAAACATGCGAGTCATATCAAGAAAATTCATACTGGATCGGTCGAGGCCCGGGTTAACAATGACCGCCATAAGTGCTGTGAACCAACAGGGTGCTGGTGGAAATTGGACTACTGTTGGTCGAAGACGTCGAAGAAGGAGAGGCGGGAGGCGTGTCCGTAGGCAGAGAGAGAAGAGGAAAGGCAGGAGTCTAGAACTGAAAGTATGGACTTTGAATGTTGGAACTATGACAGTAGAGAGCTGGCTGACATGATGCAGAGGAGGAAGGTGGACATACTGTGTGTTCAGGAGACCAGGTGGAAAGGTAGCAAGCCTAGAAGCATAGGAGCAGGGTTTAAGCTGTTTTTTCATGGTGTGGCTGGGAAGAGAAATGGTGTAGGAGTCATCTTGAAGGAGGAGTTTGTCAGGAATGTTCTGGAAGTGAAAAGAGTGTCAGACAGAGTGATGAGTCTCAAGTTGACGGCATGATGTTCAATGTTGTTAGTGCTTATGCCTCACAGGCAGGATGTGAGCTAGAAGAGAAGGAGAGATTCTGGAATGAGATAGATGAAGTGATGCAGAGTACCCCCAAAGATGAAAGAGTAGTCATTGGGGCAGACTTCAATGGACATGTTGGTGCAGGCAACAGAGGGGACGAGGAAGTGATGGGCAGGTTTGGTATCCAGGACAGGAACGCAGAAGAACAGATGTTGGTAGATTTTGCAAAAAGGATGGAACTGGCTGTGGTAAATACTTTCTTCCAGAAGACAGAGGAGCATAGAGTGACTTATAAAAGCAGAGGTAGGAGCACACAGGTAGACTACATCTTGTGCAGGCGATGTAATTTGAAGGAAGTCAGTGACTGCAAAGTAGTAGCGGGTGAGAGTGTTGCCAAACAGCATAAGATGGTGGTGTGCAGGATGACACTGATGGTGAGGAAGGTGAAGAAGGCAAAGGCAGAGCAGAAGACAAAGTGGTGGAAGCTGAAAAGGGAGGAGTGTTGTGTTGTCTTCAAGGAGGAGTTGAAACAAGCTTTGGGTGGTCAGGAAGTGCTTCCAGATGACTGGACAACTACAGCTAATGTGATCAGTGAGACAGGTAGGAGAATACTTGGTGTGTCATCTGGAAGGAGAGGAGATAAGGAGACTTGGAGGTGGAATGAAGAAGTGCAGGAGTGTGTACAAAGGAAGAGGTTAGCTAAGAAGTAGTGGGACATAGAGAGGACCGAAGAGAGTAAACAGGAGTACAGGGAGACAGTGTCGAAGGCCAAACAGAGGGCGTATGATGACTTGTATGCTCGGTTGGAAAGTAAAGAGGGAGAAAATGATTTATACAGGTTGGCACAGCAGAGAAATAGAGATGGGAAGGATGTGCAGCAAGTTAGAGTGATTAAGGACAGAGAGGGAAATATTTTGACTGATGACAGAAGTGTGCTGGGAAGATGGCAAGAGTGCTTTGAAGAGCTGATGAATGAGGAAAATGAGAGAGAAAAACGAGTAGAAGAGGTGACTGTTGAGGACCAGGAAGTAGCAAAGATTAGTAAGGGTGAAGTGAAGAGGGCATTGAAGAGGATGAAGAATGGAAAGGCAGTTGGCCCTGATGACATACCGGTGGAGGTATGGAAGTGTCTAGGAGAGGTAGCAGTAGATTTCCTCACAAGAACATTCAACAAGGTCTTAGAGAGTGAGCAGATGCCAGAGGAATGGAGGAGAAGTGTGCTGGTGCCCATTTTTAAGAACAAGGGAGATGTGCAGAGTTGTGGCAACTACAGAGGGATAAAGTTGATGAGCCATACAATGAAGTTATGGGAAAGAATAGTGGAAGCTAGACTAAGGGCAGAGGTCAGCATTTGTGAACCACAGTTTGGTTTCATGCCAAGAAAGAGCACCACAGATGCAGTGTTTGCCTAAAGAAGTACAGAGAAGGTCAGAATGAGCTGCATTGTGCCTTTGTGGATCTGGAGAAAGCATATGAGAGGGTGCCGAGAGAGGAACTGTGGTATTGCATGAGAAAGTCTGGAGTGGCAGAGAAGTATGTTAGAGTGGTGCAGGACATGTATGAGAGATGTAAGACAGTGGTGAGGTGTGCTGTCGGTGTGACAGAAGAGTTCAAGGTGGAGGTGGGACTGCATCAAGGGTCAGCTCTGAGCCCCTTCTTGTTTGTTATGGTGATGGACAGGCTGACAGATGAGGTTAGGCAAGAATCTCCATGGACTATGATGTTTGCAGATGGCATTGTGATATGCAGTGAGAGCAGAGAACAAGTGCAGGAAAACCTTGAGAGATGGAGGTATGCCCTGGAAAGGAGGGGAATGAAGGTTAGCCTCAGTAAGACAGAATACATGTGTATGAATGCCAAGGACCCAACAGGAACGGTGAGGTTACAAGGAGCAGAGAGAAGAAAGGTGGAGGATTTTAAGTACTTAGGCTCAACAATCCAGAGCAATGGAGACTGTGGAAAAAAGGTGAAGAAGCATGTGCAGGCTGGTTGGAATGGTTGGAGAAAAGTGTCCGGTGTGATGTGTGATAGGAGGGTATCGGCAAAAATGAAAGGAAAAGTGTACAAGATGGTGTTGAGGCCAACGATGTTGTATGGTTTAGAAACAGTGGCCCTGGGGAAAAGACAGGAGTCAGAGCTGGAGGTAGCAGAGATGAAAATGTTGAGGTTCTCTTTGGGAGTAACGAGGATGGATCGGATCAGGAATGAGCACATCAATGGGACAGCACATGTAAGACATTTTGGAGACAAAGTCAGAGAGGCTAGATTGAGATGGTTTGGACATGTACAGAGGAGGGATAGTGAGTATATTGGCAGTAGGATGCTGAGGTTGGAACTACCAGGCAGAAGGCCTAGAGGAAGACCAAAGAGAAGATTCATGGATGTGGTGAAGGAGGACATGAAGGCAGTTGGTTTAAGAGAAAAAGATGCAGAGGATAGGGTGAGATGGAGGCAGATGATTCGCTGTGGCGACCCCTGAAGGGAAAAGCCGAAAGGACAAGAAGAAGAAGACAGACAGACAAACACTTCAATTTGTGAAACTCTCTCAATTACATGAATTTACAGGACTTCATGTTTCCAATTACAGAATTCTGAGTAAAAGTGCATTTTCTAAGTATTGCTGTACCTTTTGAACTTGCGTGTCTAGCATGAGTTGCTAACTCTGAATATAGCCTTGTATGAATACAAAACTAGGATAAATTAATCAATCTGCTTCACACAATAGATCTAAACATTAGAGAATTAATTAAAAATTATCGCTAAGGGCAAAGATTCTATTGGTGAATTGATATTCATTGTTCCTCTGAACTTTTCTCAGAATTTCCATGAAGTGGCCTACTTTGCTGATGACCGTCAGGATCTACTAAATGGGATTAATGAGTTTCTGGACTGTAGCATTGTGATTCCTCCCTCAGATGTAGAGGGTAAGGATCTGCTTAAGACGGTGGCTTCTTTCCAGAAACAGATGCTACGCAAGCGTAAGGAGAGAGAGAATAAGAAAGGCATGAGTGGAGTGGCAGGACCTAATCAGGAAGCCAAGTGTGAGTTTCTCTAGTGATTTCTATCCACTTTCTGTACACTTTGTGTAAGTATGTATGGACTCATGGTTCCCAGACTATGTGAAGTTTCTGTGAATGTAAATCTTATAAGATTATGTGTACTTTTGCTGGAAAAACGTCTTCAATAAAGAGGTGCTAAAAGACTTGAATGAATATATAACTTTTTAACCTATTGCTAAATTGTATGTTAATTCGTATGTCAAAAGAATTAAACAAATAGTAAATATGGAGGGCGGCACAGTGGTTATCATGTCCACCTCACAGCAAGGCATTTCTATGTGGAGTTTACATATTCACATACTTATGTGGGTTTCTTCCAGGTACTCTGGTTTCCTCCAACAGTCCAAAAAACATGCAGGTAGCTAATTGGCTGTTCCAAATCGCACCTAAGTGTGAGTGTGAGTGTGAATGGTTGTATGAGTATTGGCTCTGCGATGGCATGGTGAGCTGTCCAGGGTATACTTCACCCTCACCCAGACTCAGCTGAGATGGGCGCCAGCCTCCCATGACCCTAATTAGGATTAAGCAGCTTAGAAAATTAATGAATGAAATATGGAGTATTTGGGAGGCAATTTTGTAGTGTTGCCATTTTTAATCACTTAAATGGCATCATTATTTATTGAGGCATTTATTTTTATAAAGTAAAATTTTTCCCAAACAACTTTAAGCTAGAGCAGTAGGGGTGCAGCGGTAGGGTGCCTTATTACTGCTCCCATGATTCGGGGTTCAAGCCGCATTATCAATGGGTTGTCCGTGCTCTCTCACCAATGCAGCTAACTGGGATATTAAAGGCCAGCCATATCTCTCACTGCCTGCGTTGAGATGCATCTAAAAGAACTATTGTTGACTTTCGTCTAGAATAAGCTGCATAGCCATCAGTGACTGCTGTGTGATGGCCTGGCAAGCTGTCTATGGTGTCCTCTGTCTTCACCCAGAGTTGGCTGAAATGGGCACCAGCCTCCCCGTGACCCTGATTAGGATTATGTGGTCCAGATACTGAATGAATGAATGAATGAATGAATGAATGAATTTAAATGAACACAGCTGTAAAATTCACATTGAAACATGGAAACTTTTTCTGTCAGTTCATCAATTTCATCGGGTCACATGACTTTTGAAATAAGTATTAATCTGATTAGATCTAATTGTATCCTCTGCTCGGTGTCAGATCTCAATCAAGATGATCAGGAGGATGAGGAACTAGAGGTGGACCCCCTGAAACGGTCTGGGATCCCATTTGGAGGACTAATCCATGATATTCGTCGTCGCTACCCACACTACATAAGTGATCTGAAAGATGCGGTGGATATGCAATGCATTGCCGCTATCATTTTTATCTACTTTGCTGCCCTCTCACCAACCATCACTTTTGGAGGACTGCTAGGTAATTGAATTGTCTGTTAGGTAATAGTTTTTGATATCTTTAATTTACTCACATCCCATTCCACAACAAAAATTATTTTTTTTCTGTTGCGATACACATGGTATGGCCAAAAAAAAGTGACATCTTAAGTCGGTTTTGCCATAAAGTCGTTTGTAGCACATACCAAAAATCCAATAGGGTGACAGTCTGGACTTTGGGGTGCCAATACTTATGTGAAAATGGTTCCTTATTGTCCCTGAATTACTTTTTCATTATTCAAATCCACATTTTATATCTCTGCCGTGATAGAAGAAAAAGAAAAAGTAAATTGATGTGTCCTTTACCTTGCTCATTCAGGTCTTCAGCTGACTTCATTGTATTCCCATATTAATGTTACTGGGCCTTGTCCTGACAAACTGGAGCAACCATCCCATGGAGATTACATGCTGTGATCAAGGCTCCATGAAAATAGTAGTGAGCAGCTTTCTTTTTAGCCAAACAGTGTGTGCCTGCACATTGTGTTCTCTCTAATCACATCTTGAAATTTGACATACAGTAGGCCCTTTGACCATTCGCGGTTCAGCGCTCGTGCCCCCGCATACTCGTAGATCAGTGACAAACCCAGAAGTAACTGTCACGTGATTCAAATTTAGCCAGTGGCTGAGAGCTTTTGTTTCTGTCTCCTGCTGATTGGTTGTAGATGTTGTGTACACCTCTTTTTTGTCCTTCGCACACAACGTGATTGCTTAAATTGCAAAATAATTTTTTTAGTGTGTTTTGGTGATAATTTTTTTAGTGTCCTATGATGTTACTCAAACGCCCTGCATCCTCTCTAGCTTCTGGTAAGGAGCATAAGCACTGTATTTATTCATAAATATTATCACAGTACAAAATTTAAAAGTCTTTACTTAATCATTACTACATTTTACTACTTTATTATAATACTTCGGCTTAGGGACAAACCAGGAAGTTACTGGGACGTGATTCCAAATTTAGCCAATGGCTGAGAGTTTTTGTTTCTCCCTCCTGCTGATCTCCCTCCTGCTGATTGGTTGCAGATGATGTGTACACCTCTTTTTTTCCTCCTTCGCACACGTCATCAATGTGACTGCTTGAATTGTGAATTCATGTTGTTTACTGTGTTTTTACTGATTATTTAAGCCCTATGATGTCACTCAAATACCCTGCATCTTCTCTAGCTTCTGGTAAGGAGCTTAAGCGCTTTATTCATCAATAAATATTATCACAGTGCAAAATTGAAAAGTTTTCACTTAATCATTACTACATTTTACTACATTATTACTGTATTAATGAGTAAGAATGTCTATAGAATGTGTTTAAGAAGCATACTTTACTATTTCATGTAAAATCATACATAGGGTTTTAAAACCGTGAATTTTCTTGAACCGCGGGAAGGGCCGGAATCGAACCATTGTGAAAAACGAGGACCTACTGTATGTAGTCAGTATTCCTAATGTACAGTAGACCTTCATTACTCGCAGGGGTTTGGTTCCAGCCCGAGTCTGTAATCTCCAAGTTCTGTACCCTGAAGTAAAACCCCATGTATCATATTACATGCGCGAATGATAAAACAGAAGTAAAAAAATGTATCTATTACATATACTAAAATATGCTTCTTAAACACATTCTATAGACAGTCTTACTCATTAATACAGTATTAATGTACTAAAATGTAGTACTGATTAAGAAAAACTTAAATTTTTACTGTGATATTTATTGATAATAAAATATAACCATTATACGGCATATATATTTGTGTGTAAAAGAACCATTTTCCTTAAAACATACAGCAAAAATGCCCACTAGAGGGATATATTGCATTACTTGTGAGGCAGCATGAAATGGCAGAGTGGATTTATTATTCAAACACTTAAGCAGCGCGCTTCAACTGAGGTAAGCATGCGGTTTGTGTTTATAGGCAGTAGGACTGAATTCAAGTATGAACTGCATTCAGTCCAAGCAGCTCAGCCACGCCCCTCAGCCGGAGCTGGCAGAAAACAGAGTTTTAGACTTAGAGAGCTTTACATTACAAACAAGCAGGGACGTGATGTGAGTTAATCCTCTGGTGCAGAGGTGAGCATGCTTGTGTTTATCGAGAGTAGATGAGAAGAGTGAAATTCAGGTGGAAGCCACGGAGCAGCTTTGCCACGCCTCTCAGCGGGAGCGGACAGTTATAGTTAGAGAACACAAAATCAAAGTCCCCCAAAAACACAGACCATAACAAAAAGAACATAAAAGAACATGAAATGTAATAAATTGGATAAACAAAACAAAACGATAAACATGCTACACCACAGTACATAAAATCATACACACAAACATTCTAAACATTAACTTAGGTACTGTACTGGAATAATAATTGAAAAAGACTTTAATACTAGAGTGCTTTCAGATGATTATTCCTCTTCAGGCAATTCACAGGAAAATGTCGTTTCTTCAGGAGAAAGTCTTATTTCTTCAGAAGAGACATCCAACTTCATTACCTTTTCTAGCGCTTAACCAGAGAAGACACACAGCGGTTGAGTGGCATCATAGAGTTTTAAAAAACACTAAAAAAGGCTCATTGACAACTTGTACGCGAATGAGGAAAAAGGGATGTTACATCATCTCAACCAATCAGCAGGAAGGAGGACAGCCATTCGCTGAATTTGAATGACGTGACAGTTGCTTGGTAGTCCACGAATATGCAAACCAGAGGGCAAAACCACGAATAGTCAAGGGCCGACTATACATACACAAACAGGATTCCAAAAAAGTTGGGACACTATGCAAATTGTGAATAAAAACTGAATGCAATGATGTGGAAGTGGCAAATTTTAATATTTTATTCTAACTTGGTTATCAAAGGCCGGCCATGTCTCTTACTGTCTGTGGTAAGAGGCACAAAGAACCATTGCTGACTTTTGTCAAGAGTAGGCTGCATAGTCGTCAGTGTGTTTCTTCCCTGCGATGGCCTGGCAAGCTTTACAGGGTGTACTATGCCCTCACCCAGAGTCAGCTGAGATTTGCGCCAGCCTCCCTGTGACCCTAATTAGGATTAAGTGGTTCAGAAAATGAATGACTGAATGAAAAAAATAAACAGACTAAAATAAAATTACTGCCAGCAATCCTCAGCTCTGGGAACTGTCAATAAGAGAAATGCACGCCTATGTGCCCTGCAGTGTTGTGCCCGTGTTACAGTAACAGAATGTGCAGTAACCAAACCTGTACCTAAAATATTTTTTACCACATTTTAGCACAGGTTTGTCCTGAGTTTGCATTACTGTCTGTATGGAGCTTTGAATGTTCTCACCATGAGCCTGAGGTTTCTATACAATAGCAAGGAGTTTGATTTGGATCTGTAACCATAAAATGTGCTCAGGCATCAGTGTTCTGATTTATTTAGGGGAGAAGACACAAGGTATGATGGGAGTCTCTGAGCTTATTATCTCAACATCAGCAGTCGGGGTGCTGTTTTCCCTGCTGGCAGGACAGCCACTTCTCATTATTGGCTTCTCTGGGCCTCTTTTGGTGTTTGAGGAGGCTTTCTACAAGGTAAACTCCCTCTAGACCACATAGCCACAAAGCCTACCAACAGTTTTGTTAGTTCTCAATGTGAAAGATTTACTGAGTGTTGAAAGTTTCATAGCTCATTATATTACTTCATACCAAATGTGTGGGCGTTATGGTAATCTTTTAGACCTTAGATTGATATGATGTTGACTCACTCACTCACTGGAGATAATCCAGGGCCCAACATTTGTTGTCCATAATAAAAGGACTTTGCACACATGACTTTAGTTAAATAAAATAAACAAATCAACAAAATCTTAGTTTTTACTGAATTCAGCTATATTTATATATTGATTTTTTTTTTTCTTTTTTTTTTTTTTTTGCTCTTCTGAATCAGTTCTGCCAGGCGCAGGGCTTTGAGTACCTCACAGGTCGAGTATGGATCGGCTTCTGGCTCATTTTCATTGTGCTGGTGATCGTAGCAGCAGAGGGCAGCTTCCTTGTGCGATATATCTCCCCATTCACTCAGGAGATCTTTGCCTTCCTTATTTCCCTCATCTTTATTTACGAGACTTTCTCCAAACTCTTCAAGGTGATAATTCAATGCATATAATCACAACTAGAGAAAATTGTTGAATAAAGAGAAAATGCAATCAACTTGTGAGTCACACTATTTAAAATACTGGCTTAAAAAATAATTGTCTTAGAAAAGAATCACCACTTAAAAAGTGTACAGTACATATTTTGTTGCTTCACAGCCTAAAATGAACACAACACTCTCTCTCTCTCTCTCTCTCTCTCTCTCTTTCTCTCTCTCTCTCTCTCTCTCTGTCTCTCTCTCCTCTCTCTCTCTCTCTCTCTCTCTCTCTCACTCACTCCTCTCTCTCTCTCTCTCTCTCTCTCTCTCCCCCTCTCTCTCTATCTCCCTCTCTCTCTTTTTCTTCTCTCTCACTCCCTCACACACACACACACACACACACACACACACACACACACACACACACACACACACACACACACACACACACTATTTTAACAGCTGTATTTACTCAATGCAAATATAAGCAAAGTGAACGATAATAACAACAGTTCAGAAAATATAAATAAACAAAAAGCAGAATCACTGAGATGGTTCATGGTTCACCCCCTGTGTCTGTACTTTGTGGAATTAGGTTTGGCTTTGATTTCAGTCATCAGTCTGTTGGGATAATTCTCTACCAATTTTGCTTTTCAAGCTAAAACGAATTGGATGGTGACCTACTCGATCATTCTTCTTTTTAAACCCTTGGCCACTGTGGAGTCAACAGTGAATTATTGGTGTGTGATGGTAAACCTTCCTTGTAAGAACCTTATGACAAAGAGCAGCAGGCTTTTCCCAAGAATCTGATATAGTTTGACCAGTCCATTTTCCCTTTCATCTTGACAATTGCCTCAGTCCCTACTGCAGGGAAATATACCCACAAATGATGCTACCATTTCCATGCTTTACTGTACATATGGTGTGCTTTGGACAGCAAGATGCATTAGGTTTTTGGCAAATATACAATTTTTTGTTAAGTGTTAAGTATTTGATATAGATCAGGTAAGGTCTCTTGTGATTTTAACATTATGGAGAGGCTGGCACCTATCTCAGCTAACTCTGGGCGAAGGTGGAGTACACCCTGGACAGCTTGCCAGGCAATTGCAGGGCCAATACACACATAACCATTCACAGTCACACCTAGGGACGATTTTGAACTGTGGGTGGATTACCTTAAGGAAACCCAAGCAAACATGCAGACACCACTCAGAAAAGCCTGAGCCTGGCAATCAAACCCAGGCCTTATTGCTGTGAGGCAGATGTGTTAACCACTATGCCACCGTGCTGCCCTGTTGCTTCATTTTTTTAAATAAAAGATTTCGGAGATAAATGGTCTGCTATTAATTCTGAGTGCAATAGAATTAGGTTGGGAGTCATGCTTCATAGAAAATGTATGGGTGGTCAAATCAGCAATCTGATACATGCTTTAAAAAAATGAATCCCCTTAATCTAGTACAAAGCAGTAATATAGTAAGTGAGCTTGGTATAACCAAAAATCCTGGAACTCAACAGAATTCAACTTAACTAGATGAGTCGCTCAAATAAACATAGTTTTCATTTACTGGGTACAAAACTGTAGGCAGAAAACCCACAAACAAGAAGCGACTAAAGATGGCAAAAGTAGAGACCTTGCAAAGCATACACTAAAGGAAGGCTGCTCAGGATTTGTTAATGCCCATTGCGTTTTTGAATATGAAGGATTCACATCCAATATTAAAAATTATGCGTATTTTTAGTGAGACATGCTGATAGGAAATTCACCAGAGTGAATCATTCTCACGTTTGATTTGGCATAGGTTTTTACGTCGGATGCCCTTCCTGACACAAACCTTTTAGCAAGGGACAGAAACACGCTGAAGGCTTTGCAATCTACTCTTTATGAAAGTCAGCAATGGTTCTTTTACATGAACCTCTCATCATAGACAGTGAGCGACATGGCCTGCCTTTGATAACACTCAAATGTATTGGGAACACCACACATCCTACTCCAATTGAAAACATGAAGAAAAATATAAAATTTGTGTTATTCCTTTAAAGAAATTGAAAAAAGTGAATATTAGCCTGCTAAAAAAGAAGTAATGTCTACATTCTCCTTTACAAACTTAAACATTCACTGTATAAACTGAAAAATGCTGTAAGATTTTGTTTCCTTTGAATAGCTATATAACCACTGTTTTGGAGAACTGCTGCACATCTGTGTTGCACATAGTCAACCAATGTCTGGCACCTGTGAACAGGTTTTCCAGCCCAGGATGATAGGACTATATTTCACAGTTCTGTATTTCTTGGTTTTGCCTCAGAAACTGCATTTTTGATGTCACCCCACAAATTTTCTATTGGATTGCGGTCCAGGGATCGGGCCGCCGCTTCATAAGGTCAATTTTATTGATCTGGAACCAAGATGTTGCTCGTTTTCTGGTGTATTTGGGGCCGTTGTCTTGTTGTAACACACATTTCAAGGGCATTTCCTCTTCAGCATAAGGCAGCTCGACCTCTTCAAGCATTCTGATATATTCAAACTGGTCTATGATCTCTGGTATGCGATAAATAGGCCTGACACCGTAGTATGAGAAGCATCCCCATATCATGATATTTGCGCCACCATGCTTCACTGTGCTCCCATGTATTGTGGCTTGAATTCAGCGTCTTGGGGTCACTAGATCCAAAAAGAATAATCTTACTCTTATCAGTCCACAGAATGTTGCACTATTTCTCTTTAGGCCAGTCAGTGTTCTCTTTTGCAAATTGTAACCTCTTCAGCACATGTCTTTTTCTCAACAGTGGGACTTTGCAGGGGCTTCTTGCAAAATAGCTCGGCTTCACATTGGCGCCTTCTAATTGTAACAGGACTCACAGGTCACTTTAGACCTTCTTTGATCTTCCTGGAGCTGATTGTTTGTTGAGTCCTTGCCATTTGGCTCTTCTTCCATTCATTCAAATGGTAGTTTTTCACTTTCTTCCATATCTTTCAGGTTTTGGCCATTTAAAGCAGTTGCTATCATTTTAACTGAGCAGCTATAATTTTCTGCACTTTATATGTTTGCCCCTCTCCAATCAAGTTTTTAGTCAAGGTACACTGTTCTTCTGAACAATGTCTGGAATGACACATTTTCCTCAGAATTTCAGAGAGAAATGCTCTATAACCAGCATATACAACATTTTCTGCCTTCCTTCCTTAAATAAGGACAATAATTGGCATCAGGGAGACCGGTAGGAGAGTACTTGGTGTGTTCTCTGGAAGGAAAGTAGATAAGGAAACTTGGTGGTGGAATGAGGAAGTGCAGGAGTGTGTACAAAAGAAGAGGTTAGCCAAGAAGAAGTGGGACATTGAGAGGACTGAAGAGAGTAAACAGGAGTACAGGGAGACACAGCGTAAGGCGAAGGTAGCGGTGTCAAAGGCCAAACAGAGGGCGTATCATGACTTGTATGATAGGTTGAACAGTAAGGAGGGAGAAAATGATTTATACAGGTTAGCACAGCAGAGAAATAGAGATGGGAAAGACATGCAGCAAGTTAGAGTGATAAAGGAAGGGGGGAAATGTATTGACTGATGACAGAAGTGTGCTGGGAAGATGGAAAGAGTACTTTGAAGAGCTGATAAATGAGGAAAATAAGAGAGAAAAAAGAGTAGAAGGGGTGACCGTTGAGGATCAGGAAGTAGTAAAGATTAGTAAGGGTGAAGTGAGGAGGGCATTGAAGAGGATGAAGAGTGGAAAGGCAGTTGGCCCTGATGACATACCAGTTGAGGTATGGAAGTGTCTAGGGGAGGTAGCAGTAGATTTTCTGACAAGAATATTCAACAAGGTCTTAGAAAGTGAGCAGATGCCAGAGGAATGGAGGAGAAGTGTGCTTGTGCCCATTTTTAAGAACAAGGGAGATGTCCAGAGTTGTGGCAACTACAGAGGGATAAAGTTGATGAGCCATACAATGAAGCTATGGGAAAGAATAGTGGAAGCAAGACTAAGGGCAGAGGTCAGCATTTGTGAGCAACAGTTTGGTTTCATGCCAAGAAAGAGCACCACAGATGCAGTGTTTGCTTTGAGGATGTTAATAGAGAAGTACAGAGAAGGTCAGAAGGAGCTGCATTGTGCCTTTGTGGATCTGGAGAAAGCATATGACAGGGTGCCGAGAGAAGAACTGTGGTATTGCATGAGGAAGTCTGGAGTGACAGAGAAGTATGTTAGAGTGGTGCAGGACATGTATGAGAGATGTAAGACAGTGGTGAGGTGTGCTGTCGGTGTGACAGAAGAGTTCAAGGTGGAGGTGGGACTGCATCAAGGGTCAGCTCTGAGCCCCTTCTTGTTTGCTATGGTGATGGACAGGCTGACAGACGAGGTTAGACAAGAATCTCCATGGACTATGATGTTTGCAGATGACATCGTGATCTGTAGTGAGAGCAGAGAACAAGTGAAGGAAAATCTAGAGAGGTGGAGGTATGCCCTGGAAAGGAGAGGATTGAAGGTTAGTCTCAGTAAGACGGAATACATGTGTGTGAACGACAAGGACCCAAGAGGAACTTTGAGGTTACAGGGAGCAGAGATAAAGAAGGTGGAGGATTTTAAGTACTTAGGCTCAACAATCCAGAGCAATGGAGAGTGTGGAAAAGAGGTGAAGAAGCGCGTGCAGGCAGGCTGGAATGGATGGAGAAAAGTGTCCGGTGTGATGTGTGATAGGAGAGTATCGGCAAGAATGAAGGGAAAAGTGTACAAGATGGTGATGAGGCCAGCAATGTTGTATGGTTTAGAGACAGTGGCCCTGGGGAAAAGACAGGAGTCAGAGTTGGAGGTAGCAGAGATGAAAAATGTTGAGATTCTCTTTGGGAGTAACGAGGATGGATAGGATTAGAAATGAGTACCTCAGAGGGACAGCACATGTTAGATGTTTTGGAGACAAAATCAGAGAGGCTAGATTGAGATGGTTTGGACATGTACAGAGGAGGGATAGTGAGTATATTGGTAGTAGGATGCTGAGGTTGGAACTACCAGGCAAAAGGACCAGAGGAAGACCAAAGAGAAGATTTATGGATGTGGTGAAGGCGGACATGAAGGTCGTTGGAGTAAGAGTAGAAGATGCAGAGGATAGGGAGAGATGGAGGCAGATCATTTGCTGTGGCAACCCCTGAAGGGAACAGCCGAAAGGAAAAGAAGAAAGAAGAAGAATTGGCACCAGTTTTTCAAAGAATAAATTACCTCATAATTGAACTCCACACTGCTCTTAGTTTGAACACGTCCCTTTCAATTAGTGGTTAATTTACACAGAATCAGCAGAATGCATGTCATAACTGTTGGATCTGTTGGATTCTATTACTTAACTACATCTGCTAGTAAATTATCTGCCATGTTGAAATATAATTTTGGACTCTCTCTCTCTCTCGCTCTCTCTCTCTCTCTCACACTCTCGCTATATAGATGTTACCCTACTTACGAACATTCATTTTACGGACATCCGGACATACGAACAGGGCTGTCCGGAGGTTGAAAGTGTTTGTGCAAACAGCGAACAGAGTGGCTGTAGGTTAGATTTTGTATTGCGTGCCTATTCTTCGGGCCAATTATTCTGCCCGCCTATTCTGTGTAGTGCATCAGTCTCCTCTGCCCACTCCGTCGTTTGTTATAGCAACACTATACAGAGAAAGAGAGAGATAGCTAGAGAGAAAGAGAGAGATAGAGAGAGAGAGAGAGAGAGAGAGAGAGAAAGAGAGAGATTATATACAAGTTTGTTAGCTTGATAATTTATGGTGCATTTAGGTTTGCACCTTGTACCAATACATGATAAATTCAAAAGAATGAAATAAAATGATCATGCACAGAGAGAGAGAGCGAGAGAGAGAGAGCGAGAGAGAGATTGTATAAAGTACAAACTTGTATAGGTTACTTATAACTTATACAAGCTTTAAACATGCGTTCCCCTCTAAAGAACGCCCTGTAACGACTTACAAACAAATTCATGTAACAAACGGCCATTCAGAACGTATCTCGTTCGTGAGCTGGGTAGGGTCTGTGTCTATATGTGTATATACTGGGGGCCCCGGTCCGAAACGGCGTCCTGGGGGATGCCATGGAGGTGAAAGACATGTTGGACCAGGAGACCAGCTGTTTCCATCGCCGAGGGGAGTTTGGGTAGGGCGACGAAGTGAACTGCCTTGGAAAACCGGTCCACTATCCTCAGGATGACTGTGTTGCCCTCGGACGGGAGTAACCCTGTAATAAAGTCCACCGCAATGTGCGACCAGGGACAATGAGGAACAGGTAAGGGTTGGAGGAGACCCGTGGGTGCACGATGGGAGGACTTACTCCGGGCACAGGTGGCACAAGCTCCCACGGGTGTCGGCTGCTATTGTTGGCCACCAGAAGCGTTGTTGAAGTCGGAAGAGAGTTCGGTGGGCTTCAGGGTGGCAGGCTAATTTTGATGAGTGCG
This sequence comes from Plotosus lineatus, assembly GCA_024760905.1. Lineage (NCBI taxonomy): Eukaryota > Metazoa > Chordata > Actinopteri > Siluriformes > Plotosidae > Plotosus > Plotosus lineatus. Next base: position 42,649,029 of record CM045729.1, on the reverse strand, counting down.
CCCAATGGAGCACTGGGGTTCTGGCCGGCAGGGGAACATATTGGGGACCTTGGGTGCACCCGACGAGCTCCGGTTCCCCCTGATGGACGTTCTGAACTAGCCGGTCAACCTACCATTGAGCTGCTCCAAGTATACAGGAGGCGGGCAGGATGGTTTCCATGGTGGTCTCTTCCCCTGAGGAGAACTGGCTGGAGAGACCGTCTGGCTTCGTATTCCGGGAGCCGGGTCGGTAGGTTAGTGTGAAGTTAAATCTTCCTAAGTAGAGCGAACATCGTGCGTGACGGGAGTTCAACCTCTTAGCTGTACGGAGGTAAGATAGGTTTTTATTGTCTGTCCAGACCACGAAGGGGTGGGCTGCCCCTTCCAGCCAGTGCCTCCACTCCTGGAGCGCCAAGACCACCGCCAGAAGTTCACGATTCCCAACATCATAGTTCTGTTCCGCCGGGGACAAGTGACGGGAGAAGAAGGCGCATGTGTGTAGTTTCTGGCCTGTGGGAGACCAATGGAAGAGGACCGCCCCTACCCCCGAGTCTGAAGCGTCGACTTCCACCATGAACTGCAGCGAGGGCTCCAGATAGATCAGTATGGGCGCATTGACGAATTTAGCCTTCAGCCTGTCAAACGCCGTCTGGGCACTTGGGGACCACTGGAACGGTGTTTTGGGTGATGTCAACTGTGTGACCGGGGCTGCTAGGCAGCTGTAGTCTCACACAAACCGGTGATAAAAGTTTGCAAACCCCAAGAACCTCTGCAGCTGTTTCCGCATCCTCGGAGTCGGCCACTCCACCACTGCCTTCACCTTTGCCAGATCGGGTCTTATAAGATAAGATAAGATAAGATACAGCTTTATTAATCTCACAATGGAGAAATTCACTGTTACAGGCTCTTGAGGTACTATCAGTAGGGGGTGCAAAAATAGGTACAAGTACGAACAGACACACATACATATATATTATATAAGTAAATAAATAAATAGATACATAAATAGTATAAATTACTAAACAATAAAAGAAAAGAAAAGAATGGAGCAACTTTATAGATTGGCCTATATTAAAGTGTAATGTATCTGAGTGCAGAGTAGATGGGTTGATATGGTTCACAGTCAGTGGGGTAGATGTGGCTGATTAAAGTACACGGGGGTTTTTATTGCACATAACCGGTATTTTCACAGACAGTTACAAAGTGGCGTTGTACAGGCTGATAGCGGTGGGAATGATCGACCTCTTGCGGTAGCGCTCCTTCCTGCACTGAGGATGCCTCAGTCGTACACTGAAGGAGCTGCTTAGCTCCTCGACAGTCTGGTGCAGTGGGTGAGAGCTGTTGGACAGGATGGATGTGAGCTTTGCTACCATCCTCCTCTCACTCACCTCCTCCACAGAGTCCAGTGGGCAGCCGAGGACAGAGCTGGCCCTCCTGACCAGCTTGTTCAGTCTCTTTCTGTCCCGCTCTGTGCTGCCCGGGGCCCAGCAGATGGCAGCGTAGAGGATTGCAGAGGCTACCACAGAGTCATAAAATGTCCTGAGCAGAGGTTCTGCATATGCCGAAGGACCTGAGTCTCCTCAGAAGGTGGAGGCGACTCTGGCCCTTCTTGTACAGGGCGTTGGTGTTGTGGGACCAGTCCAGTTTATTGTTAAGGTGAACACCCAGGTACTTGAAACTGTCCACTGTCTCAATGTCCTGTCCCTGGATGTTCACTAGTAAATGTGTGTGTGTGTGTGTGTTTGAGTGCTTCTCCTGAAGTCGACCACCATCTCCTTCGTCTTCCTAGTGTTCAAGCACAGGTGGTTGCGCTCACACCAGTCCACGAAGTCGACGATGACCGACCGGTACTCCAGCTCGTTCCCCTCTGACACCCCGGCCCACGATGGCGGAGTCGTCCGAGAACTTCTGGAGGTGGCAGCTGTTTGTGTTATATATGAAGTCCGAGGTATAGATGTTAAAAAGGAAGGGTGAGAGGACGGTGCCCTGCGGTGCCCCCGTGCTACAGACTACCACCTTTGACTTACAGCCGCGCAGCCGCACGTACTGTGGACGGTTAGTAAGGTAGTCAATAATCCAGGCAGCAAGATGCCCGTCCACTCCCACGTCCTCCAGCTTCCCGCAGGCGCGCTGGCCTGATGGTGTTGAAGGCGCTGGAGAAGTCAAAGAACATGACCCTCACAGCGCTGCCGGCGATCTCCAGGTGGGTGAGTGCCCGCTGCAGAAGGTAGATGACGGCGTCTTCTACTCCAATGTTGGGCCTGTAGGCAAACTGCAGCGGGTCTAGGGTGGGGCTCACCATAGAGCGGAGGTGTTCAAGGAGGAGCCTTTCCATGATCTTAATGAGGTGGGAGGTCAGGGCGACAGGTCTGTAGTGGGCTGGTTCCTTCGCTTGTGCTGTTTTGGGAACCGGAACCACACAGGAGGTCTTCCAGAGGACTGGAACCTTCTCCAGGCTGAGGCTCAGGTTGTACAGGTAGCATAGTACCACACAGAGCTGGTCTGCGCAGGTCCTCAGCAGCCTGGGACTGATGCCATCAGGTCCTTCAGATTTCCTCTGATTTAGTCGCCTCAGCTGTCTCCTCACCTGGTCTGATGTGAGGGAGAGGGGGGGCTGGGGTGGGCTGCAGAGGGAGGGGGATGTGTCTGTCGGGCTGTAGCAGTCAAGTGAAGTTGGCCTGGGGAGGGGGGAGGTGTCAGCTGGTCTGGAGACGTGTGAAGACGGGAGGGGAACGGGGAGGGGTGCAGAGGGGGAGGGGGGAGAATCAAACCTGTTGAAGTAGCAGTTTAGTTCATCCGCCCAGCGCTGGTCACCATCAGCTGTCCCTCTGACACTCTGCCCAAATCCAGACATGGTCTTTAGTCCTCTCCAGACGTCCCGCACGACGTTGTTCTGAGCCAGCTTCTCCTCCATCTTCTTCCCATAGTCCTTCTTTGCCCTCCTGATCCTCCACTGGAGCTCACGCTGGACCTTCTTCTGCTCCTCTCTGTCCCCCGAGATGAAAGCCCTCTTTTTCTGGTTCAGGAGGACTTTGAGCTCAGGGGTGACCCATGGGTGGTTGTTGGAGAAGCACCGTACTCTCCGTGTTGGCACGGTGCTGTCCACGCAGAAGTTCATGTAGTCGGTGATACAGTGTGTGAGGCCGTCGATGTCATCACCAAAGGAGTTACAGAGCATGCTCCAGTCTGTGGTCTGGAAACAGTCCCTAAGCCTCTCGTTGGTCTCCTCGGTCCACACTTTCACAGACCTCTTCTGTGCAGGTTCCTTTCGCACCCTGGGTGTGTATTGGGGAGCAGGTAGACCAGGTTGTGGTCTGAGCGTCCCAGTGGGGGGAGGGGGGAGGAGCTGTAAGCGTCCTTCACATTTGCATACAGTAAGTCCAGTGTTTTATTGTCTCTTGTGGCGCACTTCACGTATTGCGTGAACATCGGAAGAGAGGCGGAGAGAGGGGCGTGGTTAAAGTCCCCGCTGATCAGAATCATGGCGCGGGGGTGACGAGTCTGTGTCTGATTAACGGCGCTGTGTAGACGCTCACACGCGGCCGCCGCATCAGCCGAGGGCGGAATGTACACGCAAAACACAATCACGTGTGAAAACTCCTCGGTAGATAATATGGCCGCGCTTAACGCGAGCAGCTCCACGCCCCGCGTGCACAGCTGATCCTTCACGTGCACGCTTGCCGGGTGGCACCATCGTTCATTCACATAGACCGCCACACCCCTCCTTTCTTCTTACCGCTCTCCGTTACACTCCGATCTGCACGCGGGTGTAAATCCGTTAAGAGAAACCACAGAGTCCGGTGTGAGTTCATTCAGCCACGTCTCCGAGAAACACATGAGGCTGCAGTCCCGGTACTGCCTCTGCTGCCGGGTCAGCGCCGCCAGCTCCTCCGTCTTGTTGGCGATCGCGCGGACATTTCCCATGATGACAGAGGGAACACATGTCCTCCGCGTCTTTCGTCCCCCTCTGCAGCCTCTCCTTTTCCTCCGTATTTCCAAAGGAACAACGGGCTTTTCCGCGTGAAGGAGGGCGGGGGCGCGCAGGCCGAGGTGGGTCTCACGTGTGTAAGACCTGCGTTGCTCAGAGCCGTCGGTGAATGAGTTTCCTGACGCCGATCCAAAAAGTGAAAATAAAAGTGCACAGAAGAACAAAAGCATCATGAAAGTATGTTTTCCAGATGCAGGATTGAAGAAAGAAAAAGAAAATTTGAAAAAAGATAAAGAAACACGCCTATATACAATAGAAAAGAGAAAAAAAAGAAAAATAAACTGAAGAGCTCCTGTAACTGGCTGCAGGTCACCCGGCGCCATCTTTGATAAAATGATCTTATCTGGCCCTTCTCCACAATGAAACCCAGGAAAGAGACTGAACGGACATGAAATTCGCATTTCTCCACTTTGATGAACAATCTGTTTTCTAGGAGCCTCTTTAACATCATCCTCACGTGACGGAGATGCTCATCATAGTCTTTAGAGAAGATCAGGATGTCGTCTAGGTACACAAATACAAAGCGGTTCAGCATGTCCCTAAGTACATCGTTAACCAGTGCTTGGAAAACCGCCGGGGCATTGGTTAGTCCGAATGACATGACCAAGTATTCGAAGTGCCCCAGGGGCGTGTTGAAAGCCGTCTTCCACTCATCCCCCTTCTGAATCCGGACTAAGTGGTAGGCATTTCTCAGGTCAAGCTTGGAAAAGACGATTGCATCATGGAGAGGGGTGAAGGCCGAATCTATTAGAGGGAGAGGGTACTTATTCTTTATCGTGGTATTGTTCAGGCCCGTGTAATCGATGCAAGGTCTCAGGGTTTTGTCTTTCTTTTCTACGAAGAAGAATCCAGCGCCTACCAGGGATGATGAGGGCCGAATGAGACCTGCAGTAAGCGACTCATTAATATATGTCTTTCTCCAGCTTTGAGAGGTTGTACAGTTGCTGAGAAGGGAGCGTGGAACCTGGGAGTAGGTCGATGGCGCAGTTGTATGGTCAATGAAGAGGAAGTCAGCGAGCCCGGTCCTTGCTGAAGACCTCTTTCTGGTCGTGGTACTCTTTCAGCACGTCGGCTAAGTCCAGATCCTTCAGGTTGACCGGAGTTTGTGAGGCTTGGGAGGGTACGGCGGCCATTAAACAGTGTTGCAGACAGTAGTCACTCCAGCTGCGTATGATGAGGGTACGCCAGTTGATGTGGGGATTGTGGGTCTGCAACCACGGCCACCCCAGCACCAGAGGGGCAGAGAGAACAAACAGCTCCAAATATTCCTGATGGTTCCCAGACAGACTGAGCTTAACCGGCTTGGTCTTGTGCGTGACGCGAGCTATGAGTCGGCCATCAATGGCTAGTGTTGTGCGGAGTACAGCGTACCTTGAACTTGAAGGCGCTTCCCAGGTGTCGTGGAGGATCCTCTCATCGCTGTCCCTCTCTTAGCTGTTGGACCCTGTCGTGCGGGGCACTGGGTGAGGTAATGGCCCTTCTCGGCGCAGTAGATGCAGAGACCGTTGGTCCGTCGCCGATGCGTCTCCTCCGCCGTCAGCCTGGTGCGGCTCACCTGCATAGGCTCTTGACCATCATCCTCCCTCAGAGGAGGGACTGGCAAGGAGGTTCGAGGTGGGGCCTTCTTGGGCCTCGAGGAGGCTCTCGAGAACGGGTAGCCAACACTGGTCCGGTCCTCCCGGGATCTATCCCTCTCTCTCAGACAGTTGTCCAGCTGGGTAGACAAGGCGATAAAATCCTCGAGAGCGGTCATCTCATCTCATGCCATGAACTCATCTTTCAGCCTTTCATTTACACCCCACAGGAAAGTCCCCTGGAGCACGGGGTCGTTCAAGCCGCTTTCTATGGTGAGAATCCGGAATCGGATGGCATACTCTGCTACTGACTGCGAGCCTTTCCGGATTCCTAGGAACTGGGAGCTTGCCTCCTCCCCTTTCATTGGACGATCGAAAACTTTTTTCATTTCTCGAACGAACTGGTCAAAATGGGAGCATAATTCGGGTATGGGTCGCGACCACTAGTGCCCAGGACGAGGCTTGCTCCATGAGTAGGCTCATAATGAAGGTGGTTTTAGCTTGATCGGTGGAGTATGTGAGTGGCTGCTGCCTGAAGACAAGCGAACACTGATGGAGGAATTGTGCGCAGGAGCCGATCGTGCCCGTGTACCTGGCTGGCATGGGAATGAGCGGTTCTCGATGCGTGGGGAGTATAGCTGGTGCTAGCGCTGCTGCCGAAGCGGAGAGTGAAGCGTGAGTGGGGAGGGTTGTGGCGGCGAGTTGGGTGGCGATGGCGTCCATTCTTCCGCCAAGCTGCACCATGTTGATGGTTATCCGCTGGAGATTGTCCATCATTTGATGCAGGGTGGAGTCGTATCGTCCCAACAGGACTCCCTGGTTGGATAAGGCCTGTCGGAGCTGGGCGGTCTCCGCTGGGTCCATGTTTCAAGTCAGAAGATTCTGTTGTGCCTGGAGCATATGCGTCGGACCCAAGATGCAGGAGACCATAAGAAGATTAAACGACATGGAACTCTAAATCACGGAAATAATTAATCAATGGAAACTGGTCGAGCACGATGCAAGATACCAGGAGTCAGAGAGAAAGCAGAGAAACGGAATCACTGGGAAGGACAATCTTCTGACATTGGAGGGAAGTGCGCCGCTCCTATTTATAGCTCGCTGATTGCTGATTGCTGAATGGAAATAGGTGCGCTCTCTGGATCTCGCCTGCAGGTAACAGCCACGCCCCTTGCCAGCATCTGCAATGAATGAAGAGAGAGTTAACGCTGCCAGCCAGCACAGACCATAACACCAGTTATGCAAAAAAACCCTAACCCAACACAAAACAAAAAACAGCCCAAAATCTCTCATCAAAACTGGATACATTGTTGCATCTGTGTGTGCGTCTGTGCAGCCACGCCCCCTCAGGATAATGTTTAATCATATTTCATACTTATATTTATGATCTATCTTTCTGTAGATTTTATTCCATTTCTACTTCTACTTGCTCTTCAATTTTATTTCACTTTCACGTTCACTTTTGACTTTGTCGGTATCTCCAGATGTTTGCAAAACGAATGTTGGTAAGTTGGAGAGCATCTGTATTTATATTTTATTTACATCTTATGTTATTTTTGCAATGTTTAATTGTTATTATAAGCATTTATAGCATTGGATATGTATTTATTGATATTATATACACATATACATGTACGTATACGTCAATCGTGGGTGGGGGCTGGGGGGTGATCTGACTTCGCGGATTTCGATGGTCACGTGGGGATCTCGGTCCCAATTAACCGCAGAAAGTGAGGGATCCCTCTACTGTACTTTTTTAGAACAAACACATCCACACGGACACAGTGGTCGAGTAGAGACAAAAGAGTCCGATTTCCGGAAGTCGCGCATTTTTCCTCCCTCTCAGTCTTGATTTTTCTCGTGTATTTTGTGAGTTCGACTTCTGATTTTTGTTCGACTTCTAAGACAAAAAAATCCTGGATTTTTTGTTTGAATTCCGATTTGTTCGACCTCCAAAGTGTTCGAGAACCGAGGTACCACTGTGTGTATATATATATATATATATATATATACATATATATATATATATATATATATATATATATATATATATATATGTGTGTGTGTGTGTGTGTGTGTGTGTGTGTGTGTGTATGCATGTGTGTGTGCGCCTGTGTTTAATCCACTGTGGTTATGGATCTAACATTTTAAATTCATTAATTATAAACTGAACTATACAGCTAAATCCTGACTAGTTAATTAATTCAGCTGCAGACTGTGTGAGATCCAGAGCTCTATAATGATTAAGAAGAAACAGTGGCAAGAAAAAGTTACATTGACTAAAAATAAGGAAGACACCTCAGAAGGAACCAGCTTTAAAAATGGCTCCATTGACTTTCATGAAATTTTATTGTGAATTAAAAATCTTAGAGAATAAATCATGACCATATTCAGCTTTAGTAGCGTAATAAGTGTTAAAAGGATGCTCAGTATTAGAATTCTGTGAATGAGTACTTGAATGAGCAAAGTGCATCTTTAAAATTGCAGCAGCAGTGTGTTTGTTTTTGACCTGACATAATTCACAGCATAGTCAGGCCACAATTAAAGTATAATATATATGTAGTATTAGTAATACAATCAGTGTAATAAACAGTTATATTCATCCACACTGATCATCTGCACTTGAAGCAGGAAGGTATTTGATTATATTCCTAGTGATTTTTGGTTGTAGGTGTTCCAAGAACACCCCCTGATGAAGACCTACCCAACCTCAGAGTCAGTAAATCATGTTCTGACAGAGGGTCCAATCCTAAATCAGCCCAACACTGCCCTATTGTCCCTTGTACTCATGGTGGGAACCTTCTTTGTGGCCTTCTTCCTTCGAAAGTTCCGCAACAGTCGCTTCCTTGGTGGAAAGGTAAATGATTCACACATGCACACTTATATTCTTCTTGCTCTATTGTGTTGTTTCTGTTTAGCATGCAAATAACTGATTTGTCCACACCTTATATAAATTAATAATAAAAATAAATAAATAAATCATTAATGAAGAAAGAACAGATGAGTAAGTAAACTTGATGTGTCATATTTTTATTGTCATACTGTTCCTCTCTTTCATTGTTAAAGGTCAGAAGAATTATTGGAGATTTTGGCATACCCATTTCTATTTTGCTGTCTGTAATAGTGGACCTCTGCATCCCTGATACTTACACGCAGGTAAAGGTGGTAAAATCTAAATTGTTTCAATGAACCATGTCACTTACCCTCAACACTGTGTTATGATCTCCTATCCTTGCTCATATGCTTTATTAAATACTTGACTGTAATTGAAGCCAGCTTTCTTTCAGAGCACATATTAGAATGTGGTTAAATGCTTGGCGTGGCTCAGTGACCAGTGAGGCCTGGGATCTGAGCAACAGTGTTTTTGTGGTTGCAGAAACTGAATGTGCCCTCTGGTTTCTCGGTCACCTCTCCTGACAAACGAGGGTGGTTCGTCAACCCATTTGGAGACAAACAGACCTTCCCTATGTGGATGATGGGGGCCTCCGTCGTACCCGCCCTCCTCGTCTTCATCCTCATCTTTATGGAAACGCAAATCACAACGTGAGACTGGTTTTATGTCGAAACCAGAAGGTTTCACATTTTCTTCTGCATTGTTCGATCTATTTTGAAATAAACACATTTTCTGTTAAAATAAATTATTTATTTTATATTGTTTTTATGGATGAAAACTTAAACCACAAGTCCAAAAATAGTAATAATCTCTATAGTCTACACCAAGTAGCAAGCTGAACAAAGCATTGAAACGCCTAATATTTACAGTGCCGAAATAAAAAAAAAATACAAATGTACATTCAGCAAGATTTTAAGTCAAATATCTCCATGAATAGAATGCTATTTATTATTTTTTCTTTAAATACATGTCCATTATATGATTAAAACTGTAAAAATGCAAATTATAGATATTTTTGTCAGAAACACTATATGTGTAAAGGGGGCACTGGATAGCTGATCCTAAGGTTGGGGGTTCGAGTCCCACTCTCCACAAGGTTGTCACTGTCCCCCCCAGTGCAGCTAACTGGGTTATCAAAGGCCGGCCATGTCTCTCACTGTCTATGGTGTGAGGCATGTAAAAGAACCAACTTTCAACAAGAGTAGATGCAAAGCCGTCAGTGTGTTTCCGCCCTGCGATGGCCTGGTGAGCTGTCCAGGGTGTACTCTGCCCTCGCCCGGAGTCGGCTGGGATGGGCGCTAACCTCCTCGCAACCCTAATTAGGATTAAGCGGTTACAGAAAATGAACTCAATAGTCAACCCAAATTATTAATATTTGATATCATAGCTTTTCACTTTGAAAGAATAGATTTATTCATGCATTAGCTATGATAGTGTTCCTGATCAATAAGAATATTCTTACTAAACAGCTCTTTGAGGATTTGGGTCATGAATTTTACACAAAAATTGACCACATATTCCATGATTGTCCAAAATACTTGTCTCTACAGTATTTTATAAACCGCCTCGCAAATTAAAATGAGTCCAGAGTTTATGGACATGGAGTGGATGGAATGGAGTGGCTTGTACCAAGGACCTTTTGAAATATTGTTGGGTTAAACAGTTTTCAAAGATTGAAATTGTGTTGGAAAAACCTAGCAAATTGCTTGTATGAACCCAATTCATGTCAATATGAATAATTATGACTTGCTTGGTAAAATTATTACTCAAATAGCTTTTTTATATTTAGGCTGTTTTCTTCAAACAACCATGATACAGCCCTTTAACTGCACTGACCACATTCACATTCTGTAAATATCTTTGTTACATTACAAATATAAAACTCTATCGTCACTGCTCAACCCCCTCTCCCCACTCTTTCTCTCTTTCTCATTCTGTCTCTCACTGTAGGCTAATAGTTAATAAGAAAGAGCGTCATTTGGTGAAAGGTTCAGGTTTCCACTTGGATCTGCTGCT